>CM077148.1:88263165-88972618 GCA_039583875.1 Platanthera guangdongensis
AAGCCAAGGTAAGACAAGTCCATTAACAAAATACAGACATATTTGCTTTGGTGAAGGAAACCAGGCACATAGTTCCTGACTGTCCAGAAAACAAAACAGGACAGAAGGACAAGAAAGAAAGAAGAAAGGAGAAAGACTCCAAAAGGAATGGCAATGGCAAACCCTCATCAAGCCAAAACAAACATACAGAAAGGGGTTTGTTGCTGAATCCTGGAGTGAGACTGAAGAAGTGTCAGAAGCCTCATCCAGTTCCAGTGATGATGAGGATGATGCAGAAGAAAAAGAGTTCTGCATGATGGCAATCAATGCCTCACAGCATAATTCAGAAGAAGAGGAGTCAGAGTCAGATTCAGAGATTCAACCTGAAGAAGATCAGGTAATCAGTTCTTTTGATTTTAATTCAGAGGATTTTAGATTAGAATTTAAAGCATTGTGTTTAGACCTGCTAAATTCTGAAAAAGAAATTCTCTCTCAGAAATCATTTATCTGAACATAATACTTTAAAATCAGAAAACCTCAAACTCTCTCAGGAGTTGGAGTGTTGTAGGGAACAGATAGCTTCACTGAAAAGTGAGCTCTCTGAGGCCAAGAAGCTTGAATAATCCCTTAATGGGAGAAGCATCAAGCTGATGGACATCACAAGCACATTGAACTCCAGATTAAATAGTACACTGGGCTTGGGTGCTTCATCCAGCTAACCAATACTTCTAACAACTCCAATCAAATTCATTTCTGATAAAGGAAAGGGAGTTGTAGAGGTTGCTAGGAAAAATTCTGATCTGCCCCAGAAAACTAAGTCCCAGCAGAAATCGTCGAACGGAGATCGACGATCGCCAAATGGAGATCGACGATCGCCGAACGCAGATCGACGATCTCAGGCAAAATCGTCGAACGCAGATCGACGATCTCAGCCAAAGTCGTCGAACGCAGGTCGACGATCTCAAATACCTGATCTCAGCCATAGTCGACCGTCGAACGGAGCTCGACAATCTGACCCAAGATCGTCGAACGCAGCTCCAAGATCATCGAACAGAGGTCAGAGCTCTGGAAAATTTTTCAAAGGCAAATCAAAATTCAATCCTAAGGGTCCTACATCCCAAATCTTTAACCCTTATACTTAATGGATTATACCTCCAAGGAGATATCATCCTGAAGGATATAAGAGTCAACCTGGGATGTCCTTTATTTCAGAATTTAAAGGTTATCAACCTAGGCCCAAGGTAAACTGGGTCAAAAACAAATGAATTATCTTATGTGCAGGTGAAGACCTATCCAACATCTAACTAGCAATGGTACTTGGATAGTGGGTGCTCTAAGCACATGACAGGGAGCAAGGACAACCTCACTTACTTTAGAGCCAAGCTTGGACCCAAAGTTATCTTTGGTGATTCAAACTTTGGACAGACTAAAGGATATGGTGCAGTCCAGATTGGATCAGTAACTTTAAAGAAGGTAGCTTATGTGGAAGGACTGAAGCACAACCTAATTAGCATCAGTCAGCTGTGTGATGAAGGCTACCAGGTGACGTTCAGTAAAGCCTTATGCAAAATCAAGTCAGAGGACAACACAACTGTGTTGACAGGTAAAAGGAAAGGTAATATCTATATAGTAGACTTTATTTCAACTGATGTAGACATTTGCTTGTTTAATTCTGTCTGTAGACCAAATATCTTATGGCATAAGAGACTAGGACACCTAAACCTTAGAACTATTGCTAGGCTATCCAAGGATAACCTTGTTAGAGGACTACCTTCTGGCCACTACAAGAAGGAAGGACTCTGCAGGGCTTGTCAATTAGGCAAGCAAACTAAAAACAGCTTTAAGTCACTTAATAAGAGTGATTCACCTAGGATATTGTATCTATTACACATGGATCTTTTTGTACCCATCACAGTACAAAGCCTAGGAGGGAAATCCTACACTTTAGTAGTTGTAGATGACTTCTCTAATTCACTTGGGTGTTCTTTCTAAGGAAGAAGTCTGATAACTTTAAGTGTCTGACAGAGTTTCTCAAATGTATACAGATTGAGTTCAATACTCACATTGCCCTGATCAGAAGTGATCATGGGACAGAGTTTGATTCTCTTCTTATGCAAGAGTTCTGTCAGAGTGAAGGGATCAGGCATACTTTCTCAGCTCCTAGAACTCCTCAACAAAATGGGGTAGCTGAAAGGAAAAATAGAACCCTTATTGATTCTGTCACTACATTGTTGTCAGATGCTCATCTACCTCTATCCTTTTGGGCAGAGGCAGTGAACACCTCCAACTATGTGTTGAATAGAAGTTTGATACATAAACTAAAGGAAAGACTCCCTACGAATTACTCAAAGGGAAGAAACCTAAAGTTGATTATTTTAGAGTCTTTGGTTGTATTTGCTACATTCACAATAATGACAAGAAATATTTAGCAAAATTTCAAGCTAAAGCTAATGAAGTAGTGTTTCTGGGATACTCCATGATCAGCAAGGCTTATAGGGTCTATAATAAATCATCTCTAAAAATTGAGCAATCTGTTCACATTTCATTTGATGAATCTAACATGTCTTTCAAGGAGAAGATCTCTTCTACCATAGAACCCTTGCAGGAACATTCTCTAGTTGAAGATTGAACAAGTTACAGGTTACTCAAGAGGATGAAAGCAGTGAAGATGAAGGAAATGCTCAACATATTGAAGAACAACTTGATGAGCCAGTTGTTGTACCACAATAGGAAACAACAACACAGGTTGGTGAATAATCAACACCCCATGTTGATCTAGTAACATCAAGAGACCATCCAATTTCCCAAATAATTGGAGACATCTCAGCTGGTGTGCAAACCAGAAATCAGGTCAACCAAAACCTGTTGCACACATGCTTCCTATCTCAAATTGAACCTCAGTCCATTCAAGATGCAGAGCAAGATCCACACTAGATCATTGCAATGCAAGAAGAGTTGCATCAATTTGAGAGGAACAAAGTATGGGAACTAGTGCCAAAGCCTAAGGATCACTCCATTGTTGGAACAAAGTGGATATTCAGAAACAAATTGGATGATCAAGGAGTAATTGTAAGAAACAAGGCAAGGCTAGTTGCTCAGGGATACTCTCAAGAATAAGGAATAGACTACGACCAGACTTTTGCACCAGTTGCAAGATTGGAAGCCATCAGAATATTTTTAGCTTATGCAGCACACAAAGGCTTCAAGGTATATCAGATGGATGTCAAAAGTGCATTTCTAAATGGAGACATCAAAGAGGAAGTTTATGTCAGACAACCTCCAGGTTTTATCTCTCCAACTTATCCTGATTATGTTTTTAGATTGAACAAAGCATTATATGGTCTCAAGCAAGCTCCTAGAGCATGGTATGAGACCCTAGCATGCTTTTTTTGGAAAATGGTTTTATAAGGGGTAGAGTAGACCAAACTCTTTTCATTAGAACCCATAAGTCCCATACCCTACTTGTACAGATTTATGTAGACGATATTATTTTTGGTTCTACTGACTCCAAATTATGCAGAAGGTTTTCCAACCTAATGCATTCTAAATTTGAGATGAGTAGTATGGGTGAGCTATCCTTCTTCCTAGGATTACAAGTCAAGCAACATGCTGAAGGCATTTTTATTTCTCAAACCAAATATGCAAATGAATTGGTTAAGAAATTTGGCATGTCTGAAGCATCTTGTATGAAAACACCCATGCCTACTAATACTGTATTGGATGCTGATGAACATGGGAAACCTGTTGATCAGACAACATATAGAGCAATGAATGATGGCTCTTTACTGTATCTTACAGCTAGTAGACCAGATATAATGTTTGCTACATGTATATGTGCTAGGTTCCAAGTAAGCCCTAGAGAGTCACACCTAACACTAGTAAAGAGGATTCTCAGGTATGTTAAATTTGTCCAAATCTAGGTCTCTGGTATCCAAAAGATTCAGCATTTGAGTTAACTGGATTCTCTGATGCTGATTATGCTGGATGCAGAATTGACAGGAAAAGCACCAGTGGAACTTGTCAGTTCCTTGGTGACAGACTTGTCTCTTGGTTTTGTAAGAAACAAACATCTGTGTCAACTTCAACTGCTGAAGCTGAATATATGGCTACAAGCAGTTGCTGTTCACAAATCTTGTGGATTCAAAACCAACTCCTAGACTATGGCTACAACTTAGAGAATTCTAAAATCTTTTGTGACAACACCAGTGCTATTTCCATAGCTCAAAATCCAGTCCTCCATAGTAGGACAAAACACATAGAGATTAGGCATCATTTCTTAAGGGATAATGTTGAAAAGAATAAAATTGAACTACAATATATCCCAACTGATTTACAAAGGGGAGATATTTTCACCAAGCCATTGGATGAAAAGAAACACACCTTCTTCCTAAATCAGTTAGGAATGTTAGATGGAGGAAGTTTTAAATAATATCCAAGATTTTGAAAGCTTAAAAATTGACCAAGACTTGGCAAACATCCTGATTTTTCTTAGTGTCTAGAGTCTTTCTGGTCTCTGAACTGCGCTCGACGATTTTCCCCCAGATCGTCGAACGGAGATCGACGATTTCCTAAATCGTCGAACTAAGTTCAGCGTTTCTCAGATAGTATGAACTATCTCCTCCGGTCAACGATCGTCGAACGGCGCTCGACGATTTTGTTCTTTGAATGATCGTTGAACGGAGCTCGACGCTCTCCAATATCGTCGAACGGAGATCGACGATGTTGAAGACTCTTCAGATTCCTTTATAAGCCTCGATCGTCGAACTGAGTTCAACGATCTTTCCAATTCTGCGTCGAACCCTAATATAAAATTCATTTTTCGCCGTCGTTCTCCTTTGCGCTTTCGATTTCTCTGCAAGATTTTCTTTCCCTCCAAACAATTCTGCACTTGGTCGTTTTGTTTGTTGAATTTTTGCAGGTACCCATGGCTGTGTCTGTTGTTGTTCTTGCCGCAATGAAGTTTGATGCTGGCTTCGACATTGACATGCAATCCTTCAGCACAACCGACCAAGTCTTTCAAGATATTTTGGGACTATTCAAAGAGCAGAACCTGACTGCATTTATGACCACAAGGATCAAGCTTGCATCTGATGAGATCAAGGAATGGGTTTACACTGCCCACAATCAGGACAACTCCACCATTGTTGGGTCAATATCTGGCACACAGGTACCCTTAACCCCAGCAATTTTAACAGAAGTTTTTGAGTTGAGAAATGGTGAAGATACTGCTGACTTGTCTGGAGAAGAGTATACTGAATTGATTGCCAGAATGGGTCATTCAGAGGCCAACTCTAGCAAGCTCTTGAAAAAGCACCTATCTGTGGAATACAGATTCATGGCAGATGTAGTTGGGAAAGTGCTACTGGCTAAGCACTCTGCCCATGATACAATCTCAAGGTATCAGCTCTGCCTCATGGGAGCTCTTGTAGACAAGAAAAATTTGAATTGGGGAGAAGTCTTCTTTGACCTTATCAAGAAGAAAATCAACAAAAGTTTTGTCAACTTTGGAAGGGTTATTGGGGTGTTTCTGCAGCACAGGTGCCCTGCTTTGCTGATCTCCTCTGGAATCCATATCAATGCTTCCAAGAGACTATCTTGTGCCCTCTTTGGAAAATGGGACAGACAAATCAGCAAGCCCAGCAGGCCCTCCTCCAGCACTCCTTCAGGCACAAGGACTCTCAAAGTCACTTCCCCACAAGTCTCTGCCCCTGCAGATGACCTGCCTGCTGTTGTTGCCTCTCCTCCTCCTCCTCCAATTCCATCCCTTCCCATACCATCTACCATTCAAACTCCATGCACCATCATCATCTCCAGTCCCTCTCCAACATCTACACCATCTCCAGTACCTACACTTCCAACACAAGAAGAACAATTTCATCCCTTATTTTCCTACCCTCCACCAGATGTCACTTCATCACCCTCCATTCCATCCTTCACCCTCATTGATGATTCCTTTATGGATGATTCACCATCCTCTCCTCCTGAGTTACCCTCATCCTCCACTTCCTATCAAGACCTTCTACAACAAATCATTGACCAACCCACATTCACCCCATCTATCTCCATCCCACTATCCTCCATATCTACCTTACCCACATCTCAGCCATCTCTTCCCCCATTCACCAGCTCTCCACTACCCTCACCCTCAGCTTCTCCTCCATCTTCTACCTCTGCTCCAGTAACCCTTGAGCAAGTGGACATCCCAGCCCTTGCTGACAGGTTGTATGAACTGCTAGCCCCTAGGCTATCTCTTCTTTTGGAGACCACCTTTGCTCCATTACACCTGTCAGTGGCAGCCCTCTCTGCCAGGCTCTCTTCTCTATTCCCTCAGGCAGCCCCTACAGCAGTGTACCTTGATCCAGCCTTGTCTGAATCTAGGCAGAGGGAGATGCCCTATGAAGTGAGTCTTCCTGCTGCTGCTGTTGGTGCTGTTTCTGTGAGTCTGTCTGCTGCTGTTGTTGTTATTGCTGCTTCTTCAGCCCCTGCTCTTGCTGCTGTTGTTGTGCCCCAAGCACAAATTCCTCCTGCTGCAGTCCTTGCAATAGACCTCAGGTCATTGCTATCAAACTTTGATCAGTTTTATTTCAGCTGTCTGCCAGAGCCAGTTGCTGTCCAGTCTCCAGAGGATCTATCCAAGGCACTTGTGCCATTTTCTTGCTGTGACCCAAGCATCATCACCTCTTTTGTCAACTCAGTGTATGCTGCTGCTTCTTCTGATGAAAGCATTATTGTTGCTTCTGATATTTTTGCCTCTACTGCTGCTGAAAATGTTGATACTGCTGCTGATATTTCTGTTATGGCTGTTGAGCCAATTTCCAAGGAAATTCTTATGTCAGAGGCACCTGAGTTTGAGCCTTCTGCAGTTTCTGATGATTTCCCCACTGTTGATGTTGCTGTTAGTGAGACTGTTGTTGCTGATGTCACTTCTCCAGAGCATATAGTTGCTGCTGCTGTTGTTACTGCTTCTACTCCAATTGCAACTCCATCAATATCTGCTGCTGTTACTGCTTCAACATCTGCTGCTACACCATCTGTTGCCTCATCTGCTTCTGTACAGCTCAAGAATGATCTGATGAAGAAAATTGATGCTCTTTATGATGACCAGAGTTCTGAAAGTGATGAGTTTAGAACAGACTCTGATGACTCTTCTGCTACCATTGCCAGGAAAAGAAAGGCAAGGAGCAAAGCCATGAAGAGAGTACCTCCTGCCAAGGTCAAAGATAACAATGATATTCCATACTACATTCTTCATGACTGCCCTATCACTGAACACTGGATGCAGTACTCTAAGAATCAGCTGAAGGCAATGAAAAAGAAGAGAAAATATGATAAGGGTTCTTCACAGTTCCAACACTCTCATCCTCCTCCTCCACCTCCTCCAGATGCAGGTGCAGGTGGAAGTTCTGCAGCTCAACCCCTAGCCAGAAGTCAGGCCCCCTATCAGCCTCATGCTAGATCTTATAATAGGGGAAGCCATTCCAGGGGTTCTCAATCTAGGAGAGGAGGATACAGAGGAAATCAAAGAGATCTCCAAGTCTACTCCAAAGGTTACTCAAGGCAACACTCATATTCCAGGGGAGGACAAATTTCTACTAACACCACATCTGGTCCTTTTCCCTATAAATTAAGGGAAACTGTATCTTCCAGGCCTCCTCAAGACAATCACTCTAACAGATATGAGCCCCCAGTACCTTTTGAGGACCCTGAGAACAATCCAGCTTCTTAGACTGTAAGATTAAAGGAACTAGCTGCACTGGATCAGATCGAAAAGGCTAGAGAGCAAGGAAAAGATTCATCTAATATCTCAACAATGTCTGAACAAAGAAAGAAAGAGCTAGAAAGATATGCATCAAGCAAGTTCTTTGATTCTGACAGGTATATGGAATTGCATCCTGAAGCTGTAGTTCCCAGGCGTAAACAGCAAACATCTTTAGGTGCATCAGATGATACCAAATCAAAGAAGGAAGCCCTCAATCCTAACAGAGAGATCAAACTTGTTAAGGGCAAGGAAAAGAAATAACAATGTAAGGTGACATTCTCTGTGATTTCTGATTGCTATCTGCATGTTATATATCTCTGTGGTTCTGCAATGTCTAGCTTGTTATTTTTCTATTTTGCTGCTTGTATGTTGTTATTAAATTTTTCCAAAGTCTATAAATAGTAATCCTAACCCAAATAGGGGGAGATTGTTGGAACACCCTATTACTAATTTGGGTCAGGATCACTATGTCTCTAGGAAACAAATGCTTGACCTCCTGTATAGCTCAATAGGTCAATTAGAATTGAGTCTAAGGGTTAGAAGTCTAGGTTTGGAAGCTGCCCTCAAGACCAGGATTTTCTGTTTGGAGACTAAGTCATATCGTCGAGCTCAGCACGACGATTCGTCGAACTCCGATCGACGATCGTCTAGCTCAACTTCGACAGATCGTCGAACTCCATTCGACGATCGCTGAGCTCAACTTCATCATATCGTCGAACTCCATTCGACGATCGGTGAGCTCAGGTCGACGATTTTGACTCTGCTTTGGATCTTTATCTCTGAGCTCAGTTCGACGATCTTTGAGCTCAGATCGACGATATTTTGCTGCTGTATTAGTCCATATCGCTGAGCTCAGTTCGACGATAGCAGAGCTCAGTTCGACGTTTTCAGATAACTTCAAGGATGTTTCTAGATTCAAATTCAAATCAGTTAAGGAGTTATTTTGCAATTAATTCAGAGATTTCCTAGCCGTTTTCATTCATTTTCTGGACCAAATTTCAAGGGATTTTTCAAGGAATTTTTTGTGGACTTTCCTCCAGAAGAGATTTTGCAATTAAGGATGCAATTAATGCAGGCCAACGACTATACTTGACAGAGAATGTTATTCTATTCTGTACCAGAGAATAAAAGAGAAGAATTCTTTTTGAATCTCTAAGACAGAATACAGAGATACACAGACATACAGACAGACATCAATAATCTTCAACAAAATATTCTGTCTCAAAGAATTCTCAAGAACACTCATCCAAGGAGATCAACCTTTTCTAAAATCTTCAGATCTCTCTAGTTTTCAAGTATTCAAGGCCAACATATTTCAAGACACTAGACATCCAACATTTCAGTCATTGCTGAAATCATCTATTGCTGGAGTTCAACCTTTGAAGGCCTATCACCCTACAGCAAAGCTTCTTTTCCTGAAGATCTCAAGGACTCAGGGGGAGCTTTGACACCATAAATCCACATAGTCTTCTCAGTTGTTTGAGAAAGAGAAGACTTCTATCACTCTCTCACCCCCTCTCTGTAAAGGGTTTCTCAAAATCCCTTCAAAAGTTTGAACTTGGTTTTTGAGCACCTTGTCAAAAGCTCATTGGTGCCAAGACACCTGATCAAAAACTCTGATTTGGTTTTTGAGCACCTTATCAAAACCTCATTGGTGCCCAGGACACCTGATCAACTCATCCTGCAGTGGATTCCTACCTAGGGTGGTAGAAGAGTGGATGTACCCAAGTTTAGGAGAACCACTATATTTCCTTGTGTCTTCTGGTTTTGCTTGTCTCTATTTTTGTTTCTGGCCTTGATTCTTCTTGTGATTTGCTTTTGATTAGTTTAGTTCTGTGATTAAATTTATTATTGCTTCCCTGCTCACTCTTATTACAACAATTGTTGTAAAAAGTTTTAAAGCACCATATACTCTATTCACCCCCCTCTAGAGTATATCAGATCTAGCTGCACTTTCACAAAGGAAACCTAGCAAACTTCGTCCGCTATCGTGAGACGAAGAAGACGGGCCATTGGAAGGTGGTGACAGGCCCTTCTCTACCCCGGACGCAGTTGAGGATCGAGCTTGGACGCGGAATGACAACCCGATGATTCCAACCTTGAATCCTCAGCAAGACTTCGGATTCGGTCGATCTCTTGACTTGTTCTTGCTTTATTGTTGAATATTGGTGTTTAACTTTATTTATATTGATGAAGTACGCTTAGTTTGTAAAACATTTTTATACAATTATGTCTATGTGATTGTATGTTTTCGTTATTTACTTGAGTTGTGCCATATTCCATCCACCACCATCCACCCTTGCCGCACTAGCAATTGCTAGTGGCGTGCATTACGAAGAGGTGCTCACGACCTTCATTCCGTCGTTCTAACCACCTCATCCGCTAGCCTTCTCATCCATCTGCCTACTAATTTGGTGCATAGCGGCCCGACTAGTCTTCCATCCTGCCTGGCGAAGCATCACATAGCGGCGTTGCATAGGAGTAGTTGTTAACCTTTTATTTTCTGTTTCCGCAACATCAAAACCCCCCTTAGTTAGCTCCGACCTAAGGACTTCAATCTTAAGTCCTCCTCGAAATTAACTCCACCTTACTGTGTTCCTTGTGAGATCGATACTTGGGAAAACTCCCATTTTATATTACTTGTGCGACTGGTTCACTGCCATGATCTTTAGCATCAAGTTTTTGGCGTCGTTGCCGGGGAACACAGTCGTGTGAGTTTTTGGAGAGGGAGATAATAGATTGAAGCCCTTTTCCATTTGTGCATATCATTTTTTTTTTATTTGCTTTGGTTATTAGAATTTTTATTTTGCTTATCTCTTTTTGCCCTTTTCTGATTTTTGATTTAGATAGCAGATCCGTGCTATTTTCATTTTAGCTGTGTAGCACTTTTTCAGCAATTATTTTTTTTCGTGATGGATCCTGATGTTGAGTGCCGTATCCTTGACACTTTGCGCCGATCCATCGATGCCATTGCTGTTATGAATGCCGAGCATTGCATTCGGTGTTTGTTATGTCAAGGTGTGGGCCACATGTTGAAGGATTGCCCTCGTTTGTGCAAGCCTTCACCCTTTGAGGGCGTGTGCACAACAACCTCCCGTTCGCGGAAGACTGTTGTGGACAGGCCTACCAAGGTGTTGCCTGGCCCATACACTGACATAACACACTTTGCTCATTCCTTACCCGTTGAGATTACTGAAGAATCTCTGGCCGCATACAGCTCTTTCATGGGTCCCTCGATCCCTTTTTACAAGCTTTCCTTGAGTGATGATGATCACTCTGGTGTTAGCCAACAAAAAGAGGAGCAAGGAACTCATGGACGCTCCTGTATGGGACGATGAGATTGTTCCGATCGTCGACGGGGTGGCGTCAGCGAATGATTTTGCGATGGGGCCTGCTCATTCAGTGCTTGATTTTGAGAGCAGCCTTGCCCCTCCGCAATTTTTGCCGGATTGTGTTACTCCATTTTTGTGTGAGTCGGTTGATGATGTTGTATTTGGGGATGATTCGGTGCCCGAGGTTGCGCCGAAGTGGGATGATGATTCCTCTATCTCCGACGGAAAAGGTGGATCTTCGGAACACTTTTACGCACCCCGGTGGGATGAGGAATACCCTCTTTCTGATGTGGAGGTTTGCACCTCTTTATTAGATGAGGCCTTTCCTCTTACCACCGCGGACCTCGAGTTCTCGGATTCCCCTCGATACGACTCGCATGATACCGATGATGATCTCTGCTTGGAACCTGTTGGGACTGATACCGGGATCACTCTCCCATTTTCTGATTCTTTTAGTTCTTCTTCCCTATTATTACTTGATCCCCCTTCCTTATCTGAGCCTGTGCAGGATGAGTCTGCACAGGTACGTTGGGATGACGATGAGCTTTATGCTCATGCCGTTGCCATCGCCTCCTGCGGGCTTGTGATAGACGATACCTTGATAGGCAAGGATTTTTTTTGTGGTGAGATGAGTGAGGACCAGGCCTCCTCCTCATCCTACTTCCTATTTCCTCTACCTGTGTTGGGCAGATATTACTATTTAGGTAGAGGGGTAACTGCTCTATCACCGTATCGGTACCCGTTACCGAAACGGATATTGGAACAGTTACCTGTGCATTTTTCTTTTCATAGGCCCATTAGCTAGAACTGTTTAGAATTTAATAAGTCGTGCTGGGATGACAATAACCCAGTACTTATCTTTCATTTCCTGCATTTTTATTTTTTCATGTCTATTTTAGTTTTAGCATTTCTTTTTGTATATTTTGTTTTATTTTTGCGGAGCTCACCCCTGCAGGTATTCATAGCAAATCGCATTGGCGGGGTTGTGATTCTTCGTATGGAGGACCTGCTTCAGGTTTCCACGCGTCTTCTGGTATGCTCACTAGTTGAGCATTGGGTAACCTCTTCCCTTAGCTCCTTATGATTTTAATTTCTATATCATCTGCTGTATTGCTTAGTTTAAGTCTGGGGGAGAGATTTGTTACCTATTGCACGTGCACATCTCATGTGCATACTATAAGCCTTTATTGTTTTATTTTGCTTAGTTCATTGAACTGCACACCACTGCACCGACATTAGCGCGTGCTTATCTTTTTGCGTGCTGCGAGTTAAACTCATTTCTTCGTTAGATTTGATAAAATTATGGTGCTGGCTTAGGATTGGGAGATGGAGTAAAATGTTGACCTTGCTGTGCTCCTAGTCAACTGCTCTCGTCTCGTGTAGAAATTGGAGTAGATTTAATTTTTCTGTATGCCTTTTAGTTTTATATTTTTCTAATTACGTAAATACTTTTTATTCTACTCAAAAGTTGGTGAATCCGGTGTGAATCCGACGGTAGCTTAGGGATGTGTGTAGAAAGCCGTTAGTTTCATATTGCTCGAGTCGGAGGAGGATGGATAGTCTTTCTCGTTGGCAAATAACTTGCCCCTAGCTACTCTCGAAGCATGGGTACATGGTTAGTCAAGTGCGTGCGTGATGTGGGCCGTCACTTTGTCTCGTTTGAGCCTTGTACCATTCCCGACATCTAACCGTTGCTATCCCCGTTGAGCCTGTCCCTTCCTTTGAAATCCCTTCGCCTCGCTACCATAGCCATATAGCCTTTCCTACTCACACATCTGAATGTGATCGCTCGGTTAGTTTGTTTTGTTGTAGTTTATATCCGTTTTGTGTGGGCAGTTTTGTTGGTGTTTGTGCAGCTTGTGGTGTTGCCGTGTTTTCCTATTTTATTTTGGCTATTTGGATAATAGAAAAAAATAAAAAAGGAAAAAGAAAAAAATATATGATAGTAAATAAAAAGAAAATTCCCAATGTGGAATAAAAAAAAAATGTATTTGTATATCTATTATTGCTGAGTTGTGCAATGTGGTTGAGTTGTGTTCGTTATGGGCTTGCGCGCACCGTCAAAAGTCCAGGTCTGGTGATGCGTCGCACGTGTTTGTCCATTGAGTTTAGCTGTGTACGTTTTCAGGCGATCTTATTTTGGGTGTGCGTGTCCGTCTTGTTTACCTTTATATACCCCGCCTTCACCTAAGCCTATATTATACTCCAAGTCCTACGGATTCGTGCTTGAGTCTAACTAGTGCCGTGGATAGAGTGTGAAAGGGCAAGCATATGGTCACCGAGATTGGTGGATTCCTTTGGAGGTTATCCGGAGGCCCGATCTTTGGCAATGCTCGCCTAGCGATTAGTCTACTTTCTCCCTACGCGTGACCGAATAATTCACCGTGATTCCATTTTTGAGTAAAAATAAAATTTTGATACGCATTGTGAAAAGTATAAACTATTTTGTATACTTAGAAATTTCTTCTATTATATTTTTACGCACGCGAGCATGCGACTTCGCATGGTACTTTGTTTTTCAATTTCTTTGTTAGCTAGTAATTTTCCCTATCTGCTTAGATTTTGTTTGCTCGGGACGCGCAAACAGTTAAGTCTGGGGGTGTGATGAGTCCACTTTTTATACCTATTTTCGGACTCATCTGGGCTAGTTTTCATGTGTTTGCACTCCACTTTTAGTTCTTTATCGTTTATATTTCGTCTTATCGTTATTTCAATATGAAGTGCACATTTTGCCCGTGGTTGTGTATTTTGTTATTTTTATAGTTTGTACTCGTTTTTGTGATTTCCTGGAATGTCTGCACATATCAGTGATTGGTTTTTCCTTTCGGTACAGGGGTCGTGTGCGTGTTCCGGGATGGTTGTGAAACAGGAATACTGTGCACGATCATGGGATCTAATGCGCACGACCACCGGTCGTGCGCCCCTGATCGTGCGCACTACTCTACGTTTTCCAGAATCAGCCTGGGGTAAACGCACGACCACTGGACCTAATGCGCACGACCACCGGTCGTGCGCCACAGATCGTGTGCATTGATTCCTCATTTCTGGAGTCCTGTCTGGGGTAATCGCACGACCATTGGACATAGTGCGCACGACCATTGGTCGTGCGCCACTACTCGTGCGCGTTATCCTAGTTCTTCTTCCTGATCTTCCATGCCAGTGCGCACGAGCATAGGACATAGTGCGCACGACCACTGGTCGTGCGCCTGTGATCGTGCGTATTGTTCATTTCTGCTTTGTATAAATAGTGCAGGTCTCGCCCTAATTCAGGGAGGATCCGGAGCTCGACATTTCTCCGCCGTTTTCCGCCTTCTCCGCCGTTCCCCTTCATCTTCCACCCTAGGGAGGTGCTCCGGGCAAGCTTTCACCGCCAAATCCAAGCCGGAGCTTCCTCTCGGCCTTCTCCTTCATCAGTGAGCTTCACGTAGGGTTTGACGCCATAGCTATCAAGCAAAGGAAAGCTAGCAAACTTCGTCCGCTATCGTGAGACGAAGAAGACGGGCCATTGGAAGGTGGTGACAGCCCTTCTCTACCCCGGATGCAGTTGAGGACCGAGCTTGGACGCGGAATGACAACCCGACGATTCCAACCGTGAATCCTCAGCAAGACTTCGGATTCGGTCGATCTCTTGACTTGTTCTTGCTCTATTGTTGAATATTGGTGTTTAACTTTATTTATATTGATGAAGTACGCTTAGTTTGTAAAACGTTTATATACAATTATGTCTATGTGATTGTATGTTTTCGTTATTTACTTGAGTTGCGCCATATTCCATCCACCACCATCCACCCTTGCCGCACTAGCAATTGCTAGTGGCATGCGTTGCGAAGAGGTGCTCATGACCCTCATTCCGCCGTTCTAACCACCTCATCCGCTAGCCTTCTCGTCCATCCGCCTAGTAATTCGGTGCATATCGGCCCGACTAGTCTTCCATCCCGCCTGGCGAAGCATCGCATAGTGGCGTTGCATAGGAGTAGTTGTTAACCTTTTATTTTCTGTTTCCGCAACATCAAAAACCCCCTTAGTTAGCTCCGACCTGAGGACTTCAATCTCAAGTCCTCCTCGAAATTAACTCCACCTTACTGTGTTCCTTATGAGATCGATACTTGGGAAAACCCCCATTTTATATTACTTGTGCGACCGGTTCACTGCCATGATCTTTAGCATCAAGGATCCAATGGCTGGGGGTTGTTCCTGATCGGATATACCCGGGATTGTACCTTTGAAACCATCACTTTTACTTGAGTGGTTCTCTTTCTAAGTCACGAGAGAGGTGAGAGCAAAGGAGGAAGAGGAAGCTAGATCCGGCCATTGGAGGAGCTTCGAAGCTCCAAATCGCGAGCCGACTTCGGATCTACGAAGGCAAAGAGAGTGCGGCGCTTTTCATCCGCTTACTTTTCCATGGCGCCAAGGAAGAACGCTAGGGTAACGATCCTCTACTTGAACATGTGAAGCTCTTCTTCTTTTGCATAGGAAGCCCGCTCTCGCGAGTTTGCGGTGAGTTTGAGGCGTTCCTACGGGTAGACATGAATAGTCCCCGTTGTTTAGAGTCCGTATTCGAGAACGGACATAGGCATGATGTGTGAAGCCTACCCGGACATGTTGGTCTGGATCGCTGATGTTGCATTGCATTAATGCCGGAGAAGACTCCGTGCGATTGTTTTTTTTTTTTTCGTGTTTTCTACGTGGTAGATTGCAACAGGGAGCCTTGGGGATTAACCCAAAGGTGTACCCAGAAAACTGGGCGGATGCGTGATCTTGCCAACTTGTGGGCCTAGGAGCCAACTGGTGCATAACTGGGTTATGTAATATTGTACGTTCAATTCACGGGCTTTGGGGAAACTTAACTCGTGCCGATGATATTAAAATGTCGTGGCAAGTGAGCAACGGGTTGAGTCGAACCGTTCCTGCTTTATGCCGAGGGCATAGAGGTCGGGTCTTGCTGTCAATGATATTAAAGTGTCATTTCATATGCTGTAGATGACATTAAAGTGTCGTAACATCTGCCTAAAAGACCAAATTGCTCACGAGAGATTGCCGTCCTGGAGATGGTGGTGAGTCAGCGGCTTAGACTGCGATCACTGAGTATGTGCCCTGAGAGCACGGGGTGTGTGGCCATGTATGCCAATGCCTGTGATGCAATGAATTTATATACTGCTTGGTTATGCTAATAAAAATGCAGGGAAGGAGCATCGCCGCCCCGAGTTGGGGGCAGGATCGTTATAATTTGGTCGGCATTGCTGACCGTTGCCTTTGTTTGCCACCGTGCAGTGGTTTTATTGCTTGCAGGTGCTGCTGGACCAAGAGGTCAATAGCGGGCTAATGCACAAATTGCGAAGCCGACCCTCGAAGGCCTAATTGGAGTGTTTACTGCTTTTATTCTTGTATGACCGGCCTGCGTGCAGTGGATTGTAAATCATGTTCTATTAAGTAAACAATTTTGTAAGGCCTTAAGGCTTGTACTTGTGTATGTACTACATTCCTATTTGGTTTATTAGTGGACATTCGTGCTCTTTGTACTGGGTTCTTAATTGCAACCTTTATAAACTGCTTCCGCTAGAATGCTTTGTGTAGGACGTTGGATTGGTTGGATGATTTCCATGAGTAACCACCCTGTCTGTATGTGGTATATGGCGTCGGGCCCCGGCTGGACATACTGCTATATACTATGCGACAGATAGGCATTGTTACAATTTGGTATCAGATTACTGGTTTTGGTCGGGCTTTAGTTGAATTCGTGGACGAATTCTTTTTAAGGGGTGGTGAGCACATGTGTGTGCGTCATCGTTATAACAGTAAACGAACCCATGAATGTCCAATTAGGAATGAAAATACACGTGTTTGGGGAACCTGTGTGTTCCTATAATTACTGTTTGTAATTTTATTTGATCGCTTAACGGTGTTTTGTACCACTATAGGTGACCAGAAGTGGTGTTGGGCCATCGGAACGTCACATTTCTGAGGCTAGCAGTGCACCTAATGAAGCTCCTGCAACACCTCTATCGGCTGAGACCATACGATTGGTGGCCGAAGCAGTGTTGGCCATGATTAATGCGCAGCCTGCAAGGCAAACGCAGCAGCCCGCTCCTGCGATGGAGCAGGTACCGCTGCAAGCGGCTGAGCCGAGGAGAGTGGAACAGGTAGTAGTGGAGATGTTGGTGCTAAGGAGGGCAACCGAGGGATAGCTCAAGCATGTCAAGAGCTTTAATCCTCCGGTATTCTCGGGGTTGGGAACCCCATCTCAAGCTAAAGACTGGCTCTCCAGGGTGAAGAGAGTCATGACAGCAACAGAGACGGAGGAGTGGCAAATGACCACCATTGCTACGTTCCTTCTGGACGGGGAAGCGAGATTGTGGTGGGAAGGATAGGAGTTGCACCTATTGAGAGGTAGGCAACTTATTGATGTCTCGATGGAGGAGTTCTCGAGACTGTTCTTGGCTAGATACCTCCCTTCGGCGCAAAGGATAGCGTTGGAGAACGAGTTCCTGATATTGGTTCAAGGAGACAATAGCGTGGATGAATATCTCCACGAGTTTACTCGATTAAGTCGATATGCTAGCTCCACCATTGCGGATGAGGAGCGCAAGACGAATCGATTCTACGAAGGGTTGAGAGATGAGTTGAGATTACTACTCTCGGGGCCGATGACGCAGGGTTTCTTGACCTTGGTCAACACGGCCCGTTCCTTGGAGAAGGACATGAAGAAAGTACAAGAAAAGAAAATCTTGGGTGATAAGAAGTCGGAGTTCAGAGTGCCGAACTCCTCATAGTCTGTGTTTTGGAAGTGGAACAAGAAAGCTAGGACTTCGGGTTTAGCCCCCTCTGCTGGTGTTTCTAGGGCGACTACGGGTCGGATCCCGGGCACATGTTACAACTGTGGGAAGCCGGGGCATTATGCCCGTGAGTGCCGGAGCGAACGTCCCAATTCCGAAAGAAAGTCGGGAGCAACTTATGAAGAAAAGGGCAAGGAGATAGAGTCGACCGCGTCCCATTATGCTACAGCCCAACCAAGGGTGTATAATTTTGGCCAACAGGAGGCCATTAAACATGCGGATGTGGTGACAGGTATGGTTTAATTTATAGCAAGTTAATTTCTTTAAGTATTTGTTATGCACGTGTTACCTTACCACGGCTTGTTTAGGATTTGTTTTGATTTATGAAAATCCGGCAAGAGCACTCTTTGATACGGAAGCTTCACACACCTTCTTGTCCGAGGGATTTATATCATGCAACGGAGTTCGATGCGCGCGTATAGGATCTGCGATGTTAAGATTCGCATTGGGAATCAAGAGTTCGATCTGCAGGCGTCGTTACTACCGTTGGTGGAGTTCGACGTTATATTTGACATGGACTGGTTCTCGGAGCAGCAAGCCTATATTGATTGTGGTCGCAAGGAAGTCAAGTTGGGAGCAAGTCGTGAGACGGCTTTTACAGGCTTAAAGTGGCCGAGCAAGACATTGATGTCTGCTCTTCAGGTGGTGAAGGCGGTTCGTGCCGGTGCAGAACTGGTCTTTACACTAGTGGAGGTTGCAAAGCCGAAGCCCGCATTGGATAGTATTTCAGTGGTATCGGAGTACCATGATGTGTTCCCTAGAGATCTTCCTGGAGCCCTGCCTCAGCGGGAGATAGATTTCACGATTGAGTTAGTGCCAGGTGCAAAGCCTGTGTCATGATCTTCATATCGGCTAGCGCCTAAGGAAATGGTGGAGCTGAAGGTTCAACTGCAAGAGTTGTTGGAGCATGTGTATGTTCGTCCAAGTTCTTCGCCTTGGAGCGCGCCGGTCCTTTTTGTTAAGAAGAACGACGGAAGCTTGAGGTTATGTATTGATTATCGGGAGCTCAACAAGTTGACGGAAAAGAACAAGTACCCGATCCCCCGGATCAATGATCTTTTTGATCAGTTGGTCGGGTCGACGGTGTACTCAAAGTTGGATCTCAAGTCCGGGTACTATCAGCTGTGAATAAGGGAGAGTGATATCTCGAAGACAGCGTTCAGTACAAAATACGGGCATTACGGGTTTACGGTCATGCCGTTTGGGTTGACTAATGCGCCATTAGTGTTCATGGATCTGATGAACAGGACCTTCAGGGAGTACTTGGACCATTTTGTGATCGTCTTCATCGACGATATTTTGGTGTACTCGAAGAGTGAGGAAGATCACTTCAAGCATCTTCATTTGGTTTTGGTGACGCAAAAGAGGAATCAATTGTATGCTAAGTTCTTGAAGCGCGAGTTTTGGTTATCCTCAGTGGCGTTCCTCGGTCATATAGTGAGTAGAGAGGGTATTGCAGTGGATCCGGCGAAGATTGTTGCAATACGGGAGTGGCCTGAGCTTTCTACGCTAGCGGAAGTTAGGAACTTTCTGGGGCTTGCCAGCTATTATAGGCGCTTCGTAGAGAACTTCTCGCGAATAGCGTTACCTCTCATTACTTTGACGAGGAAGGAGCAGAAGTTCGTTTGGACGCCGGAGTGCGCGCGAGCTTTTGAGGAGTTGAAATGTCGGTTTACCACAGCTCCTGTGCTGAGTTCGCCTAATGGGACCGAAGGTTATGAGATTTATAGTGATGCTTTGGGCAGTGGTTTGGGTTTCGTGCTACTGCAACACGGAAGTGTGATAGCTTATGGCTCGAGACAGCTGAAAGTGCACGAGAGGAATTATCTGGTCCATGATTTGGAGTTATCGGCCGTGATTTTTGCCTTGAAGATGTGGAGGCATTATTTGTACGGTGTGAGGATTGACATCTACACCGATCACAAGAGCCTGAAGTATCTGATTGATCAGAAAGATTTGAATATGTGGCAGCGTAGATGGATGGAGTTCCCGGCAACTATACATTCAAGATCCACTACGTGCCTAGTAAAGGAAATGCGTTTGCGGATGCGTTGAGTCGCCGAGCCCCAGCTCAAGCCAATTGGCTATCGGTGCATGATGAGCGGTTGGTGCGGGAGTTGGAGGCGTTGGAGATTGTTTGTGTGGATAAGCAATCAAGTGCTGAAGCAGTACTGAATTGGACTGAAGTCCAATATGACCTGGCTGATCGGATTCGGCAGGCTTTGGATTTGGATGTCCATATGAAGCAGTTCATGGTAGAGGCTCTGGATGGGTCAAATTCCCAATTCGTTGTGGAGGACGGATTGCTTTGGAAGGAAGGTCGTCTGTGCGTCCCAAGTGTGGGCAATTTGCGGGTGGAATTGTTATACAAGGCACACCATACCAAGTACTCGATTCACCCGGGGAGCACGAAGATGTACCGTGATGTAAAGAAACTATTTTGGTGGCCGGGTTTGAAGAAGGATGTGGCACTCTACGTGGCAAAGTGCCAAACTTGCGCCTTGGTGAAGGCGAAGTGCTAAAAGCCGGGAGGATTTCTGAAGTCCTTGCCTATTCCAGAGTGGAAATTCGACGACATCTCTATGGACTTTGTGCACGGTTTTCCAAGGTCGCAAAAGGGGAATGACGCCATCTAGGTGGTCGTAGATCGGTTAACGAAGGTGTCGCATTTTATTCCGCATAGGAAGGATGATCCGGTGGAAAAGTTGGCAAAACTTTATGTGGATAATATAGTACGGCTTCACGATGTGCCCCGCAGCATCGTGAGTGACCGAGATGGGCGGTTCACGTCCAATGATTGGAGGCTAGTGCAGCAAATGTTGGGAACAAAGTTAAAATTCAGCACAGCCTACCATCCGCAAACGGATGGGCAGACCGAGAGGGTCAATAGAACTATGGAAGACATGCTCAGCATGTGTGTCTTGGACTTTGGAAAGCAATGGGAAGACCATCTTTATTTTGTGGAGTTTGCGTACAACATTAGCTACCAAGCGAGTATTCAAATGGCGCCCTTCGAGGCCCTATATGGTAGAAAATGTCGCACGCCGTTGTCTTGGATAGAAATGGGTGAGTCAAAGTTGTACAAGTGATTAGAAGTGGAGGATGCTACTTCGTTGGTGCGAACTATTCGGGAGAGGTTGATAATCGCTGAGGACCGTCAGGCGAAGTACTATAATGCCAAGCACAGGAACGTGGAGTTCGCTGTGGGTGACTATGTGTACTTAAAGATCAAGTCGTTCAAGGGTGTCTCGCGGGTGCGGCGATTGAAAAAGCTAAGCCCGAGGTACCTTGGGCCGTTTGAGGTTCTGGAGCGGCTTGGTGAAGCAGCCTATCGGTTGAAGCTTTCGGTGGAGCTTAGTGGTTTACATGATGCATTCCATATTTCGGTGCTACGGAAGGCGGTGCAAGAGCCTTCGGAAGTGATCGCGGTTGATCAAGTGCCGGTGGATAACGGGTTGACGACAAAGGTCAAGCCCATGCGTATTGAAGACTCGGAAGTCAAGCGGCTACGCAATAAAGAGATCAGGATGGTCAAGGTTCGATGGGACAATTACGGTCGAGAGGAGCTCTCTTGGGAACGAGAGCAGACTATGCTTGACGAGTATCCGGAGTTGTTTCGCTCAGGTATGATTTAATTTTGGTACTTGTCTTTCCTTTATATAATTTCGTGGACGAAATTCTTTTAAGAGGGGGAGAGTTGTAACGCCCCGAAACTCAAAAGAGCGACGGGAGGCGTTTTGGGCCAAATCTGGAATCTGGCAGGAGGCACACGGCCTGGGACACGGGCGTGTCCCAGCACGTGTCAGGCTTGAGTCGACGACTTGGCAGCGAAGTCGACGAATTTCGCTCGATAATGTGTCGAGACAGGGCACACGGCCTGAGACACGGGCATGTCTTAGGGCATGTCGAGCCCGTGTCGACAATCGGCCCGGGGAGTCGACGAATTTCGCTTGACGATGTGTCGAGACAAGGAACACGGCCTAGGACACGGGCGTGTCGAAGGTCGTGTCAGGCAGTCGACGAACTTCACTCGACGAAGTGTCAAGACAGTGAACATGGCCTGGTGCCCATGCGTGTTCGAGTAGACACGGGCTAGGACACGGGCGTGTCCAATACCCGTGTGACTCTCGGGTTATTTTTGGGGCTGTGTCGATGGAGGCACACGGCCGACCATACGGCCATGTCTGTTGGAACACGGGAGTGTCAGGTCAAACACGGGCGTGTCGGATGCCCGTGTGTTGTTCCAGGCGCGTCGATTTTGACGGCGAATGGGGGACACGGCCCTGGACACAGGCGTGTCGCAGGCTGTGTTCGGCCCAGTTTTAGCATTTCAGGCCCGAATCAAGGCCGTTCGTTTCTTTATTTTGTGATCCAACGACTGGGGGTTGTTCCTGATGGGATATACCCGGGATTGGACCTTTGAAACCCTCACTTTTACTTGAGTGGTTCTCTTTCTAAGTCAAGAGAGAGGTGAGAGCAAAGGAGGAAGAAGAAGCTAGATCCAGCCATTGGAGGAGCTTCGAAGCTCCAAATAGCGAGCCGAATTCAGATCTACGTAGGCAAAGAGAGTGCGGTGCTTTTCATCCGCTTACTTTTCCATGGCGCCAAGGAAGAATGCTAGGGTAACGATCCTCCACTTGAGCATGTGAAGCTCTTCTTCTTTTGCATAGGAAGCCCGCTCTCGCGAGTTTGCGGTGAGTTTGAGGCGTTCCTACGGGTAGACATGAATAGTCCCCGTTGTGTAGAGTCCGTATTCCAAAACGGACATAGGCATGATGTGTGAAGCCTACCCGGACATGTTGGTATGGATCGGTGATGTTGCATTGCATAAATGCCGGAAAAGACTGTGTGATTGTTTGTTTTTCGGGTTTTCTACGTGGTAGATTGCAACAGGGAGCCTTGGGGATTAACCCAAAGGTGCACCCGGAAAACTGGGCGTATGCGTGATCTTGCCAACTTGTGGGCCTAGGAGCCAACTAGTACATAACTGGGTTATGCAATATTGTACGTTCGATTCACGGGCTTCGGGGAAACTTAACTCGTGCCGATGATATTACATTGTCGTAGAAAGTGAGCAACGGGTTGAGTGGAACCGTTCCTGCTTTATGTCGAGGGCATAGAGGTCGGGTCTTGCTGTCGATGATATTAAAGTGTCGTGACATAGGCTGTTGATGACATTAAAGTGTCGTAACATCTGCCTAGAAGACCAAATTGCTCACGAGAGATTGCCATCCTGGAGATGGTGGTGAGTCAGCAGCTTAGACTGCGATCACCAAGTATGTGCCCTGAGAGCACGGGGCGTGTGGCCATGCATGCCAACGCCTATGATGCAATGAATTTATATACTGCTTGGTTATGCTAATAAAAATGCAGGGAAGGAGCATCGTCGCCCCGAGTTGGGGGCTGGATCGTTATAATTTGGTCAGCATTGCTGACTGTTGCCTTTGTTTGCCACCGTGTGGTGGTTTTGTTGCTTGCTGGTGCTACTGGACCAAGCGGTCAATAGCGGGCTAAAGCCCAAATTGCGAAGTCGGCCCTCGAAGGCCTAATTGGAGTGTTTACTTCTTTTATTCATGTATGACCGGCCTGCGTGTAACATCCCATGTTAACTTCTGGACCCCTCAACTAGATTGGGTTAGGCATGAGTGAGACCATTAAGGTGATCAACTAAGTTTGACCCTAGGAAGTGGGTGGTAGCCATGTGGGGCCCACTATAAGACCTTAGTCAAACTAGGTCAAACTAGCCTAATTAGGGACCCTAGCCACACCATGACCCACCACATTGCCCTAACCCTAAAAACAATCTAAGTGGACCCTAGGGTATGTCACTGGGTCAACATTTTGACCCCAGTTGACCAAGGTCAACCCTTGGGCTTAATTTGGTCAAACCCACACTTATAGACCAAATTAACCTAAGTGGGGCACCCCCTTGACCCAAACCAAGTTGGGTGGTGCCACTAGACCCATTTCACCAAGTGGGGTCAGTCCACCCACCATAGTTGACCAGTCAACCCTAAAAGTCAATTTGGTCAACAAATTGACCTAAAGAATGAAATGAAGGCCAAGTCAAGTTCCCTTGGACCAAGCCCACTAAAAATTGGCCCAAAGTCAGCCCAAGTGAACAAGACCAAACCTACCCCTCTAAATCAGGAGAGAATGCATGCAAGGGGGTAAATTGAGATTTTAGGAAAAGAGGAGAGAGAAAGAGGAATGAAAGGAATAATGGCCACATGGCCACCCCCCCACAAGCTGGTTTTGGCTGCCAAAAAACAGGTGGCTGACTTCCCCTCCTCATTTCCAGCAGAATTCCTGCGTTGAGAGCCACATGCACCATGGGTGAAGCCTCCAAAGCTCAAACCGAGCTCACCTTGGAGTTAACTCCACTTATAGCCCACCTCAGTCCAATCAGACCCCTCCATTAGCTTCAGAGGTCCAGAGGAGTGGAATTCGACTACTTACACATGGAGAACGGTGGAGAATGCAACCTTTCGGGGAGGAGCTCGCCGGCGCACCACCACCACGGCAAAACCGCGCCTGACCGCCAGCCAAGCCCCGATTATGGTGCGTTTCACTTCACCTCTACCCGCACTAGCTTCTTAGATCAAATAGGCGAGAGATCGGGCTCAATTGAGCCCGATGCCATGTGAGAAAATCTAGAAATTTCTAAGTTTTGAAACCGCTCGGGATCGCCGTCGCCGCGTCTCCCGCCGCCCCATCGCCGGGGAAATGGATAGCCACCACCACCGTGAAGGTGATGGCACCATTGGCCGGAGGTGGCGACGCCTCAGCTGGCCGGAAAACGCCGGCAAAGTCGCTTCCAGGTCGGCTCAATCTCAGCGTTGGCTGGAGGTAGACGATGAACGGATCCGTCGATTCATGCTTTAAGATTCGTGCGCCGTTTATTATTATAAATCAGATTAAATAATGAATAGTAACATTTCTGTCACACATATTAGTATTGTTGCATGTTAATTAGGCCTTTAGAGGCATTTCCAGAGCTTAGGCCTTAATGAAAATTGTAGCCTAGGGTCTTACCTTTAAAATGCCACCCTAAACATACATTTTGGTGTAGGGTACAGCCTGTAGGACCTTTCTCCTAGGACTGGTCCTAGACTAGGTCAAAATTACATTGAGTGCCCTAGTCCTCAATGTTAGTCACCATGATCCCAAACTTGGTGCACACATGCATTATTAGGGCTTACTTACCTCCTGCCAAAATTTAGGAATTTTTAGAAAAAACATTTCCTATAGTTTTTGGTAAAATATCAAAATTTAAATTAATGGCATATATGGAGTTCTACTCCTCCCCATGGGCCCCAAATTTTGGTGGTGGGTCAGTGGGGTCACCTTTGGTGCATGATAAATTTCAGCACCTTGGATCACTGCATGTGGGAGAATCCACTTGCATGTGCTAGCCTATGTTAGGCTTGTGGCAAATAGCAAAAATGCAAATTTGTGTATTTAGCCCAATGGTGACATGCAAGTGTCATGAAATTATTTCCAGTGGTTCATTAGGGAAATTTCACCCTTCAAATTAATATTGTATTTTTGGAATCAAAATTCCATTTATTGGAATTTACTTTATAAATAGCTATTTGGAATTTTAAATTGGAAAATAGGATTTATTCAAGAACAAATCCAAACAACATTACCAAGGCATAGATTACATCACCTTGACCTAGGAAATTATGATTTCTCTGTTTTGAAGAACCTTGGAGTAGATACCCTAAAATTTCCCATTTTACCCTTATCTTGATAATTCTTGAAATGATATATAATATATACTCTGAAAAATTTGGATTTATTCTACTGTCATAAAAATGTTATTAGTTTATCATGAATTCTCAGAATTTATTGGATACATTACTTGTGTTAAACTAGTACATGGCATTTTGGTAAATACCTTAAAATGGAATCCCATAGGCCATCTTACAATTCAATTTGGATGAATCTCTGCCAATAGCCATAATTTAGTGTCTTAAAGGCTCTGTAAATTTTCTGGAATTTTGAATATGTAATGCTTATACTTCATGTGTAAAATGGAATTTATGTGGGATTGTAATTAAATAGAAAATGAAATAAATAATTTAAGGAAAATTGTGAAATTTTGAAGACAGCAATATTTGGACAATATACATCTCAGGAAAAATTCCCTAAGTCAGTGGATGCTTATTAAATCACTTCATGTGTAAAGTGGCCGAGCATTTAAATTAAGAGAATTAATAAATGACCATTTGACAGGAAAAATTATGAGAATCCTTAGGGTAGATCCCATAGTCCATAATACCTTAGGATAAATATTTAGAGGCAAGATGCCTTAAGTTTTGGAAGATCACATTTCTAGGGTAGACATAGGTCATGGTCTGCATATAACACAAATAGGTCTTGCTTAGGGAATTTACAAGGGGATTGATTATCGGCAGAAATAAAAGAGAGTTCAAACATGAGTGGCCCTGGTGGGTAGAGTTGTCTTAGTGAGGGATCAAAAGTGCAAGTTCTTGGTCATCACTGGAGTGGGGGATCGGCGGAAGACCGTCGGTACCCGGTAACACCTTAAGTCACTAGGGTTATACTTAAGCAATAAGGAGAGCTGGGGAGATACATGGGTAGTCATCAACTAAAATAAGTATCCTTGCGAAAGGGAACGCTGGGCGTAATCCCAACACAGTTCCTAGTGCCCCTTGAGAGCCCTTCACAGGGAATACCGGGGGCAGTCCTGGGATTAACCATAAATCTCTCTAAGTAATAAAACCGTAGACAAGAGTAGCTTAATAGGTAGGACATGGTTGTACCTTCTCGCCCGTGTTTTGGTTGGAGAGTTTCATGATATATGCTCACCGTTTAGGGTTGGAGGGAATTGACATAAAGGCACTAATGTGCGTTCTCACCGGGTTTGGTTTTGAGGGATTCAGGACGGGTTAGGTCCTGCGAGCGGAAGGCTCGGTGTGAATTACTTGCATGTGCATAAATATCGTGGCGGGGCATGCGGTACTGGCCGTTCGTCACACCACCGATGGCAGTACGGTGCACAGGCGGTTGTGGGAGTTAGAGGGGCCAGTGGGTTGTTTTACACTGCGGTCTGGAGGACGACCCCCGATAACACACATCCGACCCAACAAGACTGACGGGTTTGTCAGCAAAGTACGTACGCGGGGACTCTAGAGTGCACCTTGGACGTGTACAGAGGCGTATGAGAGGGGTCTAAGGCTTGGTAGTGTGCATACCGGTCTAGAAGCGGAGACGCCGCTCTCGCTGCTGCCGTAGCACAGCGGTGGTACCCGAGAGTGATGCTAGCTCTCAAAAAGTGGGAACTAAAGGTCTGTGATCACAGAGTCGTTGTGTGTGAGTTGCACTTGCATGCGCATAAAATTGCATCATATCATTCATTCATATTAGGTCATACGCTTCATAGATCCTTATCATATAAATTAGTATGGGCTCTTTTATATGATAAGTTAAATTTCCTGGAAATCCTAACTTTTATATTTGTATGGGCACTTATATAAGTTAGGGTACGTTTTTGATGATAGCTTGTGGTAGCTTAGTTTATTTACTTGTTTATACTGCTGTTTCTATACTCTCCTTTACTGCACCGTACTTACTTACTTATACTTGTACTGTACTTAGCATTGCTAGTGTAGAATTTCATTACTTAGTACCACTTTAGATAGATATTGTCACCTGCTTCCATTTTGCTACCCCTTGTTGTCCTCCGCTTCGTCCTCCCGCCGGTGCCTAGGAGCTGCGGGGCGAGGTGCGGAGGAAACGACTTAGTCTTTTTGACTAATGGTCGGTGACCAACTATTTTTAGGAGCCGTGGAGATGGAGCACCAGCACGTCGAGGAGGCAGGACATGAGGAGCAGATACCGCTTCAGCAGGCTACCACTACTACTGTGCGTCCTCAGGTGGGACGAGTCTTGATGTTCTAGTTTAGCTTCCGCATTTACTATATTGTGAGAGAGAGAGATTTGATGTACTGGGCATAAGCCCTTTTTACTCTTTCTTCTGTACTATTCTGTGGACTGTTGATGTACTATTCATCCTCTTTTATATGATTGCACTGTGACTTGTGGACTGATGGTATTTTATACTCATTTTACTTCTTATTTCTCATATTGGCCTACAGGTTTATGATCGTACTAGCCGGCAGAATCGGCGTGTTGCGGTGTCGACTAACCCGTGAGTTAGTGCCACCGTAAGACGGCGGTTCTGGGCATAAGATCCGGTAGCCCTCCTTGGTAAGGGGGAGGGGGGTCCTACAAACTGGTATCACTTGAACAACGATCATATGAGAAGGAAGTCCACAACATGGGACCACCCCGCCCCAGCATTAGTTTGCGGACAAACTATGCAGCGGAAGCAAGTGGTGTGCCCATGTACAAAAGTCACAGAAATGGTCCACAAAGTACAATTTGATAGGCCAATTTTGCTTTAACCTTACCTTTATGCAACCTCCACAGGTCGCAGCGCCGCAAAATGCGGCTCCTTCCCCTCCAGCTGCCACTCCATTCTACATACGGAGATGGGGCAGACCCTGACGGCGATTTGGATGCCTTTAGAGCCCAGCAAGTCCCGGCCCACAGCCAAATCCGGGGTCGAGCTGGCTGAGTGCATTCAAGAGCCTGTCCCCACGACGTACCGTGGGACAGAGGATGCAGTGAAGACAGAAGAATGGCTGGAGGCCATACACGAGATCTTAGGGCATCAGCTGCCCAGTCGGCCAGGCAGTACCTCTAGCCACCTCCGTGCTAGAGGCCCACGCGAAGAGATGGTGGAAGTCAGTCCGGGAGACTACTTATGCGGACTTTGAGTTGTCAGAGATTTCTTGGGAGGAGTTTGGCGATGTGTTCCTGGAGCACTTCGTCTCTGCTACGGACAGGGATGCTTTGGAGGAGAGGTTTTTTGAACCTCAAGCAGGGGACCAGATCTGTGATAGAGTACCAGAGGGAGTTCTCCCACTTGGCCAGGTTCGCGGGGATTCAGGACACGACGATAGGAGGTATGCGAAGAGGTTCTACCGGGGCCTCAGGGATGATCTGAGGCAGGCTCTGTTATTCATTTCTCATGGCAATCCAGACAGATCATCGAGATGGCGAAGAAGCTGGAGGCTGACCAGCTGATGGTGCGAGCCGGAGGAAAGAGACCATTTGATGGATCGACATCAGGTGAGAGCAGTAGGGGCTCTCAGAGGGCCAGGACCATTGGATACAGGAGGGGTGGGGGACGTCGTCGTCCCAACTTCAGGCAGGAGCAGGGGCCTCCTCCAGCTTTGGCTCCCCCACCTCTACAGATACATGATCCGAGGAGACAGGATGACCGAGGCCACCGACAAGTGGTTTGTTATGGATGCCGCCAGCCTGGGCACATCAGGTCGGAGTGCCCGCACCGATTCAACCCCTCCTCCTCTCCACCTCCAGTGGCCCCAGTACAGCAGGGCCGAGGACGAGGCCGAGGACGAGGCCGAGGCCGGGGATACCATGGCAGGAGACGCGAGCAGGAACAGATTTACGCCTTGGACCTCACAGAGCCGAGGAATCCGAGGAGGTCATTACAGGTACTTGAAGTTAATTTTGAGTTTTCTTAAATTTTTTTTTCCCAATATATATATATAGTACCTGGAACCTTAGGGTAACAATTAACCTTCACGTAAACAAACCTCAGGCATAGTCATGATCAGCGGCAAGCCTGCCCATACTCTTTCGACACGGGTGCGTCACACTCGTTCGTATCCGAGGCTTCATCGACGGACTCGAAGGCGTGGAGAGGTTCCCTGGACTAGAGATGAGGGTACGCCTACCGATGGTCGGAGCTGCGGACCACTGCACATTGTGATATGGAGGCCGAGATCGGCGGCAAGGCATTTGAGGCGCCGGCGACTATCTTGAAGCTGCAGGACTTTGATTTGATCTTGGGCATGGCCTGGTTGCATCGGAACCATGCCCAGATAGATTGTCCGTCCAGGAGGATCACGCTGAGACATGGCGATTCTCATGTTATCGTTGAAGGTATCCAGCCTATCTGCCACCTACTATTATCTTCTATACAGGCTGTGAAGGCCCATGAGCAGGGTGAAGAAGTCTATATTGTCTGCTTCGAGATGGTGGGGACAGAGGCGACTATTCAGATATTCCGGTGGTTCGGGATTTCTCCGACGTATTCCGGAGAAATTGCCCGGGCTACCGCCTGCTAGAGACTTGGATTTCAGGATTCAGCTAGTGCGGGGAGCGAAGCCGGTGTCCCGAGCACCCTACAGGATGGCTCTAGAGAGTTAGCAGAGTTCAGAACTCAACTGCAGGAGCTAGTCGAGTCAGGATTTGTACGGCTAGTTCATCCGCCATGGGGAGCACCCGTTCTATTTGTGAAGAAGAAGGAAGGATCACTGCGACTATGTATAGATTACCGGAGCTGAACCGGTTGACGGTCCGCAACACCTATCCTCTGCCTCGGATAGATGAGTTATTTGACCAGCTACAGGGGCATTCTGGTTCTCCAAGTTAGATCTGCGATCCGGCTACTATCAGCTCCGTATCAGGGAAGAAGACATACCGAAGACGGCTTTCAGTTCGCGCTATGGACTATACGAATTCACGGTGATGCCTTTGGGCTCACGAATGCTCCTGCTGCATTCATGAGTCTGATGAACCGTGTCTTCGAGCCTTTCTTGGATCGCTTCGTGATAGTATTCATCGACGACATCCTCATTTATTCTCGGACTCAGGAGGAGCATACTGAGCACTTGGCACAGGTCCTGCAGAGGTTGAGGGAGGCACAGATGTACGCAAAATTTTCGAAGTGCCAGTTCTGGTTGCAGGAGGGTGGCATTCCTGGGGCACACGATCAGTGGGGCTGGGTTAGCAGTGGACCCAGCCAAGATAGAGACGGTGAGGGATTGGCCACGGCCGAAGACCGCATCTGACATCCGCAGTTTCTTGGGACTAGCAGGCTATTACCGCAAGTTCGTGGAGGGGTTCTCAAGGATAGCACTCCCCCTCACGTCCTTGACGAAGAAGGATGCTGATTTTGTTTGGTCAGAGCGGTGTGAGATGGCTTTCAGGAGCTGAAGGACCGGCTCATCTTCCCATTCTTGTGCTTCCATCCGGGAGCGAAGGATTCAGATTTACACGGACGCCTCATATCAGGGGATGGGTTGCAGTCTTGATGCAGCATGGACACGTTATCGCTTATGCTTCGAGACAGTTGAAGAAGCATGAGCATAACTATCCAGTACATGATCTAGAGCTCGGGGCTGTGGTTTTCGCCCTGAAGATATGGAGGCATTACTTATATTGGGATTCATTGTGACATCTTCTCTGATCACAAGAATCTCAAGTATATCGATACTCAGAAGGACCTAAACCTGAGACAGAGGAGGTGGCTGGAGTTTCTCTTTGATTATGATTACAAGATCCACTATCATCCGGGAAAAGCGAACACGGTTGCGGATGCTTTGAGCAGGAGGGCCGGCACTCCTGGACCGGAGCCCCGATTGATGTCCATAGAGCTGCTTCAGATGATGGAGGACATGCACATTACCGTGGTGTCCGAGACCGAGCCAGTGGTATATAGAGAGTATTTGAGCTCAGTGATCAGCTGCGATGATATACAGGAGCGCATCCGAGCACATCAGAGGCTGGATGCTGCGTTACAGCCGATTTTCAGTGCCCTAGAGAGGGGCAAGGTCGAGGACTACACACTACAGGATGATCTTCTTCGGTTCCGGGGGCGCATCTACATACCAGCAGGGGGCAGTATTCGAGATGACATACTCCGAGAGGCACATTGCTCGAGGTATTCAGTGCACCCGGCATCACCAAGATGTGGGCAGATTTGCGGAGATCTATGTATTGGCCCGGGATGAAGAGGGAGATCACGGATTTTGTGACGCATTGCGAGACCTGCCAGCGTGTGAAGGCGGAATGCAAGAGCCAGGGAGGTTTACTACAGCCACTGCCAGTTCCAGAGTGGAAGTTTGAGGACATTGCTATGGACTTTGTACACGGATTGCCTCGCTCCCACTCCGGACATGATTTATATGGGTTATAGTGGACAGATTGACCAAAGTTGCGCGCGGTTTATTCCAGTTCGGAAGGATGCCCCAGTTGCAGTTCTGGTGAGACTATTTGTGGAGCAGTACATCAGGTATCATGGTATCCCCAAGGACTATTGTTTCGGACCGTGATGGTCGGTTCACTTCGAGCGAGTGGAGGGCCGTGCATGCTCACTTGGGATCTCGGCTTACTTTTAGTACCGCCTTCACCCGCAGACCGACGGACAGACCGAGCGGACCATCCGGACCATGGAGGACCTGCTCAGATTATGCATATGGATACGGGGAGGCCTTGGGAGAGGGCTGCTACCATTGATCGAGTTCTCGTATAATAACAGCCACCAGGCTAGCATCAGGATGGCTCGTACGAGGCGCTTTATGGGAGGAGATGCCGGACACGCTATCATGGGTACAGGATGTGGACACCAGGGCTCTGGGATCCGATTATATAGAGGACACAGAGGCTCAGATTCGATTGATCAGGGATCGGCTACTGGAGGCCCAGAGCAGGCAGGCAAAGTATTATGATGCTCGGCACGGAAGGTGGAGTTCCAGGTTGGAGACAGGGTATTCTTGAAGATACGTCAGTACACGGTGTTTCTCGAGTGCGGAGGCACAAGAAGCTCAGTCCACGATACATGGGGCCATACCTGATCCTGGAGCGGATCGGCCCCTTGGCTTACCGACTGCAGCTGCCACCGGAGTTGGGTGCATTACATGACGTCTTTCATGTCTCTTCCTTACGGAGGGTCTCCTTCGGCCGGAGCAGCACATTACTACTACAGCCGGACCGGTAGAGCCTGACAGGTCAGTGAGATTGGAGCCGATCCGGATTGACGATACAGCCATCCGAGTGTTGCGGAAGAAGAAGGTCCCTCTTGTGAAGGTGCTGTGGTCCAACCATGGACGGGAGGAGCACACTTGGGAGCCGAGGATCTGATGCTGGAGCAACACCCGGAGCTATTCGCACCAGGTACATTTAAGTTATGTCTTTAAATTTCTTGATGATTCTTGCAAATAAAACCCCGTAGACCCGAACTTAAATTTCGGGGACGAAATTATTTTCTTGTTTATTGGAATTTGTAACATCCCATGTTACTTCTGGACCCCTCAACTTAGATTGGGTTAGGCATGAGTGAGACTTAAGGTGATCAACTAAGTTTGACCCTAGAAGTGGGTGGTAGCCATGTGGGGCCCACTAAAGACTTAGTCAAACTAGGTCAAACTAGCCTAATTAGGGACCCTAGCCACACCATGACCCACCACATTGCCCTAACCCTAAAAAACAATTAAGTGGACCCTAGGGTATGTCACTGGGTCAACATTTTGACCCCAGTTGACCAAGGTCAACCTTGGTCTTAATTTGGTCAAACCCACACTTATAGGCCAATTAACCTAAGTGGGGCACCCCTTGACCCAACCAAGTTGGGTGTGCCACTAGACCCTTTCCACCAAGTGGGGTCAGTCCACCCACCATAGTTGACCAGTCAACCCTAAAAGTCAATTTGGTCAACAAATTGACCTAAAGATGAAATGAAGGCCAAGTCAAGTTCCTTGGACCAAGCCCACTAAACTGGCCAAAGTCAGCCCAAGTGAACAAGACCAACCCTACCCCTCTAAATCAGGAGAGAGAATGCATGCAAGGGGGTAAAATTGGATTTTTAGGAAAAGAGGAGAGAGAGAAAGAGGAATGAAAGGAATAATGGCCACATGGCCACCCCATCAGCTGGTTTTGGCTGCCCAAACCAGGTGGCTGACTTCCCTCTTCATTTCCAGCAGAATTTGAGTGAGAGCCACATGGCACCATGGGTGAAGCCTCCAAAGCTCAAACCGAGCTCACCTTGGAGTTAACTCCACTTATAGCCCACCTCAGTCCAAACAGACCTCCATTAGCTTCAGAAGGTCCAGAGGAGTGGAATTCGACTACTTACACATGGAGAACGGTGGAGAATGCAACTTTCGGGAGGAGCTCGCCGGCGCACCACCACCACGGCAAACCGCCGCCTGACCCGCAGCCAAGCCCCGATTATGGTGCGTTTCACTTCACCTCTACCGCACTAGCTTCTTAGATCAAATAGGCGAGAGATCGGGCTCAATTGAGCCCGATGCCATGTGAGAAAATCTAGAAATTTCTAAGTTTTTGAAACGCTCGGGATCGCCGTCGCCGCCGTCTCCCGCCGCCCCATCGCCGGGAAATGATAGCCACCACCACCGTGAAGTGATGGCACCATTGGCCGGAGGTGGCGACGCCTCAGCTGGCGGAAAACCGCCGCAAAGTCGCTCCAGGTCGGCTCAATCTCAGCCGTTGGCTGGAGGTAGACGATGAACGGATCCCGTCTCGATTCATGCTTTAAGATTCGTGCGCCGTTTATTATTATAAATCAGATTAATAAATGAATAGTAACATTTCTGTCACACATATTCAGTATTGTTGCATGTTAAATTTAGGCCTCTTAGAGGCATTTCCAGAGCTTAGGCCCTTAATGAAAATTGTAGCCTAGGGTCTTACCTTTAAAATGCCACACTAAACATACATTTTGGTGTAGGGTACAGCCCTGTAGGACCTTTCTCCTAGGACTGGTCCTAGACTAGGTCAAAAATTATATTGAGTGCCCTAGTCTCAATGTTAGTCACCATGATCCCAAACTTTTGGGCACATGCATTATTAGGGCTTACTTACCTCCTGCCAAAATTTAGGAATTTTTAGAAAACATTTTCCTATAGTTTTTGGTAAAATATCAAAATTTAAATTAATGGCATATATGGAGTTCTACTCCTCCCCATGGCCCCAAATTTTGGTGGTGGGTCAGTGGGGTCACCTTTGGTGCATGATAAAATTTTCAGCACCTTGGGATCATGCATGTGGGAGAATCCACTTGCATGTGCTAGCCTATGTTAAGGCTTGGTGTGCAAATAGCAAAATGCAAATTTGTGTATTTAGCCAATGGTGACATGCAAGTGTCATGAAATTATTTCCAGTGGTTCATTAGGGTAAATTTCACCTTTCAAATTAATATTGTAATTTTTGGAATCAAAATTCCATTTATTGGAATTTACTTTATAAATAGCTATTTTGGAATTTAAAATTGGAAAATAGGATTTATTCAAGAACAAATCCAAACAACATTACCAAGGCATAGATTACATCACACTTGACCTAGGAAAATTATGATTTCTCTGTTTTGAAGAACCTTGGAGTAGATACCCTAAATTTCCCATTTTACCTTATCTTGATAATTCTTGAAATGATATATATATACCTCTGAAAAATTTGGGATTTATTCTACTGTCATAAAATATTGTTATTAGTTTATCATGAATTTCTCAGAATTTATTGGATAATTACTTGTGTTAAACTAGTACAATGGCATTTTGGTAAATACCTTAAAATGGAATCCCATAGGCCATCTTAATTCAATTTGGATGAATCTCTGCCAATAGCCATAATTTAGTGTCTTAAAGGCTCTGTAAATTTCTGGAATTTTTGAATATGTAATGCTTATACTTCATGTGTAAAATGGAATTTATGTGGGATTGTAATTAAATAGAAAATGACAATAATAATTTAGGAAAATTGTGAAATTTTTGAAGACAGCAATATTTGGACAATATACATCTCAGGAAAAATTCCTAAGTCAGTGGATGCTTAATTAAATCACTTCATGTGTAAAGTGGCGAGCATTTAAATTAAGAGAATTATTAAATGACCATTTGACCAGGAAAAATTATGAGAATCCTTAGGGTAGATCCCTTAGTCCATAATACCTTAGGAGGATAAATATTTAGAGGCAAGATGCCTTAAGTTTTGGAAGATCACATTTCTAGGGTAGAACATAGGTCATGGTCTGCATATAAACAAATAGGTCTTGCCTTAGGGAATTACCAGGGGATTGATTATCGGCAGAAATAAAGAGAGAGTTCAACATGAGTGGCCCTGGTGGGTAGAGTTGTCTTAGTGAGGGATCAAAAGTGCAAGTCTTGGTCATCAACTGGAGTGGGGATCGGCGGAAGACCGTCGGTACCCGGTAACACCTTAAGTCACTAGGGTTATACTTAAGCAATAAGGAGAGCTGGGGAGATACATGGGTAGTCATCAACTAAAATAAGTATCCTTGCGAAAGGGAACGCTGGGCGTAATCCCAACACAGTTCTAGTGCCCCTTGAGAGCCCTTCACAGGGAATACGGGGGCAGTCCTGGGATTAAACCATAAATCTCTAAGTATAATAAACCGTAGACAAGAGTAGCTTAATAGGTTAGGACATGGTTGTACCTTCTCGCCCGTGTTTTGGGTTGGAGAGTTTCATGATATATGCTCACCCGTTTAGGGTTGGAGGGAATTGACATAAAGGCACTAATGTGCGTTCTCACCCGGGTTTGGGTTTGAGGGATTCAGGACGGGTTTAGGTCCTGCGAGCGGAAGGCTCGGTGTGAATTACTTCATGTGCATAAATATCGTGGCGGGGCATGCGAGGTACTGGCCGTTCGTCACACCGATGGCAGTACGGTGCACCAGGCGGTTGTGGGAGTTAGAGGGGCCAGTGGGTTGTTTTACACTGCGGTCTGGAGGACGACCCCGATAAAACACATCCGACCCAACAAGACTGACGGGTTTGTCAGCAAAGTACGTACGCGGGACTCTAGAGTGCACTTGGACGTGTACAGAGGCGTATGAGAGGGGTCTAAGGCTTGGTAGTGTGCATACCGGTCTAGAAGCGGAGACGCCCGCTCCGCTGCTGCCGTAGCCACAGCGGTGGTACCGAGAGTGATGCTAGCTCTCAAAAAGTGGGAACTAAAGGTCTGTGATCACAGAGTCGTTGTGTGTGAGTTGCACTTGCATGCGCATAAAATTGCATCATATCATTCATTCATATTAGGTCATACGCTTCATAGATCCTTATCATATAATTAGTATGGGCTCTTTTATATGATAAGTTAAATCCTGGAAATCCTAACTTATATATTTGTATGGGCACTTATATAAGTTAGGGTACGTTTGTGATGATAGCTTAGTGGTAGCTTAGTTTATTTACTTGTTTATACTGCTGTTTCTATACTCTCCTTTACTGCACCGTACTTACTTACTTACTACTTGTACTGTACTTAGCATTGCTAGTGTAGAATTTCATTACTTAGTACCACTTTAGATAGATATTGTCACCTGCTTCCATTTTGCTACCCCTTGTTGTCCTCCGCTTCGTCCTCCCGCCGGTGCCTAGGAGCTGCGGGGCGAGGTGCGGAGGAAACGACTTAGTCTTTTTGACTAATGGTCGGTGACCAACTATTTTTAGGAGCCGTGGAGATGGAGCACCAGCCGTCGAGGAGGCAGGACATGAGGAGCAGATACCGCTTCAGCAGGCTACCACTACTACTGTGCGTCCTCAGGTGGGACGAGTCTTGATGTTCTAGTTTAGCTTCCGCATTTACTATATTGTGAGAGAGAGAGATTTGATGTACTGGGCATAAGCCCTTTTTACTCTTTCTTCTGTACTATTCTGTGGACTGTTGATGTACTATTCATCTCTTTTATATGATTGCACTGTGACTTGTGGACTGATGGTATTTTATACTCATTTTTACTTCTTTTTCTCATATTGGCCTACAGGTTTATGATCGTACTAGCGGCAGAATCGGCGTGTTGCGGGTGTCGACTAACACCGTGAGTTAGTGCCACCGTAAGACGGGTTCTGGGCATAAGATCCGGTTAGCCCTCCTTGGTAAGGGGGAGGGGGGTCTTACACTGCGTGCCGTGGTTGTAATCATGTAATATCAAGTAAACAATTTTTGTAAGGCCTTAAGGATTGTACTTGGTCTGTACTATCATTCCTATTTGATTTATTAGTGGACATTCGTGCTCTTGTGTGGGTTCTTAATTACAACTTTTATAAACTTCTTCCGCTAGAATGCTCTGTGTAGGACGTTGGATTGGTTGGATGAATTCCATGAGTAACCACCCAGTCTATCTGGGTATATGGTATCGGGCTACCGGCCGGACCTACTACTATATGCCTATGAGACGGATAGGGGGTGTTACACGATGGTGGAATACGCAGCAACACGGCATTGTACTGAGTGACACGGGGGGTGTCATGTTCGACAGGAGTGTCCAGTGTCCGTGTCCTCTTCTGGGTGGCGAGGTTTCAGAGTCGATTGAGGACACGGCCTTGTACACGGGGTAGTCGCAACGAGTGTGCGGCCAAGGTGTTTTGGTTTTAATTGGTGAATCGTGGTTCGCTCGTTTCATTTAAGGGATCTGATGGTACAGGGCTGTACTTGCTGGTTTTGTCTGGGAATAGGGTTAGTAAACCTCATTCTTCATCAAGTACTCTCTTTCTAAGTTCTAGAGAGACAGTGAGAAGGGAAGGTGAAGTAGAGGGAGATCGGTTGCCAGAGAAAAGCTTTGGAGCCCCAATCGTGAGCTGAGTTCAGATCCGTGGAGGCAAGTCCGTTGCGGTGGTTTTCATCGGCTAAGTTTCCATGGCTAGGAAGAGGGGTCGTAGATAATAACACTTCTCCTCTTAGTTTAGGATACGTTTTTTAGCATCTTTTTCTTTCAAGCTTTTGGGCACCAAATCTCTTAATGAGAGGGGTTTGGGTCGTCATGGTTCGAGAGGAACTCAGGGTCGATTGAGTTCGTCTCGACATGTTTTTGCATTAGAGATCCCCTTCATTGTGGATTAGGCATTGTGGGTGAAGCTGTGGTCGCGACCGTTAGTCCGACTCAGTGATGTTGCATACGAGCTTTAAGGATTTTGTAGAAATCCATTGCGGCAAGATGCTGTTTGTGATGTTTGTGTTTTCCCCCTTTTCTCGAGTGAGTACATGTAGCTGGAACCGGACAAGGTTAGCTCCGCAATGGCGGTAGATGGTTTCCTTGGTGGATAAGGTTAGCTCCGCATTGGCGGTAGATAGTTTCCTTGGTGCGCGGCGATGTTGCAGTACAATTGAGGGATTAGGGTGGGAATGATATTGGATTGTGATGTGCTAAGGCGCGGCTTTGTTTCCATGGTCGGCTGGCTATCCCGTGACATGCAAGTCATGTGGGGAGAGTGTCCCGGCGAGACTAGTCTCCTTCTATGAGACTGACGAGAACGCCAAGCATGGGACCAGCCTGGGCAACGAGGGCATGAGCGGGTGGGGTCAAGCAAGGGTTCTTAGAATCAGTCAGAGTGTTAGACGGAATCCTGACATGAGAAGTCAGTGCTTCCAGGAAAACCGGGTCTAAGACCATGAGCGGGTGGGGCCTTGGCAAGAGCTCCGTGTGGCAGCTTGTATGTCGTTAGGGGTATTGTAGTACCCTTTTTGTTTGAGGCTTAATGCCAATGGGGAAATTGGAAGTACCCAGATGTTTGATGATGTGCTAAATGCATACGCAATAGGGTTCCTTGGGTGAAGCGCGGGTTTTGCATACATGCTGCATAGTAGACACTTTTTTATTATATGCTCAACAATAGAAACGTGCATGTTGTGTGAGACATCCAAGCGTATTCTTTTAGTGTTTTACTTGTTTATGTATATGTATACAAAGTGCTGACTTGCAAGTTGGAGGGGTACCCCGGGGTCCGTTAGGGGCGGCCGGGAGGAGATGTGTTTGTTATACAGTTTGAGGTCAGCCTTTGCTGACCCAAGTTACAACAAATTTTTACAGGACAAGGATCGCAAGCAGGAGCTGGCTCACCGCCAATAAGGCCTAAGCTTCATGAAGTGTTTCTAGTTTTGTACTAGCTATATTTTTGGTGGCTCTGTATGCTTGATGCTTTTGTTTTCTGACTTTCATGCCTAGGTAGTGTAGGAGTGTTTATGCTCATTGTTATTAATGTTAACTTTTGGAGTTTGGACTCTTTTTTGTTGTAAGGACATAAGGCCGTTGGGATACTCTTGTGTATATGGATAACTTCTAGTCTTGGTTGATGTTTCCGCTGTTGTTTAATTTTGAGTTTTGAGATTAGGTAGTTATATCATATTTTAATGCTAAAGCTGTGGCGTCTGTATGGTGTGGGGGCCCCGGCCGGACCCATATTATATGGTCATTACAGGGGAGGTGTTACAGAAGTGACCACCGAAGCGGATGGCTTGGAAGAGGAGTGGAAGCGTCACCAAAAGGGCGAAGATGTGGATGTTTCACCCAGCATCGATCCACAAGATGGTCGGTGCGGCCGCAGTGATAACAGAGGAAGCAGGAAGAACTCCGACCACCAGAATGATGCTTGCGATTACCACAGCCACTCCATTGAGTCTGGTGAGCATATTGTTCTGGAGGAGGAGAAGACAGAAGCGTACGCTGAATAAGAGATGTAACTGCTGCAATGCATGCGACCGGTGTATCCAAGTTAGGATAGTCTGCTTCACCCAAGATTTGTTGGTGAATCATGTCGTAGGAATCAGGAAGCCGGAGGAGGTAGCACACTGAAAGAAATTGTACCTAATCACCTAGAGGGGGGGGGGGGGGGGTGAATAGGTGACCTTAATCTTTTTAAACTTTTAGGCAGAATTAATCACAGAATTCACAGAACTTTAAACAGCAAACACAGAATCAGTCACACACAGAGTACACATAGTTTTTATAGTGGTTCCCCAAGGTCTGGGTACATCCACTTTCCCCCTTCGCCTATCTAGTAGTGTACTAGCTTCGGCCAAACTTCTCCACTACTCCTCAGATCCTCAGATCTTACAGCTCAGAACCCCAAACAGGTTCCTACAACTCAGAGTGATCCCACTCCTACAACTCAGGCATACAACCCTACCACTCAGTCTTCACAAAGACCTACACTCAGCCTTCAACAAGGCCTACACTCAGCCCTCAACAAGGCCTATACTCAGAGAAATGAATCTCCTACACTCAGGCACACATGCCCTACCACTCAGCCTTTATAATTTCAAGCTTACAACTTAGATCCCTTAGGATCCTACAAGAAATTAAAATTACAAAGTATATACCCACAACTCAGAATGAGAGAGAAGAGTTGACTGGTTTCTTGATGAGTTCTTGGAAGAACTTTGCTGAGATCAACCACCCTTGGCTTTCTTCAAAGCTTCTTGAATTAGAACACAGTAGGGTTGAAACTCTATGCAGATGATCTTCAATCACTGCTTACTTAAGAATCAGATCTCAATCTGAAACATTTTTCACAGCCTGGTTCAACAGCTGTCTTCTTAGAAGGAGCTCTCTTTCTCCAACTTCTTTGATCTTCTGATCACTTTAACTGATTGATGCAAAAATCACGCCCTTCTTGACAGAATAAGCCTTTATATAAGCCTTCTTCATGGTGACCGGCTGATCCGGTTTCTAACGATCTTCTGACAGCTCTGACAGTTGCAGTAGAACGGCTGGAATGGCAGCTGTCAAGTCATCCAGTCACTTCTTGAATTTTCTATAACTGTCGGAAAGTGTCGAGATAGTCAGTCTTTAAGTGTCGACACAAATAGACCAAGTGTCGACACAAGTAGACTAAGTGTCGACACTAGCCTTCATGGTGTCGACACAACTCCTTGTGTTGTAGAATCTGCTTCTCGACACTGCTTCTTCAACATGTGTCGACACAGAACATGTGTGTCGACACAAGTCCTTCTTCTTTAATACTTAGTTGATTTCTGCAAAGTGTCAACACAACTCCTTTGTGTCGACACATCTTCTTGTGTTGAAACTTGTTAAGTGTCGACACATCTTCTTTGTGTTGACACATGCCTTCTGTGTTGAACTTTTGCTGAGTGTCGACACATCTCCTTTGTGTCGACACAGTCTCAATGTGTTGAGACTTTTGCTGAGTGTCGACACATCTCCTTTGTGTCGACACTTGTACTTAAACTTTGTTGAAGTTTGCTGAGTGTCGACGTAGTCTCCTGGTGTCGACACTTGTACTTGAACTTTGTTGATGTTTTGCTGAGTGTTGACACAGCCTCCTAGTGTCGACACTTTTGATGTAGACAAAGTTCCTCTGGGTGTCTACACTGCTTCTAAGTGTCGACACTGATTCTTTAGACTTTTCTTCATTGTGTGTGTCGACAATGCCTGTATGTGTCGACACTTTCCTTCTGGTGTCGACTCTGCATCCCTGGTGTCGACACAATTACTCCAAAGTGTCGACACTGCTTCTCTGGGTGTCGACACAAGTCTTCTTAAGTGTCGACACTTTTCTTCTAGGTGTCGACATATGGACTTAGAAACTTTTAAGCTTTCCCTGCAATTACTTAACCTGCACACATCAACTCAAAAACACATCAAATACACCATGATGTATATCATTGAGTAGGGTGAGGCTTCTTAAAATCTGGTACATTTATCTAATGTACCCAACAATCTCCCCTATTTGGAGAAGTCATAACCCTTAGTCAATGATATACACCATACATAACAAATTCACAGTATGATGTAAAACAATATTAAATGACAGGGTAAGTACATAAACATTATAAACAAAACATGTATACACAAATATCTCAGAACAGTAATGTAATAGATTTAACACATATCACATTGTTCTAACAACTTCAACTTTTTCATTATTCAAAAGTTTACAGAAAGTTGAATGCAATTGATTACACATAGTAAACTTAAGAAAAATTTCTATCCTAAGGCAGCTCAGGCTCCTTGATAACTATGCCCTTTCAAGATTGAATCTTTGCTTGAACTTGAGCATTTTTGTCATCAGCAGAATTCTTCCCTTTAAGATCTATCTTTTTCTGCTCTTCAGCCTTAATCTTCTGCCTTTCAAAATAATGATAAGGCTTTGGGAAGTACTTGCTACGCTCCTGTGCAGTAAGTGGTAGCTTTCCCATCTTAGCCTTTCTTCTATATTGAACAATAGCCTCTTGCCTGTTCTCATGTTTCCTCCACTCTTATTCAGAGTACCATTTGCCTCTATCCAGAATATTATCTTTAGCAGCCTTCGAAGCAGTCAAAATGATATTCCTGGAAGTGGGGCTCCATTGTTCAAAATCAGGCCTTAATTCAGCTTGCTCTCTGAATCTTTTCTTAGACAATTGAGTCTCTTGTTCCTTTAATAAGGCCTCTTGTTCTTTCAAAATTCCCTCTGGCACAGGCTGAACTACTTTCTCTATGATGACATTCTGATTTCCCTCAGGAGGACTATACATTGATTGTATCTCTTGATGTATCATGTCAAAGTCTGGTGGAGGGTATATCACTTGAGCCACTTCAGCCTGTTCTCCTCCAAAATAGCAGGATTGATTCCAGACTCTGCAACATTGTCATCATCACATAGGGTGGATATCCAAGGGTGGCTCTGATGGAATTGAAATCCATTTGGCATGATCAGAGCCTGCCTTGACTAATACCCTCTCCCCCTTTATGACTTCTCTTTCAATATGATCCCTCAGATCATCTTTCTGAAACCTTATTTGTGCATTCAGATAGTTTACTCCATCTTATATAGAAGGTTTTAATCTTTGAAGCTTGTCAGTGATTGCTTTCTGAGAGTCTTCAATAGCAGTTTTAACAGTAGTGAGGCTCTCTTGCAATTGTTTGTCAAATTCAGCCTTGGCAGTAGCACTTGCTGTAGTCTGAGTAGTATCTAGATTCTTCATTTCAGTTACTATTGCATTATGTAAAGCAGTGAGATTATCATTCATCCTTATCTGATTTCCAGAACATAGCCTTGCTTCACTTCTAGCTCATCAAGTTTTGTCTTTATTTTTCTTGATGTGTGGCTTGATAAACTACTGCATTCCCTCCCTTATGGAAGCAGTCAGTCATTTCTTTCTTGTTAAGATTTACTTCAAATCTGATAGACTTGATGTCTTGGGCCAGATCAAATTGAAGTGACTTATTCCCTTCATCCACATATTTTTTCAGAGCTTGCCTTTACTCATCAAGCTTAATCTGTAAAAGCCACCATCAGTGAACTGAAATCAGTAGATGGTGCAGGCTGTGGTGCAATTGTTTGTAAAGCCTTTTTGTAAGTCTGGCTTTCTCTTTTGAAGACCTGAAACTTCCTCTTCTTGGCTCTAACAGCCTCTTCATCTTCAGAAGCAGATGTGCTAGCTATATCTACTCTTTCCTTTGGGCTAGGAGGTAAATCCTTCCTAGGTAACTCCTCAGCATTCTATTGCATCTCAGGTTTCTTATCTTGCTGTCTCTTCTTGAGACCTAACTTGCCCCCCTGAAGATCTACCTGCCCCCTCATCAGCTGCTTTTTCCACTTCAAAGTCAGTCTGTATTAAGTCTGGGAACAGCTCTTCCAGTGTAAACTCTTGTTGAGGTTAACTTGGTGAATCTATTTGCTCAGGAGCATCTAATACTTCTTTATCAGCTACAGATGTGTCCTCCATGACAACATCCTGAGGTTGACTAATAATCTGAGGTTGCTGATTAACATTAGATAATGTGTCAGTCATAACTTCATTCTCAATAGGGAAATCTAATTGGTTGATTTCAGTTATTACCTCAAGTATAGTTTGGGTAGCCCTTTCACTCTCTAAGGGAGTTAGCTCATCCACCAGTAGAGGCTCCCCCTGGAGTGGATCCAGGTGAACTGGGCTAGCTGAGGGTAGCTCCCCTTGCCTCTGTGTATCTTCTTGACTAGCTGGATATTGTCCAGCATTTACAGTTTCTTCTTCATCAGGAGTAAAAACAACTTGCTCTTCAGAGCTGCTTGAGGATTCTTGAGCCACAGGTGCTGTCTTCTTCTTCTTTTTCTGAGGTGTGTCCTTTACTGGAGATGGCAGTACTTTGGTCAGTACTCTATCCCACCTAGAGAAGATTCTCAAATCCATTCTCCTCATGTGGTTAATCTTAGATCCAGCTACTTGATTCATTACTTCTGGTATACTTCCAGCTAGGTATAGACTCAGTATTCTACCCAAATTGGGTTTCTTCATGCTTTCTTTTATCTTATCAAACATAACTGTAGCCCAATCAGTATTCAGTTTGAATATTATCCTTGTCATTAGACTAAACATATGAGCTGAAATTCTGTCATGCCCTCCAGGCTTGCTCAGTATTACCTTGCCCACTATCTCAGACAAGAACTTGCCCTGCATGTTCATTCCTTTTCTGTTGAATACAGATCCTATCTTCAGGTTAGAATCAAGTCCACACCATGTTAGTGCCTCCCTTGTCTTAGAAGCAGACACATCTTCCTCTTCCTTTGTCCTTGGTAGTTGAAGAACTTTTCTTAGACTTTTAGGAGAAACCTTCACCTTTGCCCCATAAACTCTGGACTTAATATTGAGTCCTGATTCATCTAGAGTTGCTCCATTCAGAAATTGGAGAACTTCCTTCTTCCTTATCTTGATCGGTTCTGATACAAGAAATTCTAACCCAGTCTCTTCTATTAGGGTTATCACGCCTTTGATCTCGGGTTCCGCGTCATCAAATGCATGTCGCACGAGTTCATAACCTTCATTAACATTCTCTTCTAGCTTGGGCGCCATTAGGGTTTGAAGAAATTTGAATTTAGAGAAGAGAGATGTCGACACACAAGTTTGGTCTCGAAACTTTGGTGAGCGTGTCGACAAACAATGGCGAAAACCTATTTATACCTTTCTAGAATCGAAGATGAAAGGCGCGTCAAAATACTTAAATTGTGTCGACACTGTTGAAAAGTGTCGACACTTACTTATAATGTCTCGACAACTATGTGTCGACACAAGTATAGTCGACTGAATATATGTGTCGACACTTGTATATGTGTCGACACCACTTAGCTCGACACTTAGTCGAGACTTTACTAGACTAATTCTGTGTGAATCCTAAGTGTCGACACCACTCTGGATGTGTCGACACCTACACTGCATGTGTCGACACTAATTCTCTTAAGTGTCGACACTGACTGTCTAGATGTGTCGACACCATTTCTCTGAAATGTCGACACCACTTTTCTGTGTCGACACAGACAACTCTGTGTGTCGACACCATTTTACTTAGCCAATTTTTTGTAAACTATTCTAAGTTTATCATACCTAATTCAATTTTAAATTTATTGAATTTGGTTTCATCTAAGGGCTTAGTATACATATCAGCTAACTGATTATCTGTCTTAACATACTCTAGGGAAATATCTCCTTTTTCCACATGTTCTCTTAGAAAATGGTATTTTATTTCTATGTGCTTAGTCCTACTATGGGAGACAGGATTATTTGCAATAGAAATGGCACTAGTAGAATCACAAAATAGAGGTGTTCTACTTACTTGAATACCATAATCTTCTAATTGATGTTGTATCCATAGAAGTTGAGCACAGCAACTTCCTGCAGCAACATAATCTGATTCTGCTATGGAGATAGTCACACTTGTTTGTTTCTTGCTACTCCATGATATCAGCCTTCCAGCTAGGAATTGACAGGTACCTGTTGTACTTTTCCTATCTTCCTTGCAGCCTGCAAAATCTGCATCTGAATAACTTGTCAGTTCAAACTCTTCATTTCTAGGGTACCAAAGGCCTAGATAAGGAGTGCCCTTAAGATATCTCAGAATTCTTTTGACTACTATCAAATGAGATTCTTTAGGGCAAGCTTGGTACCTAGCACAGACACATGTAGCATACATGATATCTGTTCTACTTACAGTCAAATACAATAGGGAGCCAACTATCCCTCTATACAAAGTTTCATCTATAGGTTTCCCTGCATCATCTTTGCATAGAGACATGCTTGACCCCATAGGAGTTTTCATGGTAGTGGATGATTCCATACCATACTTCCTTATCAATTCTAGGGTGAACTTAGACTTGCATATGGATAAACCATCCTCAGTCTGTCTAACTTGGAGACCCAAGAAGAACTTAAGTTCCCCCATACTGCTCATTTCAAATTATCCTTGCATTAGTTTTGCAAACTTTTTGCAAAGACTACTTTCTGTAGACCCAAATATGATGTCATCTACATATATTTGGACTAAGATTATCTTGCCTCTGGATTCCCTAAGGAATAGAGTCTTGTCTATTTTCCCCCTTGTGAATTTATTCTCAATGAGGAAACTAGACAGGGTTTCATACCAAGCCCTAGGGGCTTGTTTTAACCCATACAAAGCTTTCCTAAGTCTATAAACATAATTAGGTTTAGTTGAATCAACAAAACCTGATGGCTGTTCTACATAGACTTCCTCCTTCATATTTCCATTCAGAAAAGCTGACTTAACATCCATTTGGTATACCTTGAACCCTTGGAATGTTGCATAGGCAAGGAACATCCTTATTGCTTCCAATCTGGCTACTAGAGCAAAGGTTTGATCAAAATCAATACCTTCTTCCTGCCTATATCCTTTAGCAACTAGTCTAGCTTTGTTCTTTATAATTACTCCATTTTCATCCAACTTGTTCCTAAAGATCCACTTAGTTCCTATAATGTTATGGCCCTTTGGTTTAGGAACAAGTTCCCAGACTTTGCATCTTTTGAACTGTTTTAGCTCCTCTTGCATAGCCTCAATCCAATGAGGGTCTAGGATAGCTTCTTCAAATTTCTTTGGCTCTACTTGGGATAGAAAGCTGGAGTAGAGAACTGAACTTAGATTTCTGTTCCTTGTTTGTACCCCTTATCTGAGATCACCAATAATTTGATTGGCTGGATGATCTTTTAGATGTCTATTTGCTGGAGGCAGCCTGTCTTCAGGTTGTACACCTTCATTCTCTTCAACTTGCTGCACCCCTTGGTCTTCTTCTGCATCAGGTGTATCCAGTACTCCCCCTGGACAACAGCCACTATCATCCACTTGCTGACTTGCTGTAGAACCTTCTTCAATAGTAAGCTTGTCCATCTTCTCAGTCACACCTGTGGAGCTGCAAATACTTCTAGATGATTCATTGTTAATGAGTCTGGCTTCATCAAAAACTACATGAACAGACTCTTCTACAACTTGAGTAGTCAAGTTGTAGACCCTATAAGCCTTACTGTTGTTACTGTACCCAATAAAGATCCCCTCTTGGGATTTGGCAGCAAACTTGGTTAAGTAAGACTTACCATTGTTAAGTATATAACATTTACAACCAAAGATCCTGAAATAGGATAGATTTGGTTTTCTGCCTTTCACAATCTCATAGGGGGTCTTATTGTGGCTCTTGGTGATAGTAGCCATATTAATTACATGACATGCAGTGTTTACTGCCTCAGCCCAGAAATATTCAGGGAGAGATGTGTCACTTAATAGGGTTCTTACCAGCCTCAATCAAGGTTCTATTTTTCCTTTCAGCAATGTCATTTTGCTGAGGTGTTCTTGGTGAAGAAAATTCCTGAAAAATTCCAAATTCTTCACACAGTTTTGTCATACTGTCAGACTGAAATTCAGTACCATGGTCACTTCTGATTTTGACCATTGTACTGTCCAATTCATTCTGAATTTGTTTAACAAAGCTGTATAAGATACTTGGAGTTTCAGATTTCTGTCTAAGGAAGAACACCCAGGAAAACCTTGAGTAGTCATCTACAACCACAAATGTGTAGACCTTCCTACCTAGGCTGTGAACTGGCATTGGACCAAAGAGATCCATATGCAAGAGGTATAAGCACCTCACAGCATCTTTGTTCTCAATGCTATTAAAGATGGATCTAGTCTGCTTGCCCTTTTGACAAGCTGAGCATATCCCATTCTTAATACACTTAACCTGAGGACCATTCCTCACTAACTCTTTACTATAGAGTTGACCAATTGTCTTATAGTTAAGATGGGCTAGCCTCTTGTGCCATTTGACACAATAAGAGACTTTCTCATCAGCTACAAGACACACAGGAGAAACATTGTTCTCACACATCATGTCTAGACAATAGACATTTCTCTTCCTATAACCTGTCAGAATGATCTTTTGATCATTTGACCTCCTGATATGACAACCAACTTTGACAAATGAGATGTCATATCCTAGATCACTCAGCTGACTTATACTAATGAGGTTGTGTTTCAAACCTTTAACATAAGCCACTTGAGTAATTGTAATAAGGTTGCTAGAAATGTTACCAAAGCCTTTGATGATTCCTTTTTCAGAACCACCAAAGGTGACCTTAGGACCATCCTTGATTGGTGTATAGTCCTTCAGCAATCCCCTAGTTCCAGTCATATGCCTGGAACATCCACTGTCCAAATACCATATTGGGGCATGGCCACTTGGACTTACCTGCAAAACAGATTACTTAACCTTAGAACCCAAATAATTCTTGGGTCCTTGGTGCAAGTTAGTCTTACTCTTAACAAAACTATCTGTAGCTTTACTAACAGGCAGTTTGCTACTCACCTTGGCACTTGAATTATGCCAACAGTCTATGGCAAAGTGGCCTACCTTGCCACAACACCAGCACTCAAATCTGTTGTACCTTTGTTTAGGTACAACCCTGGCTGTTTTATCAACAACAGGCTTCTTGTTGAGTACTTGGGCTTTGCCCTTAGACTTGGACTTTACTGTCCAGGCAGGTTTTGTAAACCCCAATCCAGTTTTACCCTTATGAGGAATGAACTCATCTATCAAAGGTAGAACAGATTTTGGTTTAGAAAAACTGGCTACAATATCTCTCTCTTTCTGAAGACTAATCTCCAGATTTCTAATTTGATCATTTTTAAATGTTATAGTCCCCATCTGAATAACAGTAATGTGCTTCAGTCTGGCTATTTCATTTAATTTCTGATCAAGCAACTTGTCAAAATCTGTTGTAGCAACTTTAAGACTGGCAATCTCCTTAGCCTGAGTTTTGGCCAAGAGTTTGCTTTTCTTCAAAGCCTGCAACACCACTCTATATTCATCAATCAACTGATGAATGTCTCCTTCAGATTCAGATCCACTAACATCACTTGATGCTGATGTATCTGAATCTGACTCAGTACTAGAAATTGAACTAGCAGAATAATTTTGTACCTGACTTGGTCCAGGATGATTCTGGATTTTGCCTCCTTCTGATAAGGCCATCAGTCCCTGGCACTGATTGTCCTCATGCTCATATATTGAGTTCATTAATTGTATGAACTCATCTTCCTCTTCTTCAGCAAACAGTCCAATATAAGCTTCAGCTTCTGAATCTGATTCTGAAGATGACATATCAGATAGACTTTTGTCCTTCTTAGCAACAAAGGACCTTTCCTTTTTGCCCTTGATTTGAGTCTTCTTCTTATCAGATGACTCTTTCCTCTTTTCTGGACAGTCAGCAACAACATGTCCCTGTCTGTTACAACAATAGCAAACTATCTTTGAGGATGTAGTTTTACTTTGCTTGGACTTTCTTCTTTCATTCTTTGATGACTTCTGTGAAGTGGATGACTTAGACCTCCATTGTTTCTTCTTTAGAAACTTCTGAAAATGTCTGGTGAAAGCTGCAAAGTCTTCATCACTCTCACTACTTTCAGAATTCTTGCTTTCTGACTCATCTGTCTCAGCCTCAGCAACTTTTTGAGGTGGAGATGGAGACTTACTTTTATATTTTCCTAGTGGCATCTGTCTTGAAAGCCATAGCTCTTTCTTTGTGCTCAACTCTGGTAGTCTTCTCTTCCTCCTTCCTTACCATTAACTGCATCTCATAAGATAACAGTTTTCCAAACAATGTTGGAGGAGGAATATCTGCTAATTTGGCCATTTCCCTTATGCCACAAATCTTGGCATCCCAGTCCTTAGTCAGGGATCTCAAAAACTTATCATTCAATTCATAATTGTTGAACTCTCTTCCATAAGACATCAACTCATTGACTATCCTATAGAATTTCTTGTAGCACTCAGTTATGCTATCAGACCTGCCTTGTCTGAAGCTTTGATACTCTTGATTTAATAAAGACTTCATGTCTTGTCTTACCTCTTCTGATCCCTCCATATAGACTATCAGTGTATCCCACATTTCTTTAGAAGTTTTACAGTGAATCAAATTCTGAAATGTTGCATCATCTATTGCACTTACTATAATATTTTGGGCCCTCTTGTCCATAGTGGCCAGAATAATCTCATCTTTAGTCATCTCTGAATAGTCCTTAGGAGTTCTCTGATTTGCATCCAGGACAGATACTTTCATTGGCACATATGACCCTTCTTTGACTGTGATATAGATTCTAGGGTCATAGGCTTCCATAAAAAGTCTAACCTTTCTTTCCAAATGCCAAAAATTTCCTTTCTAGAGATTGGCAACTTCATGGATCCTAGCTTTTTTTGATTCTCAGTTGAACCCATTTTCTTGATTCTTGATTATACTGAATCTGCCAACAGGATCTTTACTCAGACTGTTATGTCCTTTTTGAGTAACCTGACTCTGATACCACTTGAAAGAAATTGTACCTAATCACCTAGAGGGGGGGGTGAATAGGTGACCTTAATCTTTTTAAACTTTTAGGCAGAATTAATCACAGAATTCACAGAACTTTAAATAGCAAACACAGAATCAGTCACACACAGAGTACACACAGGTTTTATAGTGGTTCCCCAAGGTCTGGGTACATCCACTTTCCCCCTTCGCCTATCTAGTAGTGTACTAGCTTCAGCCAAACTTCTCCACTACTCCTCAGATCCTCAGATCTTACAGCTCAAAACTCCAAATAGGTTCCTACAACTCAGAGTGATCCCACTCCTACAACTCAGGCATACAGCCCTACCACTCAGTCTTCACAAAGACCTACACTCAGCCTTCAACAAGGACTGCACTCAGCCCTCAACAAGGCCTACACTCAGAGAAATGAATCTCCTACACTCAGACACACAGGCCCTACCACTCAGCCTTTATAATTTCAGGCTTACAACTCAGATCCCTTAGGATCCTATAAGAAATTAAAATTACAAAGTATATACCCACAACTCAGAATGAGAGAGAAGAGTTGACTGATTTCTTGATGAGTTCTTGGAAGAACTTTGCTGAGATCAACCACCCTTGGCTTTCTTCAAAGCTTCTTGAATTAGAACACAGTAGGGTTGAAACTCTATGCAGATGATCTTCAATCACTGCTGACTTAAGAATCAGTTCTCAATCTGAAACTTTCTTCACAGCCTGGTTCAACAGCTGTCTTCTTAGAAGGAGCTCTCTCTCTCCAACTTCTTTGATCTTCTGATCACTTCAACTGATTGATGCAAAAATCACGCCCTTGTTGACAGAATAAGCCTTTATATAAGCCTTCTTCATGGTGATTGGCTGATCCGGTTTCTAACGATCTTCTGACAACACTGACAGTTGCAGTAGAACGGCTGGAATGGCAGTTGTCAAGTCATCCAGTCACTTCTTGAATTTTCTGCAACTGTCTGAAAGTGTCGAGACAGTCAGTCTTTAAGTGTCGACATAAATAGACCAAGTGTCGACACAAGTAAACTAAGTATCGACACTAGCTTTCACGGTGTCGACCCAACTCCTTGTGTTGTAGAATCTACTTCTCGACACTGCTTCCTCAACATGTGTCGACACAGATCATGTGTGTCGACACAAGTCCTTCTTCTTCAATACTTAGTTGATTCTGCAAAGTGTCAACACAACTCCTTTGTGTCGACACATCTTCTTGTGTTGAAACTTGTTAAGTGTCGACACATCTTCTTTGTGTCGACACATGCCTTCTGTGTTGAACTTTAGCTGAGTGTCAGCACATCTCCTTTGTGTCGACACATTCTCCATGTGTTGAGACTTTTGCTGAGTGTCGACACGTCTCCTTTGTGTCGACACTTGTACTTAAACTTTGTTGAAGTTTGCTGAGTGTCGACATAGCCTCCTGGTGTCGACACTTGTACTTGAACTTTGTTGATGTTTTGCTGATTGTTGACACAGCGTCCTAGTATCGACACTTTTGATGTAGACAAAGTTCCTCTGGGTGTCGACACTACTTCTAAGTGTCGACACTGATTCTTTAGACTTTTCTTCATTGTGTGTCGACACTGCCTGTATGTGTCGACACTTTCTTTCTGGTGTCGACTCTGCATCCCTGGTGTCGACATAATTACTCCAAGTGTCGACACTGCTTCTCTGGGTGTCGACACAAGTCTTCTTAAGTGTCGACATTTTTCTTCTAGGTGTCGACACATGGACTTAGAAACTTTTAAGCTTTCCCTACAATTACTTAACCTGCACACAACAACTCAAAAACATATCAAATACACCATGATGTATATCATTGAGTAGGGTGAGGCTTCTTCAAATCTGGTAAATTTAATCCAATGTACCCAACACACACAACAAGCAGTTCTTGAAAGTGCTTGTGTTGTTCGGCAAGATCAGTAGAGAAGGGGCGATGTTGAAGGATCTTAGCCCCAAGAGCTTGAACATGTTGATAAGCGGCATCAGAAGACATAGACGGACGGGCAAAGAGGTCCGCATACAAGGTATAAATGCAGGATGTCTGAGCCCCCTTTGAGTACAGAGCAGCAAGATGAAGCCCTACCTTCTTGACCGTCTCATCATGACAGATAACAGGAAGACATTCATCGGAAAGACTGTTAGCGAGCCAAGTGCAGACAAGCGAATTGCTAGCATCACAGTCATCAAATTTAGGAGAAGTGGTGGCAAGAGGATCATCAGTAAGATGGTGGCATTTGCGTTGTGAGCGGAGTAGGAAGGTGAAGGAGACACTCTAATCTGGGTAGTTGGAAACCACAAGCTTGGATACGGTGTCAAGATTCCCGGAGGAAACGGGAGGAGGAGGTGGAGTTGTGATGGGAGTAGCGGTGGTGGTAGAAGAGCTAGAAAGGGCCATGGAAGAAGCCGCGCTGGTAGAGGGAACAGAGAAAGGCCGCGCGGGAAGAAAGAGGCCAGGGTGGAAACAGAAGACCGCAACGGACAGAAGAAGAAGCCGCAATATAGAAAAGGAAGAAGTCGCATGGGAATAGAGCAGGCCGCGTGAGCAGAAGTCTGAGAAGCCGCGAAACCAGTCCGCGGAGAAGAAGAAGGCCGCGCAAACAAAGTAGGAGATCAAATTGCGCGAACAAAGAGAAGTGACAAAAGGAGGAGCGGCCGCGCGAACAAAAGGAAAGAAGGAGATCAGGTCGCACGGGTAAAGAGAGGCACTGAATCAGGCAGACAAGATCACGGGCTCTGATACCATGTGCGAACAAAAAAAGGTAGTCCGAAAAATGGACTAACAGAATTTTTTGTATTCAAATAAAGGAATCAATTACATGGTATTGCCTCTCTTTTATAGAATGGAACAGATGGGAGAGATTATAAGTAAATAATGTGGGACTAAAAAATATCATGTACAAGCGGTTTAACATAAATACAAGTCGCCAAGCCGTGCGGTTTGGTGAATGGGCAAACCGCCCGGCAACCACAAGAGAAAGATACCAAGCCACCACACTAGACCGCTAAGTCACCCGGTCTCCATGTCGCCAGGGACAGAATGACAAACCGCCAGAGCACCAACAACAACAGGACAGCAACATACCGCAGGAGAGAACCCGATAGACTGTCCGGATTGCAGCCCGCCAGAGTCAAACCGCCAGATCGCCCGGTCCCTAATCTTCAACATGGAGCAAGTGTATGCATTGCATCTGACTCAACAACGGAATCCAGAGCAGGTGATCACAGGTACGCCAGCTAATTTTAAGTTTTTTCTTTCCTATGTAATTAGATTTATGGGTATAGAATTGATAAACTAGGAAAAAAACCATAATTAGATTTCTAAGACATTAACAAACCCAGGCATAGTTTTCATCAGCGGCAAGCCCGCCTATATACTGTTCGATACGGGTGCTTCATACTCGTTCGTGTCAGAAGCCTTCGTGGAAGGGCTTGAAGGCATGGAGCGGTTCACAGGCTTGATGATGAGGATACGACTACTAGACGGATCAGAGTTATTCACCTCCGCCCGTTGCAACATGGAGGCGGAGATCGGCGGAAAGGCATTCGAAGCACCAGCAACGATCCTAAAGATGCCATTCTTTGATTTGATCCTGGGCATGACATGGTTACATTGGAACCATGCCCAGATTGACTGTCTATCAAAGAGGATCACTGTGAGGCATGGGGATTCCCACATCGTCATCGAAGGTATTAGACCTATTTCCCCTCTCTTGCTATCATCTGTGCAGGCCGTCAAGGCCCACTTACAGGGGGAGGAAGTCTATGAAGTGTTTGTTTGAAATGGATGAGGCCAAGGATTCCATCTCTGATATCCCGGTGGTGCGAGATTTTGGTGACCTATTCCCAAAGAAGCTGCCAGGGCTACCCCCGCATCGGGAGCAGGATTTCCGGATACAACTGGTGCCATGGGCTAAGCCGGCATCTAGAGCCCCTTACCGGATGGCCCCAAAGGAGTTGACAGAGTTTCGAAGCCAGCTTCAGGAACTAATGGAAGCCGGATTTGTCCGGCCAAGCTCTTCACCATGGAGAGATGCGGTGTTGTTCGTCAATAAGAAGGATGGGACACTTAGATTGTGCATCGACTACCGAGCACTGAACCGACTGACAGTCCAGAACACCTATTCATTGCAAAGGATAGACGAGCTGTTTGATTAGCTGGAGGGGGAGCATTTCTTTTCAAAATTAGATTTGAGGTCGGGCTACTACCAGCTGAGGATCTAGGAGGGGAACATTCCGAAGACTACCTTCAGTAGCAAATATTGGTTCTTTGAGTTTACCGTGATGCCCTTCGGGCTTACGAATGCACCGTAGGCATTCATGAGTCTCATGAAACGGGTGTTCGAGGCATATTTAGATGTGTTCGTCTTTGTGTTTATTAATGACATCCTCATCTACTCGAGGACTGGGGAGGAGCTCACACAACATCTGACGCAGACCCTAGAGAGACTGCGGGACCACCAGCTTTATTCAAAGTTCAGCAAATGCCAGTTCTGGTTGAAAGAGGTGGCTTTCCTAGGCCATATCATTAGTGGTGCTCGGTTGGCAGTGGACCCGGCCAAGATTCAGGAAGTTCGGGATTGGCCATAGCTGAAGTCGGCCACAGACGTTCGGAGTTTTCTAGGACTTTCCGGTTATTACCAGAAGTTTATGGATGGATTTTCTCGAATTTCCATTCCACTCACATACCCGACGAGGAAGGATGTTCCCTTTGTCTACACCCTGCAGTACGAGGTGGCTTATCAGGAGCTGAAAGATCGACTCACCTCAGCTCTTATACTTGCCCTTCCTTCGGGGAAAGAAGGATTACAGGTCTTCACCGATGCTTCCTACCAGGGCATGGGGGCAGTGCTGATATAGAATGGTCATGTGATAGCGTGCGCCTCACGGTAGCTGAAGAAGTATGAGCAGAACTACCCAGTTCATGACTTAGAGATGGGAGCGGTCGTATTTGCTCTGAAAGACTGGCGACACTATTTGTACGGTGTCCACTGCGACATATACTCCGACAACAAAAATTTGACGTATGTGGACATGCAGAAGGAGCTGAATATCAGGCATAGACGATGGGTGGAGTTTCTAGCATATTACCAGTACGAGATGCACTACAACCCAGGGAAGGAGAATGTGGTGGCAGATGCGCTGAGCCGGAAGGCTATGACCTCAGGAGCAGGACCTCAGATGATGGCCATGGAGTTAGTCCAGATATTAGACAAGATGCAGATATCCCTGGTATCCAAGGATCACCCAGAGCTGTACCGGGAGTACCTATCGTCATTGATTGCAATAGATGACATTCGAGACTGAGTTAGAGATAGGTAGAGGCAGGATGCCAAGCTAGAGCAGATATTCTAGGCCTTAGAAGCAGGCACCGCTGGAGATTACACACTGAGGGATGGCCTAGTGTGCTTTAGAGGATGGGTTTACATACCAGAGGGATGCCAGATCCGGGAAGATATCATGACGAAGGCCCACTATAGTCGGTATTCAGTATACCCGGGAGTGACAAATATAACTGTGGACCTGAAGAAGACCATGTACTGTCCAGGTATGAAGAAGGATATCACATACTTCGTGACCCACTGCGAGGCATGCCAGCTGGTGAAGGCAGAGTTTAGAGACCCCGCAGGATTGTTGCAGGCACACCCAGTGCCAGAGTGGAAGTTCGAGGATATCGCGATGGACTTCATACATGGTGTTCCCCTATCGCGGACGGGAAACGATTCGATCTGGGTGATCGTCGAACGGCTGACGAAGGTAGCCAGATTTATCCCAATCAGAAAGGATGACACGGTTGGTGTGCTGGTTTGGAAATTCCTGGAGCAGTTCGTCTGTTATCATGGCATACCCAGGATGATTGTATCGGATCAGGATGGACGGTTTATGTTCAAGGAGTGCATATCAGTGCAGACTTACTTGGGCACTCGGCTGACATTTAGTACAACTTTTCATCCCCATACTGGCATGCAAAAGGAACGCACCAATCAGACTTTGGAAGATCTATTACGACTATGCATTCTTGACTGCGGGGAGCCTTAGGAGTAGCTGATGCCACTGATCGAGTTCTCATATAATAACACCGACCAGTCCAGCATAGGGATGGCTCCTTGTAAGGCCCTATACGGACGGAGGTGTAGGACTCCACTGTCGTGGATACAGGACGAGGATTTGAAGGCTTTGGGTTCAGAGTTTCTTGAGGACGCCGACGCTCAGGTGAGGCTGATACGGGACTGGATGTTAGAGTCATAGAGCCGACAGGCTAAGTATTACGACGCTCGGCATCATCGGGTGGAGTTTCAGGTGGGCGACCGAGTATTCATGAAGATCCGACCGATTCATGTGGTTTCACGGGTATGTGGTCAGAAGAAGAAGCTCAGCCCAAGATATATGGGGCCTTATAGGATACTGGAACGGATCGGTCCTTTGGCATACAGGCTGGAGCTGCAACCGGAGCTGGCGAGTCTGCATGACGTGTTCCATGTATCCTCTCTTAGGAGGGCTCTACTACGCCCGGAGCAGCAGATTACGACCACGGATGGGCCGGTAGCATCTGATCGGTCAGTTCACCTGGAACAGGTCCAGATTGACGACAAGGGAATACGAGTTTTGTGCCGCAAGAAGGTTCCATTGGGAAAGGTCTTGTGGAGGAATCATGGGAGAGAGGAGTACATATGGGAGCCTCAGGACTTGATGCAACAAATGTACCCGGAGCTTTTCAGTCAGGTATTACTCGCAACCTCTCGGGATGTTACAATTTACCTTTCATACTTGAAATCTCGTAGGACCTAACTAGAATTTCGAGGACGAAATTTTTTTTTGTTTATATAATGGGATTTGTAACTTCCCTCAAACAACTAGACCCCAAGGAGTGGTTTTGTCATGACTAGGTCATGACAAAACCCTAGGTAGCCCCAGAAGACCAAGTGAACTTGGGAATAAAGGCGTAACACCCCCATCCGTCGTATGACATATAACAGAAGGTCCAGCTGGAACCCAACGCCATATACCACGGACAGTCGGAAGGGTTACAAAGAATATTGATGCGCCCGCGAACAGACTCTTACAGTGGTTGGTTCGGTGAGTCGATCGCCGCGGGAGTGCTACAGGAGGCAAGTGCACCTATCCCAAGTAGTACTCGATATTTGGGGGAATACAGAGGTCGTATTGTTCTCGGGGTCGTGTTGACTATTCTTACTCCTCCGGGAGGACTATTATTTTACTGAAAGTAAGGTGGATGTTTTAATTAAGTAAAGACGGAAAAAGTAAAGGAGCGAAAAAATGATTTAGAAAATATTCGATGAAGGGTTAACGCTCAGCATCGAATCGGATTAAGACTAAAACAATTTTTAATAATTGTAGGACTTAGTTTTCAAATTAATAAAAGGCAACTTGGCCGTGGAGGTTCCACAAATGTGAGCTCACTTAGCTATAGGGATATCGCTCTCCTGAACGTTAAGACTATTCAACCGAACGTTAGTCCGACGAAGGATTCCTCTTAACGCCCGCTTTACGCTAAGAACCCCGCTATTGGGTGGGGAACCCAGTCCAATAGAATTATGCTTGACCTCTCTCGAGGGTATGCACGCAACTCTATTTACCCAGGGGTGATCTGTCCATACGCACGGCCTCTTGGCTAGCTAGTGTATGGATAACGGAAATAGGGCCCATACATCGATTTGTGGTCCTACGTGTCGTTAACCCGGGGTAAACCTTAAGTCCTTAAATTAAAGTGAAAATAAAGAGCTTCAATTATTACAAATCATTTTAAATGTCCCAATGCTCTTCGATGTCGAGGCTAATAGCGATTGGCCACACATCGTATGGGGACGGCTTTATAATTTAATGAGGCGCGAGTTTGAAATTAAACGCTAAATGATTATAAGAAGAGGACATAGAAAAAAAATAACAAACATTTAGAAAGCTGAAAAGTTAGCTAAAACAAGAACTCACGCACACTCCAAATTATAAATTAAATAGAAACTAAGTTACACATAAAAGAAATTTGCATAATTGAAATTGTGAGTCCCACTCAAACGAGTGGGGGCGGGAAATAAAAGCTGAAAATTGCAAGTCCTACTCAAATGAGTTGGACTAAAATGAAAGTGAGTCCTACTCAAATGAGTAGGAGAAACTAAATGCGATTACAGGGCTTTCTCAAATATTTACAGGGAGATAAAGATACGCCATTTAACTCAAACGAGTAGGCGAAAATAAATGCGAGTACAAGTCCTACTCAAACGAGTAGGCAGGAAATAAAGTCTGTCCATTTAACTCAAGTGAGTAGGCGGAAAAATAAAGAAAGAAAATTACAAGTCCTACTCAAACGAGTAGACGGGAAATGAAAACGATGCGCCATTTAACTCTTAACGAGTAGGCAGAAATAAATGCACACAAACACACACACTCTCTATATGAATTCAAGGAAAGCAATAAAACTAACTCATACACACACGCACTCTACATAATTAAAGAAAACGATAAAATAAAGCATGAAAAATAAAGCATGAAAAATAAAGCATAAAAACTAACACCTACACTCACACACTCTACATAAATTGAACAAAGCATCAAAACATTATTCTCATACACTCACACACACAAATTAAAAGCAAAATGAAAGTTACCTAAAAATTAAAACATCTACTTTTTTATGCTTAGGTTTTGCCAAAAACAAATAAAAAGAACAAATTAAAATTTTTAGAAAACAAAAGTTTTTTCAAAACCAATTAAAAACAAAAGTTCTTGGAAAATTAAAATTCCAAGATTTTCATTCTTATGTTTTCATAAAAGTGATAAAAAGGTGAAAAAGAAAATGAAAAGAACAAAAAAAAGGTTTTACAATCCTACAAAAAAACTAAGAAAAGAAAATAAAATTCACTTTCAAATCTCTTTTATAAATACATAAGTATGAAATAATAAAAAAAACATTAAGGAAGAACATGTTGAAGATTTGATAACCACATCATACAATGCTTGGAAATGAAATCTACTACAAAACCTATCATGAAGACAAGTTAAAAACATGACTATTAAACATGTTACACTCATACACACACACACACTTTTCATAAAGAGAAAAACAAAGGTGAAACTAAGGATAAAATGAGAAGAAAAGTGGGCACAAGAGTTCATTCCAAAGCCAAATAAGAAGAGAAAAACTAACATTTTTATTGATTAAAGGAAACTATTACAAGCTATTACAATGCTAAAGCTAAAGCAAAAACAAACATGAAAGAAAAGGGGGGAGAAATCTCCTTACATAGCAAGGGAATCACGGACGCAGCCCACAAAACATATAAAAAGTTGCTCAAAAATGTTAACCCTTGGACCTTATAGAAATGGGCAATTTATAGGCAAAAAATTCTAAGTACACGCCCTCCGACACGGGCGTATCGGGGGGGCGTGTCACTACTATTCATGATGGCGGCCGACGATTGGACAGGAAAGTTGACTTCGGGCTGACTTCGAGGATGTCACGCCCCAGGTCACGGGCGTGACGCTGGGCGTGTCGGGGAGGTAGAACCGGGCGCGGGTTGCATCAAAAGTCTTCGGCCGCATCTTGTCGGGCCAGTTGGTGAAGTCACACCCACGGTCACGGGCGTGACGCTGGGCGTGTTGGTTGGTGTCAACACTCGACAATCGTCGAGCGGAAAGTGTCGAGATGAAATCGTCGAGCTGAGATTGAGTCACGCCCTAGGTCACGGGCGTGACTCTGGGCGTGTCTCGGGTTCGACGATCGTTGAACTGAATTCGTCGAGTGGAGGGGACACGGGCTTGTGTCACGCCCCGTGTCGGGTGACACGGGCGTGTCGACAGGCGTGTCAAGCTTTTTACTTCAGAAAGTTGCAACTTCATGGGACTTTGAACTATCACGCCCTGGTCACGGGCGTGATCCAAATGACACGAGCGTGTACTGCCCAACTTTGGCTGATTTTTGGAATTTTTCTGAAAAATAAAATAAAACAATTTAGTAGTAAATTTACAAGAATAGGAGCATTTTATTAAACAAAAATAAGTAAAAACGAAAAAAATAAATGAAAATGACCAAATTAATGTGCACAAAAATATGTATATTTACAATTCATCAAATACCCCCATACTTAAGCTTTTGCTATTCCAGAGCAATAGTTTGAGGTGAATTTATAAGGAATAGAAAAAACTCTAAGTTTAGATACCGCTTAATCAATTATAAGAGAGATCGAAATAAATATACGGGGTGTAAGAGTTAAGTCTAAGATTATGAAGATGATTTAAATAGCGCGAAAGTTTTGGCCAAAAGGCTTCTTGATGTAATCAAATAGAGGGAAATATTTGTAATGGTTAGATTAATGAAAATAGTTTGGAATTATATGAACTCTAGCTTATAGGAGTGGTACTGGAAATAATACAATTTACTAATTATGCTCTCAAATAGATTTTTGAATCAATTCTAGAATCGTGTAATTGGCTAAGGGGGGAGTGGACTATGAAGAGGGTTTTGATTTTGAGGTGAGGTAATTTTTTCTCGAACCTCCATTTTTTTCTTTTTTGGATTATTAGGAAAATGAAATCTTATTTTCCTTATATCATATTTGTTTTTGAACTTCATAAGAATAAAATTAACCCAATGTATATGTGTAGGAGTAATGAATTTTATCATATTACTCCATAACATATAATCTTTTTAAATTATTGGGTGCCTATGTTTACGGAACGAAATCTTATTCCCATTGACATAGGATCTTTTAAGGATAAAATTTTTCATGCCAAGTAGGTCATGAAACGGTAAGGGGAGAAAGGAAAACTAGATTTTTACTCCTAAAAAATTTTTGAGAGCAACCTTAATAATTTGTACGTTCCAATTTTTCAGAAAGCTAAAAGCAAGTATAATTGAATTCTATAGTCGTTATTTCTTAACATAATACACGTGCTTCTATTAATGAAAAATTAGAAGTTGTGCCTAAAACGAGTTCGCTATTTTTAACAAAGCATAAAGAATTCTTTCAAACTTAACCCCGGTTATTTAAATTTTTCACTCAATAATTAACAAACGAATTGCAAACAGAGAATTAATAGTATTCACATATAAATAAACTTAAAACAGAATTTTTGGATAGCAAGAAAGTTAAGGATGGAATATTTGATTTATTTGTTTCAAAATAGTTTTTTTTTTATAGTTTTTATCATCATTTTTTTTCATTTATTATCTTTTTTTTGTATTTTTGTTTTGTTTTACTCAATTTTTTTTGAACTATTATCTTTTTTTGGATTTTTTAAGAGAATTTTCATTCTATGTACACAAACATGGGAGAAAAAGAGAGGTTTTTACAAGAATGAGGAAGGGGGAGAGAGAAAAGAGTATTTACAAAAAGAATATGTACAAAAATATTTACAAAGTGAAACTAAATATATTTTTTGTTTTAATTTTTTGTTTTATAAATTTTTTTTGAGTTTTTTGGAAAAAAGAAAGAAAAAGAAAATGAAATTTTTTTTGGATTTTTCAATTTTAATTTTTTTTTTCAGTTTAAGATGTTTTTTTTATTTCTTTGTTTTTGTTTTGTTGTTATATGTATTTTTTGTATTTTTGAAATGCAGAAAAATTGAAGTGCAGAAAGTAAAGCGCGAAAATACCCCCATACTTAAGTCCAACATTGTCCCCAATGTTGTAACGTAAGTATGCGGAAGAAGAGGAAAAAAACAATATATACAAAGAAAATAAAGAGAGGGGGTAGAAGCTTCCCTGAAACGCATAGGGGGAGGCCGATCAGAAACCCTGTGTTTATTAGAAAAAGCAGCAAAGATAATAAGGAAAGAGCGAAAAAGATAAGCGAGGGGTACCTCCCAGGAGGGCTTTGTTTATAGTCTTATAGCTTGACTATTTTGGCGGGTTTATAATGTGGAGGAAGGTTATGGTTTCGCTAAAATCGATCACTGGGTTGCCTGCTATATAAGACTTTAACCGATGACCGTTTACTTTAAACGAACCTTTTTCCGGGTGGGAGACGAGTACGGTCCCATATGAAAAAACTTCTTAACCTAGGAAGGGACCGGACCATCTAGATTTTAGTTTACCCGGAAAAAGCCTAAGATGTGAATTGTAAAGAAGGACAAGATCGCCCGGAGAAAATAATTTTTGGGACTTGAGTTTTCGATCGTGATAGAACTTAGAGCACTCCTTATAGAATTTATTGCTCTCGTAAGCGTTTGCATGCAATTCATCGAGCTCATTTAGTTGCATTTTTCTATTCTGAGCGGCTAAGTTTGCGTCGAGGTTTAAGAGTTTTGAAGCCCAAAGAGCGCGATGCTCGAGTTCTACGGGTAAATGGCACGCTTTGCCGTAGACTAACCGGAACGGCGTACAACCAATTGCGGTTTTGTATGCGGTCCGATACGCCCACAATGCATCGTCGAGTTTAACGGACCAATATTTCTTATTTAGTGAAACGGTTTTTTCTAAAATTTGCTTAATCTCTCGATTTACTACCTCAACATGGCCACTTGTTTGCGGGTGGTAGGGGGTGGCAAGCTTGTGCGTGACTCCGTATTTTGCTAACGTCTTAGCCATAAGAGCGTTACAGAAATGCTTTCCCCTATCACTAACAATTACGCGAGGCGTGCCGAAGCGAGAAAATAATTTTTTAAGAAATGTAACGACGACTCGCGCATCGTTGGTGGGGAGAGCTTACGCTTCCGCCCACCTCGATACGTAGTCGACCGCAACTAAAATATACATATTTTTGAAAGACGGAGGTAGGGGGCCAACAAAATCTATGCCCCACAAATCGAAGACTTCGCACTCTAAAAATATGTTTTGGGGCATCTCGTCGTGACGAGAGATGTTACTCGACCGATGACAGCCATCGCATGCGCGCACAAAATTATGCGCGTATTTGAAGAGAGTGGGCCAAAAGTAGCCCGCCTCTAGCGCCTTCCGAGCGGTACGGTTGGCTTGATAATGCCCACCAGCTGGACCCTCGTGGCAGTGCTTAAGAATTTGCAAGCACTCCACACCTGCAACGCATCTTCAGACCGCTTGGTCCGTGCAGATACGAAAAAGAAATGGGTCCTCCCAAAAGAAATTTTTCAACTCAAAAAAGAATTTCTTCTTTTGATGACTTGAAAACTCTTTTGGAAGCACCCGCGCTACTAAGTAATTTGCAAAGTCTGCAAACCAAGGCGAAGATGACGAAGAATTATGAATGGCAAGGAGCCGTTCCTCGGGGAATCTGTCATTTATTTCAGATTCGACGAGCGCTTCTGCACCCGGATTTTCTAAACGGGAGAGGTGGTCTGCCGATAGATTTTCCGCTCCCCGCTTATCTCGGATCTCCAAATCAAACTCTTGTAGGAGGAGAATCCATCGAAGAATGCGGGGCTTCGCATCATTTTTAGCTAATAAATATTTAAGCGCGGAGTGATCGGTAAAAACGATAACTTTAGATAGCGTTATATACGTGCGAAACTTATCAAAAGCGAAAACGACGCCTAAGAGTTTCTTTTCCATTGTCGTGTAATTTACTTGTGCGGAAGTGAGCGTCTTGCTAGCGTAATAAATAGGATGAAAATGTTTTTCTACGCGTTGGCCAAGAACGGCACCTAAGGCAATATCACTAGCGTCGCACATAATTTCGAACGGGAGGGACCAATTAGGGGCCACTAAAATTGGTGAAGTGATAAGTTTTTGTTTTATTAAATTAAAGGCGGACTCGCATTCGCTACTAAAGATGAAACGTGATTCATTTTCCAAGAGGTGAGTAAGCGGCTTTGTTATATTTGAAAAATCTTGAATGAAGCGTCGATAAAAGCCCGCATGGCCTAAGAAATTCCTAATAGATTTTATGTTTGTTGGATGCGGAAGTTTTTCTATAATTTCTATCTTGGCCTTATCCACCTCCATCCCCTTAGACGAAATCATATGGCCGAGGACCAAACCTCCTCGAACCATAAAGTTGCATTTTTTCCAATTTAATACAAGACTTGTGTCCTCGCACCGTTGAAGGACACGATCTAAATTGTGAAGGCAATCGGGAAAAGAACGTCCGAAAATAGAATAGTCATCCATAAAGACTTCCATAATGTCTTCTACTAGCTCGCCAAGGATCGCTATCATACATCTTTGGAATGTAGCTGGCACATTGCAGAATCCAAATGTCTTTCTTCGATATGCGAAGGTGGCAAATGGGCAAGTAAAAGTTGTTTTCTCTTGATCATCGGGGGAAATGGGGATTTGGAAAAACCCCGATAAACCATCAAGAAAACAATAATATGGATGATCGGATAAATGCTCTAAAATCTTGTCCAGAAATGGCAGAGGGAAATGGTCCTTGCTGGTGGCATCATTAAGTTTTCTAGAATCGATACACACTCGCCAACCCGTAACAGTACGAGTTGGGACGAGCTCGTTATGCTCATTTGCCACTACGGTTAGACCGCCCTTCTTGGGCACGACATGCACGGGACTAACCCATGTACTGTCCGAAATAGGGTAGATAATCCCCGCATCTAATAACTTAATAATTTCGGCTTTAATGACGTCTTTCATGTTTGGATTAAGACGACGCTAGGGCTGAATCATTTTGCGGCAATTATCATTAAGAAATATCTTATGGGTGCAAAAGGTGGGGCTAATCCCCTTTAAGTCAGAGATTTGCCACGCAATTGCGTGGCGATGTTTAAATAAAACTTCCAATAAATCAGAAGTCTCCGAATCACTCAAGTCCGAATAAATGATAACGGGAAGCGTATCACCGTTTCCCAAAAATACGTATTTGAGCGATGCGGGTAAGGTTTTGAGGTCTAGGATGGGCGGTTCTTCTAGGGAGGTTTTAATTCCTATGTCTTTCTTACCAATTGGTTTGAAAGGTAAGTCTAAAGAAGTATCCTCATCGCATTTAAAATTTTCGAGCCCAAAAATATCGTCGTTTAAAAATACAAACTCGAAAACGGGAGAAGAACGATCTCCAAAAAAAGGTATCTAAAGAGTAGCAGAAATCGTCGCTTGATGACAAATTGTCCATCGAGGGATTAATAGAGAAAGTAACCTGATCATCGCCTACTCGGAGGAGAAGACTACCATTACTAACATCTATTAGTGCGCGGGAGGTGGCGAGAAAAGGGAGACCGAGTATTATTGGTGCCTCGGCGTCCTCCTCGATGTCTAAGATGACAAAGTCTACTGCGAAGGTAAACTTGTCTACTCGGACAAGGATGTCCTCCACAACCCCGATAGGGAACTTAACCGAGCGATCCGCTAATTGGATGCACATATTTGTAGGACTAGGTGTACCCAAACCTAAACGTGAAAAGAGCGAGAACATCATTAGATTAATGCTAGCCCCTAAATCAGCTAATGCGTACTTTACTAATATATTGCCAAAAAGGCACGGGATGGAAAACCCTCCCAGGTCATTTTGTTTTTTGGGCAATTTATTAGTAAGTGCCACCGAGCAGACAGCATTGAGAGATACATGCGAAATATCCTCTAATTTACGTTTATTAGAAAGTAATTCTTTTACAAATTTCGCATATTTGGGCATTTGCGAGATAGCCTCGCAAAAAGGAACATTAATGTGAATTTGTTTTAATAATAAAATAAATTTTCCATATTGCGCGTCCTTACGCTTGTTATCTAACTTATGAAGATATGGAAGGGCCTTGTTTAAAATAATGTTTTCTTTTAAAATCGGTAAAGGCGGCGTAATCGAAGAAAGGGGAAGAGGGGTCGGAGGTGAAATATGTACCTGAGGGTCGGTCCGTTTTGGAGCGACCACCTCCTTTCCGCTACGGAGGGTTATAGCGTTGGCGTTCTCCCGCGGATTGGGCTCCTTATTTCCCGGCAGTGCCCCGAGCGCGCGCTCGGACATCATCCTCGCCAGCTGTCCAACCTGTTGTTCGAGAGTTTTTAGCAATCCGGTGATGTTCCGGATATTTGACTCGTTGGACGCAATGTACTTTGAAAAATTTTCCTCCATCGGGGAGGGTTTTGGAAGAGGAGGAGGAGGCAGAAATCCGGGCGCATAAGAAATAGAGGGGCGCTGAGCATTATTCGGGTTGCTCCAAGAGAAATTGGGGTGATTCATCCAACCCGGATTATTGTTATTACTATAAGGGTTGTTGTTGGGGTTGAAGAAAGGACGACCCGAATTTCCCATGAAATCCACGAACTCTTCAGCCACGCAGACATTAGGGGGAATAAAACAAGGCGGAGTTGAGGAGGCAGCAGACATCTCTGCCACCTGCTTTGTTAACCTTTCAACTTGAAGGGCTAAGAGAGCGGTGGCATCCACTTCAAAAAGACCAGCCGCCGGCTTTGGGCGTCCCCGCGGGACGTTCCATTGATAGGCGTTCATAGCCATCTCTTCGAATAAAGCCTGGGCGGCCTCGGGGGTTTTGTTGTTTAGTGTACCCCCGGCAGCCGCGTCAATCATTTGACGCGTCTGGAAATTAAGCCCATTATAAAAAATTTGAACTTGCAACCACGTTGGCAGCGCGTGGTGCGGGCACTGGCGGAGGAATTCCTTAAACCGTTCCCAAGTCTCGTATAGAGACTCAGGTTCGTTTTGCACAAATGAAGAAATGTCCGCCAGCAACTTTGCTGTTTTTGCGGGCGGAAAGTACTTCGTTAGGAACCGTTCCGTCAACTCAGCCCACGTGGTGATACATCCTCGCGGGAGGGCATTCAACCACGCCTTGGCTTTGGACTTAAGGGAAAAAGGAAATAAGCGCAAGCGAATGGCGTCATCAGTGACACCATTAATCTTGAAGGTGTCGCATATCTCCAAGAAATTGGACAAGTGGACATTCGGGTCCTCATCCGGCATTCCGTCGAACTGCACGGCATTTTGGACCATTTGAATGACACTCGACTTTATTTCAAAATTATTATTCGCCACCGCAGGGCGAACAATACTCGACCCAGTATCATCCAGGTTAGGCCGTGCGTAATAAGACATAGTACGCTCGGCCGTCGGGGCAGGGTTAGGCGCGGCCATAACTACAACAGTGGGTTCTCCGATAGATTCCTCGGGATCTAAAGAAGGATTTCGGCGTTGAGATCGAATACGCATAAGAGAGCGTTCGATCTCAGTGTCGAAGTCAAAATCTTCAGACTCGGAGGGTTGTCCACGGGTCATACACCCAAACAAAAATAAAACAAAATAAACTCTTCTTTTATTTTATTTAAAATAAAGTTTTTAGTTTTTTTTAGTTTATAGAAAATAAGTAAAAGTAATAGACTCCGGAATTCGTAATAGCAACTCGAAGAAAATTCCCCGGCAACGGTGCCAAAAACTTGATGCGCCCGCGAACAGACTCTTACAGTGGTTGGTTCGGTGAGTCGATCGCCGCGGGCGTGCTACAGGAGGCAAGTGAACTTATCGCAAGTAGTACTCGATATTCGGGGGAATACCGAGGTCGTATTGTTCTCGGGGTCGTGTTGACTATTCTTACTCCTCCGGGAGGACTATTATTTTACTGAAAGTAAGGTGGATGTTTTAATTAAGTAAAGACGGAAAAAGTAATGGAGCGAAAAAATGATTTAGAAAATATTCGATGAAGTGTTAACGCTCGGCATCGAATCGTATTAAGACTAAAAGAATTTTTAATAATTATAGGACTTAGTTTTCAAATTAATAAAAGGCAACTTGGCCGTGGAGGTTCCACAAATGTGAGCTCACCTAGATATAGGGATATCGCTCACCTGAACGTTAAGACTATTCGACTGAATGTTAGTCCGACGAAAGATTCCTCTTAACGCCCGCTTTACGCTAAGAACCCCGCTATTGGGTGGGGAACCCAATCCGGTAGAATTACGCTTGACCTCTCTCGAGGGTATGCACACAACTCTATTTACCCAGGGGTGATATGTCCATATGCACGGCCTCTCGGCTAGCTAGTGTATGGATAACGGAAATAGGGCCCACACATCGATTTGTGGTCCTACGCATCGGTAACCCGGGGTAAACCTTAAGTCCTTAAATTAAAGTGAAAATAAAGAGCTTCAATTATTACAAATCATTTTAAATGTCTCAATGCTCTTCGATGCCGAGGCTAATAGCGATTAACCACACATCGGTATGGGGATAGCTTTATAATTTAATGAGGCGCGAGTTCGAAATTAAACGTTAAATGATTATAAGAAGAGGACATAGAAAAAAAATAACAAACATTTAGAAAGCTGAAAAGTTAGCTAAAACCAGAACTCACGCACACTCCAAATAATAAATTAAACAGAAACTAAGTTACACATAAAAGAAATTTACATAATTGAAATTGCGAGTCGCACTCAAACGAGTGGGGGCGGGAAATAAAAGCTGAAAATTGCAAGTCCTACTCAAACGAGTAGGACTAAAATGAAAGCGAGTCCTACTCAAATGAGTAGGAGAAAATAAATGCGATTATAGGGCTTTCTCAAATATTTACAGGGAGATAAAGATACGCCATTTAACTCAAATGAGTAGGCGAAAATAAATGCGAGTACAAGTCCTACTCAAACGAGTAGGCGGGAAAGAAAGTCCGTCCATTTAACTCAAGTGAGTACGCGGAAAAATAAAGAAACAAAATTACAAGTCCTACTCAAACGAGTAGGCGAGAAATGAAAACGATGCGTCATTTAACTCTTAACGAGTAGGCGGAAATAAATGCACACAAACACACACACTCTATATGAATTGAAGGAAAGCAATAAAACTAACTCATACACACACGCACTCTACATAATTAAAGAGAACGATAAAATAAAGCATGAAAAATAAAGCATGAAAAACTAACACCTACACTCACACACTCTACATAAATTGAACAAAGCATCAAAACATTATTCTCATACACTCACACACACAAATTAAAAGCAAAATGAAAGTTACCTAAAAATTAAAACATCTACTTTTTTATGCTTAGGTTTTGCCAAAAACAAATAAAAAGAACAAATTAAAATTTTTAGAGAACAAATGTTTTTTCAAAACCAATTAAAAACCAAAGTTCTTGGAAAATTAAAATTCAAAGATTTTCATTCTTATGTTTTCATAAAAGTGATAAAAAAAGTGAAAAAGAAAATGAAAAGAACAAAACAAAAAAAGGTTTTACAATCCTACAAAAAAACTAAGAAAAGAAAATAAAATTCACTTTCAAATCTCTTTTATAAATACATAAGTATGAAATAATAAAAAAAACATTAAGGAAGAACATGTTGAAGATGAGATAACCACATCATACAATGCTTGGAAATGAAATCTACTACAAAACCTATCATGAAGACAAGTTAAAAACATGACTATTAAACATGTTACACTCATACACACACACACACTTTTCATAAAGAGAAAAACAAAGGTGAAACTAAGGATAAAATGAGAAGAAAAGTGGGCACAAGAGTTCATTCCAAAGCCAAATAAGAAGAGAAAAACTAACATTTTTATTGATTAAAGGAAACTATTACAAGCTATTACAAAGCTAAAGGTAAAGCAAAAAAACAAACATGAAAGAAAAGGGGGTAGAAATCTCCTTACATAGCAAGGGAATCACGGATGCAGCCCACAAAACACATAAAAAGTGGCTCAAAAATGTGAACCCTTGGACCTTACAGAAATGGACAATTTATAGGCAAAAAATTCTAAGTGCACGCCCTCCGACACGGGCGTGTCGGGGGGGGGGGGGGGGGGGGGGCGTGTCACTACTATTCATGATGGCGGCCGACGATTGGATAGGAAAGTTGACTTCGGGCTGAGTTCGAGGATGTCACGCCCCAGGTCACGGGCATGACACTGGGCGTGTCGGGGAGGTAGAACCGGGCGCGGGTTGCGTCAAAAGTCTTCGGTAGCATCTTGTCGGGCCAGTTGGTGAAGTCACGCCCACGGTCACGGGCGTGATGCTGGGCGTGTTGGTTGGGGTCAACACTCGACAATCGTCGAGCAAAAAGTGTCGAGATGAAATCATCGAGCTGAGATTGAGTCCGCACTAGGTCACGTGCGTGACTCTGGGCGTATCTCGGGTTGGACGATCGTTTAACTGAATTTGTCGAGTGGAGGGGACACGGGCTTGTGTCATGCCCCGTGTCGGGTGACACGGCCGTGTCGACAGGCGTGTCAAGCTTTTTACTTCAGAAAGTTGCAACTTCACGGGATTTTGAACTATCACGCCCTGGTCACGGGCGTGATCCAAATGACACGGGCGTGTACTGCCCAACTTTGGCAATTTTTTGGAATTTTTCTTAAAAATAAAATAAAACAAGTTAGTAGTAAATTTACAAGAATAGGAGCATTTTATTGAACAAAAATAAGTAAAAACGAAGAAAATAAATGAAAACGACTAAATTAATGTGCACAAAAATACGTATATTTACAATTCATCAAATACCCAAACTAACTAATTAAGACTACTCGTCCTACACAGAGCATTCTAGCGGAAGCTTTTAAATAGTTGAAAGAACCCAAAACATAAATCCATAATCATGAATGTCCACATCCATACAACAGGAATGAAACCCAAATACACTGAAAGGTACATGACCATATGGCCTTACAATAGTTCACTTATCAAATAGTGTCTTACATACATCGGCTCGCAGGCCGGCCACACTTGACAAAATGAAAACAACTATTCGCTAAGGCCTTCGAGGGCTAGCACGACAACATAGGCTCCAGCCCACTATTTTGCAATTGGCTCCGCAGCACATGCAACCAACATTCCACCGCATGGTGGCAAACAGACAACGGTCAGCTAAAGCTGACCAAATTATAACGACCCCATCCCTTTCATGGGACGGCGGTGCTCCTTCCCTGCATATCATTAGCCCAGCTAAACAATTATGTAAAAACATTCTACGCCAGAGGTGTAGGCTCGCACGGCCAAACACCCCGTGTACTCAGGGTATATTAACGGTGAATCCTGACAATTGAGCGTCTTCACCACCACCCCCAGGATGGCAACAACATGAGCATTTAAGCCTTCCTAACCACAGTCTAAGGCTCCCGACTATGCCAACGGCCAGTCCCCTTTTCGGGTCTCTCGCACCGAACCACATACCCCAGGTCCAATTCCACTTGCCCATTGCTCAATCGCGTAGTTCACCTTAAGACGTACGCACGGGCCAAGCTTCTCTCGGTGTTGGATCCCTATTTGATTTGGGCTAGGTTCACTGACTTAGGATATGACCCAACAGGTATAGCCAGGGACAATTTTGTGTCCTAGAGTCTAGGCCAAGTCCTTAGGTTCAATTTCAGATGGACCAGCTATCAACAAGACCATCAGAGACTCCAGACTTAGAGGATTTCAAGACTAAGTAAAGTGAGTTCGACGTTTGTCGAACTCAGCTCGACGAAAGGTATTCTGCGCTCGACGATCATGAGACAATTCTTAGTGCTGAGCTCGACGATCTTAGTTCTCTATTCGATGAACTCTCAGTTTCAACATCAAGCCAAAGTCAGGACATCTTCAGAATTTTTCTAAGTCCAACTTCAATCTTTGGTCGACGAATTAGATTCTGAGCTCGACGAACTTGGACCTCAAGTTCTCAACTTCTCAGGTCGACGAAGTCAACTTCCCAGGTCGACGAATGCAGTTCTCTACTCGACGAATTCTGAATTCAGAAGATTTATGTCGACACTGGATATCAGCAGATGCAGAATATTTTGGCTAAGTCCACAATCTTTCTTCTCTCGACAAATTTGGATCTCAGTTCGACGAATACTGTCTAATAGTGATAATTATCTGCTCAACGAATGATGATTCTCATCTCGACGAATGAAGATTGTCTGTTCGACAAATGAAGATTGTCTGGTCGACGAACTCACTCAAGCTCAGCTCGACGAACTCAAACTCAGCTCTACGAATTATTTTCTTCGTTCGAAGATTCCAGACTAGGTCTTCTTCAGTTTCCCGTCCCGTTTCTTGCCGATGATTCCGAAGTTATTAATAGCAGATCTTCTCGGAATGTTACCGTTGGAATGCGCATGAATCATGGACTATCACATGCCATTTTTTCATGGGACAGTTAGGGAACTCATTGATTGTCGCTTCCTTCCCAGGCCGACTGCAATTACTGCTCAAACATTCAAATTTCGAATGTTCACAGTGACTAAATAGACATAAGAGAAAAGAATCAAGTAGTAAGAGACAGTAAGCAATACAGACAATCAGACAGACACTCAGATTGCACAGAAGAATAGTCATACTCAAATCAAAAGTTCTACTGCAATCAGCCTGAACAGGGAACATCTTCAAGAAGGAGAAGAAGAACAATCAAATACTATCAAGAGTCTTCTTCCTTCAACTCTGCAAGATAACTTCAAAGGACAACTAATTTCAATCTGTCAAAGGAGTTCCTGAGACAATTCCTGGTCCAGGCATTCTAGGTCTTTGAAGACCTATCACCCTGAAGTAGTGCTCCAGCATTGCTAATTAACTCAAGATCTCAGGGGGAGCAAAATCTGCTACAATCAATCCACAAGTCTTCTCAGTTGATATTGAGAAAGAGAAGACCCCATCACCTTATTTCCAATTCCTATACAGGGTCTTAAATCCCTTCAAAATTATTCTGGTTGCAAGTCTCCTTCCAAAAGACTTGAGGTTTTGGTTTTTGAGCACCTGAACAAAAGCTCATTGGTGTCAGGCACCTGATCAAAAACCTGAGTGGATTCCTACCAGGGTGGTAGAAGAGTGGATGTACCCAGGTTGGGGAACCACTATAAAATTCTTGTGTTGTTTGGTTACCCTTCTTTTTGTTTTGGCTATGTTGTTCTGTGATTGCTTAGGTTGTTGTGCTTAGTTTATTTTGAAAGAAATAGTGCCTAACCACCTAGAGGTGGTGAATAGGTGTATTTTTTCTTTTGCTTTAAAGGCAGACAATCTGTTCAGAAATTTAAACAACAATTGAAAATTCTACAGCTATCAGCACAGCAATCACAGAAATAAACATTCACAGAGTGCACATAGATTTTATAGAGGTTCCCCAAGGTCTGGGTATATCCACTTTCCACCTTCGCCTATCTAGTAGTGTACTAGATTCGGCCTAACTTCTGCACTTCTCCTCAGATCCTTAGATCTTACAGCTCAGAACCCCAAATAGGTTCCTACAACTCAGAGTGTTCCCACTCCTACAACTAAGGCAAGCTGCCCTACCTCAGCCTTCACCAAGGCCTACACTCAAAGAACACAGTCTCCTACAACTCAGGCACAAAATCCTACCACTCAGTCTTCAACAAGACCTACACTCAGAGAATAGATTCTCCTACACTCAGGCTCAAAAGCCCTACCTCAGCCTTTATAAGTTTAGGCATACAACTCAGATCCCTTAGGATCCTACAGAAAATAATGTTTACAAAGTAATTAACCACAACCCAGATAGAGAGAGAAGGGTTGGCTGGATTCTTGATGAGTTCTTAGAAGAACTTTGTAGAGATCAACCTCCCTTAGCTTTCTTCAAAGCTTCTTGAATCTCAACTCAGTAGTGTTGAATCTTCTGTGAAGTTGATCTTCAATCACCTTCTGACTTAAGATCTAGATATCAATCTAAATCTTTCTTTGCAGCCTGGTTCAGCAACTGCTCTTCTTAGATGGAGCTCTCTCTCTCTAACTTCTTCTAGATCTTCTGTCGAAAATCTTCTGTATAATTACTTCTCTCTTAGTTGTTGCTAGTTGGTTGTAATTAATCCACTCTTTCTGTTGAAGGAGAAAGCCTTTATTTAGTCTTCCTCCATGGTAACCGGCTGATCCGGTTTCTAACAACCTTCTGACAGCTTTGACAGTAGCAGTAGACCGGTTGAAATGGCAGTTGTCAAGTCATCCAGTCACTTTTTGAAATCACTGTCTCTGTCTGAAAGTGTAGAGACTGATCTTCATTATGTGTCGACACAAATAGACTAAGTATCGATACAAGTGGACTAAGTGTCGACACTAGCCTTGGTGGTGTCGACACAACTCCTTCTGTTGTTGTAACATCTTCTCGACACTGCTTCTGTTGAATGTGTCGACACTGATTGAGTGTGTCGACACAAGTACTTATTCTTTAAAACTTAGTTGAATTCTGCTGTGTGTCGACACATCTCCTTTGTGTAGACACAAGTACTTCTTTAAAACTTAGTTGAATTCTGCTGTGTGTCGACACATCTCCTTTGTGTCGACACAACTTCTTTTGTTGTTGATACTTGCTGAGTGTTGACACATCTCCTTTGTGTCGAAACAAATAATTCTTTTTCTTTAACTTTGTTGAAGCTTACAGAGTGTCGACACAGCCTCCCGGTGTCGACACATTTGATGTCGACTAAGCTTCTCCGGATGTCGACACTGCCTCAAAGTGTTGACATAATTTATGTTGACAATTCTTCACAGTATGTCGACACTAGATGTATGTGTCGACACATTTCTTCTGGTGTCGACTCTACCTTTCCTGGTGTCGACACAATCTACTCTAAGTGTCGACACAACTTTTCTCCAGTGTCGACACAAGCCTTCATAAGTGTCGACACTGCTTCTCTAGGTGTCGACACATGGACTTAGAAACTTTTCTGCATTTCCTGTAATTACTTAACCTGCACATATAAACTCAAAGCACATCAAATACACCTTGATGTATATCATTGAGTAGGTGAGGCTTCTTCAAATCTGGTACACATTTTCCAATGTACCCAACAATCTTCCCCTATTTGGAGAAGTCATAACCCTTAGTCAATGATATACATCATACATAACAAATACACATTATGATGTATAACAATTTATATGACAGAGTAAATACTAAACAAAACATGTATAAACAATCTTCACAGAATAATAATGTAACAGATTGAACATCAAACATTGTTTTGTTACAACTTCCAATAGTTTCATTAATCAAAAGTTTACATGGATTTTAACACAAATGATTACAAAGTTGTAAACTTAAGAAAATTCTATTCTATGGCTGCTCTGGCTCCTTGATGACAATGCCCTTGTCAGATTGAATCTTTGCTTTAACTGGAGCATTAGTGTCATCAGCAGGCTTCTTGCCCTTAAGATCTTTCTTCTTCTATTCTTCATCCCTTATCTTTTATCTCTCAAAATAATGATAAGGCTTAGGGAAATACTTGCTAGGCTCCTGTGCATTAGGAGGTAGCTTCCCAAGTTTAGCCTTTCTTCTATACTGCACTATGGCTTCTTGCCTGGTTTCATGTTTTCTCCACTCTTGCTCAGAATACCATTTGCCCCTCTCTAGAATATTGTCCTTTGCAGCTTTCCAAGCAGTCAGTATAATATTTCTAGAAGTTGGACTCCACTGTTCAAAATCAGTCTTTAACTCTGCCTGTTCTCTGAATCTCTTCTTAGATAATTGAGCTTCTTGCTCTTTCAAAACTTCCTCAGGCACAGTCTTATCTACGTTATCAAAAATAATATTCTTATTACCCTCAGGAGGGCAGTACATATATTGGACTTCTTGATGAATCATTTCAAAATCTGCAGGAGGATAGATCACCTGAGCAACTTCAGCTTGTTCTCCTCCTAAATATGTAGGATGTATACCAGATTCAGCTACATTATCATCATCACAAAGGGGTGGATATCCAAGAGTGGCTCTGATGCTATAAGAAATCCATTTAGCATGATCAGATCCAGCTTTGACTAGTACTCTCTCCCCCTTTATGACTTCTCTATCCATATGATCTCTAAGATCATACTTCTGAAACCTGATCTGTTCATCCATATAATTAACGCCATCTTTATAAAAACCCCTCAACTTCAGCAGCAGTCTAGATATAACCTTTTGAGAATCTGTAATAGCAATTTTTACAGCAGTTATGCCAGCCTGGAAATCCATATCAAACTTTTCTTTATCAAACTCTGGCTTGGCTGTAGAATTATTAACAGTTGGGGCAGTTGCAATTTTCTTTATTTCAGTAACAATTGCATTGTAAGAAGCAGTCAGATTATCATTCATCCTAATCTTATTTTCCAGGACATATCCTTGTTTGATTGTCATATCATCGACTTGTGTTTTGATCTTTTCTTGATGAGTGGCAAGGTAAACCACTGCATTTCCTCCTTTGTGAAAGCAGTCAGTCATCTCCTCCTTATTTTGATTGACTTCAAATCTTATAGATTTTATATCTGTTGCTAAAGAGAGTTGAAGATCCTTGTGTGTCTCATCTATATACTTTTCCATAGCAATCCTTTGCTCATCCAACTTTACTTGCATGGATATTAACAAAGAACTATAATCAATTGTTGGAGCAGGTTGTGGAGCAACAGTTTGTAAAGCTTTCTTATAGCTTTGACTCCTTCTTTTGAAGACCATAAGATTTCTCTTCTTAGCTCTAGCAACTTCTTCATCCTCATAAGCAGAAGTACTGGCAATGTCTACTCTATTTTGAGGAGTAGGAGGCAATTCCTTCTCAGTCCTTGGTAGCTCCTCATCATTCCTTGCAGTCTCCACTTGAAGATCTTACATGCTCCCCCTCAAGATCTACCTTCTCCCCCTCAAATACTGCTTTCTCTCCCACAAAAGCTGCCTGCTCCCCCTCAATATCAGTCCGTACCAAATCAGGGAACAACTCTTCTAGAGTAAACTCCTGTTGTGTAGGTACTGGAGAGTTTCTTATCTCAGGAGCATTATCAGCAACTGATGTGTCTTCCATGATAACATCTTGTGGTTGACTATTTAACTGAGTTTGCTGATCAACATCAAGTAAAGACTGAGTTAATACTTCATCCTCTATATGGAAAATTGACTGATTAACTACAGATATTACCTCAAGAATTGTCTGAGTAGCCATTTCACAGTCTAGGTGAGTTGGCTCTTCCACATGTTGAGGCTCCCCCTGGAGTGGATCCAGGTCAATAGATCTAGAAGATGGTTTCTCCCCCTGCCTCTGTGCTTCTATATTCCTTACTGGGGACCTTCCAGTATTATCACCTTCTTCCTCATTAGAACTGAAGACTACATGCTCCTCTGAACTACTGGAGGATTCAGGAGCTACTATGGCTTTCTTCTTCTTCTTTTGAGTTGTTTCCTTCGTTGGTGTAGGCATTTCTTTAGTTAACACCCTATCCCATCTTGAGATTATCCTGATGTCCATTTTCCTCATGTGGTTTATCTTAGAACCAGCAGCTTGGTTCATGACTTCTGGAATACTTCCAGCCAAGTACAAACTCATAATCCTACCCAGATTGGGCTTCTTGAGACTTTCCTTTATCTTTTCAAACATCACTGCTGACCAATCAGTTTTTAGTTTAAAAATGATTCTTGTCATTAGGTTGAACATGTGAGCTGATATTCTATCATGCCCACCTGGCTTGCTCAGAATCACCTTCCCAACTACTTCAGATAAAAACTTTCCGTGCATGATCATGCCTTTCCTGTTAAAGACTGATCAAATCTTCATGTTTGAATCTAGTCCACACCATTTCAGTGCCTCCCTTATCTTTGATGCAGGTACATCTTCCTCTTCTTTTGTTCTAGGTAGATGTAGAAACTTTTCTTAGACTTTTTTGGGTGACTTTCACCTTGGTTGCATGGACTGTGGATCGAATTTTTAGTCCAGTGTGATCTAGGGTTGATCCACTAAAGAATTCGAGTACTTCCTTCTTCCAAATCTTGATTGGCTCAGAAACTAAAAACTCCAACCCAGTCTCACCAACTAGGGTTACAACACCTTGAATTTCTAGTTCTGCATCGTCGAAGGCATGTCGTACCAGCTCATAACCTTCATTGACGTTCTCTTCAAGCTTGGGCGCCATTAAGGGTTTAGAGAAATTTCGAATTGAGAAGAGGGAGATGTCGACACAAAGTTTTGGTCTCGAAACTTTTGAAAGCGTGTCGACAAACATTGTTGAAGACCAATTTATACCTTTCTAAAAATGAAGGTGAAAAGGCGCGTCAAAATACTTCTAAATGTGTCGACACTGTTGAAAAGTGTCGACACTTACTTCTGATGTCTCGACAACTATGTTGACTGCGATCTGTCGACACCAATTATGATGTGTCGACACATATACATCTGCGTTTGACGATTAGTCGATACTTCACTCAATGAAATCAGTGTTAAAACTAAGTGTCGACACCACCCTGGATGGGTCGACACCTACTCTGGATGTGTCGACACTTATTTCTTTGAAGTGTCGACACAGACCTTCTAGATGTGTCGACACCATTTCTCTGAAATGTCGACACAACTTCTATGCGTCGACACAGACAACTCCTTGTGTCGAAACTATTTTACTTAGCCAAATTTTTATCAAACTATTCTAAGTTCAACATTCCTAATTCAATTTTGAACTTATTGAATTTAGTTTCATCAAGGGGCTTAGTAAACATATCAGCTATCTGATTATCTATTTTAACATATTCTAGGAAAATGTCCTCTTTTTCTACATGTTCTCTAAGAAAATGGTATCTAATTTCTATGTGCTTAGTCCTACTATGTGAGACAGGATTATTAGCTATAGAAATTGCACTTGTAGAATCACAAAGTAAAGATGTTCTACTTACTTGAATACCATAGTCTACTAGCTGATGTTGAATCCACAAAAGTTGTGCACAACAGATTCCTGCAGCAACATATTCTGACTCAACTGTGGAGATTGCCACACTGGTCTGCTTCTTACTGCTCCAAGACACTAGTCTTCCACCTAGAAATTGACAGGTGCCTGTAGTACTTTTTCTATATTCCTTGCAACCTGCAAAATCTGCATCTGAATAACCTGTCAGTACAAAATATCTATTCCTAGGCTACCAAAGGCCTAGATAAGGTGTGCCCTTAAGATATCTCAAAATCCTTTTTACTGCAGTCAGATGAGATTCTTTAGGGCATGCTTGGTACCTAGCACAGACACATGTTGCATATATGATATCTGGTCTACAAGCAGTCAAATACAGAAGGGAGCCAAGTATCCCTCTATAGAAAGTTTCATCTACAGGTTTCCCTGCATCATCTTTGCTTAGAGACATACTTGATCCCATAGGAGTTTTCATCATAGTGGGCGATTCCATACCATACTTCTTTATTAACTCTAGGGTGAACTTAGAATGGCATATGGACAGACCATCTTCAGTCTGTCTTACTTAGAGTCCCAAGAAGAACTTAAGTTCCCCCATACTACTCATTTCAAATTTTCCTTGCATAAGTTTGCAAACTTTCTACAAAGATTACTTTCAGTAGACCCAAATATTATGTCATCTACATATATTTTGACTAGGATAATCTTACCTTTAGATTCCCTCAGGAATAGAGTCTTGTCTATTTTCCCCCTTGAGAATTTGTTCTCAATGAGAAAACTAGACAGGGTTTCATACCAAGCCCTTGGGGCTTGTTTCAACCCATACAATGCTTTCCTATGTCTATAAATATAATCAGGTTTGAGAGAATCAACAAAACCTGAAGGCTACTCTACATAGATTTCTTCCTTTAGATTTCCATTTAGGAAAGCTGACTTTACATCCATTTGAAATACCTTGAACCCTTGATATGTTGCATAAGCAAGGAACATTCTGATAGCCTCCAATCTTGCTACTATTGCAAATGTTTGATCAAAATCAATACCTTCTTCCTGCCTATATCTCTTTGCAATAATTCTTGCTTTATTCTTTATGATGATTCCATTCTCATCCAATTTGTTCCTAAAGATCCACTTTGTTCCAATGATATTGTGGTCTTTGGGTTTAGGAACAAGCTTCTAGACATTGCACCTCCTGAATTGATTCAGCTCCTCTTGCATGACATCAATCCAATGAGGGTCTAGAACTGCTTCTTCAAATTTCTTTGGTATCACTTGTGATAGGAAGCTGGAGCAAAGAACAATGCTTAGATTCCTGCTTCTTGTTTGCACTCCTTATCTTGGATCACCAATTATCTGATTGGCTGGATGATCCTTTAAGTGTCTATTAGCTAAGGGTAGTCTATCTTCATGTTGAGCACCTTCAGCCTCTTCATTTAGCTGCACCTCTTGGTTTTCTTCTGCATCTAGAGAGTCTTGTACTCCCCCTGGAAAGCAGCCACCATTTTCCACTTACTGATTTGCAGTAGAATCTTCTGTAATGGTAAGCTTGTACATCCTCTCAGTTATACCTATAGAGCCGCAAACACTACTTGGCAATTCACAGTTAATGAGTCTTGTTTCATCAAAGACTACATGTACAAACTCTTATACAACTTGAGTAACCAAGTTGTAGACCCTATAAGTCTTACTATTGTTGTTGTACCCAACAAAGATCCCCTCTTGGGATTTGGCAACAAACTTGGTTAGATAAGACTTGCCATTGTTAAGTATATAACACTTGCAACCAAAGATCCTGAAATAGGATAAATTTGGTTTTCTGCCCTTCAAAATCTCATAGGGAGTCTTCTTGTGGCACTTGGTGATAGTAGCACTATTGATTACATGACATGCAGTGTTTACTGCCTCAGCCCAGAAATATTCTGGGAGATAAGTGTCACTCAATAGGGTTCTACCAGCCTCTATCATTGTTCTATTCTTCCTTTCAGCAATACCATTTTGCTGTGGTGTTCTTGGTGAGGAAAATTCCTGAAAAATCCCAAATTCTTCACATAGTCTTGTCATACTTTCAGACTGAAATTCAGTGTCATGATCACTTCTGATTTTGACCACTGTACTGTCCAACTCATTCAGAATTTGTTTAACAAAACTATATAAGAACACCCAGGAATATCTAGAATAGTCATCTACCACCACAAATGTATAGACTTTCCTACCTAGACTATGAACTGGCATAGGACCAAAAAGATCCATATGCAAAAGGTAAAGACACCTCACTGAATCCTTGTTTTCAAGGTTATGAAAGGTGGATTTGGTCTGCTTGCCTTTTTGACAAGCTGAGCATATCTCATCCTTAATACACTTAACTTGAGGACCATTCCTCACTATCTCTTTGCTAAAGAGTTGGCCAATAGTCTTGTAATTAAGATGGGCTAGCCTCTTGTGCCATTTGACACAATGAGAGACTCTCTCATCAGCTACAAGATAAATAGGAGAAACATTGTTCTCACACACAAAGTCAAGACAATAAATATTTCTCTTCCTATATCCTGTCAAAATGATATTTTGATCGTTTGACCTTTTGATATGACAATCATTCTTGACAAATGAGATATCATATCCTAAATCACTCTGCTGACTTATGCTAATGAGGTTGTGTTTCAAACCCTTTACATAGGCCACTTGAGTGATAGTAATCTGATTACTGGAAATGTTACCAAATCCTTTGATGATTCCTTTTTCTGAACCACCAAAGGTTACTTTAGGGCCAACCTTGATAGGTGTGTATTCCTTCAGCAACCCCCTTGTTCCAGTCATGTGCCTGGAATATCCAATGTCCAAGTACCATATTGGGGCATGGCCACTTGGGCTAACATGCAAAAACGATTAGTTAACCTTAGAACCCAAATGAGTTTTGGGTCCTTGGTTTATGTTAGCCTGAAATCTAACAAATCTTCCTGTAGGTCTTCTCACAGGCAGACTGTTATTCTCCTTGACACTAGAATTGTGCCAACAATCTATGGCAAAGTGTCCTACCTTGCCACAACACCAGCATTCAAACTTTTTGTACCTTTGTTTAGGTACAACCCTAGCTGAATTATCTACAGCAGGCTTCTTGTTTTGTGCTGGAGCTTTGCCTTTAGATTTGGACCTAGCAGTCCAGGCAGGTTTTTTAAACCCTAATCCAGCCTTACCCTTTTGAGGTACAAACTCATCTATCAAGGGTAAAACAGATTTAGGTTTAGAAAGGCTAGCCACAATCTCTTTCTCCTTCTGAAGTCTAACCTCCAGATTTCTAATCTGATCATTCTTGAAATTGATTGTGCCCATTTGAATAACAGTTATATTTTTCAATCTGGCAATCTCATTCAGTTTTTGATCTTACAATTTCTCTGAATCTACTTCAGCCAACTTAAGATTAGCAATCTCCTTTGCCTAAGTTTTGGCCAAGGTTTTGCTTTTCTTCAAGGCTTGCAACAAGTCTCTATATTCATCAATTAACTAATGAATATATCCTTCAGATTCATACCCACCCACATCTCTTGATGCAGATGTATCTGACTCTGACTCAGTACTATAAATTGAACTAGAAGAATAACTTTGTACATTACTTGGTCCAGGCTAATCCTGGTTCTTGTCTCCTTCAGATATAGAAATCAGACCCTTGCACTGATGGTCTTCATGCTCATAAATTGAGTTCATTAGCTGCATGAACTCATCTTCTTCCTCTTCAGTAAATAATCCAATGTAGGCTTCAGCTTCTGATTCTGTTTCTGAAGATGACTGGTCTGTCAGACTCTTGTCTTTCTTAGCAACAAAGGACTTTTCCTTTTTGCTCTTAAACTGAGTCTTCTTTTTGTCAGCTGACTCCTTCGTCTTTTCAGGACAGTCAGCCACTACATGTCCCTGTCTATTGCAACAATAACACACAATCTTTGAAGATGTAGCTTTGCTTGGCTTGGACCTGCTTCTGTCATTCTTGAATGACTTTCTCTTCTGATAGTAGTCATCTTTTGGCTGAGAAGTGGAAGGCTTAGAACTCCACTGCTTTTTCTTTAGAAATCTTTGAAAGTGACTAGTAAAAGCAGCAAAGTCTTCATCACTTTCACTACTTCAGAACTCTTGTTATCTGAATTATCTGTGACAGCCTCATCATTTATTTTAGGTGGAGATGGAGACTTACTTCTATATTTCTTAACGGCTTCAGTCTTGAAGGCCACAGACTTTTCCTTGTGCTCCACTCTAGTGTTCTTCTCTTCCTATTTTCTACCCATTAACTGCATCTCATAAGATAGCAGTTTACCAAACAAAGTTGGAGGAGGTATATCAGCAAGTTTGGCCACCTCCCTAATGGCACAAATCTTGGTGTCCCATTCCTTAGTCAGGGATCTTAAGAACTTGTCATTCAGCTCATAATTGCTGAAGTCTCTTCCATATGACATTAACTCATTAACAATCCTATAGAACTTCTTGTAACATTCTGTAATGCTATCAAACTTTCCTTGTCTGAAACTTTCATATTACTGATTTAACATTGACTTCCTATCTTGTCTTACTTCCTCTGATCCCTCCATATAGACTATTAATGTGTCCCACATTTCTTTTGAGGTTTTACAATGAATTAAGTTCTGAAATGTTGAATCATCAATGACACTAGCAATTATATTATGGGCTCTCTTGTCCATAGTGGCCAGGATGATTTCATCTTTAGTCATTTCAGAAAAATCCTCGGGATTTTTCTTAATTGCATCCAGAATGGATATCTTCATTGACACACATGGGCCTTCTTTGACTGTAATATATATATCCTTGGGTCAGAAGCTTTCATAAAGAGTCTGACCCTCTCTTTCCATATGCCAAATATCTCTTTTCTACATATTGGCAATTTCATTGACCCCAACTCTTTGTGATTCTCACTAGAACCCATTTTCTTGATTCTTTCTTGATTCTTAAATCTGCCTTAAGGATCTCACTCTGACTGTTAAGTCCTTTCTTGAGGAACCTCCATCTGAAACCACTTGAAAGAAATAATGCCTAACCACCTACAGGGGGGTAAATAGGTGTATTTTTTCTTTTGCTTTAAAGGCAGACAATCTGTTCTGAAATTTAAACAGCAATTGCAAATTCTTCAGCTATCAGCACAGCAATCACAGAAATAAACATTCATAGAGTGCACACAGATTTTATAGTGGTTCCCCAAGGTCTGGGTACATCCACTTTCCCCCTTCGCCTATCTTGTAGTGTACTAGATTCGGCCTAACTTCTGCACTTCTCCTTAGATCCTCAGATCTTACAGCTCAGAACCCCAAACAGGTTCTTACAACTCAAAGTGTTCCCACTCCTACAACTCAGGCAAGCTGCCCTACCTCATCCTTCACCAAGGCCTACACTCAGAGAAAACAGTCTCCTACAACTCAGGCACAAAGTCCTACCACTCAGTCTTCAACAAGACCTACACTCAGAGAATAGATTCTCCTACACTCAGGCTCAAAATCCCTACCACAGCCTTTATAAGTTTAGGCTTACAACTCAGATCCCTTAGGATCCTACAGAAAATAATGCTTACAAAGTAATTAACCACAACCCAGATAGAGAGAGAAGGGTTGGCTGGCTTCTTGATGAGTTCTTGGAAGAACTTTGCAGAGATCAACCTCCATTAACTTTCTTCAAATCTTCTTGAATCTGAACTCAGTAGGGTTGAATCTTCTGTGAAGTTGATCTTCAATCACCTTGTGACTTAAGATCTAGATATCAATCTGAATCTTTCTTTGCAGCCTGGTTCAGCAACTCCGCTTCTTAGATGGAGCTCTCTCTCTACAGCTTCTTCTAGATCTTTTGTCGAAAATCTTCTGTATTATTACTTCTCTCTAAGTTGTTGCTAGTTGTTTTTAATTAATCCACTCTTTCTGTTGAAGGAGAAAGCCTTTATATAGTCTTCCTTCATGGTAACTGGCTGATCTGGTTTCTAACAACCTTCTGACAGCTTTGATAGTAGCAGTAGACCGGTCGAAATAGCAGCTGTCAAGTCATCCAGTCACTTCTTGAAATCACTGTCTCTGTCTGAAAGTGTCGAGACTGATCTTCATTATGTGTCGACACAAATAGACTAAGTGTCGACACAAGTGGACTAAGTGTCGACACTAGACTTGGTGGTGTCGACACAACTCCTTCTATTGTTGTAACATCTTCTCGACACTGCTTCTGTTGAATGTGTCGACACTGATTGAGTGTGTCGACACAAGTACTTCTTCTTTAAAACTTAGTTGAATTCTGTTGTGTGTCGACACAAAGGAGATGTGTCGACACAAGTACTTCTTTAAAACTTAGTTGAATTCTGCTGTGTGTCGACACATCTCCTTTGTGTCGACATAACTTCTTTTGTGTTTGATACTTGCTGAGTGTCGACGCATCTCCTTCGTGTCGACACAAATACTTCTTTTACTTTAACTTTGTTAAAGCTTGCAGAGTGTCGACACAGCCTCCTGGTGTCGACACATTTGATGTCGACTAAGCTTCTTTGGGTGTCGACACTGCCTCAAAGTTTCGACACAATTTATGTTGACAATTCTTCACAGTGTGTCGACACTGCCTGTATGTGTCGACACATTTCTTCTGGTGTCGACTCTGCCTTTCCTGGTGTCGACACAATCTACTCCAAGTGTCGACACAACTTTTCTCCAGTGTCGACACAAGCCTTCATAAGTGTCGACACTGCTTCTCTAGGTGTCGACACATGGACTTAGAAACTTTTCTGCATTTCCTGCAATTACTTAACCTGCACATATAAACTCAAAGCACATCAAATATACCTTGATGTATATCATTGAGTAGGGTGAGGCTTCTTCAAATCTGGTACGCATTTTCCAATGTACCCAACATATTTTATTTGCTAACTTGTTCACCTAGGCTTACAACAAAAGTTGTAAAAGTTTGAAGAAAGCACAATACTCTATTCACCCCCCCCCCCTAGAGTATTTCAGATCTAACCTGCACTTTCAATTGGTATCAGAGCTCGTCAAACAGAGAACTAAGATCGTCGAGCTCAGCACTAAGAATTGTCTCACGATCGTCGAGCGTAGAACACCTTTCGTCGAGCTGAGTTCGACGAACGTCGAACTCACTTTACTTAGTCTTGAAATACTCTAAGTCTGGAGTCTAATATTCCAATCAATTACATAACCCAGTTATGTTCAAGGCCGGTTCCCAGACAGCCAAGTTAGCAGAACAATGATTCCGCTCAGTTTTTCGGGTGCGCCTTGGAGCTAACCTCCACGGATCCCTAATGCAATCTACCGCATAGAAACCCGAAAACCCAAGGCACGGAGTCTTCTCTAGCAAATCATAACAAATGCAACATCACCGATCCAGACAAACATGTCCGGGTAGGATACACACACAATTCTTATGCCCGTACTTCGATTCCGGACTCTATATGCTACACAAGGGGGACTATTCACATCAACCCCAAGGAACACCACGCACTCACCGCACACTCTCGGGAGCGGGATTCCCTATATAGAAAGGAAGAGCTTCACATGTTCAAGTTGAGAATCGTTACCCTTGTAGTCCTCTTTGGCGCCATTGAAAAACTACACGTATAGAAGTGTTCCCAACGATCTTTCCTCCACGGATCCGCTCTCAGATCTCAAAATGGTGCTTTTATGCTCCGCCGGCGGCCGGAATCCTCATTCTTCTTCCTCCTCTCTCTAACTCCTTGGAAAGAGAATGGTTTGGAGAAAATGAAGAATTAACTCCACTATTCCGGGCCTTAACATAGAAGGCAACCATATGTGTCGTTGGATCTTATTTAAAGAAAATGAACGGCTCAGATCCGCTCAGAAATCCCCAAACCTGGGCCAAACACGGCTTGGCACACGGCCGTTGAAAGTCCACCTAGTGTCAACTAGCTTCACCTATGGGGGGGGGGGATAGGTGACGTGCAGCGTTTTTTGCGGAATTAAAATTGTACCTGCACACGAAAATAAAACAGCACAACAAATAGAGTACACAAGCTATTTATAGTGGTTCCCCGATTTGGGTACATCCACTTTCCCCCTTTGACCTATCTCCCAACAAGGGATGACTCGGTCTCTTCACCAACAGGATTGAAATCCAATCCTTGCACTATCGGAAGGAACCCTTCCACACGTAGGAGTCAACACTCCCACAACACGGGTTGCACCCAACCCTTACAACTCGGAACCAACGTTCCTTTACAACAAAAATGAACTATAATGTACAAGAAATACAAACTACGTTTGGAGACTAAGGTGTCCCTCTTCGTTGACGACGTGTTCTTGAAGTCCACGAAGAGTCCACAACCCTAGATCTCTCTTGGAGAGAATCTCCCCGGAACCGGCGGCGGCAAGATGAGCGGCGACTTGGTTAACGGGATCGGCGGCGACAACGGTGTGCGGCTGCTGTATTTTGGAGATCCAAACTTCGTAGGAAAGCTAGCTAGGTCTTCCAACGGTCACACTAGGATCGATCGTCTCAATCGATTCGGACGGGGAAGGTTTTCCCGATCAACAAATCAAGAGACAAAGGATCTCCGGTTAGACACGTGAGACTCTAAGCTTGGCTAAGCTTCTGTCGCCGGAGGATCTGGAAGAAACCACGATCAAGACCGGCGATCAACTTGCTTAAGCGGCGACGGCGGCGGCGGCGGAGCGGAAGTCCCGATCTAGGTCACGTCGCGGCTCGTCTTTTTCAAATCTTCTTCGCTGCCTTACTGTTCAAAAATACGCGTGTATTTATACAGTAAAATACTCTTTTATGACCATTATGGGTCCCACTAGAAGAAACCCTAATTCCGGTTCAAAACAGTGCCAGCGGCAGAATCCGGTCCAGCAGTTTCCAGAAAATTGCCCAAGTCAAAATCGGCGAGAATCGAAGGTGATTCTCGTCGAATCGGCGAGAATCAAAGGTGATTCTCGTCGATTCGGCGAGAATCAAAGATGATTCTCGTCGATGTTGACTTGATTGCACACTCTGATTAAGCCGGGTCGAGTCGGCGAGAATCAGCCAGTGATTCTCGACGATTCGGCGAGAATCACTAGTGATTCTCGCCGAATCGGCGAGAATCACTTGGTGATTCTCGTCGATTACTACTTAGCATCAGAGTTGCTCGCTTTGAAGTAGCTGGATCGAGTCGGCGAGAATCAGCCAATGATTCTCGACGATTCGGCGAGAATCACTAGTGATTCTCGCCGAATCAGCGAGAATCACTTGGGGATTCTCGTCGATTTACACTTAGACGATTTTTCATCTTTCCAGCCATGAGGTGCTCCTTGACCCATCCTTGCTCCTTGTCTGCTCTTGCCTTAACACAGCTCTGTACTTGAAAGTAAGTACACTCCAATAGAGAGAGTACACGTAGGCCAACACACTGATCTGCTCAACGAGGGATTACGTCGTGCAGACCCGTGTATATTGACCTACTGCACCCTGACATTGGTGTGCACTTAGCGTGGAATAACTGCAAGCACAACTTTAAATATTTTGTCAAATACATTGTCTATTTACCTTAGCTTGTTCAGGGGCTTCTTCAAATCAGGTACGTTGTGGATACAATACCCAACAGCCGTGTCCCAGGCCGTGTGCCTCGATCCAGGCATGATCGTCGAACACAGAGACTCATAGGGGCTCAGACACGCCCATGTCCCACTCGACACGGCTGTGTTGGGTCCCTCAACACGCCCTTGTTCGGGGGCATGTCACATATAACCGCCACGCCAATCGACAAGACCCTGCAGAACATGGGTACTGACACGGGTAGGCACACGCCCGTGTCAAATGTCACGCCCGTGTCGTACAGCCGTGTTCCTTGCCGTGTCCTTCTCGGGATGAAAACGACCAAAACACCAGCCAGACACGGCCTTAGACACGCCCGTGTCCTAGGCCGTGTACCCCTATACAGGCACCAAAATCCTCTTTTTACGCGACCAACTCAAATTCAATTTTCGGGGCGTTACAAATCGCCCCCACTTAAGGAATTTCGTCCCGAAATTAAGTAAAGGTACACAAAAATTACAAGCTACCTGAATGGAATAACTCGGGGTATTCTTCCAACATAGTTTGCTCTCGCTCCCAAGAAAGCTCCTCACGTCCGCAATTATCCCAACGGACTTTGACCATTCGGATATCCTTGTTGCGGAGTCCCTTGACTTCAACGTCTTCTATACGTACTGGCCTGACCTTTGTCGTAAACTCGTAATCAACTGACATCTGATCAACCGCAACTATCTGCGAAGGCTCTTGCATTGCTTTATGCAACACCGATACGTGGAACACATCGTGCAGCCCACTCAACTTCACCGACAGCTTCAATCTATAGGCTGCTTCGCCAACATGCTCCAGGATATCAAATGGTCCAAGGTATCTCGGACTCAGCTTCTTCAAGCGTCGAACCCGCGAGACGCCCTTGAACGGCTTGATTTTCAAGTACACCCAGTCGCTAACATTGAAATCCACGTTCCTATGCTTGGCGTTATAGCACTTTGACTGTCTTTCCTCAGCGATCTTCAACCGTTCTTGAATTGTCCGTATCACTGAAGTGGCATCTTCCACCGCTTGACGTTTGAAAATCTTTGACTCGCCCGTCTCCAACCAAGACAATGGCGTGCGACACTTTCTCCCGTACAAGGCCTCGAAAGGCGCCATTCCAATACTTGCCTGAAACCTGTTGTTATACGCAAACTCCACCATGTATAGGTGATCTTCCCACTGCTTTCCAAAATCTATGACGCACATGCGAAGCATGTCCTCCAACGTCCGGTTGACCCTCTCGGTTTGGCTATCCGTCTGCGGATGAAAGGTTGTGCTGAACTTTAGCTTAGTACCTAACATACTATGCACCAAACTCCAGTCATTCGACGTGAAGCGTCCATCTCGATCACTAACAATACTACGGGGCACACCATGCAACCGTACAATATTCTCCACATAGAGTTTGGACAACCTTTCCACTAGATCTTCCTTCCTGATCGGGACGAAGTGCGACACCTTAGTCAACCTATCTACGACCACCCAGATGGCATCATTTCCCCTCTGCGACTTCGGCAAACCATGCACAAAATCCATAGATATGTCGTCAAATTTCCATTCCGGGATAGGCAGGGACTTTAGGAAACCTCCGGTCTTCTGGCACTCCGCCTTAACAAACGCACAAGTTTGGCACTTGGCCACATAGAGTGCTACATCCTTCTTCAATCCTGGCCACCAAAATAATTTCTTCATGTCTCTATACATCTTCGTGCTTCCCGGGTGGATTGAGTACTTGGTATGATGAGCCTCGTACATCAACTCCTCCCGAAGTTTATCCGCACTAGGAACGCATAGGCCCTCCTTCACAAGCCACCACCCCCTAGCCGCCTCTCCCTTTCATCCATAGCCGACCGACCTCTCTCAAGTACAACCCGACCAACCCCTTCCCCCTTCAAGGAAGACTCCGGCCACCCCTCTCTCTTGGTGGTTAGAGCAAGGTGCTAGTGGTAATATCTCGTGGATCTCGGCCAAGGCGTGACGCGACGAAGGTGGACGAGTTTCGTCTCCATCTGGCGTAACTCCGGCGGAGCCGTGGAAGAGCGATTCAAGCGAGATAACCTAAATCATCTATTCCGGTTTGGGTAACGAAAATCTCTACCATTGTGTGTTTTCTCCTCTTGATAGATCTTGTGGCATATGCGTGTTGCGTGGTTTGTGAATCGTTTGAAATTTCGTGGTTAAATTTTCATTGATATTGTTGGTGTTTTCCTTTTTCCGTTTAAGTTCGTGAGGTGTGGTGGCTTTCATTTTATTTTGTTGGGAGAGAACCACTTGTCTGAATCTTTTATTTTCGGTGGATTCTCTTTTGGTACAGCAACGCTCGACCGTACCGTGTGGGTTCCTTTCGCTTGAGAGGACCTTGGCCTATCGCCTTGGTACTATCTTTAAAGGCTTTGCGAACCCTACGTCGTCTATGTTTAATGAATATCTGAGTTGGGAGGTTGCTGCGTTTGGTTGCTTGAGCGTTACGTGAGAGTTAGCGGAGAGCGTTGTGTTAGTTACGCCGATCACCATAACGCCAAAAAAAGGGCAAGCCTACATCATTTTCGTATCAGAGGGAGGTTCACGTCAATTTCTTAATTAACACACTCCCCCTTTTATTTGCATGTCGGCACGTACGTTTCTAGTTCGTTTATTTGAAAATTTAACAAAAAAAAAATTTTTTTTGCTCTGCCAATATCGGTGTAAATTTCTTATTTTTCAGCCAAATTTTTTAAAAAAACTTTTTAATAAACCTCATATTTTTTCGAGCAAGAAAATCTATTTTATATAATTATAATCTTAGTGGCTAAGCGGGAATAATTTTATCTTTCATAAAATTAGTTGTTCAGGTACCCTTTCTTTGCATTCGCACAAAATCCGGATCGAGTGTCCTCTCCGGATCACACAGAAATGGCTTTCGATGTTAACGCTTCCAATCGTCCCCTGAATTATCTACACACTAATATTTTTAACTATGATGGTTATGGGGATCCCAAGTATTTTAGATACTGGCTTGAGGGGGTAGAAACCTAGTTTGATCATAACAAATTGAGCGACTACCAAAAGGTTAACGTAGTTCGAGAGCGTTTAAGATGTCGAGCCCGCGAGTTTTGGCGTAACGAAGAGAAAGAGCGCGGTGCTGGTAGCTATCCGTATGCTTGGCCGCACATGCGAAGAATTCTCTCAGCGAAATTTGATACCCCCTATCGCCTTAGTACTAACCCGACATCCGATGGCCAGTATTGTTATGTTGCTAGTTCCATACCGATCTTTAGGAATGAATATAAACCACACGCCCAAGCCAAATGACAAATAACTGATGATTTGGCTACCCTTAAACAAGGGAATAAGTCGGTCTCAGATTATATGCAACTCTTTAAGGATTTGACGGATAGGAGCGGTGTGAAGGAATCGCTTGAGGTCACCCTTCCCAGGTTTCGTAGGGGGTTGAGCCCCTACATCCAGGGAAAGTTATTGCGATATGTTCACACCGATCTAGACACCGCCTTTGCACGTCATTGGAAATTGAGAAGCACCTGATTCCTCGGAGTAAAGTTCCCTCATGTCAAACGATTACGACATATCTGTCAAGTGGCGCTCCTGATATTGGCTCTATTGAGCATCCTACTCCGATTACACCCTTAGGACCTATTAAGTCTCTCCCCGAGTTGCTTGAATTAGTCTTTGACTCTCCTGTTGGGTCTGAGGCGGTGTCTAGGAATGTGCCCGTCACTGAGGATGAGGCTGAATACGCTGGCGATTTGAGTGACGATGAGGAGATTGTTTATCCTAGTGACCTGGACGAGGATTTCTCCTCTGAGGAATCGTCTCCTCTTCCTTTTGACGATGTTTCTGAGGCGTCTCCCTTGATAGTTATGGAGTCTTCTGATGACCCTGAGTCAAAGACATTTCGGCTGAGTCACCTTATGTTAAGATCTTACCTGTTACTAATTTAAGTGATGACCTGCTAGAACACGAGCTAGTTCCTTCTAGCCCGACACATATTGAGGTGCCCATTGATTTAGTTTCCCCGTTAGATCAATTCAGTCGGATACGTGTGAGTGAGGATACAAATATTATAATGATTGATCCAGGATTTGTAGAAGTTTCAACTGTGTTGGAAGAGTCACCTTGGGATGGATGTTTATCTTGGGATAATCTTAGTGGTGTACATCCGGGAGTTAGTTCATTGATATTATCATCGCTGCTTGAGGGTCATACTAATTTTGATTCTCCCCATCATGATTTAGACAATGTACCTACTTCATGGGAAGATTTGGTTAGTGAAGGATGTGACATTTTGGAAGATTTACACTGTGTGGGAAGGTTATTTGTGGATGACGGTAGCACCGAGTACCCGATAGACATTTCTTTGATGTTAGCTCCTTCGCTAGAAGCCCAAAATGGATTAGAAATTTTGTCGAGTACGATTTTGCCTACTTTTGAGACCAACACTGACTCTGATTTTGGACGAATTATCTAGTGGGTTGGAAGACATGTAGGCTGAGTTGGTAGAGTCACCCCGTGTTGAATGTTTATCTGATTGTGAGTTTTCGGTAAGGACAAATCTACTGTTTGATTTTTCCTTTGATTTTGATGCCTTGCACCCGAAGGATTTTTCTTGGACGTTAAATCCATGTTTTGACAGTGAGTATGATTTAGTTACTCCTCCGGAATCGCCCATGTCGACTCCTCCTCCGATTCACTTGACCCGATTAGATGACTTGTTAGGGAACGATCTTGTCATTTCTTTCCCGAGATATCTGGAGATGTTTATTTATCCAGCTTCCCTATTAGACTAACCCAGACGGATGTGTGTGAGCAATTTGTTAGTTGCCACGTTCAGTCTTTCCACTACTTTTCATAGATTTGACTATGTTGTTCCTAGGATGGACCGTTCATCTGACCGCTTGGCGTTGGGTAAGGCTTCGTCTTGGACTGCTATTGATTCCATGGTGATGGTACGTTTTGATGTGGTGTCCCCCTGACACAATTAGTTGCCAAGCCCGGTCGCTTGTATTTATCCTCCGCCTTTTGATGATCCGTGCATGCACACGTTAGTGAACGTAGTTGGGTATGTGGAGTTGTGTCTCCCACACTACCTTTCAACTCCGGGAGCATCCAACTCTATAGTTGGTGGTGAGCGTTTTCCGCAGGCATTTCTTTGTGAAATTTTTAAATCAAAATTTAAATCTAAATTTAAAACTACGACGTTGGACTCCACGGAAATCGTTAATGAATATAGAGCACCCGTGCCACCAGACTTAGTCCCCGTATTTTCTACTATTAACTCAAGTAATGTTAAACATTGGTTCACCCCTTACGGTTTTAATTTAATTAGGCGGATTCTTAACATCTTAATCAATCAAGAAGCGTCTGTTAAATCACTTGCTAGTTTGTGTCGGAGGGTCTCCCACCGTTATGTGGATGATTTTGGTTTGGTTTGTCTCACCCCTGAACGGATGCCCCCGGGCACCTTAAAAATATTAACGAATCGGCAAGTCCATCCTTTGCGAACCTTAAGGGAGATTGGTAACATCACTTTTCTATTAGAATTTTCCACTGATTGGGGCATAGCTTCTATTTTCATCGTTTCATATTTTACGCTTCATGCTTTTATGCCACTTGAAATGTCTACCTCTCCGTATATATATTCCACTTTGAATTATATCGAGTTGGGTGCTGCAATTTTCCCAGGATCGTTCTCTTTCTCGGTCTCCATCAGAGGTATGTTGGTTGATCTTGTGGAAACTATTTTTCCTTCGTTGGCTAATGCATTTTTGAGGTCCCCCCAAGACCACTTTTTGCCTTGCAGGTTCTTCCCCGTCGACGATATTACATGCGAATACTCACAGGCCTACTCATCGGTGATGAGTATTTTTGAGAGGGGGGAGGATTGATGACGCCATGGATCCCCGTCTGAAAGCGTTCGAGGATTGGGACGGTCATTGCCTCAAGCTTACGGATGGAATTTCTACCTCGACGCCAACGCCGCCGCCACTATTAATTCTACCTCGACGCCAACGCCTCCGCCACTATTAAATAAAATATATAATTATGAATAAAATAATTATAATTATATATTTTATTAAATTGTTATTTTATCGATTGTTATTTTAAGCAATCTTATTTCAAACATTTTAATTTTGTATTGCATGATGGGTGCTTATAACCATCTTGCATTTTTTTATTCTTCATGCAAACTCTATACTTTATTTAACTCATGATGGGTGCATATAACCATCATGAGAGTGTTAATTTTCTAAGGTGGAGATTGAGTGGTGTAGCCTATATATAGGCATGGATTGTTTTCATATGGTTAGGTTGAATGAGAATTTGAAATCCTACCTCCAAAAGGAATCTCCCCCTCTCCCTCCTATTCTAATTTCGGCTACCTCTCAATCCTAGCCTTCTCTCCCTCTCCTAGCCACCAACCTCCCCTCCCTCCTCCTTCTCTCGGCCACCCAAAGCCCCTCCTTCACAAGCCACCACCCCCTATTCCCCTCTCCCTTTCTTCCATAGCCGACCGACCTCTCTCAAGCACAACCCGACCAACCCCTTACCCCTTCAAGGAAGACACCGACCACCCCTCTCTCTTGGTGGTTAGAGCAAGGAGTTTGTGGTAATCTCTCGTGGATCTCGGCCAAGGCGTGACGCGATGAAGGAGGACGAGTTTCCTCTCCATCTGGCGTAACTCTGGCGGAGCCGTGGAAGAGCGATTCAAGTGAGATAACCAGAATCATCTATTCCGGTTTGGGTGTTGAAAATCTCTACCGTTGTGTGTTTTCTCCTCATGATAGATCTTGTGGCATATGCGTATTGCGTTGTTTGTGAATCGTTTGAAATTTCATGGTTAAATTTTCATTAATATTGTTGGTGTTTTACTTTTTTCGTTTAAGTTCGTGAGGCGTGGAGGCCCTCGTTTTATTTGGTTGGGAGAGAACCACCCTTGTCTGAATCTTTTGTTTTCGGTGGATTCTCTTTTGGTACAACAACGCTCGACCGAACCGTGTGGGTTTCATTCGCTTGAGAGGACCTTGGCCTATCGCCTTGGTACTATCTTGAAGGGCTTTGCGAACCATCCGTCGTCTATGTTTAATGAATATCCGAGTTGGGAGGTTGCTGCATTTGGTTGCTTGAGCGTGACGTGAGAGTTAGCGGAGAGCATTGTGTTAGTTACGTCGATCACCATAACGCCAAAAAAAGGGCAAGCCTACATCACAAATGTTTGAGGCCACTGTTTTGAAAGCCCTGTAAGGCCATAAGGCCAACTACTTGTATGTGTAAGACATTCCTATCATGTATAAAATGTAGAGCTTTTATGTGTTGGACATTCAGGTGTGGAGTTCAAGTGTAGTGTTATAGGTTTTCGCTAGAATGCAATGTTTTAGGGTGCGCTCTGCTACTCTGGTATCACACCGTAACTGCACCACCTATTTTGTGGTCTATGCTATGGGGCCCCGGCCGGACCTTCTAGTATATACTATGTGAATGGATGGGGTTGTTACATTTTTGGTATCAGCTGTCTTGGTCTTTCCCTCTCGACGTCGTGGACGACTTCTTTTTTGGGATGGCGAGCACGTGTCTGTGCGAACCAAGTTTTCGCAATTGAACTCCTGAATGTCCATGGTAGGAATGCAAATGCATGTGTTTGAGGAACCAGTGTGTTTCTAACCTGTGGATATTATATGTGTACGGCCGCTAATGTGTGTTTCTTGTCCAACTTTAGGTGACGCGGAGTGGTGCGGGGCAATCGGAGCCCCAGCAGTCTGATGAAAGTACGTCACCAGTTGAGGTGCCTACACCTCCGCCTTCTGCGAAAACTGTACGATTAGTTGTTGAGGCTGTATTTGCCATGATGCAAGCACAACCGCTTTGGCAGGCGCAAGGGCAGGCGCAGCCGGCATTGAGGCCAGAACAGGTGGCGGCAAGGCCAGAACCTGTACCGGATGTCAATCCTCGAGTAGCTGAGAAATAGTTAAAGCAGTTCATGAGTTTTCACCCTCCTATGTTCTCGGGAGTGGGATCTCCTGCGCAGGCTGAAGACTGGTTGTCACGTGTCAAGAGGATTATGACGGCGATTGGAACGGAGGAGCATTAGAAAGTTACCTTAGCCTTCTTCTTGCTGGAAGGAGAAGCTCGTTTGTGGTGGGACGAAATGGAGCTACACCACTTGGCAGGTAGACCGTTAACACAAGTATCGATGGAGGAATTCTCTCGGCTCTTCCTGGCAAAGCACCTCATGGCGGCACATCATATAGCCATGGAGAATGAATTCCAAAGGCTGACGCAAGGAGAAGGCAGTGAGTATGGAAGGTTACCTTCATGAGATTACACGCTTGGGGCGGTATGCGGGTTCGATATTTGTTGATGAGCAAGGAAGATGAATAGGTTCTATGAAGGGCTGTGGGACGAGTTGAGATTCCTGCTTTCAAGTTCTGTGAATCAAGGCTTCCAGGCGTTAGTTGACACTGCCTGCATGCTGGAAAAAGACATGAAAAGGGTGCAGGTGATGAGGGCATTGGCTGTGACACAGGCGAAGTTTAAAGTGACACGACCGACGAAGTCATTTTATAAGAAGAAATGGGGTAAGAGGCCGAAGACAGCGGGACAATATCCTTCTTTGTTTACATCAGGAGTAAAGTCGGGTACCACTTCAAAGCCGGATACTCGTACGTGCTTCAATTGTGGACGGGTGGGGCATATAGCCCGGGACTGTCAGGTGCCGCCAAAGAGTGAAAAGAAGGCGGGAGCGTCATATGCGGAAAAGGGCAAGGCAGTGGTGGAATCCTCTGCATCGCAGGCGCAGCCCCGGGTCTACAATCTTGGCCTGCAGGAGGCCATCAAGCAGAGTGACGTCGTCACAGGTACGAGTTAAGTTTTGCACATTGTATTGCTTGTATGCTTGGTTTATGGCATATGAGTATGCAGTTTGTATGTGTGACATGATGGTCACAGGATTTGTGATGATTCGGAACATGCTGGCACGAGTACTGTTCGATACAGGTGCGTCGCATTCTTTTCTGTCTAAAGATTTTATAGCGCGGCTTGGGATATATAGTCGTGTGAAGACAGATAGCGTCAGAGTGATGTTGCCGAATGGTTGTATGCTGCTTGCGGATTAAGCTTGCGATGTGGCGGTGCAAATAGTAAGTCGGGATTTCTGCTTGACTGCATTTGTATTACCGATATTGGAATTCGACGTGATATTTTGTATGGATTGGCTTACGGAGCAGCATGCCTTGATTGATTACCAGTCCAAAGAGATCACGTTGGGCCAGAATACCGAGCAGGAGATGAGGTTCGCGGGTATGCAAGGAGTTGACGAGACGTTGATGTCTGCAATCCAAGTTGTCAAAGATGTTCGGAAAGGCGCGAAGTTATACTTCGCGTTGATTTATGTTGTGTAGCCTAAGGCCAGTGTGTGCTATGTTCCGATCGTGTCGGAGTTTACAGATGTGTTTCCCAAGGATCTCCCTGGGCTACCACCCCATCGAGATATCGACTTCACGATCGAGTTGGTACCAGGTGTGAAACTTGTGGCACGCTCGCCATATTGCGTCGCGCCAATGGAAATGGCGGAGTTGAAAGTCCAACTGCAAGAATTGCTGGAGCAGGGTTATATACGCCAAAGCATGTCTCCTTGGAGCACCCCTATGTTTTTTGTGAAAAAGAAAGAAGGTGGCTTGCGGTTATGTATTGATTACAGCGAACTGAATAAGCTGACCGAGAAAAATAAATATCCGATTTCGCGGATTGATGAGTTGTTCGATCAGCTAGTGGGATCGTTCGTCTACTCGAAGTTGGACTTGAAGTCTGGGTACTACCAGTTGAGAATCGGGACGGTGACATCCCAAAACCGTATTTGGGACACGGTACGGGCACTATGAGTTTATGGTAATGTCGTTTGGGATGTGCAATGCGCCCTCAGTATTTATGGACTTGATGCACCGAATATTCCGAGAATACCTGGATCTGTTCGTGATAGTGTTCATTGATGATATCCTGGTGTACTCGAGATTGGAAACCGAGCATGAGAAGCACTTGCGATTGGTATTGAATACCTTGAGGCAGAATCAGCTTTATGCCAAGTTCTCGAAATGCGAGTTTTGGCCAGCGTCAGTGGCTTTTCTGGGCCATGTGGTGAGTGGAGCGGGCATAGAAGTGGATCCAGCAAAGATAAAGGCCATATAGGAGTGGCTGGTGTTGTCTTCAGTGGCTGAAGTCAGGAGCTTCCTTGGACTAGCGGGCTACTATCGAAGATTTGTTGCAAATTTCGTGGATCGCTTTGCCTCTAACCACATTAACGAGAAAAGATCAAAAGTTTGTTCGGACGCCAGAGTGCGCGCGAGCTTTAGAAGAGCTGAAGATTCGGTTGACCACGGCGCCTGTGTTGTGATCGCCATGTGGTACCAAAGGGTTTGTTATCTACAGTGATGCCTCAGGGACCGACTTAAGCTGCGTTCTTCTACAAAATGCAAAGGTGATCGCTTATGACTCACGACAACTGAAGGTGCACGAACAAAACTATCCCGTCCATGACTTAGAATTGGCGGCAATGATCTTTCCACTAAAACTGTGGCGACACTATCTTTATGGTGTGAAGGTGGAGATCTATACAGATCATAAGAGCCTAAAGTACCTATTCAAGCAGAAGGACCTGAATATGCGACAACGAAGGTCGTTGGAGTTCCTCGGGGACTACACCTTTGAGATACATTATACTCGCGGGAAGGGGAAAGTAGTCGCAGATGCCTTGAGTCGGAGAGCTCCGGTAAGGGCGAGTTGGTTGTAGAGGCATGATGAACGTCTCATCCAGGAGTTGGAAGCATTGGAGATCTCATGTGTTGACAAGAATGCTATAGCCGATGCATGTCCGAACTAGACGGAGGTACAGTGTGACCTTGCAGACCGGATTCGACAAGCAACGGGGTTAGATGAAGATATCTTACGCTATGTTAAAGAAGGGCCAGAGGGCAAATTCTCCTGGGATAACGGTCTTTTGTGGAAAGAGGGGCGTTTGTGTTGAAGCCAAATATGACCTCAACTAGAGTTCGAAGAAAAAGTGGGTACAGCCAAAACCTACTTCTCTCAAGTCTCAACCCTCGACTGGATTCAAAGGACCTAAGACTGACCCAATAGCCGCAGCAGGGAGGTCCCACCTCACACCCGGAAGATCTCTGAGAGCTTCCCCTCCAAAGCCAAAGCTGAGCTAGGAGCTCCTCAGAAAGCACTGGAATTTGGGAGATGATGATAGCTTGCTTTCTAAGGAGCCCTTATGGGTCTATTTATAGCATCGTGCTGACCTGAAATTACTGAAAAGCTCGTAGTTGGTCTGCCAATAGCCGAATCCCGCTGTTTTCCTGAGGGTACTGAGGTAATTTCTCCTGAGGGCAATTAGGACATTCTACCCAAGGCCCTGGGCCCCCCCTCGGCGAGAGCAGAGCCGAGGACCTCCCGTCCAGAGCCTGGCGCGAATGCTCTCGCCTGCTTACAGGCGAGAGCCCTTTGAGATTGGAGCCTGGCGCAAGCGCAAGCGTTCCCGCGCCGGCCGCGCTCGACGATCTTGGCCCGCTGTTCTCCGTTCGACGATTCGGTTGCGCTCGCCGATCTTGGATCGACGATCTGGCGCGATCGTTCCCGCCCACTTTGGCGAGATATTCCTTAGGGCGGGAACTCCTCGACGATTCGGTTCGATCGTACCCGCCCACTTGGGCGAGATCTTCCTTAGGGCGGGAACTCCTTCGGATAGCCCAATTGTGACCATTGTGCCTCCTGGTCTGACTCAGCGAATATGGGGTGGTACACAATCCCCGCTCTTTTTGAGCTAGCTCTGTGCTCGAAAAGACATGTCCAACCCAAAAATATTCGCTGAGCACGTGTCAACATCAGGGAATCTTTCGGCAGGCCGTACGGTGCCTATAAATATATGTGCTGATAGACTGCCATAACACTTCCCTCGAGTCGGCATTCTCCGCCTGAGCTCTCGCCTCCTCTCGCGATGCCTTCCAAGCGCGCCGACAAACCGCTTCCGTAGGATCTGCAAGACCGCATCCACGCGGCACAGGCGCGAGCCAGGGCTAACAGCGCCCTGGTTGCCCCATGGCTAGCGAGACAGTCGTCGGTCGCTGAGCCTTCTCTGCCCAAGAAGAAGAAGAAGAAAAGGGAGAAGGTGGTTCAGCGGGACCTGCCCCGCGAGAACAGGAGCCCGCCTACCCCAACCCCTAGCCGCGCGGACGGCCCCTCGCCGCGGAAGGTATGCTCGATTTGCCATTTATTGAAAACACCAGTTGCTCAGTAGTTGACGCGATACCTCTCGCAGGAGACGGTTCCCGATGCTGCCGCGTCCCCGCGAGAACCCCTGGATCCATCTTCTAGCCATCACGAGGATCAACCGCGGGTTCCAGAGGTGGCCCCTCCACCTGACCCGAACACCGTAGGTAACGGTTCCCCTCTCGCCCTTAACTTAAATCTTTGTATGCTGAACTATTTTCTCGCAGCGCCAGTTTTCGCACCGCCGGATCTCGCCACCCGGGAGAGCGGGGCGAGAGCTGCGAATCAGCCTGCCCTCGCGGTTGATTCCTCCCTACCGGCGGGAGGAAATACTGCCGAGTCCCCCGCGCCTTCGCTAGACGCCAGCCCTCCTGCGGGAGAGGAGACCCGCTCCCCCGCTCCCGACCAAGCCGGGATCACCATTCGCAAAGTTTACCCCCCCCCCCCCCCCCCCCGGAAAAGGAAAGCCAATCCACCTCCTCTTTGGAGCTGAGGGGGGGGGGTGAGCCTTCTCGCCTGCCGTCGACCGGGGGGCCTCGTCATGCTGCAGGTATATGGAAACTTTATCACAGCTACCCCTTAGCTCTCGCTATAACAGGAACCCTTTTGCCAGGGGACATGGGCACGCGGCTTGGAGCTGAGGTAGAAGAAGAAGAAGAAGAAGAAGAAAGAGCGGGGGAAGATGGCGAGAGCTCTCCCTTCCCCTCGTCTGACGAGATGGAGGAGATCTTGACTGGTGCCGGGAGCGCTAAGAGACGGGGGAAGAAGGTCGCCGCCGTCCTATCGAAGCTCATCCGGCGAGAACGGGTCCGCGACCTTGCGGCAAAAGAGTTTCGCCAGTCCGTGGAGAAGAGGCTAGAGACTCTGGAGCGGGATTATCTCATCGGCGAGATGGACCGGCCGGGGGGAGCTACCACCGGATCCTCACCCGAGAGGTGCATCGAGCGAATCCGGGATCTGTCTCGTCGGGTTGACCTGGGATGCAGTGCTCTGTCGTCCTACATCAACCCGCAGGCACCACCCCGGACCAAGCTGCGGGAGCGAGGGAAATGGCGGTGGGAGCATGGGAAATGGCGCTGGGAGCCTTATTGAAGCGCGAGACCCCCCTTCTCTTCCACAAGCCTTCCCCTTCTCAGATGTACCCTTATTTATTCGCTTAGAACTGTAACTACTAATTCTGCGCTTATCGCTCACTTTTTATCCCGTTCTCGCTCTGCGTGAGCCATAACTCGACACTTGTTACTTTTTTATTATTGTATGCGTATATATGTTATTTTCCTGGGCTCTGGGGTTGCGGGAGCCACCTTGCTTCCTCCTATCTTGCCTGTCGCATGTCATCTCGCAACGTTTGCGCTAGTCACATAGTCAATCGGTCACTGTCAAACTCAGGCGGGAAAAACGAAGCGTCGCTGACCTAGGATGCGCCGAATGTACCCCCGCCGCCTTTCTGAAAACAGCCATCATTATCACGGTTTTCTATAAATAGGGAAGCTCACCTACCATATTCATTTCTCCGATTCCAGTCTCTCTCCTCTTCTGTTGCTTTCGCGGTCTCTCCAAAGCTTTCGCCTGTCTCCGCATCCTCCTTCCGTTCCCGTACCGTTCTCGCTCTCGCCTTCTTCTTGAAGCTCTCGCCTTCACATCCTTCATCGCGATGCCTGGCGGAGGTGAGGGACGATCCAACTGCGCGGAAGCTTTTCAGAAGCATCTTTTTCCTTCCTGCACTCTCACCGTGGATGAGTTCAACCTAATCAAGACTCAATACGTTCCCGCCGGCTTCACCGCGCGGAACCCGGGCAATCACGACAAGGTAAACACTGCAGGGGAGGGGGATCTCGACTACCCCATCGAGCACTTCGAGGTGGGCTTCTGCCTCCCACTGTGGCCCGAGATGCGGCAAGCCCTCCGGTATTACGTGGTGGTTCCCGCGCAGCTGAACCCAAATTCAGTTGCGATTCTCGTGGCATTCATATGTTACATGTGGTCCGAGAGGTTCGAGTTTAGCTTGCTGATCTTCCGCAAGCTGTTTACTTTCCGCGCGAAAGGAGGTGTGGTATTATTCTCAGGGCAACTGCTCAAGACAATCGGTCTCGCCAACAAGCACCATCACTGGGGCGAGAGGTTCATCTACGTTTCTGGCGACTTCGGGAACGTACCTCTTGCCCCCATCCAATACGAGGATGCCGCCTACAAGCCTCCCTCCTTGGGCTCGCGCGAGAGCGCCCTCCTTGAGTTCTTTGGAACCAAGGACTTCGACGTCCTCTACCTTCGGCGAGACGTCGATTCTCTCCTCCTTGTGCTTCCAGGAGAAGGTAAAAGTCTCGCCTTTATCTTGCTTTTCCTCATCTTCTTCAAGGTTGGAACTTAGTGTCATTGTTTTCACAGGAGAGCGCGAGATCACCTTACGCCAGCCTTTTGACGAGGCTCGCGCCGGAGGGAGCCAACCTCCTAAAGACACGCTGACTCTCGCGAAGGCCGCTGTGCAAGCCTGTCGGAAAGAGTCGGCCCCTCCTCCTTCAGGTGGTGCCGTGAAGCGAAAGCCCGGTGCCCCCGCGCCTCAACCAATCAAGAGACCCAAGACAACTGATACCGAGAAGGGAAAGGCCGTCGTGGTGCCGCCCGCCCAACCTCTCCCTGAAGGCCGCTCCTTTGAGGAGGTCTTGCAGGAAGTTAGCAAGATTGCGGCCCCTAGGGGCGGCCCTAAGACCCCTGCCGAGAACCCTCAGGCCCCTGGTGCCGCAGAGAGCGAGGGTGCCGCCGCCGGGACCTCTGGCCAGCCCCTGTCTGGAGAGGTGCCGCGGGGCCATCGTAATTTTGGTCTCGGCATGAGGTGCCTGGACGCGGAAAACAAGCCGCTGCTGCAGTGGGATCCTGACGCCAACAAGGTCTCGATCTCGTCCCTCTTGCCAAGTTGGGAAGAGCGAGACGAGGTCACCAGTGAGGCTTTCGCCTTAGGCTACTGCCTCTACAGCCGGGAGGATGCTAGCATCTACGACAGGATGTCGACCCGGTTGCTGGCCTATGACTCCACTCGCGCCCTGATGCGTGAGCTGGAGCTTGCGCACATGTGTACTCGCCGGAGCATCACAATAGACCGCAATTTTCAGGACATGTTCAAGGCTAGGGATGATGCGGTGGCTCAGGCGGCCACTCTGGCCAAGGAGCTGGGCGAGGTCCAGCAACTGCTATCCTCGCGCCAGGCAGAAGGGGTAAGCGAGATCTTTCACAGCGCTTGCTCTCGCTACTTTATCTCTTCTCTTTTATGCTAACCTTTTGTTGCTCAGGATTCCGCCCAAGCCACGCTTCGCGAGGAGCTATCCCGATACGACAATATTCTCCTGCGGGAGCAGATTGCGCGTCTTGAGGCGAGTGCGCCCCCCCCCCCCCCCCCCCCCCCCCCCCGCCCCCGCTGGACGAGAGACTGAAGAGCCGGTATTACTCGGTTTATGATATCGACAAGCTGCTCCAGGGGAACGCGCAAGCTACAGAAAGGTTGACGCTGGAGACGCTGCGAGACGTCAACTGCTGGGATGGGAGGGGCAAAGACATCACTACTCAACAGCTCGTTCCATGGCTTTTCGAGAACATTCCAAAGCCCCCGGGCGCCCCGGATACCCCACCCTCGGACGTCCCGAAATCTCCTGCAGCGGGTGGCGAGACCTCTAGGGAGAACTCCGGCGAAAGCTCCAGCGGGAGTTCGAGCGGGAGCTCGGAGGGCTACAGCTTGTCTCCATGAGGGGGCCCCTCTTCCTTTTCTTTCCGCCTCTGCTTTTTCTTTCCGCATCAATGTAAAGCGCGAGACGCTACTAGTTTGTTCTTATATATAATATATTTAATGCAAATGTTTTTATTGTAACTATCTCGCCCTGTTATTGTGAATGTGCCCGATGTAATTGTTGTGGTCGAATGTTTCCTGCGCGTGCTTCCGCCGAGGCCCTTGGCTTTCCTAGGATAGTCTTCCTTAGCGATGGATAGGCGGGAACCTGCTGCAAACTACTCGCCGGAAGCGTGGCTCACGAACCCTTAGGTCGGAACCATCCCCTTTAGCCTGCGCGAATCCCTTCAGGACCTTCGCATAACGATCCCGCCTGTTTGCCCGAGAATATTAAGAGGAGCCTTCTCGACGGAAGCCCCCACCCTTTCTGCGAGACATTTTTGACGGGGACTTCCCTTTCGAGATCTATCCCTGCCGAGACCTTTCCTACCCTTTCCATTTCGTATTCCCGATGCACTTCCTGCCTTGTCCAAACCAAGCCAACCAAACCAAACCTATCCCCCACAGGCGAGCCTTCGGACCTACCAGCTAGATAAGATCCTGCGCAGCGGGTCTACCTGGGGCCGAGCCGAGCTCGTGGTGCCGATGACGTTTCCACAAACCTATCCTAACCTATTCTAACCTATCCCCCCACAGGGGAGCCTATGGAGCTGCCAGCTAGATGAGAGCCTACGCAGCGGGTCTACCTGGGGCCGAGCCGAGCTCGGGGTGCCGATGAAGATCTCAAACCAAAACCTATCCCCCACAGGCGAGCCTACGGACCTGCCAACTAGATGAGAGCCTGCGCAGCGGGTCTACCTGGGGCCGAGCCGAGCTTGGGATGCCGATGAAGATCTCCAACCAACCAAACCTATCCCCCACATGCGAGCCTTCGGACCTGCCAGCTAGATGAGAGCCTGCGCAGCGGGTCTACCTGGGGCCGAGCCGAGCTCGGGGTGCCGATGAAGATCTCAAACCAACCAAACCTATCCCCCACAGGCGAGCCTTCGGACCTGCCAGCTAGATGAGAGCCTGCGCAGCAGGTCTACCTGGGGCCGAGCCGAGCTCGGGGTGCCGATGAAGATCTCAAACCAACCAAACATATCCCCCACAGGCGAGCCTTCGGACCTGCCAGCTAGATGAGAGCCTGCGCAGCGGGTATACCTGGGGCCGAGCCGAGCTCGGGGTGCCGATGAAGATCTCAAACCAACCAAACCTATCCACCACAGGCGAGCCTTCGGACCTGCCAGCTAGATGAGAGCCTGTGCAGCGGGTCTACCTGGGGCCGAGCCGAGCTCGGGGTGCCGATGAAGATCTCAGACCAACCACACCTATCCCCCACAGGCGAGCCTTCGGACCTGCCAGCTAGATGAGAGCCTGCGTAGCGGGTCTACTTGGGGCCGAGCCGAGCTCGGGGTGCCGATGAAGATCTCAAACCAAACAAACCTATCCCCCACAGGCGAGCCTTCGGACCTGCCAGCTAGATGAGAGCCTGTGCAGCGGGTCTACCTGGGGCCGAGCCGAGCTCGGGGTGCCGATGAAGATCTCAAACCAACCAAACCTATCCCCCACAGGCGAGCCTTCGGACCTGCCAGCTAGATGAGAGCATGCGCAGCGGGTCTACCTGGGGCCGATCCGAGCTCGGGGTGCTGATGAAGATCTCAAACCAACCAAACCTATCCCCCACAGGCGAGCCTTCGGACCTGCCAGCTAGATGAGAGCCTGCGCAGCAGGTCTACCTGGGGCCGAGCCGAGCTCGGGGTGCCGATGAAGATCTCAAACCAACCAAACCTATCCCCCACAGGCGAGCCTTCAGACCTGCCAGCTAGATGAGAGCCTGCGCAGCGGGTCTACCTGAGGCCGAGCCAAGCTCGGGGTGCCGATGAAGATCTCAAACCAACCAAACCTATCCCCCACAGGCGAGCCTTCGGTCCTGCCAGCTAGATAAGAGCCTGCGCAGCGGGTCTACCTGGGGCCGAGCCGAGCTCGGGGTGCCGATGAAGATCTCAAACCAACCAACACTATCCCCCACAGGAGAGCCTTCGGACATGCCAGCTAGATGAGATCCTGCGCAGCGGGTCTACCTGGGGCTGAGCCGAGCTCGGGGTATTACAAAACACACGATTACGTTAGGTTATGAAAAATTTGACAATAATTAAGAGAAAATCAATCGATGTAGTATAATAAGTTTATTCTTGAGATACATGGTTACATCCTTCCCCCTTCATTGGTAGAAGCGTTTTAGGTCATCAACGCTCCAGGTATGGCTTAGGGCCCTCCCTTCCACGTCCTGGAGGTAGTATCCTCCCATTCCGAGGACTTCCTTCACTATGTATGGACCTTCCCAGTTCGGGTGGAGCTTGCCCACGGGAGCCGACCTTCCTGCTGCGTCAACCTTTCTCAGCACCAGATCCCCTTCAGTAAACTGCTTGACCCTGACATGCTTATCAAAATGCTTGGCCATACGTCGCTTGATGTCTTCTTGCCTGATAGCCGCCACGTCTCACAGTTCCTCCACCATATCTAACGAGAGGTGCTGCCCCTCCTCATTCTCCATCCTCCAAGTCTCATCTCCATCGTCCGCGGCTGTGACTCGCGGGGACCGGACCTCGAACTCCACTGGTAGGACGGCCTCACACCCGTGAGAGAGCTTGAAGTGGGTCTCACCGGTGGCCGTATTTGGGGTCATTCACAGGGCCCACAGGACCGAGGGGAGCTGTTCCACCCAATTCCCCTTTAGGTTCTCCACTTTTTTCTTTAGTAGGTTCACAATGATTTTGTTTGCTGCTTCCACCTGGCCATTACTCCGGGGGTGGTGGACGGAGGCAAATTGGAGATCTATCCCTAGTTGGGCACAGAAGCTGATGAACTCCTCGCTGGCAAACTGGGGGCCGTTATCAGTCACTATTGCTTGGGGCAACCCATGTCTGCAAATGATCTCCCCCCAGACGAAGTTCCTTATGACCTACGAGGTGACCTTGTCAAGGCTTTAACCTCTAGCCACTTCGAGAAATAATCGACCATGACCAAGAGGAATCTCCTCTGCCCACTAGCCGGAGGAAAGGGCCCAACTAAGTCCATTCCCCAGATAGCGAATGGCCACGGTGCCGTGATACTTCGGAGCCTCTGAGCTGCCAAGAGCTAAAGGGGGGCGTAGAGCTGACATTTTTGACACCTCCTTGCAAACTCCATGACATCCTTCCTTAGGGTGGGCAAGAAGTACCCCTGCCTGACCACCCTTTCCTCCAGCGTCCTTCCTCCAGAGTGACTGCCGCACTCGCCTGAGTGCACCTCCCCCAATATCTTTGGGATCTCTTCTTCGGTCACACATCTAGCTAGGAGCCCTGACAACATCTTACGATGCAGGCCCCCTCCATCATTAAGTAGTGAGCTGCTTTGCGCTTGAAGCTTCTCCCGACCTTGGTCCCCTTTGGAAGTTCACCGGTGGTTAGGAAGGACATGAATGGATCCACCCACGAGGGCTGCCGATCCACCACCATCAACTCTCCTTCCTCGATAGCTGGTCGGAATAGCTCCGTCAAGGTCCCTCCTCCCCGAGGTACGAACTTGGCCAATCGATCGGCGGCTACACTTTCTTCCCTCGGAACATGTTGAATCGAGAATGACCGGAATCCTTCGATGATCGCCCTTACCTTGGAGAGGTATTTGATGAGGGTAGGCTCCCGAGCTTCAAACTCTCCCCGGATCTGCGACGCTACTACCTTGGAGTCCGTGAGAGCTTCCACATCCTGGATCTCCAGTTCCTTTGCCAAGCGAAGGCCGGCGATCATGGCCTCATACTCCGCTTGATTGTTGGTCACGGGGAAATGTAAAATGACCGCTTGCTCTATGGTTACCCCATGAGGACTTGTCAATACAACCCCTGCCCCGAGGGAGTGCCTTCCCGAGGCCCCATCAACCACCAACTTCCATGCTTCTCGAGGTTGCTGCTCTCCCCCCTCGACTTCAACGATGTAGTCTGCTAGGAAGTCCGCCACTGCCTGTGCCTTGATGGAGAGCCTTGGGACAAAGGAGATGTCGAACTCGCTTAGCTCAATGGACCACTTAGCCAGTCTCCCCGAGTGCTCCACTCCTTCAAAGATCTTGCAGAGAGGATGGTCGGTCACCACCCTAATCGAATGTGCTTGATAGTACGGCGGAGTTTCCTTGCCGAGATGACCAAGGTGTAAGCGAGCTTTTCCAGGATGGGGTAGCGAAGCTCTGCTTTCCTCAATATCCGGCTGACATAGTAGATGGGCTGCTGCTTCTTTCCTTCTTCCCTCACTAGGATGGAGCTCACCGCCTCCGCTCCTACCCCGAGGTACAAGGTCATGTCCTCTCCTTCATTTGGGCTCTGAAGGAGAGGAGCCTGAGAGAGTTGTCTTTTCAGCCCTTGGAAGGCCTCTTCGCACTCGGTTGTCCATTCGAACCTATGATTCCCCCGCAGCACCTTAAAGAATGAAGAACACTTGTCTCCTGCCCTGGAGAGGAACCTGCTTAGCCCAGCTAGCTTTCCTGTGAAGCGCTGGACCTCCTTGGCATCGCGAGGTGACTCCAAATCCAGGATGGCCTTTACCTTGTCCGGGTTGGGCTCCACCGCCGCCGGAGTCAGAAGATGCCCGAGGAACTTCCCGCGGCTGGCCCCGAAGACACACTTCAAGGGGTTCAGCCTCATCTTGAACCTTCTTAAGGTAGCGAATGTCTCCTCCAGATCTTGTAGGTACGAAACCATGCACTTGCTTTTGATCATTAGGTCGTCGACGTAGACCTCCAAGTTCCTCCCCATCTGATCCCGGAAGACTCGATCCATCATGTGTTGATAGGTAGCCCTGCGTTCTTTAACCCAAAGGGCATCATTTTGTAACTGAAGCATACCTCCCTTGTGATGAAGGAAACATCCTTGGTATCAGGAGGGTGCATCCGGATCTGGTGATAACCTGAAAAAGCATCTAAAAAGCTCATGACAGAAAAACCGACGGCTGAATCAACCAGCGCGTCGATCCGAGGCAGGGGGTAGCAATCCTTAGGGCATGTTTTATTTAGCAAAGAAAAGTCAATACACATTCTCCATTTCCCACCTCCCTTCTTTACCATTACCACATTGGAGACCCAGCCCGGATACTGGATCTCTGAGATGAAGCCCGCCTCCAGGAGCTTCTTAACCTCCTCTCGTATCGGCTCCTCCAGCTTTGTTGCGATGGTCCTCATCTTTTGGCGTATGGGGCGAGTGCGGGGATCCAAGTTCAGGCGATGGCAGGCCACGTCTGCGTCGATGCCCGGCATGTCCGCCGCACTCCAGGCGAAGATGTCGACGTTGCCTTGAATGCAAGCCCGCACCTGCTCCCGGGCCTAGGGACTCAAGCCCACGCTGACCCGCACCCTTTGTACTTGTCCTGCGCTGGTGAAGACCTCCATCTCCACCACTTCTTCGGCCGGCTCCAGCCGCGACTGCTCCCAGCCGGCCCTTGCCTCTTCCTCCAGCTCCAGCTCTCCCCTTTCTACCTCCTCCTCAATCTCCATCGCTTCTCCCAACCCCTCTTGCTGCTGCTCGACTCTTAAGCCCCTCGGGGCCTCTCCCTCGACTCCTCCTGCCGCTTGCTTGCCTACTTCCATCGCCTCTTACGGGCTCTCCTGCTCCTCGTCCCCCCGGACCACCTGCACATCTCCTTGCAGCTTCTCAGTCTCCTCTTCTCCGACTTCCTGCCCAGCTATCCCTCTTGCCTCCTCTAAGACCATCTCCTCTTCCTCAACAACCTCTTCTAGGGCCGCCATCTCTATTTCCAACTCTTTTGCCTCTTTCATCCACGAAATGGTGTTAACTGCTGTAATGTAACATTGTCTTGCCACCTTCGGGTCCCCTCTTACCCTGACCTACACCCCTCCCCCCATTGTTGAACTTGAGGCATTGATGGAACGAGGAGGGGACACAGCGAAAGGCGCTGATGAGGGGGCGCCCAAAGATGGCATTATAGCTGCTCGGGGCATCCACGTTCACGAACCTACAGTTCCGTGACACGCCCCCCCACATTACGTGTAGCCCTACTCCTCCTTCTACCTCTTTCCTCTCTCCGGAGACCCCAACAGGGGTCCATCCGAGGCCAAGACCCTCTTCCCTTCAACCCTCATCTCATCAAAGGCCTTCTTGAAGATGACATTTACCGAGCTCCCGTTATCTACCAGTATCCTCGAGATCGTATAATTTTCCACCGCCGTCTGGATCACCAGGGCGTCACAGAATGGATCCTCATAGTTTGGCATGTCTGCCGATGAGAAAGTGATCTTTTCTTCTGGTGGGGGAACCTGGGAGGTAGAGGCCACCCCCCTCCTGTACATGGTTTGCAGGCTCCCCTTGCGGGTTGCCTCAATCCCCACTCCTCCGTGAATCACCCTAATTCCTCCCCGGGTCCCTACATCTACCCGATCTTCGCACCTATCTTCCACCTCGTCCTACTGCACCTCTACTATCCTTACCGGTGGATCCTGCCTCCCTGCTCCTCTTGCTTCTCTTAACTCTAAGAACTCCGGGCAGGTGGTCGTTGTGTGACCTTCCTCCTGGTGGAAGTCACAAAAAAGCAACGCCTCCCCGCCACTTCTTCCCTCTCCTCTCCCTCTTCTCCCTCCTCCTCGAGCTCCTCTTCCAGCTCCTCTTCCTCTTCCCACTTCCATGGCCTCCTGCGGTGGTGGGGATGACCCCTCGGTTCCTGCCTCCATGCCGATCGGTCGAACCTCCGGGGCTCCCGCAGGTTGTCTCTCCCCTGGTGTCCTTCTCCTGGGCCCTGGGGGTGACCCTCCTGGGGCCTCCAACCTAACCTGTTTGAAAGTGCAGCTAGATCTGATATACTCTAGAGGGGGGATGAATAGAGTATATGGTGATTTTAAAACTTTTACAACTGTTGTTGTATTTTATGTGTGTGTGTAGCAGATATAATAAACAAAAACAACAGCAATGGACTAATCACAGCACATTCACAGAGCAAGGCCAGAAAACAAAAGGAAAAGAAAACAACCAGACGACACAAGAATTTTATAGTGGTTCCCCAAATCTGGGTAGTCCACTCTTCTACCACCCTGGTAGGAATCCACTGCAGGAAGGGTTTGATCAGGTGTCCTGGCACTAGTGGGGTTTTGATCAGGTTCCCAAAAACCAAACCCTCAAGTCTTTTGGAGGGAGACTTGCAACCAGAATAATTTTGAAGGGAATTAAAACCCTGTACAAGGGTGGAGTGAGAGGGTGATGAGATCTTCTCTTTCTCAAATCAAATGAGAAGACTTGTGGAATGTTGTTTAGCAGCTTTGCTCCCCCTGAGATGTAGAAAGGATCAGGAAGAAAGCTGGAGCACTGCTTCAGGGTGATAGGTCTTCAAAGACCTAGAATTCCAGGTCCAGAGAAAGTCTTCAGGAACTTCTTGCAACTGATATGAATGTATTGTTTTGAAGTTCTCCTGAGTAAAAGTAGATGAAGAAGACTCTTGATATTGATATAATGTTCTTCTTCTTCTTCTAGATTAATTTCTCTCTGGGCCAAGAATGAATTCTTTTTCTTGTGTTGTCTGAATCACTGTCTATCTTCTTCTTGTCATGTCTGGTATTCTGTACTTGTTGTATTTCTTTGGTTTTTGTATATGTCTATCTGTCATGGAGAGCATTCGAATTTTTGAATGTCGAGCAGTAATGACAGACGGCCTGGAAAGGGAGCAGCAATTAATTATTTCCCCAACTGTTTCCATGGGAAAATGGCATATAATAATCCAGAATTAACTGCGCATCCTAATGGTAGTATACTGTGAAGAACTGCCATTAATTGTCCAGGAATCAGCGCCATGACATGAGACGGGAATGGAAGAAGACCTAGTCTGGAATCGTCGACCGAAGAACAGAATTCGTAGAATAGAGTCTTGAATTCGTCGAGCTGAGCTGAGTTCGTCGATCTGAGCTGAGTTCGTCAAGCTGATGATTGATATTTTCTCGCATCAAGTCCGAAAACTTAATGCGGGTTAAAACTCCAAAAAGATTTACGAAGCACGGCGCCCCGGGCGATTTTATTTAAGTAGAAAAGCGGATTTGATTTTATTTAAGAAAACGGGGCGCGCGTATTTATTTATTTGGATATAAAACTGGTTAAATCGAGTTTTAACGAAAGGAGGCAAGTGCACCTATCGTGTGTAGTACAGGATATTCCGGGTGGAATATCGAGGTCGTATTGTTCTCGGGGCCGGTTCGTTTATTTCTACTCTTCCCTGGAGGGGACTATTATTTTACCGATAATTTTATCTTGTCGGGATATTATTTATATAAAGAAAAGGCAGAAAATAAAAGCATAATAAAGGTGGCGCCGATGAAGAGCTCAGCTCGAGGGCACCGAAAAGACATTGAACTAAAATAAACGTTAAATAAAAAGAGCTCCTAAGTTTCTAATTAATTAGGGCGGAGACTTGGCCGTGGAGGCTCCACTAAAATGAACTCACCTATCTCTAGGACTATCGCTCACCTGAACATTAAGACTATTCGATCGGGCTCTCGTCCGACGAAGGATTCCTCTTAATGCCCGCATTACGCTAAGAACCCCGCTATTGGGTGGGGAACCCAATCCGGTAGAGTTGGCGCGCCTCCTCTCTCGAGGGTTAGTGCGGAACTCCATTTACCAAGGGGTGATCGGTCCATATGCACGGCCTCTCGGCTAGCTAGCATATGGATTACGGAAATAGGGCCCACACATCAATTATGTGGTCCTACGCGTCGTAAACCCCGGGCAAACCTTAAGTGATTTTTAATTAAATAGAAAAATAAGACCTTTAATTATTTAAAGGAATTTTTTCTGTCCCAATGCTCTTCGATACTGAGGGCTAAGAACGTTAGCCACTCATCGGAATGGGGACGGCAGCGATTGAAAGCAATAAAATTAAAGCAGAAAAATAAAGAAGGAAAATTAAAGCAGTAAATGGAAAGCAGTAAATTGCAAGTCCTACTCAAACGAGTAGGACTGAAATGAAAGCAGTAAAATTGCAAGTCCCGGCGCAAATGCGTGGGCGGGAAAAAGAAAGCAAGTCCTACTCAAACGAGTAGGAGAAAATAAATGCATTTACAAGTCCATTCTAATTATTACAATAAAGACCTGCCATTTAACTCAAGTGAGTAGGCGGTAAATAAAAGCTAAAACTCACGCACTCGACATAAAATTAAAACACACCCACTCTACAAAAAGTAAACACACTCTACTGAAATAAAATCCAGCCATTTAACTCAAGTGAGTAGGCGGAAAATTAAAATACACACACTTGTTTGAATAAAATCCAGCCATTTAACTCAAGTGAGTAGGCGGAAAAATAAAAATAACACACGCACACACTCTACAGGAATTGAAATAAAGCTATAAAAACTACTCATACACGCACGCACACGTACAAAATTAAGAAAAACTAAGTGACTGTAAAATTAAAACTACTACATTTCTACCGCTAGAATGCGGTAGAAATGAATAAAAAGTGAAAATAAAATTAAAAGGAGCAAAAGTTTTTGCAAAATAAACGAAAATTGCAAGTGCTCGAAAAATTGAAACGAATACATTTCTACCGATGGAATGCGGTAGAAATGCATAAAATGAAGAAATAAAATTTAAACGGGCAAAAAGTTTTGAAAATAAAAGGGAAAATGAGAAAGCTCGGAAAATTAAAATGATTACGTTTTCATTCTTATAATTTTATAGAAATGCATAAAAAGCGGTAATAAAACTAAAAAAGAACGAAACGTTTTACAACCCTAAAGAGCCTAAGTTAAAGAATTTGAAAACCAGCTTTTCAAGCATTTTTATAAACTCAAAGGAATGAAAACAAAGTAAAAAGAATAAACTAAACCTAAACAAGTTTATTGCATGAAAATAAAATTGCAATTACAACGGCTAGAAGATTGATAAATTCCTAAGTTAAACTAGTTACAAAAGCTAATAAAAAGCACAAAAAAGGGAACGAAAAATTACTTAAGGTAGGGCGCTGTGGCGGATTTTCATACAACATAGAGGAGAAAATAAACATTTCTATTAAGAAAAAAAGTGGTTACAATGAAGCAAAAACAAATACATAAAAGAGGGGGGGAAGAAAGTTCCCTTACAATGCATAAACAGCCCCCAAGAACAGCCCTAACCTAAGCAAAGTGGTTCAAAAAGTGGAACCCGGAATTCAGACAGGAAATCTGAATTTATAGAAAAAATTTCACGGGACACGCCCTCGGACACGGGCGTGTCCGGGGGCGTGTCTACACTATTCACATGGCGGCCTTCCGATTTGACTGGAGATTTGACTTTGGCCGCTGAAAATCGGGACGGTCACGCCCCCTGTCACGGGCGTGACTATGGGCGTGTCGACACTATTAAGCAGAAGATTTCGGTGACTTGACGGCGAGTTGACGTTGCGGCAGAAAACACGGCGGTCACGCCCCTTGTCACGGGCGTGACGGTGGGCGTGTCGTGCGGCGATTAATGGCGTTGTTGACTTCGGGAGGTTGCCGACGGCAATTTGTCGGCCAGGTGGAGGAGTCACGCCCTAGGTCACGGGCGTGACTCTAGGCGTGTCGGGTTGGCTCGACGAACGTCGAGCGAAAAACATCGAAAGGAGTGGTCACGGCTTGGGTCACGCCCCGTGTCAGGTGACACGGGCGTGTCGACGGGCGTGTCAGCTGGGTCGACGATCGTTGAGCGCGATTCCGTCGATCTGGATGGTCACGGGTATGGGTCACGGGCGTGACTTGGGTGACACGGGCGTGACACGAGCGTGTCAGCTGGGTCGACGATCGTTGAGCGCGATTCCGTCGATCTGGATGGTCACGGGTATGGGTCACGGGCGTGACTTGGGTGACACGGGCGTGACACGGGAGTGTCACGCTATTTCTTCAATAATATGTCATTTCTCGGGAATTTGACGTATCACGCCCTGGTCACGGGCGTGACCAACAGTACACGGGCGTGTACTTTGAGTTTTTGGCAATTTTTCCTGAAAAATTCAGAAAATAAAAATAAATCTAAGTTAGAAAATATTTACAAAAAGGAAGCAATTTATTAAGGAAAAACAACTAAAAATTACAAAAAGAAACTAATACATCTTATTTAATGTATATAAAAACACGTATATTTACAACTCATCAAATACCCCCATACTTAAGCTTTTGCTATTCCAGAGCAAAAGTTGGAGATGAACTTATAATGAATTAAAGAAATCCTAAGTTTATCTACCGCTTGACTTAATTGAAAGAAGGATCAAAATGAATATCCAGGGTATACGAGTTAAATCGTAAATTATGCCAAAAATTTAAATAAAGGAAGAGTTTCAGCAAAAGACTTCTCGTTATAAGCAAATAGATAGCAAAAATTTTATTTGTGAGGCTAACAAAAATAGATTGGATTTATGAAACTGTAGCTTGGAAAAAATTAATGGAAATAATTTAATTTACAAATTATGCTCTCAAAAAGATTTTTAAAAATAAATCTAGAATTTTTTTTTGAATTTGGCGGAGGGAGATATCGTGGGATATGAAGAAGGCTTAGAATTTTTAGAGGCGAGGGTATATTTTTTCGCTCGAACCTCTAATGATTTTTTTTTCGAATAAGGATGTTAGGAAAACGAAATCTTATTTTCCATAACATAATTTTTTTAACATCTTCATAATCCAATATATATGTGTAGGAGTAATGAATTTTATCCTCTTACTCCATAACATATAATCTTTTCAAATATTGGATGCCTATGTTTACGGAACGAAATCTTATTCCCATGGATATAGGATCTTTTAAGGATCGAAAGCATGTCAAGTATGACATGAAAAAAGGTGATAGAGTTTTTTCAAAAATAAAACTAGGTCTAATAAAAAACTTTTGAGAGCAACCTTTATAAATGAAACATTCCTAAATTTCAAAAAAAAAGCTTGGAGTTATCATAAATTGAAATCTAAGATTGTTATTTTTAACTTAATAAATATGCAACTATTTAGATAGATTAGAAGTGGTGCTGAAAACAGGTACCTTATTTAAAATAAAAAGCATACAAAAATTTTTAAAACTTAACCCCAGATATCTAAATTTATCGTTCTCTAATTAATAAACGAATAGTAAGCAAAGAATTAAAATAATTCGCTTATAAATTAACTCGCAACTAGATTGTTGGAGAGCGAAAAAGGGTTAAGAATTGAGATATTGATTTATTTGTTACATAATTAACAATACATTTTTTTTTTGATTTTTAGGGTTTTTCTCTTTTTTTTTGGATTTTTAGTCATTGGCCCGCGAACAGACTCTTTGGGTGGTTGGTTCGATGAGTCGAACGCCGCGGGCATGCTAAAAAGCGAGGTTTACAAATAAGAAGAGGCGGGGAAGAAAGAGATTTATTTTTACAAAACATATTTACAAAGGAAAAGAAAAATATTTGTTTTTTTGAGTTTTTGTTTTATAAATTTTTTAGTTTTTTTTTTTTTTGGTTTTTTGTTTTATAAATTTTTTTAGTTTTTGTTTTATTTCAGTTTTTGGTTTTTGTGTTAAAAATATTTTTTTTTTGTTTTTTTTTTTTTGTTTTTTTGAAATTTTAGATTATAAAAACAAGAAAGAAAATTGTTTTTTTTTGGGGGGGCAGAAAATAAAGATGCAAAAAATAGGAAGCTAAGAGAACACCCCCATACTTAAACACAACATTGTCCCCAATGTTGCAATCTAAGTATGCAGAACGATTAATATACAAAATAATATGGGCAAAATAAAGGGGAGGGGGTCGGAACTACCCTTACACGAGTTTCGGGGAGGCCCGGGTGGAAGCCCTGCATTATTTGAGAAGGAGTAGCAAAAACATAACAAAAAAAATAAAATGAAAAAGATAAACTCGGCCTAAAGGGTGCAGGCGGTAGGGGGGAAATGTGCGTGGGGGAGTCGGAGGTAGCTAAGGCCTTAGCGACCATTACGTGATAAAAATGTGATCCCCAAGCGCGCACAAGAGTGAGGACCGCGCAGAATCAAAATAAATAAGTTAAATTAAATTAAACAAAATATATACTTACTTTTTTTTTATTTTATTTATTTTTTTTTTAAATCAGAGTATTAATTTTTTTGTTTGTTTTGTTTTTTTTTCATAAGGAAAATATATTTTTAAGTTTTTTTTTTTTTTCATTTTTCATTTTTTTTTGTTGTTTTTTTTTAGTTTGTTTAAGAGTTTTTTTTTTAAGTTTTTTCAAATTTTTAATTTTTAAGGTTTTTCAAATTTTTTTGTTTTGAGTTTTTCAATTTTTTTTTGGTTTTATAAAGTTGTAAATATATATATTTAAGTTATTATTATTATTATTATTATATTATAATTGTTTTAGTTGGCCAAACTATATATTTTTTTTATATAATATATATATAGGTAAAATTAATAGATTTCCAGGGTTTAAAATAACGAACCTAAAAGTCCCCGGCAACGTCGCCAAAAACTTGATTGATATTTTCTCGCATCAAGTCCGAAAACTTAATGCGGGTTAAAACTCCAAAAGATTTACGAAGCACGGCGCCCGGGCGATTTTATTTAAGTAGAAAAGCGGATTTGATTTTATTTAAGAAAACGGGGCGCGCGTATTTATTTATTTGGATATAAAACTGGTTAAATCGAGTTTTAACGAAAGGAGGCAAGTGCACCTATCGTGTGTAGTACAGGATATTCCTGGTGGAATATCGAGGTCGTATTGTTCTCGGGGCCGGTTCGTTTATTTCTACTCTTCCCTGGAGGGGACTATTATTTTACCGATAATTTTATCTTGTCGGGATATTATTTATATAAAGAAAAGGCAGAAAATAAAAGCATAATAAAGGTGGCGCCGATGAAGAGCTCAGCTCGAGGGCACCGAAAAGACATTGAACTAAAATAAACGTTAAATAAAAAGAGCTCCTAAGTTTCTAATTAATTAGGGCGGAGACTTGGCCGTGGAGGCTCCACTAAAATGAACTCACCTATCTCTAGGACTATCGCTCACCTGAACATTAAGACTATTCGATCGGGCTCTCGTCCGACGAAGGATTCCTCTTAATGCCCGCATTACGCTAAGAACCCCGCTATTGGGTGGGGAACCCAATCCGGTAGAGTTGGCGCGCCTCCTCTCTCGAGGGTTAGTGCGGAACTCCATTTACCAAGGGGTGATCGGTCCATATGCACGGCCTCTCGGCTAGCTAGCATATGGATTACGGAAATAGGGCCCACACATCGATTATGTGGTCCTACGCGTCGTAAACCCCGGGCAAACCTTAAGTGATTTTTAATTAAATAGAAAAATAAGACCTTTAATTATTTAAAGGAATTTTTTCTGTCCCAATGCTCTTCGATACTGAGGGCTAAGAACGTTAGCCACTCATCGGAATGGGGACGGCAGCGATTGAAAGCAATAAAATTAAAGCAGAAAAATAAAGCAGGAAAATTAAAGCAGTAAATGGAAAGCAGTAAATTGCAAGTCCTACTCAAACGAGTAGGACTGAAATGAAAGCAGTAAAATTGCAAGTCCCGGCGCAAATGCGTGGGCGGGAAAAAAGAAAGCAAGTCCTACTCAAACGAGTAGGAGAAAATAAATGCATTTACAAGTCCATTCTAATTATTACAATAAAGACCTGTCATTTAACTCAAGTGAGTAGGCGGTAAATAAAAGCTAAAACTCACGCACTCGACATAAAATTAAAACACACCCACTCTACAAAAAGTAAAGACACTCTACTGAAATAAAATCCAGCCATTTAACTCAAGTGAGTAGGCGGAAAATTAAAATACACACACTTGTTTGAATAAAATCCAGCCATTTAACTCAAGTGAGTAGGCGGAAAAATAAAAATAACACACGCACACACTCTACAGGAATTGAAATAAAGCTATAAAAACTACTCATACACGCACGCACACGTACAAAATTAAGAAAAACTAAGTGACTGTAAAATTAAAACTACTACATTTCTACCGCTAGAATGCGGTAGAAATGAATAAAAAGTGAAAATAAAATTAAAAGGAGCAAAAGTTTTTGCAAAATAAACGAAAATTGCAAGTGCTCGAAAAATTGAAACGAATACATTTCTACCGATGGAATGCGGTAGAAATGCATAAAATGAAAAAATAAAATTTAAACGGGCAAAAAGTTTTGAAAATAAAAGGGAAAATGAGAAAGCTCGGAAAATTAAAATGATTACGTTTTCATTCTTATAATTTTATAGAAATGCATAAAAAGCGGTAATAAAACTAAAAAAGAACGAAACGTTTTACAACCCTAAAGAGCCTAAGTTAAAGAATTTGAAAACCAGCTTTTCAAGCATTTTTATAAACTCAAAGGAATGAAAACAAAGTAAAAAGAATAAACTAAACCTAAACAAGTTTATTGCATGAAAATAAAATTGCAATTACAACGGCTAGAAGATTGATAAATTCCTAAGTTAAACTAGTTACAAAAGCTAATAAAAAGCACAAAAAAGGGAACGAAAAATTACTTAAGGTAGGGCGCTGTGGCGGATTTTCATACAACATAGAGGAGAAAATAAACATTTCTATTAAGAAAAAAAGTGGTTACAATGAAGCAAAAACAAATACATAAAAGAGGGGGGGAAGAAAGTTCCCTTACAATGCATAAACAGCCCCCAAGAACAGCCCTAACCTAAGCAAAGTGGTTCAAAAAGTGGAACCCAGGAATTCAGACAGGAAATCTGAATTTATAGAAAAAATTTCACGGGACACGCCTCGGACACGGGCGTGTCCGGGGCGTGTCTACACTATTCACATGGCGGCCTTCCGATTGACTGGAGATTTGACTTGGCCGCTGAAAATCGGGACGGTCACGCCCCCTATCACGGGCGTGACTATGGGCGTGTCGACACTATTTAAGCAGAAGATTTCGGTGACTTGACGGCGAGTTGACGTTGCGGCAGAAAACACGGCGGTCACGCCCCTTGTCACGGGCGTGACGGTGGGCGTGTCGTGCGGCGATTAATGGCGTTGTTGACTTCGGGAGGTTGCCGGCGGCAATTTGTCGGCCAGGTGGAGGAGTCACGCCCTAGGTCACGGGCGTGACTCTAGGCGTGTCGGGTTGGCTCGACGAACGTCGAGCGAAAAACATCGAAAGGAGTGGTCACGGCTTGGGTCACGCCCCGTGTCAGGTGACACGGGCGTTGTCGACGGGCGTGTCAGCTGGGTCGACGATCGTTGAGCGCGATTCCGTCGATCTGGATGGTCACGGGTATGGGTCACGGGCGTGACTTGGGTGACACGGGCGTGACACGGGCGTGTCAGCTGGGTCGACGATCGTTGAGCGCGATTCCGTCGATCTGGATGGTCACGGGTATGGGTCACGGGCGTGACTTGGGTGACACGGGCGTGACACGGGCGTGTCACGCTATTTCTTCAATAATATGTCATTTCTCGGGAATTTGACGTATCACGCCCTGGTCACGGCGTGACCAACAGTACACGGGCGTGTACTTTGAGTTTTTGGCAATTTTTCCTGAAAAATTCAGAAAATAAAAATAAATCTAAGTTAGAAAATATTTACAAAAAGGAAGCAATTTATTAAGGAAAAACAACTAAAAATTACAAAAAGAAACTAATACATCTTATTTAATGTATATAAAAACATGTATATTTACAACTCATCAGCTGACAGTCTTCATTCGATGAATAGACAATCTTCAATATCAGACAAACATCATTCGTCGAGCAGAGAACCAAATTCGTCGAGCTGAGAAAAGTTCTGGACTTGGACGAATTACACTGCATCTGCTGAAATCCTGTGTCGACATAACTTGGTGTCGACAGATTGATCTTGGTGTCGACACAACTCCTCTGGTGTCGACAGATTGGTCTAGGTGTCGACACAAATCCTCTGGTGTCGACATAAGCTGGTGTCGACTGAAATCCTGGGTGTCGACACAAATCGCCCGGTGTCGACACAAGACCTAAGTGTCGACATAGATTCCCTGAGCACAAAAAAATCGTCGAGTACAGATTAACATTCGTTGACCTGAGAAGCTGTGAACTTGAGGTCCAAGTTCGTCGAGCTCAGAATATAATTCGTCGACCGAAGCATGGAGCTGGACTAGAGAAATTTGAAGTAGTCCTGAGAATGCTTGAAGCAGGATCTGGTGTTCGTCGAGCAAAGAACAAAGTTCGTCGAGCTCAGCAATGCGAATAGGCTCACGATCGTCGAGCACAGAGCTCCCTTCATCGAGCTGAGTTCGACGAACGTCGAACTCATTTCACTTAGTCTGAAAAACTGATAGATCTGGAGTTCCTGATGGTCTTGAAGAAGGCTGGTCCATCTGAAGTTGAGATAAAGGACTGTCCTAGACTCTAAGACACAAACTTGACCCAGACTATACATGATGGGTCACATCCTAAGTCAGTGAACCTAGCCCAAATCAACTAGGGATCCAACAATCTCCCCCTATTTGGGTGAGGTCACTAACAGAAACTCCAAGCAAAGAACAAACAGAAAAACAAAGCAAAATTAAGAGATATATCTGGCACAGAATTTACAACACATGCAACAGATATATATATACATACTGGCTTTGTTTTAATGCAAGATATAGACTTAAACAGAAGCAGAAATGAAAAGAAAACACAAAATTACTTCTCTGATTTCTTCTGTTTTTGCTTGACGTCTGGTGATTTATCTCCTGGATTCTTGAAAATGATTTCCCTATTGGGATCTGAAGCTTGAGCCTTGGTCATAGTCATGTAAACTGCCCCTATGATGTTCAGTGAGGAGGCTCTGGGGACAACTGCTTCTGGGTGAAGATTCATGTATTCATCAACATTGAGTAGTTTGTTTGATTTCCCAAATCTTTTTAGTTCATCTCTCTTGTACTGAGACATAGTAGTTAATCCTGTTGTGTCCTTGCCTTCAGCTTTGACTTTGTTGATTAGAGATAAGCCAATGATTTCTAGGAATCTTGCCATTCTGGCTGTATTGGCTGTTTCTGGATATTCAGGAGGAGAATAGGGCCTTTCAGCTTCATGTTCCTTAGATTCCTGGGGCTGCTGCTGCTGTTGTTGATGGTGTTGACTGCCTGAAGATGGTGGCCTTGGCTGACTACTACCAGAGGATCTCCCTGATTGTCTCTGATAAGTTTGAATAGGAGAAGATCTCTGAGAGCTTGAGCCAGAGGCACCTGCTGCTGGAGTAGGAGGAGGAGGATCCTTTCTGTATCTATGAACTGGGGGAGGAGAGTATCTCCTACTCCTCTTCCTCTCTTTTTGCTGGTTCTTTGATAGCCACATCCATGCAGGCATCCCTTTGTAAGGAGCAACATTATGCAGAATATAGTATGGAGTGTCTGCAGTGGGATTAGGCTTGGGAGCAGGAGGAGGAGCCTTCCTTTTCTTAGAGAGCAACTTCTTTCTCGTTTTAGCAGCCTCCTCATTTGATTCATCATCATCATCATCATCAGAATTTGAACTCTGAGGATTATCATACAAAGCATTCAGCTTCCTCAGAGTGGCATCAGGAATGATAATAGGTTTTTCTTGAGGGGGAATAGAAGGTTCAGAGGGTAAGGGTACAACAGCAGTAGAGACAGAACTTGCAGCTGCTGTCTTGTTCTCTTCTTCAATGTCTGCCAGAATGAGCTCATCCAGATCAGGCATGGGAGAATCATCCATGACAAAATCTGGGACAGGGCAGATTTCTGGAATAGACACAGAAGTTGGAACAGCAGAGGGAGCAGCAAAGATGCACAAAGTTGTCTGGCAACTGCTGGACTTGCTGGAGAGGTATACTGGACAATTGCCAAATATGGCTTAGCAATCTCTACTGAAGGAAGCTTCATATATACAGGATCAAAGATCTGAAGTATCTCAGATAAATTAACTGTGGGATTTATAAGGAAATCACCAGCAGTTGTTATTGAATCTACTGACTCATCAAAGCTACTGTCAGTGTCCATGAATTGAATAAAATCTATTACTGTGTCTGTAGCATTATCAAGCACTGAATCAACTATATCTGTAGTGTCAAGAACTGTATCTGTAGTATCTGTATCTGTATCAACTGTATTCACTTCTGCAGCTGCTGCACCAGCTTCATCATGGAGCATCTCCCCCTGCCTGGGTTCAGGAGAACCTGGAGCCAGGCCCCTGAATGAAGAGGGGGCAGCAGAGAGGGCTGAGATTTGGGCAGATAAAGAATCAATGGAATTCACCAGAGGTGTAATGGCCTCTGTGATGAGTGATTTAATAAGAGGAGTCAGAAGAGAGATGATGGTGGGAATGGTGGAAGAATCCATAGGTGGAGAAAGAATAGTAGAGGAGGAAGGAAGAATATGTGGAGGGGATAAGGGAGGTAGAACAGGTTGTGGTTCAGTGGGTATGGTGTAGGATGGAATAGAGGAAAGGTGTGGTGGAAGAGGGGATTGAGGAGGTGAGGGAATATGTGTTTCAGTGGGGGAAACTGGAGGTGTAGGCATATGTGTAAGATCAGGCGGTGGAGATTGATGTTGAGGAGGAGTCAGTTGAGGTGCAGGAGAAGTGGGAAGAGATTTGGAAGGGGGAATGACCTCTTCAGAGTCAGGGTGGGGAGTGACCTTGATGGTCCTGGTGCTCTCAGAAGCATTGATGGAGGAGGAGGAACCCTTGAAGGGTTTGGAGATTGTCCTCTCCCATCAGCCAAACAAGGCGCAGGTGAGGCGCTTGCTGGCGTTGATGAATGTGGTCGGGGAGACCAGACATTCACTGGCCTTTTCCTGGAGGAAAATCCCTAGGATTCTACCGTAGCAGACTTCCTTCTTGCTAGTTCTTTTCTTGATAAGGTCAAAGAAAACCATGCCCCAATCAACCTGACGCTTGTTGAGCACTACGCACATGATCAGGAATTGATGGCGAGTGATGTAGTCGTGTGCCGAGTGCTTGCCCAACAGAATTTTTCCTACAATGTCAGCCAAAAATTGATAAGCGGCGGACAGTTGTTTCTTCAGAAGATAATTAGGTTTTTCCCGGAGAAACCCATGACTTTCAGCATATCAGCATATTCCTTAGCGTCCATTTCCAAGTTGTCTTCCCCATTGATCAGACCGAAAATTTCAGAGAGTACTGCTGGGGACAGGGAAACGACAGTGTTTCCAATAGTTCCTGTCAGATTTCCATCTTCAAAAATTGTAGCAGTGTACACCCATTCTCTAATCTCTGTTGAGTGTAGCTTGATGTTGCGCATCATGAAGTCCTTGAGATGCAGCTCTTCAAGTAATTCAAGGATATACAGAAAAATTGGATCGGAATGCTGAAAGGACTCAAAGTCCATTGAGAATGCTGCATCAAACTTCATCGCTGCAAGTGCTCCTGGAGGAATCACCATTGATGACCTGCAAAGAAAATTACAGAGAAAACGACAATCAAGAGCAAAGGAACTGAAAGCGCGGGACGGAGGTCGAAGAAAACCTAGATATAAGATTATCAGAATATGAATCGACAAGCTCCGTTCCACAAAAAGGAGACAGATCTTCGAACTGAGATCGACGAAATAAGGTATAGGAGAGTAGTTCGTCGAACCCATTCAGAAGAATTGAAAACAGTTCGTCGAACTCCGTTCGACGAAATGGTTTCTGAAGCAAGGTTCGTCGATCTCCGGTCGACGAACATTGTTTCCATACAGAGAATTCGTCGATCTCCGTTCGACGAGAATCTCTCGAACTTTCCCTAATTCGTCGAACTCCGTTCGACGAACTCTGGAAAATTCGTCGAATGCAGACAGAAATTAATTTAACTCTTCTCCATCAATCATTCCCAGTTGATTTATAAAGTACAGATGGGTTTTCTCATACAAAGGCTTGGTGAAGATATCTGCTCTCTGTAGATCAGTGGGAATGTGGATCAAGTTAATTTTCTTTTTGTCCACATTATCTCTAATGAAATGATGTCTTATTTCAATATGTTTAGTCCTTGAATGATGAACTGGATTCTGAGCTATAGCAATAGCACTTGTATTATCACAAAATAAGGTTGAATTATTTAAGTTGATACCATAATCTAGGAGTTGGTTTTGTATCCATAGCATCTGTGAACAGCAGCTGCCAGCAGCCATATATTCTGCCTCAGCAGTTGATGTAGACACAGATGTCTGCTTTTTGCAAAACCAAGAGACAAGTCTCATACCCAGGTACTGGCAAGTTCCAGAGGTAATTTTCCTGTCCACTCTACATCCAGCATAGTCAGCATCTGAGTATCCAGTTAACTCAAATTCTGACTCTGCAGGATACCAGAGTCCTAAACTAGGACAACTCTTAATATATCTCAAAATCCTTTTTAGAAAAAAATAAGATGAGATTCTTTAGGATTCACTTGGAATCTAGCACAAAGGCATGTGGCAAACATTATGTCAGGCCTGCTAGCTGTTAAGTATAATAGGGATCCAACAATTGCCCTATAATGTTTCTGATCTACAGGTTTCCCTGCTCCATCAGAATCCACAACAGCATTTGTAGCCATAGGTGTTTTCATTCCTCAGGCATCACCCATCCCAAACTTTTTAATGAGCTCTTTAGCATACTTAGATTGGGAGAGGAAGATACCATCAGGGAGCTGCTTCACTTGGAGACCAAGAAAGTAGGAAAGCTCACCTATACTACTCATCTCAAATTTGGAATGCATGAGGTCAGCAAATCTCTGGCACAATTTGGGATCAGTAGACCCAAAAATAATGTCATCCACATATATTTGTACCAATAAGATTTGGTCCTTATGATGTCTAGTGAAAAGGGTTTTATCTATGGTTCCTCTTGTAAATTTATGCTCCAAAAGAAAGTTAGCTAGGGTCTCATACCAAGCTCTTGGAGCTTGCTTTAAACCATAAAGAGCTTTATGCAACATGTAAACATAAGAGGGTTGAGTAAGAGAGATAAAACCTGGAGGTTGTTCTACATAAACCTCTTCTTGAAGTACACCATTCAGAAAGGCACTCTTAACATCCATCTGGAATACTTTGAACTTTTTGTATGCTGCATAGGCTAGGAATATTCTAATGGCCTCCAACCTTGCAACAGGGGCAAAGGTTTGGTCATAGTCTATTCCTTCTTCTTGCCTATATCCTTGGGCAACCAGTCTAGCCTTGTTCCTTACAATGTTCCCTTGTGCATCTAATTTGTTCCTATAGACCCATTTGGTTCCAATAACTGGGTAGTTATGGGGTCTTGGAACCAAATCCCAAACTCTACATCTCTCAAACTGATTTAGTTCCTCTTGTATTGCAAGAATCCAGTGGGGATCTTGCTCAGCTTCATGGATGGTGAGAGGTTCAATTTGAGAGAGAAAACAGGCATGCATCAAGTCTTGATTGAGCTGATGTCTTGTCTGTACACCAACTAAAATGTCCCCAATCACTTGAGATCTGGGGTGATCTCTAAGTGTGACAAGATCAGTTGGTGGAGTTGGTTGAGCAACAGCTTCTGCAAATAATTCCTCTTGAGGAATGGTGCTGCTGTTGATGGAAGTTCAGTTACTTCCTCTTGGATTTCTTCTTCACTATCTTCAGCAGCCTGTGGAGTGGGATGAGTTGGAACCTCTTGGGTAAGGTTTAGTCCATCCATAGACTCACACATTGGTGAAACCTACAAAGGACTATTGGTAGAAATGTCTTTCTCCTTATAAGACATGTTAGGTTCATCAAAAGACACATAGACAGATTCTTCAATTTTAAGAGATGATTTGTTGAAAACCCTATAGGCCTTGTTTACTTGGGAATATCCTAGAAAAATCCCTTCTTCAGCCTTAGCCTCAAATTTTCTGATGTATCTTTTGTTATTAGTGTGGATGTAACATATGCAACCAAAAACTTTAAAGTAAGTGATTTTAGGTTTCTTTTCTTTAAGTAATTCATAGGGGGTCCTGTGTTTTAGTTTATGTATAAGACATCTGTTCAGGACATAGTTAGCTGTGTTTACAGCTTCTGCCCAAAAGGATAGAGGCATGTAAGCATCTGCTAACAATGTACCTGTAGCTTCAATGAGTGTCCTATTTTTCCTTTCAGCTACCCCATTTTGTTGGGGAGTTCTAAGAGCTGAGAAGCACTGCCTGATACCTTCCTTCTCAGAGAACTCATGCATAAGAAGAGACTCAAACTCTGTGCCATGATCACTTCTGATCAATGCAACATGAGTAGAGAACTCAATCTGTATAGTCCTGAGAAAATCTGTAATAACTTTGAATGTATCTGACTTAGTTCTCAGGAAGGCTATCCAACTGAATCTGGAGAAATCATCAACAATAACTAAGGTGTAAGACTTCCCTCCTAGGCTTTGTACTGCAATGGGTCCAAAAAGATCCACATGAAGCAGATACAATATCCTAGGTGAATCACTTTTATTAATGGATTTGAAGCTAGTTTTAGTTTGCTTGCCTAGTTGACAAGCCCTGCATAGGCTTTCCTTCTTGTAGTAACCAGAAGGTAAACCTCTAACAAGGTTGTCTTTAGATAACCTTGATATGTTCTTAAGGTTTACATATCCTAGCCTTTTGTGTCATAGCTCATTTTGGTTACTGGTGATATTGAGTAAACAAATATCAGTTGTGGCCGAAATGAAATCTACTAAATATATGTTTCCTTTTCTAAGTCCAATTAAAACAGTTTGGTTTTTATCATTTATAATAGAACAAGAGGTAGAGTTGAAATGTACCTGATAACCTTCATCACATAATTGACTTATGGATATAAGGATATGTTTAAGTCCTCTTACATATGTCACCTTTTTGAAGGTCACTGATCCAATGCTTACTCTTCCATATCCTTCTGACTGACCACTCTTTGAGTCTCCAAATATCACCTTTGGTCCTAGCTTGGACTTACAGTTGGAGAGATTTGCTCTGCTGCCAGTCATGTGCTTGGAGCAGCCACTGTCCAGGTATCATGTCTGACTTAGCCTTGGACAGTTCTTCACCTGTACCTGCATCAAAAAACAAAGCTCAATTGTTCTTGACCTAGGTTACCTTGGGTACTTGGTTTGGCTGAAAAGTAAAACTAGAAATGACTGATAATGCAGGTTGAGACTTATACCCTAGAGGTGATATCTCCTAGGTGGGATTATCCAATCAGCTACTGGATTAAATGTCTTGTTAGCTATTTTAACATTTCTATTGGAGAAATTATTTATATTTGGTCGTTCTGGGATTGACGAATTATTGTAAGTTCGTCGACCAGAGTTCGACGAATGGGGATGAGATCGTCGACCTCCACTCAGAGAATGACCATGGTCATTTTCTGCGTCCCACGTTCGTCTACCTCTACTCGACGAACCATACACAGTTCGTCGATCGCAGTAAGACGAATAATTATTTCTGAATTTTGCGTTCAGCGTTCGTCGATCGGGGTTCGACGATCTTGCAGGATTTCGTCGATCTAAGTTCGACGAATTCTGCTGAACTTGGTTTTTAACAGCTTTCTTTTGTTTTTTGTTGCTATTGTCTAGGGGATTTGACTTGTTTTCTGATCTGGGTTTTTCAGTTAGTTTCTCTTTACCTTTTGCAGTGATAAACTTTATGGGAGTGAAAAGTATATTCTTCTTTATTATGGGGGGTAAACCTGATGAAGCACCCAAGCCCAGCCTGCCATTTATTCTGGCATTTACTGTGCTTGTGATATCCATCAGCTTGAGGCTTCTCCCATTGAGAGATTGCTCAAGTTGTTTTGTCTCACATAATTCAGATTTTAACTTGATTATCTGTTCATTAGCTAGAGTCAATTGGTCAGATAGTTTTTTGTTTTCTATGCTGACAAATTCAAGGTTTTCTAGTCTAGTCCTCAGGGTTTTTATCTCTTTCTCTGAGTTTATTAAATCCATGCACATAGTTTTAAATTCTACTTTAAATAAGTCAGAATTGAAATCAAAACTAGAAATCACCTGATCAGCCTCTGAGTCTGAGGCACCTTCATCTTCAGAATCCTCTTCTGATCCACAGTTGCTTCTGGAGGCATCTATTACCATTAGGCACACCTCCTTGGATCTGGCTTCTTCCTATTCTTCACTGGAGCTGGAGGAGGATGTTTCCTCTTCTGTGTCACTCCAGGACTCAGCAACAAATCTTTTGTCCTTCCTTTTATACTTGTTGGAGGAGGGTCTGCTGCTTTGTTTTCTTCTGGAATCCTTGTCCCTGCCCTTGTCCTTTTTCTGATTCTCTGGGCATTCTGAAATATAGTGCCCTAGCTTTCTGCATCCAAAACACACAACCTCCTTAGTTGGTGTCTTGTCATATTTGGGTTTATCATCCTGCCTGGATGATTTTCTTCTAAAGTCCTTTCTTGCCATTTTGTAGAATCTTTTGGCAAAGAGGCTCATTAACTCTTCATTAGAGGTAGATGTTTCACTGTCTTCAAAAGCTTTGAGGGCCAAGCTGTGCTCCTTCCTAACTGGTGTAGTTGCCTTCTGTTCTGCTGCCTCTCTTGATTTGACAAGCTGCTCATATGACTTCAGCTTGCCTAGCAGAGATTCTGTTGAGATCTCATTGAGGCTTCTAGCTTCTTTGATTGGCCAGATTCTGGAGTCCCATGAACTGGGGAAACACATCAATATCTTGTCATTCACCTCAGTTAAGGTGATGTCCTTGCCAAGAGTCTTAAGTTCACTAATGATTGAACTTAATCTATTGTACATCTCAGCCACTGATTCTGTCTCATCCTTTTTGAAATTCTCATAGAGAGATATGAGACTGGATCTCCTATCCTTTCTTTCATCAGCTGAGCCTACTACCATTTGATTGAGAGAGTCCCAAATGGCCTTGGCTGAGGTGCACTCAGCCACCTTCTGAAATATGTCATCTGACATTGTTTGGGCCAGAATATTCATAGCCTTTGCATCAGCCATCTTGGCTTTCTTGTAGGCTTCAGTGTTGTATGGAGGTGGTACTGCACTCAGATTAGTTGATGTGCTGGCAAAAGTTGTAGGAGCTGGAGGAACACCTGTTGAAATGACAGAAAAAATATCCTCATCAATGAAGTTCATATATAATCTAATTCTTGCCTTCCAGATGGCAAACTTGTTAAGATTGCACACTGGAGGTCTGATGCTTGTATAATCCTTGTTTTGGGCCATGTCTGTGAGAACAAAATCTAATAACAGAATAAAAACAAAGAGATCTAACTAAGGGATCTTTGGGTTCAGGTGTTAGCCTGTACAACCAATTAGGTATTGTATGTTTAACCAACCTCGCTTTGATACCAATTGAAAGTGCAGCTAGATCTGATATACTCTAGAGGTGGGGTGAATAGAGTATATGGTGATTTTAAAACTTTTACAACTATTGTTGTATTTTAGGTGTGTGTGCAGCAGATATAATAAACAAAAACAACAGCAGTGGACTAATCAAAGTACATTCACAGAGCAAGGCCAAAAAACAAAAGGAAAAGAAACCAACCAGACGACACAAGAATTTTATAATGGTTCCCCAAATCTGGGTAGTCCACTCTTCTACCACCCTGGTAGGAATCCACTGCAGGAAGGGGTTGATCAGGTGTCCTAGCACCAATGGGGTTTTGATCAGGTTCCCAAAAACTAAACCCTCAAGTCTTTTGGAGGGAGACTTGCAACCAGAATAATTTTGAAGGGAATTAAAACCCTGTACAGAGGTGGAGTGAGAGGGTGATGAGATCTTCTCTTTCTCAAATCAAATGAGAAGACTTGTGGAATGTTGTTTAGCAGCTTTGCTCCCCCTGAGATGTAGAAAGGATCAGGAAGAAAGCTGGAGCACTGCTTCAGGGTGATAGGTCTTCAAAGACCTAGAGTTCTAGGTCCAGAGAAAGTCTTCAGGAACTTCTTGCAACTGATATGAATGTATTGTTTTGAAGTTCTCCTGAGTAAAAATAGATGAAGAAGACTCTTAATATTGATGTAATGTGCTTCTTCTTCTTCTTCTAGATCAATTTCTCTATGGGCCAAGAATGAATTCTTTTTCTTGTGTTGTCTGAATCACTGTTTATCTTCTTATTGTTGTGTCTAGTATTCTGTACTTGTTGTATTTCTTTGGTTTCTGTATATGTCTATCTGTCATGGAGAGCATTCGAATTTTTGAATGTCGAGCAGTAATGACAGACGGCCTGGAAAGGAAGCAGCAATTAATTATTTCCCCAACTGTTTCCATGGGAAAATGGCATATAATAATCCAGAATTAACTGCGCATCCTAACGGTAGTATACTGTGAAGAACTGTCATTAATTGTCCAGGAATCAGCGCCATGACATGAGACAGGAACGGAAGAAGACCTAGTCTGGAATCGTCGACCGAAGAACATAATTCGTCGAATAGAGTCTTGAATTCGTCGGGCTGAGCTGAGTTCGTCGATCTGAGCTGAGTTCGTCGAGCTGACAGTCTTCATTCGATGAATAGACAATCTTCAATATCAGACAAACATCATTCATCGAGCAGAGAACCAAATTCGTCGAGCTGAGAAAGGTTCTGGACTTGGACGAATTACACTGCATCTGCTGAAATCCTGTGTCGACACAACTTGGTGTCGACAAATTGATCTTGGTGTCGACACAACTCCTCTGGTGTCGACAGATTGGTCTAGGTGTCGACACAAATCCTCTGGTGTCGACATAAGCTGGTGTCAACTGAAATCCTGTGTGTCGACACAAATCGCCTGGTGTCGACACAAGCTGTAACATCCCATTTCCAACTAGACCCCTAAGAATGGTTTTGGCCATGACTAGGTCATGACAAACCGTAGGAAGCCAGTAATGGGGCAAGAGATAGGGGACAGAAAGGTGGGAGATCATCATGGTCTGCAAATAGTAGAACCCTAAACAATGGTGTAGGATGACCATGGGCCACACCCTAACCCCAAGACCCTACCACAACACCCCTAATACCTTGGGAGGCCCATTAGAGCCAAAAGGACCCATTAGGGTCAACACAAGAGGCCCAGTTGACCAAGGTCAACCCTAGCCCTAAATGGGTCAAACTAGCCTACTTAGGGCCAACTGACCTACTCCTAGCCTAAAGGACCCCTCCTATGCCCTCCTAACCCTAAAGTGAGGTCAATGGGTCACTAAGGACACATTAGGGTCAGCCCTAGAGGCCAGGTTGACCCAGGTCAACTCAAGCCCTAACCTGGTCAAAGTACCCTTACTAAGGGTATGTGACCTCCAAAGTACAGGGTAACACTACATAACCCTACCTAGACCCTAAAGTAAGCCAATGGGTCACCCAGGACCCACAGGGGTCAACCCAATTGGTCATGTTGACCCAAGTCAACTCTAGCCCTAAAATGGTCAAAGTGCCATTGCCAAGGGACATGTGACCCCCAAGATGCCCAACCAACCCTATTCAAGTAACCCTAGACCTCAAGGGAGCCCAATGGGCCACTAAAAACCCAATGGGGTCAACCCAGATGGTCAAATTGACCAGGTCAACCCTCATTTAGGTCAAGTCAAACTTAACCCAAAAGGGCTAACCCAAGCCCAAGCCACTTCTCCCTTAGGCTAAACCCATTCCCATGACCATCATAATCAAGTGGGCTGCATTTAGCTTGTGAGGTTGACTAGTCAACCAGGGGTGACTAGGAGAGAGAAAGGAGCCCCCCTCCATGATAATGGAGGAGAGAGAAAATGAGGAAGAAGAAGGGGAAGTGAGAGGCCGGCCAAGGAAGGCTAACAGCCACCAATTATGGCTGCAATCAACTCCTCTAGGAGAGAGGAGTTGATTCCAGCCGTTTCCCGGCCACCAAGGGGTGGGTTCAGCCCCCCTCCACACAACCCGAGCCACACCTTTAATGGTGTTAATGGCCATTGAAGAACCAGCCTCCCCTCTCCCCCATTTGCCATTTAAACACCTTCAGGGAGCCGAGGGGATCATTTTAGAGCATTTACCTGGAGGAGACGAGCCATTCCACTGTGCAGTTGCAGAAGCCGAGCGCCGCCGCCGTCGTCAATGGCATCCCGCCGCTCCTCACGCATTCAGGCCGCCAGGAAGGTCCTCCCCCTCTCCTTAACCCATGGTTAGATCATAGCAATCGATAGGACCAAGGTTCGGGCTCAATTGAGCCCGATCCAATTCGGTTTTCATGGATTTTTCTGAAGAAAACTCACCTCTCGGGATCGCCGGAAAAGGGGTTTCCGGCGGCCAAGCCGCCGCCTGGGGATGGCCACCACCTCAACGGAGGTGGTGGAGCCGGTGGCCGGCCAGGGAGGTGGTCGGGTCGCCGGCAGTGGCGTTTGGAAGTGGCTCCAGGCGGGATGAATCCTGGCCGTCGGCTCAAGGAAGAAGATGAAGGGATTCCGTCCCTTTTGCTTCAAGATTCGTGCGGGCCTGATTTTAAACTATAGGAATTAATTTATATTAATGCAATTCTGTCACAGTTTTTGATATTAATGGTTTTAAGCTTTAAAAATACTTAGGTTCTCCTGGTGGAAAATACTTCAACATGAAAGTTGTAGTTCCTTGAGTCTACTTTATTTTAAAATTAGTTTGAACCCTTTTGGGTGTAAGGTCTGACTCGGGCACCCATTTTGGTGGGACATACCCTTAGGGCTAGGCAGTCATTAAATTGAGTGCCCACCCTTCACCCCTAGCCCAAATTAGTTGAAATTTTGGCAGAGAGTCCATCCTAGCTATACCTAGGGCTTGCCCAAAAATGGGAATTTTTGGAGAAAATATTTCTATAGTTTTTGTAAACATTTAATAATTATTAAATAAATTAACTAAGTGCCCTAAACACCTCCAAACCCTCCCAACTTTTGGTGAGTGGTCGCTGGGTTCATTTTAGGTATCTGTATAAAATTTCATTTAAGTTGGATGTGTTTTGAATAGGTTTTGACCCAACCCTAACTATACCTTAAAAAGGGCATTTTGGGTCAAAAGTTGCACTTTAGATTTGAGTGACCAAATCACCTCAACAAAGACTGAAATTTGGGCCACTGACTTGTTAGGGCACTTATCACCTCCCTATGGAATATGGGATAGTGAGGAATAGATTTGCCCTAAGTTCCAAGGTAAACCCTAAGGAGGGACCTTTTGGCCTTGTGAAGGGCATGAGTCCAAAACACCTTGGATGAACACCAAATTTTGCATGGAGGTTCCTAGGATATATAAAACCCTCTGGTAAAATTATTAGCAAATTATGGAAATGGTAGGGCCCCCAAAACCCTAACCCTAGCTTAGGTCCTAAAACTTGTAGTGTAAGTTTAGGTTAGCTAAACATCTTGAAACTTAACCAAAATAGGGTAGTGAGGGGATTAGAGTATTTTGATCCTCTGATAATTTACTTGAGGAATTTTGGACAATATTGTTAGCACTTCATTAGTAATCAATGGTAATGCCCTAGTAATTATTTTGGCTATTGTGGTCTCCCTGCCCATAAAGAGGGTATGAAACATGGGCAGAGTTAGCTTTAGGTTATAATAATCTTGTATGAATTTTGTTAGAATTTTTGGATATCTATTTAGGGCATCTACTTCACAAGTGCTTTATTTTGATTACATATTAATAATTCTTGTCAGAGGCCATTACTTACTGAAAAATCATGAAACTTCCTGCATAGTGTTTTTAGCTCAATGTTATCATATGGAAATTTTTGTGGAAATATTTGATGACTGATTAGCATACTTTGTTCATTAACCCTTAAATTATAGAGTTCATAAGAAAATCAAATATAGCCTTATTGCCAAATGATAAATTATGAAACTTTTTCTAGGGTACTTGTAGGCCATCACAATCATCCCTGAATTTTCTCTGAAGTTTTGGAGGTGTTATTACTATAGAATCTTTTAAAATGACTTTTTATGGGGCATCTTTGAAATTAAATTTAAATGCCTAAACCTTGCTGAAAAATTGGAAGACTTAGGATTTAGAGTTGATTAGGCATTTTGTAATTATCATAAATTTATTAGATTATTATCTTGTCTGAAAGTGGTACATCATGTTCAAACCTGGGCCTTTTGGGACACTAGAATAAATAAATTAATTACCAGACAAATTAGGAAAATTATGAATTTCTGGATTTATGCTTCAAATGTCTTTTTAGATCTCTAATAATTATCATAAGGGTACAGGATGAATATTTCATGTACTTCCCTTTTTACGGGTCATGTAGGTTAAGTGGTCTGCATATAACAAAACTGCAGGATTTCATTTGGATGTGAATTAGGGCACGAATGATGGGTCTTGGTGGTTTGCTGTAAGGACAAGTGGAAGGGGCTGTATCTATGAAAGATGAGTGAGTAGGGTGTGGTTTTGACTAGGGTTTATAGGCGTTCGGGTCCGACGAAAGATCGTCCTACCCAAGGAGAGTTGGAGTCAAATTACCCTAGGTTAGCATATCGAAATATGAGAAAATAAAGGGTAAGGGAATCAATCAATAATAAAATAAGTACCTTGCGAAAGGGAACGCTGGGCGTAATCCCAACATAGTTCCTAGTGCCCCTTGAGAGCCCTTCACAGGGAATACCGGGGGCAGTCCTGGGTTAACGTAAACTGTTTAACAAGCTGAAAAGAGTAACTTAGTAATTAGGGTTGCACACTCCACAACACTGATGGCACCAGAGGTTGGTTAGGAGCTTCGGCTCGAATGGTTAAAAGGCGGACTTTGGGTCCGGGGAGCTTCGGCTCGATTGCTTGAGTCGGACGTGTTGGTCCGGGGAGCTTCGGCTCGATTCTTGATTACGCTAATTTGAATGTGCATAACAGGAAAGGAAATTAAGGTGGTGGGTCTTCGGTATCGGAGGGTCGATGCACCGACGCCAATACGTTGACTCGGCAAGTGTGGTTAGCACTTCGCCAACAGAAGTCCGGTGCGCCAGCCGGCAAGAGTACGCAGGAGTCCGCTTCGTGCACCAAGCGTTGAGGCGTACGATAGGTCTGACCGGTAGTGCTTTACTGGTTTAGAGGTGGGAGAGGCCCAACCCACCGCTTCCGTCTGCCACTACGGAGGTATCCTGGGAGGTTACGGCTCCAGAAAGGGGGAACTAAAGGTCTGTGTGCACAGAGTCGGGTGTGTGTGTTGCACTTGCATGCCCATCATACCCACTTGCATGTCATAGCATAATCGTTACCTTAAACCTTGACACCTAAAGTATAAGTGGAATGGGACGTTTATACTTAAGGACCTGCAAAACGACCCCTTAGTCTATAAGCTTGTGTGGGCAGGTTTATAAATTAAGGTTAATTTTGATATATTTAGTTACTGCTGTTTAACCACCGACACCCCAACGTATAAATCGGTATGGGACTTTTTATACGATGGGAGCCTTGCAAAAGACCCCTTGGCTTATGTGTTTTTCACATAAGTGAAGGTTACATTTCAGATTACAGCTTATTGTCTTTATATGCTATAAAACTTGCTAGAATAGGACCGCTGCCACCTGCTCTTGATATTCTCCACCTTCAAGTCCTCCCCTTTCTTCCTCTCCGCTCGGTGCCTAGGAGCCGTGGGGGAAGGGGTGGGGGATGATAGGACTTAGTCTTTTAGACTAACGGTTTTCGAACCGCATCATTTAGGGGATCGCGGAGACCAGCATGGAGGAGCAGCCCCAGAGACCGGTGCGCTTGGAGGTGGGGCAGTCTAGCTCCGGAGTTCACACAGCCGGGACCGTGAGTCTCGACCCTGAGTAGTTTTCTACTTTTGTTTCTGCATGAGAGATCTTGTAGTGAGGATTTGATGTACCGGGCATAAGCCCGTTTTGCTACTCTGATGTTACTTTCTATGGACACTCCCTTCGTGGAGTTATATTTATTATGTCATGTGATTCTCTGTGGACAGATAGTTTACATTTACTTCACTATTATGCTACTTTTCTGTGATCGAAATGGCCGGCAGAATCGGCGCTTTGTGGTGATGACGCTTCAGGGCGTGAAGGAGTCACCGCAAAACGGCGGTTCTGGGCCTAAGACCCCGGAGTCGAAAAAGAAAAAAAAGGGGGGTCTTATAAGTGGTATCAAAGCCAACCTCGATCGAAAAGTAACAGTCCACAACCCTAGGCCACCCCCGCGCGAGTTTAGTTTGGGGACAAACTAAGCAGCGGAAGCAGTGGTGTGCCCATATGGGGGGAATCGCATGTAAATTGTTCACTTTCTTTAGGCATTGAGTCGATTACCTATTAATGTAGCTCGTTTTGCAGCCCCAGCTCAGCCCACCCCACAAGGTGGAGCTCAGCAAACTCAAGACATCGCACCACCTCCCATGGTCCCCACACCTTTCCTCCAGTCAGACATGGGGCAGACCCTTACAACTATCCTTGAGGCCTTCCGGGCTCAGCAGGCTCCAGCCCACCAGCCAAACCCAGGGGCCAACTGGATGAGCACCTTCCGAGGACTCTCTCCCCCATCATACTTGGGGACAGAGTCGGCAGTGCGGACAGAGGAGTGGCTGGATGTTATGTACGAGATGTTGACTGGGATACGATGCCCTTGGGAGGAGAGGGTGGCCCTGGTGGTATCTTGCTTGGAGTCCCATGCTAAGAGGTGGTGGAAGACGCTGTTGGACATGACTTTTGCTGATAGGGAGATTGCAGAAATCACTTGGGAAGAATTCAGGGCCACGCTGCTGGAGCACTTTGTTCCTCAGTCAGCCAGGGACGAGTTGGAGGAGCGGTTCTTGCAGCTGAGGCAGGGCACCAGGACAGTGGTGGAGTACCACCGAGAGTTCGATCATTTGGCCAGATATGCGGGCTCCTATCAGCTGGACGAAGCAGGTTACGTCAAGAGGTTTTATAAGGGCCTAAAAGAGGAGTTGAGGGAGGCCCTGCTTTTTGTCTCTGACGGGCCCATCTCCCGGATTTTGGAGATGGCGAAGAGGATTGAGGCCGACTGGCACACCACTCGGGGCCGGAAACGGCAAGCGGAGGACCAGGGCCGGAGGGCCCGAAATGATCAGCGGCGAGGCACCATACCAGATGGAAGGAGGGCGGAGGAGCAGCCTCGTCAGGAGTTGAGGCAGGAGCCAAGAGAGCAGGTGGTTTTGGCCCCTCAACCTCTCCGGATCCAGGAGATGCAGAGGCCCCGGGGTATGGCGTATCCCCCGCCGGAGTGCTTCCATTGTCACCAGGTGGGACATCTCCGGAGAGACTGCCCTATGAGGGGGGCACCACCTCCAGCACCACGGGGTGGCCCACCGGCCCAGCATTTCGGAGGTCGGGGACGCGGCCGAGGACGTGGTTACCAGGGAGGCGACCGCAGGCAGAACGGGGAGCAGATTTACGCTTTGGACTTAGCACAGCCCCGGAACCCGGACAGGATTATTGCAGGTATGAAAATAATTTTAGTTTGAATTATTCCCTGCTCATATTAAGTAATGATAGAACTACTACACAACCTAGGTTAGAAAACCTCACACCCAAGTTCTTTCTTAAAACTGATTTAGGAACGGTGATGGTGGGCGGCAAGCCTGCCCATACCCTGTTCGACACGGGGGCGTCGCACAACTTTGTGTCGGAGGATTTCGTCAAGGATCTGGACCAGATTCGACATTATACGGGATTACCCAGGAGGGTGCATCTCCCCAATGGGATGGAGATCCAGTCCACAGAGAAGTGCCTCCTGGAGGTTACCATAGACGGGGTGACACTCGAGGCTCCGGCGACGATCCTGAGAATGCCGGACTTCGACCTTGTCTTGGGCATGACATGGCTTGTCTGGAACCATGCTCAGATTGACTGCCCGGCAGGGAGGGTCGTACTGAGACACGGCGACACTTATGCGACATTCGAAGGTACTACTCTGGTTTCCCGCCGCCTGCTTTCATCTATTCAGGCCGTTAAGGCTCATATGCAAGGGGACGAGGTATATCAAGTATTATTCGAGATGACTGAGGAGAAGGACCTGATTGCTAACATTCTGGTGGTTCGTGACTACGCCGATATTTTTCCGGATAAGCTGCCGGGACTGCCACCGCATAGGGAGAAGGACTTCCAGATTCAGTTAGTACCAGGGGCTAAGTCGGTATCCAAGGCCCCTTATCGGATGGCCCCGAAGGAGTTGGCGGAGTTTCGGACACAGTTGCAGGAGCTGGTGGAAGCAGGATTTGTCAGGCCGAGCTCCTCATCATGGGGAGCTCCTGTCCTATTCGTGAAGAAGAAGGATGGCACTCTTCGCCTGTGCATTGACTATCGAGCACTAAACAGGCTGACCGTCCGAAATACCTATCCGCTCCCCAGGATAGACGAGTTGTTCGACTAGCTGGAGGGAGCCCATTATTTTTCGAAGCTGGACTTGAGGTCAGGCTACTACCAGCTGCGGATCCAGGAGGAGGATATTCCGAAGACGGCCTTTAGTAGCCGATATGGATTGTATGAGTTCATCGTGATGCCCTTCGGGCTCACGAATGCTCCGTCGGCGTTTATGAGCCTCATGAACCGGGTCTTCGAGGCCTATTTGGATGTCTTCGTCATAGTATTCATAGATGACATCCTTATCTATTCTAAGACGGAGGAGGAGCACACTCGACATCTGACACTGACCTTGGAGAGACTGCGGGAGCATCGTCTTTATGCGAAGTTCAGCAAGTGTCAGTTCTGGCTGAAGGAGGTGGCCTTCTTAGGCCACATTATCAGCGGAGCCGGACTGGCAGTGGACCCGACAAAGATTCAGGCAGTCAGGGATTGGCCGCCGCTGAAGACGGCCACGGACGTGTGAAGTTTCCTGGGACTTGCCGGTTATTACCGGAAGTTCGTAGAGGGATTTTCTCGAATCGCCCTCCCGCTCACATCCTTGACGAAGAAGGAGGTACCGTTCGTGTGGACCCCGCAGTGCCAGACAGCGTTCCAGGAGCTGAAGGATCGGATAACCTCGGCTCCCATTCTTACTCTCCCCTCGGGGAGGGAGGGATTTCAGGTCTACACCGACGCATCATATCAGGGATGGGAGCGGTGCTGATGCAGAACGGACACGTCATAGCTTATGCCTCCCGCCAGCTGAAGACCCATGAGAAGAACTACCCAGTGCACGACCTTGAGATGGGAGCAGTTGTGTTCGCACTGAAGATATGGCGGCACTACCTTTATGGAGTCCACTGTGATATATACTCCGATCATAAGAACCTTAAGTACGTGGACACGCAGAAGGAACTGAACATCAGGTAGAGGCGGTGGGTGGAGTTTCTATCCGACTATCAGTACGAGATGCACTACCACCCGGGGAAGGCGAATGTGGTAGCGGATGCACTGAGTAGGAGAGCCGCCACAGCAGGAGCAGAGCCTCAGTTGATGTCTATGGAGCTGCTGCAGAGACTAGAGGACATGCACATTACTCTGGTGTCGTCTGATGATCCTGAGCTCTATGAGGAGTACTTGGCCGCAATAGGCGTTATCGATGACATCAGAGACCGGGTCAGAGAGGGACAGAGGCAGGATGCCAAGTTAGAGCCCATCTTCCAAGCTCTGGAGGCAGGCACTGCAGGAGACTACACACTGAGGGATGACCTGGTGTGCTTCAGAGGACGGGTGTATATACCGGAGGGAGACCAGATCCGGGAGGATATTATGACGGAGGCGCACTGCAGCCGGTATTCTGTACACCCGGGGATCACAAAGATGACGGCTGATTTGAAGAAGAAGATGTTCTGGCCGGGCATGAAGAAGGATGTCTCATACTTCGTGACCCATTGTGAGGCATGTCAGCTAGTGAAGGCGGAGTGCAGGAACCCCGCAGTATTATTGCAGCCACTCCCGGTGCCGGAGTGGAAGTTTGATGGCATAGCCATGGACTTCATACATGGGCTTCCCCGGTCTCGGACAGGGAATGACTCGATCTGGGTAATCGTTGATCGGTTGACCAAGGTGGCTCGATTTATACCGATCAGGAAGGATGATTCAGTAGGAGTACTAGTGCGGAAGTTTGTGGAGCAGTTCATTCGTTATCATGGCGTGCCCAGGACGATAGTGTCGGATCGGGATGGCCGGTTCACCTCCAGGGAGTGGAGATCCGTGCAAGCTTACTTAGGCACGCGATTGACCTTCAGTACTGCATTTCATCCCCAGACAGACGGGCAGACAGAACGCACCAACCGGACACTGGAGGACCTTTTGAGGCTATGCATCTTGGACCGCGGGGAACCGTGGGAGAAGCTCTTACCCCTTGTCGAGTTCTCCTATAACAACAGCCACCAGTCCAGCATCAGGATGGCGCCTTACGAAGCCTTGTACGGGAGGAGATGCCGGACCCCGCTTTCTTGGGTTCAGAACGAAGATCCGAAGGTGTTGGGGTCAGAGTTTGTTGAGGACACCGAGGCACAGGTGAGGCTGATCAGGGACAGGATACTCGAGGCACAGAGTAGACAGGCTAAGTACTATGACGCCCGGCATCGGCAGGTGGAGTTCCAGGTGGGGGACCGGGTGTTTCTGAAGATCCGGCCCATGCATGGTGTCTCGCGGGTGCGTGGTCGGAGGAAGAAGCTCAGTCCTAGGTACATGGGCCCTTATAGGATCCTGGAGCGGATCGGAACCCTAGCCTACCGGCTGGAGTTACCACCAGAGCTGGAAGCACTGCACGACGTCTTCCATATTTCTTCACTGAGGAGGGCTCTGCTACGCCCGGAGCAGCAGATTTTGACCACCGAAGGGCCGGTAGCTTCAGACCGGTCAGTTCGGTTGGAGCCGGTTAGGATCGACGACCGAGGAGTACGAGTCCTGCGTCGCAAGAAGGTCCCATTAGTCAAGGTCCTGTGGAGGAACCACGACCAGGAGGAGCATACCTAGGAGCCGCAGGACCTGATGTGACAAAGACACCCAGAGCTATTCAGTCAGGTATACCTCTCAGACCCCTCAAGATGTTAATTTATTTTTCCTGCTTTAAATTTACTAAGGGCTGCTCTAGGCAGATAGAGGCTTATCTTTGTTTATTGGGGGCTTATCCTTGTTTATTGGGGTCTTGGTCTGCCGATTGGGCGAAGTAGTCATAGATCTAGTTTTCCCTTTAAACCTAGATTAGCAAACAAGCCGCTATGCTGGGATGTTACAAGGTTCTTTTCTTCGGTAGTAAGTCCCGTAGACTCAACCTTGATTTCGGGGACGAAATCTTTGTTTTGTTTATTGGGATTTGTAACATCCCATTTCCAACTAGACCCCTAATAATGGTTTTGGCCATGACTAGGTCATGACAAACCCTAGGAAGCCAGTAATGGGGCAAGAGATAGGGGACAGAAAGGTGGGAGATCATCATGGTCTGCAAATAGTAGAACCATAAACAATGGTGTAGGATGACCATGGGCCACACCCTAACCCCAAGACCCTACCACAACACCCCTAATACCTTGGGAGGCCCATTAGAGCCAAAAGGACCCATTAGGGTCAACCCAAGAGGCCTAGTTGACCAAGGTCAACCCTAGCCCTAAATGGGTCAAACTAGCCTACTTAGGGCCAACTGACCTACTCCTAGCCTAAAGGACCCCTCCTATGCCCTCCTAACCCTAAAGTGAGGTCAATGGGTCACTAAGGACACATGAGGGTCAGCCCTAGAGGCCAGGTTGACCCAGGTCAACTCAAGCCCTAACCTGGTCAAAGTACCCTTACTAAGGGTATGTGACCTCCAAAGTACAGGGTAACACTACATAACCCTACCTAGACCCTAAAGGAAGCCAATGGGTCACCCAGGACCCATAGGGGTCAACCCAATTGGTCATGTTGACCCAAGTCAACTCTAGCCCTAAAATGGTCAAAGTGCCCTTGCCAAGGGACATGTGACCCCCAAGATGCCCAACCAACCCTATTCAAGTAACCCTAGACCTCAAGGGAGCCCAATGGGCCACTAAAAACCCAATGGGGTCAACCCAGATGGTCAAATTGACCAGGTCAACCCTCATTTAGGTCAAGTCAAACTTAACCCAAAAGGGCTAACCCAAGCCCAAGCCACTTCTCCCTTAGGCTAAACCCATTCCCATGACCATCATAATCAAGTGGGCTGCATTTAGCTTGTGAGGTTGACGAGTCAACCAGGGGTGACTAGGAGAGAGAAAGGAGCCCCCCTCCATGATAATGGAGGAGAGAGAAAATGAGGAAGAAGAAGGGGAAGTGAGAGGCCGGCCAAGGAAGGCTAACAGCCACCAATTATGGCTGCAATCAACTCCTCTAGGAGAGAGGAGTTGATTCCAGCCGTTTCCTGGCCACCAAGGGGTGGGTTCAGCCCCCCTCCACACAACCCGAGCCACACCTTTAATGGTGTTAATGGCCATTGAAGAACCAGCCTCCCCTCTCCCCCATTTGCCATTTAAACACCTTCAGGGAGCCGAGGGGATCATTTTAGAGCATTTACCTGGAGGAGACGAGCCATTCCACTGTGCAGTTGCAGAAGCCGAGCGCCGCCGCCGTCGTCAATGGCATCCCGCCGCTCCTCACGCATTCAGGCCGCCAGGAAGGTCCTCCCCCTCTCCTTAACCCATGGTTAGATCATAGCAATCGATAGGACCAAGGTTCGGGCTCAATTGAGCCCGATCCAATTCGGTTTTCATGGATTTTTCTGAAGAAAACTCACCTCTCGGGATCGCCGGAAAAGGGGTTTCCGGCGGCCAAGCCGCCGCCTGGGGATGGCCACCACCTCAACGGAGGTGGTGGAGCCGGTGGCCGGCCGGGGAGGTGGTCGGGTCGCCGGCAGTGGCGTTTGGAAGTGGCTCCAGGCGGGATGAATCCTGGGCGTTGGCTCAAGGAAGAAGATGAAGGGATTCCGTCCCTTTTGCTTCAAGATTCGTGCGGGCCTGATTTTAAACTATAGGAATTAATTTATATTAATGCAATTCTTTCACAGTTTTTGATATTAATGGTTTTAAACTTTAAAAATACTTAGGTTCTCCTGGTGGAAAATACTTCAACATGAAAGTTGTAGTTTCTTGAGTCTACTTTATTTTAAAATTAGTTTGAACCCTTTTGGGTGTAAGGTCTGACCAGGGCACCCATTTTGGTGGGACATACCCTTAGGGCTAGGCAGTCATTAAATTGAGTGCCCACCCTTCACCCCTAGCCCAAATTAGTTGAAATATTGGCAGAGAGTCCATCCTAGCTATACCTAGGGCTTGTCCAAAAATGGGAATTTTTGGAGAAAATATTTCTATAGTTTTTGTAAACATTTAATAATTATTAAATAAATTAACTAAGTGCCCTAAACACCTCCAAACCCTCCCAAACTTCGGTGAGTGGTCCCTGGGTTCATTTTAGGTATCTGTATAAAATTTCATTTAAGTTGGATGTGTTTTGAATAGGTTTTGACCCAACCCTAACTATACCTTAAAAAGGGCATTTTGGGTCAAAAGTTGAACTTTAGATTTGAGTGACCAAATCACCTCAACAGAGACTGAAATTTGGGCCACTGACTTGTTAGGGCACTTGTCACCTCCCTATGGAATATGGTACAGTGAGGGATAGATTTGACCTAAGTTCCAAGGTCAAACCCTAAGGAGGGACCTTTTGGCCTTGTGAAGGGCATGAGTCCTAAACACCTTGGATGAACACCAAATTTTGCATGGAGGTTCCTAGGATATATAAAACCCTCTGGTAAAATTATTAGCAAATTATGGAAATGGTAGGGCCCCAAAAACCCTAACCCTAGCTTAGGTCCTAAAACTTGTAGTGTAAGTTTAGGTTAGCTAAACATCTTGAAACTTAACCAAATTTGGGTAGTGAGGGGATTAGAGTATTTTGAGCCTCTGATAATTTACTTGAGAAATTTTGGACAATATTTTTAGCACTTCATTAGTAATCAATGGTAATGCCCTAGTAATTATTTTGGCTATTGTGGTCTCACTGCCCATAAAGAGGGTATGAAACATGGGCAGAGTTAGCTTTAGGTTATAATAATCTTGTATGAATTTTGTTAGAATTTTTGGATATCTATTTAGGGCATCTACTTCACAAGTGCTTTATTTTGATTACATATTAATAATTCTTGTCAGAGGCCATTACTTACTGAAAAATCATGAAACTTCCTGTATAGTGTTTTTAGCTCAATGTTATCATATGGAAATTTTTGTGGAAATATTTGATGACTGATTAGCATACTTTGTTCATTAACCCTTAAATTAGAGAGTTCATAAGAAAATCAAATATAGCCTTATTTCCAAATGATAAATTATGAAACTTTTTCTAGGGTACTTGTAGGCCATCACAATCATCCCTGAATTTTCTCTGAAGTTTTGGAGGTGTTATTACTATAGAATCTTTTAAAATGACTTTTTATGGGGCATCTTTGAAATTAAATTTAAAGGCCTAAACCTTGCTGAAAAATTGGAAGACTTAGGATTTAGAGTTGATTAGGCATTTTGTAATTATCATAAATTTAGTGGATTATTATCTTGTCTGAAAGTGGTACATCATGTTCAAACCTGGGCCTTTTGGGACACTAGAATAAATAAATTAATTATCAGACAAATTAGGGAAATTATGGATTTCTGGATTTATGCTTCAAATGTCTTTTTAGATCTCTAATAATTATCATAAGGGTATAGGATGAATATTTAATGTACTTCCCTTTTTACGGGTCATGTAGCTTAAGTGGTCTGCATATAGCAAAACTGCAGGATTTCATTTGGATGTGAATTAGGGCACGAATGATGGGTCTTGTGGTTTGCTGTAAGGACAAGTGGAAGGGGCTGCATCTATGAAAGATGAGTGAGTAGGGTGTGGTTTTGACTAGGGTTTATAGGCGTTCGGGTCCGACGAAAGATCGTCCTACCCAAGGAGAGTTGGAGTCAAATTACCCTAGGGTTAGCATATCGAAATATGAGAAAATAAAGGGTAAGGGAATCAACCAATAATAAAATAAGTACCTTGCTAAAGGGAACGCTGGGCGTAATCCCAACATAGTTCCTAGTGCCCCTTGAGAGCCCTTCACAGGGAATACCGGGGGCAGTCCTGGGTTAACGTAAACTGTTTAACAAGCTGAAAAGAGTAACTTAGTAATTAGGGTTGCACACTCCACAACACTGATGGCACCAGAGGTTGGTTAGGAGCTTCGGCTCGGATGGTTAAAAGGCGGACTTTGGGTCCGGGGAGCTTCGGCTCGATTGCTTGAGTCGGACGTGTTGGTCCGGGGAGCTTCGGCTCGATTCTTGAATACGCTAATTTGCATGTGCATAACAGGAAAGGAAATTAAGGTGGTGGGTCTTCGGTATCGGAGGGTCGATGCACCGACGCCAATACGTTGACTCGGCAAGTGTGGTTAGCACTTCGCCAACAGAAGTCCGGTGCGCCAGCCGACAAGAGTACGCAGGAGTCCGCTTCGTGCACCAAGCGTTGAGGCGTACGATAGGTCTGACCGGTAGTGCTTTACTGGTTTAGAGGTGGGCGAGGCCCAACCCATCGCTTCCGTCTGCTACTACGGAGGTATCCTGGGAGGTTACGGCTCCAGAAAGGGGGAACTAAAGGTCTGTGTGCACAGAGTCGGGTGTGTGTGTTGCACTTGCATGCCCATCATACCCACTTGCATGTCATAGCATAATCGTTACCTTAAACCTTGACACCTAAAGTATAAGTGGAATGGGACGCTTATACTTAAGGACCTGCAAAACGACCCCTTAGTCTATAAGCTTGTGTGGGCAAGTTTATAAATTAAGGTTAATTTTGATATATTTAGTTACTGCTGTTTGACCACTGACACCCCAACGTATAAATCGGTATGGGACTTTTTATACGATGGGAGCCTTGCAAAAGACCCCTTGGCTTATGCGTTTTTCACATAAGTGAAGGTTACATTTCAGATTACAGCTTATTGTCTTTATATGCTATAAAACTTGCTAGAATAGGACCGCTGCCACCTGCTCTTGATATTCTCCACCTTCAAGTCCTCCCCTTTCTTCCTCTCCGCTCGGTGCCTAGGAGCCGTGGGGGAAGGGGTGGGGGATGATAGGACTTAGTCTTTTAGACTAACGGTTTTCGAACCGCATCATTTAGGGGATCGCGGAGACCAGCATGGAGGAGCAGCCCCAGAGACCGGTGCGCTTGGAGGTGGGGCAGTCTAGCTCCGGAGTTCACACAGCCGGGACCGTGAGTCTCGACCCTGAGTAGTTTTCTACTTTTGTTTCTGCATGAGAGATCTTGTAGTGAGGATTTGATGTACCGGGCATAAGCCCGTTTTGCTACTCTGATGTTACTTTCTGTGGACACTCCCTTCGTGGAGTTATATTTATTATGTCATGTGATTCTCTGTGGACAGATAGTTTACATTTACTTCACTATTATGCTACTTTTCTGTGATCGAAATGGCCGGCAGAATCGGCGCTTTGTGGTGATGACGCTTCAGGGCGTGAAGGAGTCACCGCAAAACGGCGGTTCTGGGCCTAAGACCCCGGAGTCGAAAAAGAAAAAAAAAGGGGGGGGTCTTACACAAGCCCTAAGTGTCGACACAAATTCTCTGAGCACAAAAAAATCGTCGAGTACAGATTAGCATTCGTCGACCTGAGATGCTGTGAACTTGAGGTCCAAGTTCGTCGAGCTCAGAATATAATTCGTCGACCGAAGCATGGAGCTGGACTAGAGAAATTTGAAGTAGTCCTGAGAATGCTTGAAGCAGGATCTGGTGTTCGTCGAGCAAAGAACAAAGTTTGTCGAGCTCAGCACTGCGAATAGGCTCACGATCGTCGAGCGCAGAGCTCCCTTCGTCGAGCTGAGTTCGACGAACGTCGAACTCATTTCACTTAGTCTGAAAAACTGATAGATCTGGAGTCCCTAATGGTCTTGAAGAAGGCTGGTCCATCTGAAGTTGAGATAGAGGACTGTCCTAGACTCAAAGACACAATCTTGACCCAGACTATACATGATGGGTCACATCCTAAGTCAGTGAACCTAGACCAAATCAACTAGGGATCCAACACTATTGTTCGGCTCCCGGGCCCCCCATCCCTGCTGCTGCCCAAACCTTCGGGGCTCTTCCCTTCTCCTTTCTTCCATTTGTTCCCTCTGTTCCCTCGGCTCCTTCTGTCTTCCTGCTGCTGGTTCCTTCCCGTCATCCTCTGCCAGCTTGGCCAACTTCCTGGCGAATGCTGGGTTTGCCCTCTCGAAGTCAATTTCCTTTGCCGCCCTATCCATGAGCTCCTCAAAGGAGAGGGGAGGCACCCTTTTCAACTCCATGCTAAAGAATCCCAGTCTCAGCCCCAGGGTGAACGCCAGCATCAGTGCGTACCCTGGGACCTCCTGGACCAGGAGGATCTCCTCCTGAAACCGGTCGACATAGTGACCCAGCGTCTCATCAGGCTTCTGCCTCACCGCAAACAGACACTCCGCTTCCTTCTTCCGCTTCTTCGACGTTGAGAACCTCAACAGGAAACTTCTCCGTAGATCCTCAAAACAGTAGATTGATCTTGCTGGCAACTGGTGGAACCAGTCCCGATCTTTCTCCTTCAGCGTGATGGCAAATAGCCGGCATTTGAAGGCATCCGTCATCTGCCTGATCAAAACAAAGTCTTCAAACCACTGTACGTGCTGTACAGGGTCATCCTTCCCCGAGTAGTAGGACATGTCAGGCTCCTGGAACCCCTCCGGCACCGGAGCTGAGATGATGAGCTCGCTAATTGGGCTCTCTCCTACAGCCTGGTGAGATGGTACGTCCCGCGGCCTCGGCTGACTGGCCCAATCCGCGAGACCGTGCCCCAGGAAGAGCTCCCGCACTGCGGCTTCCTTCTTTCCCAGATCCGTCAGCGCCTCCTTGCCCGGGCGCTGGCTCTGGCCAGGGAAAAGTTCCCGTGCTGCCACATCTCTCTCACCAGCCTCCCCCGGGACCTCCTTTCCCGGGCACTGCCCTGGGGCATTCTCGCCCAAGAGCGGGACCTCTTCTATTGGGACCTGAGGGGTGGCCCACTCGCCTCTCGCCGAGAAGGCCAAACTGATCGTCTGCAGAACCTCTCTCCTGAACTCATCCAGCATCCTCTTCATCGCTTCCTCTCCCAGGGTGTGGGAGCCTCCAGAACCTGACCCTTCACCTTCACCTCCAGCCATGGGACAAAACTTAAGGCTTTCTTGAATCGGCTGCCTTCCACACTCACCGCACCAGAACTGTTGAAGCCAAATATGACCTCAATTAGAGTTCGAAGATAAAGGGGGTGCAGCCAAAACCTACTTCTCTCAAGTCTCAACCCTCAACTGGATTCAAAGGACCTAAGACTGACCCAATAGCCTCAGCAGGGAGATCCCACCTCACACCCGGAAGATCTCTGAGAGCTTCCCCTCCAAAGCCAAAGCTGGGCTAGGAGCTCCTCAGAAAGCACTGGAATTTGGGAGATGATGATAGCTTGCTTTCTAAGGAGCCCTTATGGGTCTATTTATAGCATCGTGCTGACCTGAAATTACTGAAAAGCCCCTAGTTGGTCCTCCAATAGCCGAATCCCGCTGTTTTCCTGAGGGTACTGAGTTAATTTCTCCTGAGGGCAATTAGGACATTCTACCCAAGGTCCTGGGCCCCCCCTCGGCGAGAGCAGAGCCGAGGACCTCCTGTCCAGAGCCTGGCGCGAACGCTCTCGCCTGCTTACAGGCGAGAGCCCTTTGAGATTGGAGCCTGGCGCAAGCGCAAGCGTTCCCGCGCCGGCCGCGCTCGACGATCTTGGCCCGCTGTTCTCCGTTCGACGATTCGGTTGCGCTCGCCGATCTTGGATCGACAATCTGGCGCGATCATTCCCGCCCACTTGGGCGAGATCTTCCTTTGGGCGGGAACTCCTCGACGATTCGGTTCGATCGTTCCCGCCCACTTGGGAGAGATCTTCCTTAGGGCGGGAACTCCTTCGGCTAGCCCAATTGTGACCATTGTGCCTCCTGGTCTGACTCAGCGAATATGGGGTTGTACAGTTTGTGCATCCCGAATTTGGGTAAATTAAGGGAAGAACTGATGTATGTAGCGCATTATATGAAGTACTCAATTCACCCTGGGAGCACGAAGATGATCAGAGATATGAAAAAGCTGTTCTGGTGGCCAGGGCTCAAGAAAGATGTTGCTCTTTATGTGGCCAAATGCCAAACATGTGCTACGGTGAAGGCGGAATGCCAGAATTCGGACGGTTACTTGAAGTCGTTGTCGATTCCGGAATGGTAGTTCGACGATATTTCCATGGATTTCATGCATGGATTGCCGAGATCACAGCGCGGGAATGATTCCATCTGGGTGATTATTGACCGGCTGACAAAAGTGGCACATTTCCTGCCGAACAGATGAGATGATTCGGTGGAAACTTTGGCAAAGTTATATATTGACCAGATTGTGTGGCTACACGGTGTTCCTCGGAGCATCGTAAGTGATCGAGATGAGCGGTTCACGTTTAATGATTGGAGGCAAGTTCATCAACTATTTGGCACGAATTTGACATTCAGCACAGCCTTTCATCCCCAGACGGATGGTCAAACTGAACGAACCAACAGAACGATGGAGGACATGCTCAGGATGTGCGCCCTAGATTTCGGAAGGAGATGGGAAGATCATCTCTACATGGTGGAGTTTGCCTACAACAACAGCTACCAAGCGAGCATCGACATGGCACCGTATGAGGCTCTGTATGGACGAAAGTGTCGTACTCTTTTAACTTGGGTAGAAGCGGGCGAAGCTAGAGTTTATAGGCGTAATGAAGTCGATGAAGCAAACTCGACAATACGCATTATTCGGGAATGACTATTGATCGCTCAAGATCGACAAGCGAAATACTACAACGTCAAGCACCAGAACGTGGAGTTCGCTGTATGCGATTGGTTATACTTGAAGATCAAACTCTTCAAAGGCGTATCCAGGATTCGATGCCTGAAAAATTTAAGTCCAAGATACCTTGGTCCATTTGAAGTGGACGAGCGAGTTGGAGAAGCGGCATATCGGCTAGCTCTTTCGGCAGACTTCGGTGGATTGCATGATGTGTTTCACGTCTCGGTACTGCGGAAGGCCGTGAATGATCTAGCACAGGTGATCAGGGACGATCAAGTGCCGGTGGAGTATGGGATAACTGTAACGGCCCGGCCCATACAGCTCAGAGGCTGCCGCACCCATGCATGGGCCGCACAGCGTGTCCAGGACACCGGCACCGCTACAGGGCTGCAGCCCAATACACCCCAACGCCTCTCCCGCCTGTTTCTCAGCAAGGCACGTTGTTGGCACTAGGTTTCGAACCCGCAACCCTTGATAAGCCAACCATCCAATGTCCTCATCACCAACTGAGCTGCAGCTCAATTGGTGATGAGGACATTGGATGGTTGGCTTATCAAGGGTTGCAGGTTCGAAACCTAGCGCCAACAACGTGCCTTGCTGAGAAACAGGCGGGAGAGGCATTGGGGTGTATTGGGCTGCAGCACTGTAGCGGTGTCGGTGTCCTGGACACGCTGTGCGGCCCATGCTTGGGTGCGGCAGCCTCTGAGCTGTATGGGCCGGGCCGTTACATAAAAAGTGCACTTTTTATGTAACGTCCGGCCCATTTAGAAGAAGCCCGCTACAGGGTTGCAGCCCAATACACCCCAACGCCTCTCCCGCCGGTTTTTCAGCAAGGCGCGTTGTTGGCGCTAGGTATCGAACCCGCAACCCTTGATAAGCCAACCATCCAATGTCCTCATCACCAACTGAGCTGTAATGACCCTGGCCTATTTAGACCAGGCCTCGCCGGCCTACCAGCAGCCCGGGTTTAGAGCTCAGAGGCCCGCAGGCGTGTCTCGCCCCACGACACCACTGGTAGTAAGCCTAAACATCAAGGCCTGCAGGCCCAATGCACCCCAACCAAATCTCCGCGCCTGTTTTTCAGCAGCGGTAGGTTGTTGCCAAGGGGTTTCGAACCCAAGACCTTGATAAGACTCTCTTTCAACAGAGCTCATCACCAGCTGAGCTGTAACGCCCTCGGTTTTCTGCGTTTTGTTGATCTTTGGCTGGCGTTGCGATGGCGTATTTCCGGCTTTTTGCTGTTGTAGAGCGTGGTCTTAGCTCTTAGGATTCCCTGTGTAGCTTGTTTGTAGCCTGTTAGCAAGATTCCCCAGCTAGCCGGTGTCCGTTTGAGAAACTCGGTTGGGCCTCTTAGGGAATGCTTGTGTTTTGGCTTCGGGAGGTGTTATCCCGGGTTTTGTTCGTCGAATGTTAATTTTGACTTCGTAGTTGCGTTCGTAGCGTGGGTTTTTAGCTGCGGCGTAAATTTCATCTTTTTCCAAGAAGTTTCAGGTTTTGTGTTGTTTTGATGTTGAGAGTAAATAATTATTATTATGTATTGTTGTTTATTATTATTACTGCTGATATATTTAGTTTTGGGTCAGATTAGGGCTGGGTTCTTTTTTTTTGGTTTTTCCTATTTCTGTGTTTGGAGGAAGCCGTCGCCTGTGCGAGAGGAGAGGAAGAGCTCTGCCGGACTACCCTAGCCTTGGGACGCCGCTTTCCTGGAGATTTTGCGGTCGGATTTCGAGTTCGAGGGTGGATCTGGACTTCCCCCGCCGGGATCTGCCTTCTTTCTGCTCCTCAGCTTGCTGCCCTGCGGCCAGATCCGCAAGCGGGGGAGGCCGCCTGCCGAGTTCCTGGTATTGAGGCAAGTGATGTACCCTCATCCTTGCCTTAGTTGACCTTTGCCTTCTTTTGATTTAAATTTTTATCTCTTTCTTGTTGGGATTTTTAGGTGTAAGCTAGGGCTTGTTTCCGATCATAACGTGGTTAGTGTAGAAGGTTCCAGTTAATCCCAGTTTTCCTGAGGTATTGTGTCTATTAGGGATAGATTTAGTTCGGTTTAGGTCGAGTAGTTGCCATTGCCGATGGAGGTTGTACTCGAGAGAGAAGAGAGAATCCCCGTTCCCATTTTTGGTCGTTTGCTGGATCTGGCTCCTGTAGCCAGGTGGGGTGTCGACACTGTTGTGTCGACACCGGCCAGTCCTGGTGTCGACACTTGTTGTCGACACCAACAGCGGCAGTGTCGACACAAGGTGTCGACACCGGCTTCAGTGGTGTCGACACTTGGTGTCGACACCAGCGGCTGCAGTGTCGACACCATGTGTCGACACCGGCAGCAGTGGTGTCGACTCTTATTGTCGACACCAGCGGCTGCAGTGTCGACACCATGTGTCGACACCGGCAGCAGTGGTGTCGACACTTGGTGTCGACACCAGCGGCTGCAGTGTCGACACCATGTGTCGACACCGGCCGCTGTAGTGTCGACACTTCGTGTCGACACCGGCCGAGGTTGTGTCGACACCTTGTGTCGACACCGGCTTGCCGAGGTGTCGACACATCATGTCGACACTGGTGCTGCGCTTGTTTTGGGGTCAGGTAGACTCGGGGTTGGTTCGGGTTAGGCGTGCAAGGCCGCGTCGGTTGGACCCGACGTTTTTGCCTTGGGTTCGTGTGTTTCTTAGGACTGTTAGTGGGACTTTTCCCTAGGAGGGGGGCATTGGGTGCTCGGCTAACTTCTGCATGCCGACTCTTGGGTTGTGGCAGGTGGTGGAGTTTTGGTGGCCTCTGGAGGGGTGGTTTTATGTGGAGAGCTGTGGCCACCGCATTTTGCCCCGGTTTGGGTTGGTGTGTGTGGGACCCTAGAGCTGCCACTGTTTGACCCCTTAGCCCTTTTTGGGTTTGATTTGGTTATGCATTCAGACCCATGTTTTGACCACTGCCACTTACCCACGTGTTAGGGCTGTTAGTCCCTTTCCTGTTTATGTTTTCCTTTCTTTTGGCTTATGTATATGTCTTGATGCTGTTGCAGGCTCTCTTGGTAGGGCATGTTGGTTTTATTGCTCGCACTTGGTGTGCTCTGCGGTGTTTTAGACGGTACTCGTTTCTTACTGCCATTCTTTTTTTTCTTTTGTTTATAGCAGTTTGTTGCCGGGTTGGTAAACCCTTCATCTTATTTACTCATTAATCTATTGCTCTATTTACTTTTGATTGTTTCCTTGCTGAGGTGTTCTTTTGTTGAATGCCTCAGGTCCAGGTTGTAGCCAGTTCAGCGGCTAGTTCTTTGGGAGGGGCTTGTTGGTGGCCTCTAGGGTAGCTGAGATTGCTGATCTCCGTTTTGTTGTGAGGTAGATCTTTACTCTTCCGTATAGACATGCATGCTCGCCAGTGGGTTCGTGCCAGGTTGTTGACGCCCACTGGTGGCTTCTTGTGGGGCTGAATATGAATTTAAACTGCTGATTTTTCCTATCTGTGGTTGGTTACTTGCTTCTGGGAAGGATTTATGCTAGGTTGCATGTTAGATATTTTAAACCCTAAAAGTATTAATATATGTACTTCATGCATAACATGTATTCTAAAACAAAGACACTATTTTTCCTCAGCGTAAAACACTATCTTTTTATACCTACTTTATTCACCTTAGGGTCGTGTGCGCGTAAGTCGTCCCCCGGGGACCCTTATGCTCTTTTAGGGCGTCAATTTAATTGAACCAAAGTATTTTTTTCTGCTGCGTATAAATATAGTTTTAACTGTGGACTAGCTGATCCACCGAGCCGAGGGATACGACCATTCAACAAAACTGATTCTCTTTCATACTTAATTAACAACTTTTCCTTAAAACCTAACGTCTGGAGTTTTGCCTAAGCGTGTGCAGTTATCCCCTGCACGACGTGGCATCACAGCGCGTGTTTTCTCCTACTCTGATACGATCTTTACCGTTGAGAAAATGCGGGTTGTGACAGTTGGTATCAGAGGGACGTTGCTTGACAAATGGTTGGGCAACCTTTCCCTTGTCTGCATTAGTGTTTAGCATCATACCACTCACACACCGAGATGTCATCGGCAGGTCTTGGCCGAAGCACGAACACTGCACTCATGAGCATGAAGAAGTATACATGGCATATTATGTAGTATGGGATGCATAATATGTGTTTGTATATGGATCCACCATAGGAGGCAACATGTGAGGGTTATGTAGTATGGGATGCATAACCTCACCACATGAATGCGGCTAGCACATTTTCTTTTTTCGTTACATGGGAATGTTATGTAGTATGGGATGTATAACATTTTCATGTGTACGCCGCCCATGGCATGCACTAAGGCCTTTTTAGAATGCATAGCACATCATGCATAGCATAACATTTCATAAGCACAACGTGCCAAGCTAAAGATTTGCAAGATGACATATGTACACACATGGTTTTGAGTCAAAAAAAAAGAGAATACAAATGCATGCATTCATGGTTTAGGCACATGAGTCAGTATGATGGTGGTGAACCATCTTAGGATAAGCATAACATCATCATGGTAAAAACAACTCCCAGAGCAAGTTTTTGCAGTTGAAGTTCATATCTAAGTGTGTTTGTCCGTACCGGGTAGTTTCGTTCTAGTTGATCGGCTAGGATTTGTCTAAAGCTTGTGCGATTTTAGGATGGCGAGACGTCCTGCGACGAGATCGACCCCCCAATCCGAGGGTGAGACGTCAGGAGCGCAGAGCGATGCGTTGGTAGAAAGCCTGCGGCAGAGTAATGAGGAGTTATCGAGGCAGGTAGTGGCTATGCAGGCTCAGATTCAGTCTCTTGTAGCAGTGGTGGCGGGACAGACCCCGAGAGCTCAGAACCCCGCAGAGGGGGTAGCTGTCCCTGCCCCTCCTGCTCCTCCCGTGCCTTTGGTTGTGGTGCCTCCGGAGATGGCGTTCATATCCCAGTTTCAGTGGCTGAGACCCCCTACCTATGATGGGCAGGCAGATTTCATGATTTTGGATGACTGGCTGATTACCATTGAGGAGATGTTCTCTTACTCAGGGATTACGGACGATCAGAGAGTGATGCTCGCTGCTTACCAGCTCAAGGGCTTGGCAAAGAATTGGTGGCTGAGAGAGAAGGAGAGCTTAGTGGCGGGTTGCTCTTGGGAGTCGTTTAAGGTGCTGTTGTTAAGTAAGTTCCTGCCTTCAGTCGAACGGGACCGGCTAATGAACGACTTTCTTCACCTAAAGCAGAGGAAACTCACGGTTAGTGAGTATGAGATCGAGTTTAGTAAGTTGAGTCGGTTTGCTCCGGGTCTGGTGAGTGTTGAGTCAGACCGAGTTAAGCGATTTCTGGGTGGACTAAGAAGCGACATACAGCAGTTAGCGAATGCCTATGGAGCAGTCAGTTACGCCAGTGCGGTTGAAGCTGCTTTGAGAGTTGAGGCCATTGAGAATGCCAAGAATAGAGGCCAGCAGTTAAGGAAAGATAAGCGGAAGTCCGGTGGAGGGAAGAGCCCTCAGGAACCTGATGCTGTCTTAAGAAAGAAGGTCAAAGAGATTTGTAGCTTTTGTGGCCGGCCAGGCCACCCCTTCGAGATGTGTTTCAAAAGGTTGGGAGTGCAGAAGAAGGAACATGTAACGCCCCGAAACTCAAAGGAGCGAAAGGGGGACGTTTTAGGCCAGTTTGGGTTCTGGCAGCAGGCACACGGCCTGGGACACGGGCGTGTCCCAGGGCGTGTCGAGCCGTGTCGACACTTAGCCGCGAAGTCGTCAAGATTGTCTCGACGATTCGTCGAGAGTGGGCACACGGCCTGCGACACGGGCGTGTCGCAGGGCATGTCGACCCGTGTCGACACTTAGCCGTGAAGTCGTCGAGTTATACTCGACGATTCGTCGAGAATGGGCACACGGCCTGCGACACGGGCGTGTCGCAGGGCGTGTCGACCCGTGTCGACGATCGTCCCGGGGAGTCGTCGAGATTCACTCGACGATCGTCGAGTCAAGGCACACAGCCTAGGACATGGGCGTGTCCAAGGCCGTGTCATCAAGTCGTCGATCTTCCCTCGACGAAATGTCCCGTGTACACGGCCTGGGGTCCAGGCGTGTCAATGTGATACGGGTAAGGACACGGGCGTGTCCTAGAACCCGTGCAGTGCTCGGGTTGAAAATGGGGAAAAATCATGGGGTACACGGCCGGCTACACGGCCGTGTGAGGTGGAACACGGGCGTATCAGATCGAACACGGGCGTGTTCGATACCCGTGTGAGGTTCCAGGAGATTCGATTTTGACGGCGAATGCGGCACACGGCCCTGGACACGGGCGTGTACCAGGCCGTGTTCGGTCCAGATTGGGCATTTCAGCCCCGAATCAAAGCCGTTTGTTTCCTTGTTTTGAGATCCAATGGTTGGGGGATGTTCCTGAAGGGATATACCCGTGGGTTGACTTAGAAATCCATCACTTTTCATACCTTGTTCTCTTTCTAAGTCCTTGGAGAGAGAGGAGAGTTAAGGGAAGAAGAAGGAGCTAGATCCGCCATTGGAGGAGCTTCGAAGCTCCGATCGCAAGCCGACTCCGGATTCACGGAGGCAACGCAAGTGCGGTGATTTCCATCCGATTACTTTTCAATGGCGCCAAAGAGGAACTCAAGGGTAACGATCCTCATCTTGAGCATGAATAGCTCTCTTTCTTAGCATAGGAAGCCCGCTCTCGCGAGTTTGCGGAGAGTTGGAGGCGTTCCTTCGGGTAGATATGTAAAGGCCCCGTTGTTTAGCGTCCGTATGCGAGAACGGACATAGGCATGATGTGTGAAGCCTACCCGGACATGTTAGTCTGGATCGGTGATGTTGCATTGCATAAGGCCGGAGAAGACTCCGTGCTATTAGTTGTTTTTCGGGTTTTCTACGCGGTAGATTGCAGCAGGGAGCCTTGGGGACTAACCCAAAGGTGCACCCGGAAAACTGGGCGGATACGAGATCTTGCCAACTTGGTGGCCTGAGAGCCAACTTGAACATAACCGAGTTATGTGACTTGTGATGGAAATGGGACTCGGTGGAAGTTTGACACACGCAAATGGCTTAAATTGTCGTTGCGATGTGAGCACGGGTTAGATGGAACCGTACCCGCTTTATGTCGTTCGGTTAAAGAGACCTAAAGGCACGTGGCACTTACCGTTGGCATAGAGTAGGGTCTTCGGCGGTCAATGGCTTAAATTGTCGTGACCCAGGCCGGGAAGACAAATTGCTCATAGGTTTGGCCGTCCTAGTGGCGGTGGTGAGTCCGGAATGTCAATGGCTTTAATTGACGTGACATCGACCGGTTCACCGAGAATGTGCCCTGAGAGAACGGGACGTGTGGCCGTGCGAGCCAACGTCTGTGATGAAATGGCTAAGTATATAAATTGCTCGCTTATGCTAATGAAATGCAGGGAAGGAGCATCGCCGCCCCGAGTTGGGGGCGGGATCGTTATAATTTGGTCAGCATTGCTGACCGTTGCCTTGTTTTGCCACCGTGCGGTGGTTTGTTGCTTGCAGGTGTAGCTGGACCAAGCGGTCAATAGCGGGCTAAAGCCCTTTTTGCGAAGCCGGCCCTCGAAGGCCCAAATGGAAATGTTTATTGCTTTATTCATGTATGACCGGCCTGCGTGCCGTGGTTTGTAAATCATGTAACAGTCAAGTGAAACGTTTTGTAAGGCCTTAAGGCTTGTTTTGAGTATTTTGTAATAACATTCCTATTTTCGTATTAGTGGACATTCGTGCTTGTTGCTGGGTTCTTGTTTACAACTTTTATAAACTGCTTCCGCTAGAATGCTCTGTGTAGGACGTTGAGATTGGTTGGATGGTTTCCATAAGTAACCACCCGGTCTGTCTGTGGTATATGGCGTCGGGCCCCGGCCGGACCTACTACTATATGCTATGCGACGGATAGGGGGTGTTACAATTTGGTATCAGACTACTGGTTTTGGTTGTGCTTAAACTGAATTCGTGGGCGAATTCTTTTTAAGGGGTGGTGAGTACATTGTGTGCGTCATCGTAATAACAGTAAAAGAACCCATGAATGTCCACTTAGGAATGAAAATACTCGTGTTTGAGGAACCCGCGTGTTCCTATAATTGCCGTTTGCAATTTATTTGGTCGCTTAACGGTGTTTTGTACCACTATAGGTGACAGAAGTGGTGTTGGGCCGTCAGAACGCCGAGTTTCTGAGGCTAGTAGTGCACCGGATGTTGCTCCTGCAACACCTCTGTCGGCTGAAAATATACGATTGGTGGTTGAAGCGGTGTTGGCCGTGATAAATGCGCAGCCTGGAAGGCAAGCGCAGCAGCCCGCTCCTGTGATGGAGCAAGAACCTCTGCAAGAGGCTGAGCCGAGGAGGGTGGAGCAAGTGGTTGTAGAACCGGTGGTGCCAAGGAGGGCAACTGAGAGGCAGCTAAAGCATGTAATGAGCTTTAACCCTCCGCTATTCTCGGGGTTGGGAACCCCATCTCAGGCTGAAGACTGGCTCTCCATGGTGAAGAGAGTCATGACAGCGACGGAGACGGAGGAGTGGCAAATGACCACCATCGCTACGTTCCTTTTGGACGGTGAAGCGAGGATGTGGTGGGAAGGATTGGAGCTGCATCATTTGAGAGGTAGACAACTGATAGACGTTCCGATGGAAGAGTTCTCGGGATTGTTCTTGGCCAGATACCTCCCTTCGACGCAGAAGATAGCGTTGGAGAACGAATTTCTGAGGTTGGTTCAGGGTGAGAGGAGCGTGGATGAATATCTCCACGAGTTTACCCATTTGAGTCGATATGCTAGCTCCACCATCATGGATGAGGAGCGCAAGACTAATTGCTTCTACGAAGGGTTGAGAGACGAGTTGAGGTTGTTACTCTCGGGGCCAATGACGCAGGGTTTCTTAACCTTGGTCAATACTGCCCGGTCCTTGGAGAAGGACATGAAGAACGTGCAAGCGAAGAAAGGCTTGGGTGATAGAAAATCTGAATTTAAGGTGCCGACTACTTCAAAGTCCGGCTATCGGAGGGCTTTCAAGAAGCATAGGACTTCGGGTCCAGCTCCTTCTGGCGCTTCTGGGGCGACTACGGGTCGGACCCCGGGTGCGTGTTTTACTTGTGGCAAGACGGGGCATTTTGCCCGTGATTGTTGGAGCGGACGTCCTAAGTCCGAGAGGAAGCCGGGAGCTACATATGAAGAGAAGGGAAAGGCGGTGGAGTCGACCGCATCCCATTATGCTCCGGCCCAACCAAGGGTCTACAATCTTGGCCAACAGGAGGCCATTAAACAAGCTGATGTGGTGACAGGTACGGTTTAATTTATAGCAAGTCAATTTATTTAAATACTTGTTATGCACATGTTACCTTACCACTGCTTGTTTAGGATTTGTATTGATTTGTGAAAATCCGGCACGAGCACTTTTCGATACGGGAGCCTCACACTCCTTCTTGTCCGAAGGATTTATATCACGCATCGGAGTCCCTTCTTCGATGGCGAAGGATAAGTTGGATGTGTTGTTGCCCAATGGGTGTTCGATGCGAGCGGATAGGATCTGCGATGTTAAGACTCGTATTGGGGAGCAGGAGTTCGACCTGCGGGCGTCTTTACTTCCGTTAGTGGAGTTCGACGTCATATTTGGCATGGACTAGGTCTCGGAGCAGCAGGCCCATATAGATTGCGGTAGCAAGGAAGTTAAGCTGGGAGCAAGTCGTGAGACGACATTTACGGGCTTAAAGGGGTCGAGCAAGACGTTGATGTCTGCTCTTCAGGTGGTGAAGGCGGTTCGTGCTGTAGCAGAACTGTTCTTTACACTAGTGGAGGTTGCAAAGCCGAAGCCCGCGTTGGATTGTATTTCAGTGGTATCGGAATACCCTAATGTGTTCCCTGTAGATCTTCCTGGAGCCCCGCCTCAACGGGAGATAGATTTTACGATCGATCTAGTGCTAGGTGCAAAGCCTGTGTCACGATCTCCGTATCGGCTAGCGCCTAAGGAAATGGCAGAGCTGAAAGTTCAACTGCAAGAGTTGTTGGAGCAAGGGTATGTGCGCCCGAGTTCTTCGCCTTGGAGCACACCGGTCCTCTTTGTTAAGAAGAAGGACGGAAGCTTGAGGCTATGTATTGATTATTGGGAGCTAAACAAGCTGACGGAGAAGAACAAGTACCCGATCCCCCGGATTGATGATCTCTTTGATCACTTAGTCGGGTCGACGGTGTACTCGAAGTTGGATATCAAGGCTGGGTACTATCAGCTGCGAATAAGGGAGAGTGATATCCCGAAGACAACGTTTAGTACGAGATACGGGCATTATGAGTTTATGGTCATGCCGTTTGGGCTGACTAATGCGCCGTCAGTATTCATGGATTTGATGAACAAGACGTTCAGGGAGTACTTGGACCATTTCGTGATCGTCTTCATCGACGATATTTTTGTGTACTCGCAAAGTGAGGAAGATCACTTCAAGCATCTTCATTTGGTGTTGGAGACGCTAAGGAGAAATCAGTTGTATGCCAAGTTCTCGAAGTGCGAGTTTTGGCTATCCTCAGTGGCGTTCCTCGATCACATAATGAGTGGAGAGGGTATTGCTGTGGATCCGGCGAAGATTGTTGCGATACGGGAGTGGCCTGAGCTCGCTACTGTAGCGGAAGTCCGGAGCTTTCTAGGGCTTGCCGGCTATTATAGGCGCTTCGTAGAGAACTTCTCGCAGATAGCGTTACCTCTCACTACATTGACGAGGAAGGAGCATAAGTTCGTTTGGACGCCGGAGTGCGCATGAGCTTTTGAGGAATTGAAATGTCGGTTGACCACAGCGCCTGTGCTGAGTTCGCCATGTGGGACCGAAGGCTAAGAGATATATAGCGATGCTTCAGGCAGCGGTTTGGGTTGCGTGCTACTACAGCACGGAAGCGTGATAGCTTATGGCTCGAGACAGCTAAAAGTGCACGAGAGGAATTATCCGGTCCATGACTTGGAGTTAGCGGCCGTGATTTTTGCCCTGAAGCTGTGGAGACACTATTTGTACGGTGTGAAGATTGATATCTACACCGATCACAAGAGCCTAAAGTATCTGATTGATCAGAAGGATCTGAATATGCGGCAGCGTAGGTGGATGGAGTTCCTGGGGGACTATACATTCAAGATCCACTACGTGCCTGGCAAAGGGAATGCGGTTGCGGACGCGTTGAGTCGCCGAGCCCCAGCTCAAGCCAATTGGCTATCAGTGCATGATGAGCGGTTGGTGCGGGAGTTGGAGGCGTTGGAGATTGTTTGTGTGGACAGACAAGCAAGTGCTGAAGCAGTTCTGAATTGGACTGAAGTCCAATATGACCTGGCTGATCGGATTCGGCAGGCTTTGGATATGGATGCTCACATGAAGCAGTTCATGATAGAGGCTCTGGATGGGTCAAATTCCCAATTCGTCGTGGAGGACGAATTGCTTTGGAAAGACGGTCGTCTGTGGGTCCCAAGTGTGGGCAATTTACGGGTGGAGTTGTTGTACGAGGCACACCATACCAAGTACTCGATTCACCAGGGGAGCACGAAGATGTACCGCGACGTAAAGAAACTGTTTTGGTGGCCGGGTTTGAAGAAGGATGTGGCGTTATACGTAGCGAAGTGCCAAACCTGCGCCTTGGTAAAGGCGGAGTGCCAAAAGCCGGGAGGATTTCTTAAGTCCTTGCCTATTCCGGAGTGGAAATTCGACGACATCTCTATGGACTTTGTGCACGGTTTTCCAAGGTCGCAAAAGGGGAACGACGCCATTTGGGTGGTTGTTGATCGACTAACGAAGGTGTCGCATTTTATTCCGCATAGGAAGGATGATCCGGTGGAGAAGCTGGCAAAGCTTTATGTGGATAACATAGTATGGCTTCATGGTGTGCCCCGCAGCATCGTGAGTGACCGAGATGGGCGGTTCACATCCAATGATTGGAGGCTGGTGCAGCAAATGTTGGGAACAAAGCTGAAGTTTAGCACAGCCTTCCATCCGCAAACGGATGGGCAGACCGAGAGGGTCAATAGAACCATGGAATACATGCTTCGCATGTGTGTCTTGGATTTTGGAAAGCAATGGGAAGACCACATTTATTTGGTGGAGTTCGCATACAACAACAGCTACCAAGCGAGTATTCAGATGGCGCCTTTCGAGGCCCTATATGGTAGAAAATGTCGCACACCGTTGTCTTGGTTAGAACCGGGTGAGTCAAAGTTGTATAAGCGATCGGAAGTAGAGGGTGCTACTTCTTTGGTGAGAACCATTCGGGAGAGGTTGCTTATCGCTCAGGACCGGCAAGCAAAGTACTATAATGCCAAGCACAGGAACGTGGAGTTCGCTGTGGGCGATTATGTATACTTAAAGATCAAGCCGTTCAAGGGTGTCTCGCGGGTGCGACGATTGAAAAAGCTAAGCCCAAGGTACCTTGGACCGTTTGAGGTTCTGGAGCGAGTTGGGCAAGCGGCCTATCGGCTGAAGCTTTCAGTGGAGCTATGTGGTTTACACGATGTATTCCATATTTCGGTGCTTCGAAAGGCGGTGCAAGAGCCTACGCAAGTGATCACGGTCGATCAAGTGCCGGTGGATAGTGAGCTAACGACAAAGGTCAAGCCCGTGCGAATTGAGGACTCGGAGGTCAAGCGGCTACGCAATAAAGAGATCAGGATGGTCAAGGTCCGGTGGGACAATTGCGGCCGTGAGGAGCTCTCTTGGGAGCGAGAGCATACTATGCTTGACGAGTATCCGGAGTTGTTCCGCTCAGGTACAAAATTTTGTTTTTGTACATGTCTTTCCTTTATGTAATTTCGTGGGCGAAATTCTTTTAAGAGGGGGAGAGTTGTAACTCCCCGAAACTCAAAGGAGCGAAAGGGGGACGTTTTAGGGCCAGTTTGGGTTCTGGCAGCAGGCACACGGCCTGGGACACGGGCGTGTCCCAGGGCATGTCGAGCCGTGTCGACACTTAGCCGCGAAGTCGTCAAGATTGTCTCGACGATTCGTCGATAGTGGGCACACGGCCTGCGACACGGGCGTGTCGCAGGGCGTGTCGACCCGTGTCGACACTTAGCCGTGAAGTCGTCGAGTTATACTCGACGATTCGTCGAGAATGGGCACACGGCCTGCGACACGGGCGTGTCGCAGGGCGTGTCGACCCGTGTCGACGATCGTCCCGGGGAGTCGTCGAGATTCACTCGACGATCGTCGAGTCAAGGCACACGGCCTAGGACACGGGCGTGTCCAAGGCCGTGTCATCAAGTCGTCGATCTTCCCTCGACGAAATGTCCCGTGTACACGGCCTGGGTTCCAGGCGTGTCAATGTGACACGGGTAAGGACACGGGCGTGTCCTAGAACCCGTGCAGTGCTCGGGTTGAAAAAGGGGAAAAATCATGGGGTACACGGCCGGCTACACGGCCGTGTGAGGTGGAACACGGGCGTGTCAGATCGAACACGGGCGTGTTCGATACCCGTGTGAGGTTCCAGGAGATTCGATTTTGACGGCGAATGCGGCACACGGCCCTGGACACGGGCGTGTGCCAGGCCGTGTTCGGTCCAGATTGGGCATTTCAGCCCCGAATCAAAGCCGTTCGTTTCCTTGTTTTGAGATCCAACGGTTGGGGGATGTTCCTGAAGGGATATACCCGTGGGTTGACTTAGAAATCCATCACTTTTCATACCTTGTTCTCTTTCTAAGTCCTTGGAGAGAGAGGAGAGCTAAGGGAAGAAGAAGGAGCTAGATCCGCCATTGGAGGAGCTTCGGAGCTCCGAATCGCAAGCCGACTCCGGATCCACGGAGGCAACGCAAGTGCGGTGATTTCCATCCGATTACTTTTCAATGGTGCCAAAGAGGAACTCAAGGGTAACGATCCTCATCTTGAGCATGAATAGCTCTCTTTCTTAGCATAGGAAGCCCGCTCTCGCGAGTTTGCGGAGAGTTGGAGGCGTTCCTTCGGGTAGATATGTAAAGTCCCCGTTGTTTAGCGTCCGTATGCGAGAAAGGACATAGGCATGATGTGTGAAGCCTACCCGGACATGTTAGTCTGGATCGGTGATGTTGCATTGCATAAGGCCGGAGAAGACTCCGTGCTATTAGTTGTTTTTCGGGTTTTCTACGCGGTAGATTGCAGCAGGGAGCCTTGGGGACTAACCCAAAGGTGCACCCGGAAAACTTGGCGGATACGAGATCTTGCCAACTTGGTGGCCTGAGAGCCAACTTGAACATAACCGAGTTATGTGACTTGTGATGGAAATGGGACTCGGTGGAAGTTTGACCCGCGCAAATGGCTTAAATTGTCGTTACGATGTGAGCACGAGTTAGATGGAACCGTACCCGCTTTATGTCGTTCGGTTAAAGAGACCTAAAGGCACGTGGCACTTACCGTTGGCATAGAGTAGGGTCTTCGGCGGTCAATGGCTTAAATTGTCGTGACCCAGGCCGGGAAGACAAATTGCTCATAGGTTTGGCCGTCCTAGTGGCGGTGGTGAGTCAGGAATGTCAATGGCTTTAATTGACGTGACATCGACCGGTTCACCGAGAATGTGCCCTCAGAGCACGGGACGTGTGGCCGTGCGAGCCAACATCTGTGATGAAATGGATAAATATATAAATTGCTCGCTTATGCTAATGAAATGCAGGGAAGGAGCATCGCCGCCCCGAGTTGGGGGAGGGATCGTTATAATTTGGTCAGCATTGCTGACCGTTGCCTTGTTTTGCCACCGTGCGGTGGTTTGTTGCTTGCAGGTGCAGCTGGACCAAGCGGTCAATAGCGGGCTAAAACCATTTTTGCGAAGCCGGCCCTCAAAGGCCCAAATGGAAATGTTTATTGCTTTATTCATGTATGACCGGCCTGCGTGCTGTGGTTTGTAAATCATGTAACAGTCAAGTGAAACATTTTGTGAGGCGTTAAGGCTTGTTTTGAGTATTTTGTAATAAGATTCCTATTTTCGTATTAGTGGACATTCGTGCTTGTTGCTGGGTTCTTGTTTACAACTTTTATAAACTGCTTCCGCTAGAATGCTCTGTGTAGGACGTTGAGATTGGTTGGATGGTTTCCATAAGTAACCACCCGGTCTTTCTGTGGTATATGGCGTCGGGCCCCGGCCGGACCTACTGCTATATGCTATGTGACGGATAGGGGGTGTTACAGAACAGGTGCGTGCGATTCAGGGTACTTCCAGGGGAGACTTTGTGTGTGCCTTGTGTGGAAGGAAGGGGCACGAGGCTGCCCGTTGTTGGCTAAAAGATAAGGTCTGTTTTCAGTGCGGCCAGAAGGGTCATCTCAAGACAAGGTGCCCTCAGACCCAGTCTATTATGCAGCCAGTTCCCCTCCAGGCTCTGCCACTGCCTCAGCGTGTGGATAAAGGAAAAGGAAAGATGAATGTGCTCTCCACAGACGAAGCGCAGACCTCGACCCAGGTTATCTCAGGTTCGACTCCTCCCCAGTCGTTTCGTTACGTTCCCTTTTTGGTTGTAGTTTCTCTTTTTGCGCTTGTTGTCTTAGATGCGTGTGCAATTCGTAGGGCGATTTAAGGTAAAGAACCGATGGGTGCGCGTTCTCTTCGATTCCGGCGCTACCCACTCGTTTGTGGCTAGAGCCTTCGTGAAGCGGTTCAGTTTGAGCCTAGAGCGTGTTGGTGGTGCCTTCTGCGTTAAGTTCCCCTCTGGTGAATCTGTGGTTACGGACCTGGGTATCCTTGATTGTCCGATTTTGTTGGGAGATTTTCTAGCCAAGGCAGATTTGAAGGTGATTGACCTGGAGGACATTGACGTTATTTTGGGCATGCACTGGTTGTCAAGGTACGATGCTGTGATCCAGTGTAAGGGTAAGCGCTTGGACTTCGTCAAAGACAACGGTCAGCCAGGGAGCGTTTTTGGGTATTCTCTCCAGGAGTCTCCAATCATTTCTGCGGTGCGTGCTCGAAAGTTGCTTGTTTCTGGCTGTTTTGCCTGTGTGGTTTCTCTTGTAGGGTCGATTGTTAGTAAGCCCCGTTTGGAAGAAATTCCTATGGTGTGTGACTTTTCTGATGTGTTTCCAGACGACCTTCCCGGTCTTCCACCCGACCGAGATGTCGAGTTTGCAATAGATTTGGAGCCAGGCACGCGTCCTATCGTGAAGGCGCCGTACCGAATGGCCCCACGAGAGCTGGAAGAGTTGCGAAGTCAGCTGGATGAGTTATTGGCAAAAGGCTTTATAAGGCCAAGTTCTTCGCCTTGGGGTGCGCCAGTGCTGTTCGTTAAAAAGAAGGATGGGTCGATGAGGTTATGCATCGACTATAGAGAGCTGAACAAGGTTACTATTAAGAATAGGTACCCTTTGCCGCGAATAAACGATTTGTTTGACCAACTGCGTGGTAGTGCCGTGTTTTCCAAGATAGATCTTCGTTCGGGCTATCACCAGTTGAGGATTCGAGAGTCAGATGTTCCGCGGACGGCGTTCCGCTCTCGTCATGGGCATTTTGAGTTTTTGGTTATGTCATTCGGTTTGACTAATGCGCCCTCAGCTTTTATGGATTTGATGAACAGAGTTTTCAAGGATTTTCTAGATAAGTTCGTGATTGTCTTTATAGACGATGTTTTGGTGTATTCTAAGGATGCAGAGGAGCATGATCGACATTTGTGGTTGGTCTTGGCGACTCTGAGAGACCATAAGCTATACGCCAAGCTGAGCAAATGTGAATTTTGGTTGCCTCAAGTTTCTTTTCTAGGCCACGTGATCAATAAGGAGGGAATATCGGTGGACCCAGAGAAGATCGCTGCTGTCATGGAATGGGCGAGACCAGTTACCCCCAAAGAGATCAGAAGCTTCTTGGGATTGGCTGGTTATTATAGAAGATTTGTAGAAGGTTTCTCTACCTTGTCCGCGCCATTGACCAAGTTGACGCAGAAGAATGTAGCCTTTTTATGGGATGACAAGTGTGAGAAGGCTTTTGAGGAACTAAAAAGAAGGCTATGTTCGGCTCCGATTTTGTCTTTGCCCACGGAGGGCAGTGAGTATGATATTTATGTGGATGCGTCGCATGTCGGTCTGGGCTGCGTTTTGATGCAGGGCGGAAAGGTGATTGCGTACGGGTCGAGGCAGCTAAAGACTCACGAGAGGAATTACCCTACGCACGACCTGGAGTTTGCAGCTGTGATCTATGCGCTGAAATTGTGGAGGCATTTGCTATATGGCGCGCAGTGCAAGATTTTCATGGATCATAAGAGTCTGAAGTATGTCTTCACTCAGAAAGAATTGAATCTGCGCCAGCGGCGGTGGTTGGAGTACGTGGCCGACTATGATGTTGAAATTCAGTATCATCCAGGCAAGGCAAATGTGGTGGTCGATGCCCTGAGTCGGAAGTCAGGTAATATTTTTAATCTTTCCGCCGAGCATCTAGTGGAAGAGTTTTTGTTGATGGACATTTCTGTGGGAAACTGTGATTCAAAGAGTAGCATAGCTATAGCAGAACCTTCGTGGATTACCCTTACGAGACTACATCAGAAGGACGATCCCGATCTTCTGCATTTGTATCTTCGAGCTGAGAAGGGTGAATTACCAGATTTCTCTTTAGATGATGCGGGTACCTTGAAGTACCGTGGCAGGTTTTGCATCCCCGCAGTTGGGGATATCCGAGATATAGTGTGCAGAGACGCCCACGGATCTAGTGTTGCCTACCATCCAGGGACTACCAAGATGTATCATGATTTAAAACAGATTGTCTGGTGGTACGGGATGAAGAAGGACATAGCCAGATTTGTTTCAGAGTGTTTCACTTGCAGGCGTGTGAAAGCCGACCATGGGAGGCCTGGTGGCAAGCTGACTCCCTTGGAGATTCCGATGTGGAAGTGGGAGAGTATCTCGATGGATTTCATTACCGGCTTACCGAGATCTCCTAAGGGGCATGATTCAGTTTGGGTAATTGTAGACAGATTGACGAAGAGCGCTCATTTCGTACCGTTTAAGATCGATTATCCGATGAGGAAGATAACCGAGCTGTATCTGGAAGAGGTTGTCAGATTGCACGGTGTACCCGTAAGTATCATATCAGATCGAGACTCCAGGTTCACGTCTCGTTTTTGGAAGAGTCTTCAAGAAGGGTTGGGTACAGATTTGAGATATTCCACAGCTTATCATCCGCAGACCAATGGTCAGACGGAGTGAGTAAATCAGATTGTGGAAGATATGATCCGATGCTACATTCTGGACCACGGAGGAGCGTGGGACGAGCGCTTGCGGCTTATGGAGTTCGCATATAACAACAGTTACCAAGAAAGCTTGCAAATGGCTCCCTTTGAAGCTTTATATGGGAGGCGCTGCAGGACTCCCTTGTTTTGGGCTGAGCTTGGCGAGGGACCTTTGTTTGGTCCAGAAGCGCTTGAGGAGATGGAAACCGCTGTGAAGCTTATTCGGGAAAAGCTTCGGTTAGCCCAAGAGAGATATGAGAAGAACGAGAATTGGCATAGATCGGACATGGAATTTGCTGTGGGGGACTTGGTGTTCTTAAAGGTCTCCCCATTGATTGGAGTCAAACGGTTTGGCAAGAATAGGAAGTTGGACCCGAGGTACATGGGGCCGTTTCCGATTGTTGAGCGGATTGGGGTATAAGCCTACAGGCTGGCTTTGCCCGCAAATTTCCCTGGCGTGCACGATGTCTTTCACGTCTGTCAGCTGCGAAAATGTGTGATGAATGGCAGGCAGGTTTTGGATTATGTGCCTCAGTTGGAGCCGAATCTTTCTTATGTGGAGGTGCATGTTCGCATTCTGGATTCTCAAGTTCGGGCGTTGCGGAAGAAGACTATTCCGATGGTTAAGGTTTTATGGAGGAATCAAGATGTGGAAAGCGCGACTTGGGAGTTGGAGTCGGCTATGATGGAGGCTCACCCTCATCTGTTTCCCTGATCTTGTTCCTGGTATGTTCTATTTTATTATTTATTTAGCCCTTTCCTGGGTTTTTCTCTCTCCTTCTTTATAGGGGTGTTGTGAGTAAAGTTTCGAGGCGAAACTTTCTTTTAGGGGGAGTGGCTGTAACGCCCCCGGTTTTTCTGCGTTTTGTTGATCTTTGGCTGGCGTTGCGATGGCGTATTTCTGGCTTTTTGCCGTTGTAGAGCGTGATCTTAGATCTTAGGATTCCCTGTGTAGCTTGTTTGTAGCCTGTTAGCAAGATTCCCCAGCTAGCCGGTGTCCGTTTGAGGACTCGGTTCGGCCTCTTAGGGAATGCTTGTGTTTTGGCTTCGGGAGGTGTTATCCCGGGTTTTGTTCGTCGAATGTTAATTTCGACTTCGTAGTTGCGTTCGTAGCGTGGGTTTTTAGCTGCGGCGTAAATTTCATCTTTTTCTGAGAAGTTTCAGGTTTCGTGTTGTTTTGATGTTGAGAGTAAATAATTATTATTATGTATTGTTGTTTATTATTATTACTGCTGATATATTTAGTTTTGGGTCAGATTAGGGCTGGGTTCTTTTTTTTTGGTTTTTCATGTTTCTGTGTTTGGAGGAAGCCGTCGCCTGTGCGAGAGGAGAGGAAGAGCTCTGCCGGACTACCCTAGCCTTGGGACGCCGCTTTCCTGGAGATTTTGCGGTCGGATTTCGAGTTCGAGGGTGGATCTGGACTTCCCCCACCGGGATCTGCCTTCTTTCTGCTCCTCAGCTTGCTGCCCTGCGGCCAAATCCGCAAGCGGGGGAGGCCGCCGGCCGAGTTCCTGGTATTGAGGCAAGTGATGTACCCTCATCCTTGCCTTAGTTGACCTTTGCCTTCTTTTGATTTAAATTTTTATCTCTTTCTTGTTGGGATTTTTAGGTGTAAGCTAGGGCTTGTTCCTGATCATACCGTGGTTAGTGTAGACGGTTCCAATTAATCCCAGTTTTCCTGAGGGATTGTGTCTATTAGGGACAGATTTAGTTCGGTCTAGGTCGAGTAGTTGCCATTGCCGATGGAGGTTGTACTCGAGAGAGAAGAGAGAATCCCCGTTCTCATTTTTGGTCGTTTGCTGGATCTGGCTCCTGTAGCCAGGTGGGGTGTCGACACTGTTGTGTCGACACCGGCCAGTCCTGGTGTCGACACTTGTTGTCGACACCAGCAGCGGCAGTGTCGACACAAGGTGTCGACACCGGCTGCAGTGGTGTCGACACTTCGTATCGACACCAGCGGCTGCAGTGTCGACACCATGTGTCGACACCGGCAGCAGTGGTGTCGACACTTGGTGTCGACACCAGCGGCTGGAGTGTCGACACCATGTGTCGACACCGGCAGCAGTGGTGTCGACACTTGGTGTCGACACCAGCGGCTGCAGTGTCGACACCATGTGTCGACACCGGCCGCTGTAGTGTCGACACCGGCGAGGTTGTGTCGACACCTTGTGTCGACACCGACTTGCCGAGGTGTCGACACATCATGTCGACACTGGTGCTGCGCTTGTTTTGGGGTCAGGTAGACTCGGGGTTGGTTCGGGTTAGGCGTGCAAGGCGGCGTCGGTTGGACCCGGCGTTTTTGCCTTGGGTTCGTGTGTTTCTTAGGACTGTTAGTGGGACTTTTCCCTAGGAGGGGGGCATTGGGTGCTCGGCTAACTTCTGCATGCCGACTCTTGGGTTGTGGCAGGTGGTGGAGTTTTGGTGGCCTCTGGAGGGGTGGTTTTATGTGGAGAGCTGTGGCCACCGCCTTTTGCCCCGGTTTGGGTTGGTGTGTGTGGGACCCTAGAGCTGCCACTGTTTGACCCCTTAGCCCTTTTTGGGTCTGATTTGGTTATGCATTCAGACCCATGTTTTGACCACTGCCACTTACCCACGTGTTAGGGCTGTTAGTCCCTTTTCTGTTTATGTTTTCCTTTCTTTTGGCTTATATATATGTCTTGATGCTGTTGCAGGCTCTCTTGGTAGGGCATGTTGGTTTTATTGCTCGCACTTGGTGTGCTCTGCGGTGTTTTAGACAGTACTCGTTTCTTACTGCCATTCTTTTTTTTTCTTTTGTTTATAGCAGTTTGTTGCCGGGTTGGTAAACCCTTCATCTTATTTACTCATTAATCTATTGCTCTATTTACTTTTGATTGTTTCCTTGCTGAGGTGTTCTTTTCTTGAATGCCTCAGGTCCAGGTTGTAGCCAGTTCAGCGGCTAGTTCTTTGGGAGGGGCTTGTTGGTGGCCTCTAGGGTAGCTGAGATTGCTGATCTCCGTTTTGTTGTGAGGTAGATTGCTTGTTCGTGTCAGGTTGTTGACGCCCACTGGTGGCTTCTTGTGGGGCTGAATATGAATTTAAACTGTTGATTTTGCCTATCTGTGGTTGGTTACTTGCTTTTGGGAAGGATTTATGCTAGGTTGCATGTTAGATATTTTAAACCCTAAAAGTATTAATATATGTACTTCATGCATAACATGTTTTCTAAAACAAAGACACTATTTTTCCTCAGCGTAAAACACTATCTTTTTATACCTACTTTATTCACCTTAGGGTCGTGTGCGCGTAAGTCGTCCCCCGGGGACCCTTATGCTCTTTTAGGGCGTCAATTTAATTGAACCAAAGTATTTTTTCTGCTGCGTATAAATATAGTTTTAACTGTAGACTAGCTGATCCACCGAGCCGAGGGATACGGCCATTCAACAAAACTGATTCTCTTTCATACTTAATTAACAACTTTTCCTTAAAACCTAAAGTCTGGAGTTTTGCCTGAGCGTGTGCAGTTATCCCCTGCACGACATGGCATCACGGCGCGTGTTTTCTCCTACTCTGATACGATCTTTACCGTTGAGAAAATGCGGGTTGTGACAATAACGACGAAGGTTAGTCCCATTCAGATCGAGGATCGAGCCGGGAAACAGTTGCGGAATAAGACGGTCGGGATGGTTAAAGTCTGGTGGGACAATTGCGGCCGTGAGGAGCTTACATGGGAGCGAGAGCAGACCATGCAAGCTGAATTTCCCGAACTTTTTGTGTAACGGTTATGCCGTATGTATCGACTTGTATTGAGCATATTATGGAATGAAAATCCTTCTGTTTGAGTTCCTTACTTGGTGCAAATTTCAGGGACAAAATTTTTGTAAGGAGGGGAGGGTTGTAACATCCCAAAATCCAGAAATTTGAAAACATTGGGTGACACGGCTTGGGACATGGGTGTGTCCTAGGGCGTGTCCTTCCTTGGTGAAGAGTCGATGAATGGTCGACAAAATTCGGTCGACGATTGTCGAGAGCATAGGACACGGCCTATGACACGGGCGTGTCATAGGGCGTGTCAGCGTGGTCGACGAACTCAGCCCGATGAATTTGAGTTGGGGCGTGTCTAGTGCCGTGTAATGGGCAAACGGCCTAAGACACGGGAGTGCCACAGACCGTGTGAGTCTCGAGTGATTTTGAAGTTGTGCAGCCTGATGAGCATGGCCACAAACACGGGCGTGTTTGAAGGCGTGTCAGGTGACACGGACCGGGACACGGGCGTGTCACATGGGTGTGTATTGGACTAGATAAGTCGGTTGAGCACCGCTTTGGGAACACGGCCCGTGATACGGGCGTGTCACGGGCGTGTCACAGGCCGTGTCAGGCAAAAATTTTGCTTTTTTTGCAAAATCATGGCCGTCCTTTCCTTCATCTGGGATCCAAGGGCTGAGCTGCCTCCCTACTTCCTTAAGGATGTGTATTGAGATGAAAGAACTGATTTCATATTTGGCTTTCATCTTTCTAACTCCTAGAGAGAGAAAGGGAGAGGAAGAAGGAGGATGAGGGAAGGGGATTGTCACTGGTGCTGCTGCGGTTTTCCGATGAGAGATCCGAGGCCGGCGTTGCAGAGGAAAAGCTGTTGCTGTTCTTCCTAGCCAGTTAGGAGCTCATGTCACCGAAGCGGTCTTCGAGGGTAACGACCTTTCTTCCTAGCCATGTGAAGGCTTCCTTTTGGCATATGCATATGATTCCCCCACGAGAGGGTGGTTTGTTGTGGGTGTCTTTGGGTTGATTCATGGAATCCCCAATTCGTTGGCATATAGATCTGGAATTGGAGTACGGAATAGGCATGCTGTGTGAGGTCCATTTGGACAGGTTGTTCCCGATTGGTGATGTTGCATACGAACCGGAGAATTCTCCGTGATAAACGCGTAGTTTAGGAGTCGACGGGTTGGACCTGTGAAGGGATGTAGGAGGAAGTACTGGAGTGGTGTCCAGGAAAATACTCGTAGAATGCCTATGCTTTTGGGTTATACCTGTGAAGGGGAGTAACAGGAAGTACTGGATTGGAAGTCCATGACATACCCTTTTGATGCTTGATATTCTTCGGTGGTACCTGTGAAGGGAGTAGCAGGAAGTACTGATGCGCCCAGAAAAGATCCGCAAATGTTGTGATATGAGATGGATGTCAGAGACATACCCAGGCTTGAATGCCAGAACATGATCAGTGAAACTGACCCGCACCTTTTCTTTAGTCGCGAGTAAGCTGTGTTTGGTGATGGCAAGGCGATTTGAGCAATGGGGGGTGGAGCATCCGACCTGCGTTATGTCCGCCCGACTTGAGACCTGAAAGTGCGGTTTGTTGGAGTGCATAACAAGAGTCTTAGGCATGCGCACTGTGATACAATGGGGGGCTACGGGCCAATCCCGGTTCACTAAGACTATAAAACTCCGGCTACACGTCATGGAGTAAATGCTCAAGTGATTTGCCATTGGGTTGCGACCCTGATACGGTGGTGGGCAACTAGTTCGCCGGTACACCAAGAATGTGCCATGAGTGCACGGATCGTCGGGCCGGGCGGCTGACGGTTGTGATGGAATGTGTACGTAAGAGCACATATGTGATATATATATGCTTGTGCAATGCTATGCCTGTAGGGAAGAGTACCACTGCCCCGGGAAAGGGGTATGGTTGGTATAATTTGGTCAGCTGAATGCTGACCGTTGCCTCTGTTTGCCACCATTGGGTGGATTGTCCCTGTGTAGGTGCTGGAGAGCCAAGTGGGATGCAAAAATGTTACTGTTCATGCTGCTTTTGCTACTGCTGCCGCTGCTAGCCCTCGAAGGCTCGATGAAATGCAAGTGGTGTGTTTTATTTTGATGTGGATGGCCTGCGTGCCAATGTTTGAGGCCACTGTTTTGAAAGCCCTTTAAGGTCATAAGGCCAACTACTTGTATGTGTAAGACATTCTTATCATGTATAAAATGTGGAGCTTTTATGTATTGGACATTCAGGTGTGTAGTTAAGTGTAGTGTTATAGGCTTCCACTAGAATGCAATGTGTTAGGATGCGTTGCGCTACTCTGGTATCACACCGTAACTGCACTTCCTATTTTGTGGTCTATGCTGTGGGGCCCCAGCCGAACCTTCTAGTATATACTATGTGAACGGATGGGGTTGTTACACACAGGAGCAACAACTTCAGGATCCGTGAGTGATTAGTATATTTTGCTTCTGCGAGAGTGTTGTAGTGATGTCAATATGTACTGGGCAAGAGCTCGTTTATCTATATTGATTTACTGCTTCAATTTTTGTTCCTTTACTCTGTGGACTGTGTTGTGAATCTCTTTCATATATTACATGTGATTTGTGGACTTACCCTTCATTGTTCTAACTTTATACTTATACTTCTTTGGTCATCGTTATTGCCGACAAGATCGGCGTTTTGTAGTGGTGATATTTCCGAGTGTTTGTGTCACCGCAAAATGACGATTCTGGGCATAAGACCTTGGAAGCAAAAAAATAGTGTCTTACATTGAGTATTGTGAGGAGTATCAGCAAGCTTGGCCACCTCTCTGATGGCACATATATTTGTGTCCCAGTCTCTTGTTAGAGACCTGAGAAACGTGTCATTCAGCTTATAATGGCTGAAGACCCTCCCATAGGTCTTCCGCTCACTAACTATCCTGAAGAACCTTTCATAACATATAACTATGTTCTCTCCTTTGGACTGCCTGAAAGCCTCTTACTCTTGGTTGAGCATGGACTTCCTGTCATCTCTAACCTCTTTAGTTCCCTCAATGCAGATCACTAGAGTTTCTCAAATCTCCTTGGAGGTCTGGTTGTGATCTAGATTTTGAAAGTTAGAATCATCTATGGAACTAATAAATATGTTTTGTGCCCTCTTGTACAGTATAGTCAATATGACCTCATCCTTGGTCATTTCAGCGTATGACTTTGGTGTCTAGAATGTTGCATCCACAACTGAGACATTCATGGAGTTGAAAGGTCCCTCTTTGACCATCGCAAAGATCTTTGGATCAGAGGCTACAATAAATAGCCTGACCCTCTCTTTTCAGATTCCAAAACTCTCCTTCCTGCTTATGGGGAGTTTCATGGCACCTAGCTCCTTATGGTTCTCTCTTATACCCATAAGTGTACTTGTTTCAGGTACCCTTTGAGATCTTCTCTAACCGTTAGCTCCGTCTTGAGTAACCACCCTCTGATACCACTTGAAAGTCTTTATTTCCATGGTAGCTGATCACCTAGAAGGGCGGGGGGTGGGGGTGGGGGTGATTATGTTTCTGATCTTTTATAATTTTCCCTCTACTTAGTGTGTTGTGGGTGAGTTATATATTGCTTCCAAGACAATCACACAAAGAACACACAAGGTTTATAGTGGTTCCCAGATTATGGATACATACACTTTCCCTCCCACATTTATAACAGTGTGTTAGATAAGGAACTTCGCCAAAACTTGGCTCCTAAGTGCTTACAACACAGATCCCTCAGGATCTCATAGTCTCCTCCAAGACCTACAGCTCAGGCACAAATCCCTACATCAGAGCAAGCTTGATCCTACAACTCAGTGATCAAAAGATCACCTACCTCAGACTTGAACACAAGTCCTATATCTCAGGCTATGGAGGTTAGCCCTACAACTCAGAGATGATGACTCGCCTACAGCTCAGGAAAAAGGCCTTACCTCAGATTCAAAACTGGATCCTATAATCTCAGGCTCAACAACCATACCTCAGAGAGAGTGACTCTCCTATCTCAGGCAAAATTGCCCTATAAATAGGGAAAAAATTCCTACACTCAGATCCACACATGGATCCTTCCTCAGCCATCATAATTCAGGCTTACAACTTAGATATAAAAGGATCCTACGGGAAGAGTATTTGGTTGGTGTCGTTGATTTGACACTAGAGAAATTTCTCTATGCCTGCCTCCAGAGCTGAGTTTACCTTAGCCATATCTTCTTCTCAGCAGTAAGAAAATGATCTTCAATAAGTTGGAGCTTGTACTGGAAGTAACTCAGAAACTTGTTTCTGAACTTGCTAAAGAATACTGAAGATTTGACAGTTCTTATGTTCTTCTATCAGCTAACCTGGACCTGCAGTAACCTAAAAGCTCTGCTACTTGTTCTTTATCAGAACATTTTTGAACTTGCTATAGCAGAATAAATTACTACAGCTAACTTGAAAGAACTATTAGATCAGCTGATTTAACTTCAAAATTTGAGCACGACAATAATGACGAGGAAGAAGAAGTTCAGCAGCAACTGTTTAAAATGAGAAAACCCTAAAAGTTAAGTCCCTTATCCCGATAATGTTCCTTTCATATTCCGCCGATTAACAACTATTTGACTAGTGGGGACCACCTGTAGTTGTTGCTTACAGCTTGCTTTGACAAAAGTAGACGTACAATAAGCTTCAGGAGCCATTTGTCGTGTTCTGTAGCTTTCCCACAAAGAATTTGAACTCTGTTGACTTTTGTTGACTTTTGCTGACGATAACATCTGTGAACTTAGCCAAATTCTTAGATTCAATCCATGCGCTGAGTGCATTGTTTGAATGACCTTCACACAACAAATCTTGGCTTATTTAAATTCTCTGTAACATCAGGCATTGAGTGCGTTGAGTGAGCTGGCTTCACTCAACGCCTCTAGACTTAGCCAATTCTTTGGCCTTGCTTAAGCGTTGAGTGCGTTGAGTGAACTGACTTCACTCAACGCCTCTGGACTTGGCCAAATTCTTTTGAACTACCAGACGTTGAGTGCATTGAATGAATCTTCATCACTCAACGCCCCTGGACTTAGCTGCAACTTTCTTTATTTTCTAGGCGTTGAGTGAGCCTTCATCACTCAACGCTTTTGACCTTAGCCGCTTCTCTGAAGTCTGCCATCTTGCTGAGGCATTGAGTGTATTGAGTGAGCTGTCCTCAATCAACGCTTCTGGACTTAGACATTTTTTTGTCTATCTCTTTCCTTAGTCTTTGACTGATTGTTCCTCTGTCGACGCCTTCTGTTTTGTCATTGTGTGAGCTGTCCTCACTCAATGATTTTGGACTTAGATAGATTTCTTGACTGATTCTTCAACTGCTTGAGCTTGCTCAACACTGCTTGGCATATGGCGTTGAGTGAACTAACTTCATTCAATGCCTTTGAACTTAGTCTATTTTTCAAATTGCAAATACCGAGGCTTTGACAGACTCAGCTTTACTCAACGCTTCTTGTTATATGGCATTGAGTGAACTTCCTTCACTCAACGCATGTGGATTTAAACAGATTTCTAACTGCTGGGCTTTGACAGTCCTCCCTTTACTCAGCTATACTCGACAGCTTTTGATCTATGGAGTTGAGTGAACTGCCTTCACTCAATGCCTGTGGATTTAGCCACAAAATTGCTATACAGACTGCTGAGCTTTGACTCTCCACACCTTACTCAGTGTTTTTTGGCATTTGGCATTGAGTGAACTGGTTTCACTCAATGCGTGTGAACTTAGGCGATTGTCAGCCTTTCCAGCATCCTTCTTTGACATCTGACGTTGAGTGAACTGGCTTCACTCAACGCCTGTGGATTTAAACAGATTTCTGTCTCATCACATCTCTACCTTGTACCACCTATCAAAACCACTCTGAATACCTGTCCAATTAATGTGACAAGGACCAACAAGCATGGTTGGACTTGAACAAACATTAAATATACATATGTATATGTCATTGAATTCTTTGACTTCTATAAATCTGGGACATTGTGTGCAATGGGCCCAATATCTTGAACTGAATGTTTAGTACATGTCTAAATTCCCTTCTATAGAGCAATGAGAAGATAAAGATCCATCTTGTATATAATATTAGATCCATCCGACAAAGAGATTGCAGGCCCAAGAACTGCCAGGGACGCCTCCAAAGGTATAAGAGAAGTATATGGGGAAAGAGATGATGAAACATGTATTGGTGTAGGAAGAAAAGGGAGAGGTGACTCTGGTAGAGGTGCATAGATAATATGTACAGAAGGTGAATCATCAGGTGGTGAGGGATAAGAAGGATAGTATGTCTATCTTCAAAAAAGTGACATTAGTAGAGACATTATTTCAAAAGAAGAGGATAAAAGCACTGATACCCCTTCTCAGTCGGACAATAGCCAAGGAAGATGCACATAGAATAACGGGAAAGTTTGTCACGTCTAGGAGAAGTAGAGAGTGGACAAATGTTGTACAACCAAAGACCCATAGAGACAAACTAAATAGTGTGGCTCCTGGATACAGGATGGAGAACAAGGTCTTGCCATAAGGAACTGAAGAGGGAATACGGTTGTTGAGATAACATGAGAGAAGGATGACATGACCCAGTATGACCGTTGTACGTTCATTTGTGTAAGAAGGGTGCGAGCAACTTCCAGTAGATGACAATTTGTGCGTTCAACAATGCCATTTTGTTGAGAAGTGTAAGGCCAATTGGTTTGATGAATAATGGCATGATGCATGCAAACGTTCGAAAATTGAGAACTAAGATACTTTTTGGCATTATCAGTATGAAGAAATTTTAATAGACACACCATACTGTGCATATTTCATTATAAAACGTAGTGAACAAAGAAAAAATTCAAAACGTTCTTTTAAAAGATATATCCCAGTACGTCTTGAGAAATGATCAATAAAGATAACAAAATATAGACTTCCCCTACCGACAGACATAGTAGAAGGAGCCCAAATATCTGAATGAACAAGATCAAATGGACGAGAAGAACTACATCCTTGTCTTGCTGGATAAGAGGAGTGATAGTGTTTATAAAGTTGTCTGACTTCATAATTTTGTGAGGAATCATTCCAAGATAGATCTAGCAGGAGATGTTGGATGAGGCAAGGAGCAGGATGACCAATTCGAAGATGCCATTGCATAAGAGAAGGAGAAACAGAGAGCAGTGAAATTGTCAAGCAAGTAGAGGCCATCAGTTTCAGTCCCAATAGCAATTGTCTCCTTGGAGTGCGGATCCTGGAAGAAACAAGTACTTGATGTAAAAGTAACCATGTAGTTTATTTGTTTGCAAAGAGCAGGAACAAAAAGAAAATTATACAGAAAAGTGGGAACATAGAGAGTATCCTCTAACCGTAGAGACGGGGTGACCTGGATAATATCAGTCTCACATACAGGATATGAAGTGTCATCCACAATAAAAACCGGAGGTGACCGGTTATGCTTGTCCAAATAAGAAAACAAACGAGTATTTCTTGTCATATGACTAGTAGCCAAAAGTCGATAAGACACTTACCCTGAGTAACCATATTAGCACTTTCTGAGGTGGAGGCAAGGAATGTGGACTTCCTTGTGGTGTCACCTGCCGAAGGGCGAAGGTGAGGATGTTTGACCCAAGAAAGATAAACAAGATATGTTGTCTTGCTAAAATGAGAACAGATAATGTGAGATAGACTACGACCAACAGGGTGACCTCTACGCCCACCGTAGTGACCTTCACGACCACTAGATTTACCAGAATGTGTCAGATGAACAATGACATCGGGATGGGGTGAGGAGGGAAGCAGAGGATGCTGAAGCAGACTAGTAACAGTGGCGATGTGAGTAGTAGTAGCATCATTGGTGGGAGATTCGGCCACTCCTAGAATTTGTTGCTGAATCATATCATACGACTCTAGAAGACGAAGAAGATAACACACAACCAGAAGCTCGTGGAAGTGCTTGTGTTGTTCAACAATATCTTTTGAGAAATAACGACGTTGAATAATTTCAGTGCCAAGAGCTTGCACCTCCTGGTAAGAAGCAGAAGGAGTCAAAGTACGGAATAAAAAGAATCCGCTCGGTTAGAAGAGAGGCTACACCACGGAGTCCACGAAAATGCAGGAAGCAAAGAGGGGTCAAAAAGTTAGCCACAAAGTGCGTTAAGCGGTAGAGCACATAAATGAATTCAGATATAATAGGCTCAAAGGGCTCATCGAAGCGAAGAGGGATAAGAAAGCAAGCCACAAATGGCGTTAAGTGATAGAGGGCATAAAGGAATACTTATATAATAGACTCAAAGGGCTCGAAAGGCGGTTAGAAACACCGGAGTCCATACAGACCGCAGAATAGGTCAGCAGTCGGTTAGAAAACCGGACTCCACAAGGATAGGGTTGTTCTCTAATACTATGTGAAAACATGTAGATAACAAAATTTTATTGTTCCAAAAACATCATTTTATACGGGTATGACCATCTATTTATAGGGGAGAAGAGATAGAGAATGCAACAGATAATGTGAGACTAAATTACAACAAGCGACTATGCAAATTACAGTCTGCAGCAAGCTGTGCTATTAGACAGGCTAACCTCCCAGTAACAACAACTTCCAAAGTGAAGAATCCGCTGGTCTCTAATATGCACACTGCAGTTGACCTCCTGTTGGAATAGAAGCGGTTAGACAGACTCTAACCTCTAGACCGCAACAACAGTTGGCCCTTCACCTGACATCCCTTGCTCTATGAACAAGTGCAGTCTCACTGGTCCTCAAGGTAGCCAGACCACTAAACCATTTTGCCAGAGTAGTTCGTCAGACAGCTAGAATCTAGTCCGCCAAGGTAGTCTGCCAAACCATTAGACCGTCAGAACCAGTCTGCTATGGTTGTCTGCCAAATCACCAGAACCCGACCACTGGGTAAAACCACTACACCGCCAAAACCAGTCCGCCAGGTCAAACCACCTGACCATCAGAGCCAGTCCGCTAAGTCAGTCTTGCAAACCACTAGAACCAGAATGTCAGGTCAGACCGCCAGTTCGTCAATATTAGACCGCCAGAACGCCAGTTCTAACAGAAGGGATTCGTGGTGATAATTGACAACAATTAAATAATAAAGATCTCGGCGATAATTAAATAATTAAAGTTCTTGGCTTTCTATCCTTAACTCTCAAATTATTGGACCTATTTATTTAGGCGGTCAATCATCTGCCAATTAAAGATCTTGTTTGTTTATGCCAAACTCTCCCACATGAAATAAAAATATAACATGGAAGAATATTAGATGTAAACAACTTGAAAATTGACACTAGGATGCGTCAGCATCTCCCAATGCGACATAAGTCACATCAAACATCTGCTGATTACAATGGTTTAATTCATTTCTGCCATATGATTTTCTTGTGCAGACTACATTGAAAAGGCGGAGGCAGAATATATACCGAGAGAAAGGTTTGTCATTAACTATTTTTATTTTAATAACTGATTATTGTTGAAATTTCCCGGACCTTGGAGTTAGCAGGGGTTATCTCAACCAAAGATAGTCACAAGCAAAAACACATGCAACACAAGAGTCTTTATTGATTAACAGCAATCTTCTTTACAACGCGAGACATACACGACGAGACATGCTTCACCAAAACCACCAAAGGGAAAGCAGAGAACTACAAATATAAGACAAGACAAACAAGCCGCGCGGACTCAAACACCAAGCCATCGGTCTACTGCTGTGGAGTCTGCATAGTCCGCCAGGTCGCCAGACCGCAACCCAAGCCACACAGACTACCCCTTATTCCAATGCTAGCTCTAGCCGCCGATTTGCAAGCCGCTTAATCACGAGGTCGCCTAGCCGCCAGACTGCACAAGCTGCGATGCCAAAAAGAATAGTCTGCCTGAAGCAGACGACTTATTGAACACCAAACCAAGTTTCCAAAGAGAAGAATGTCTGGTCGTTGTCCGTGACCTGCTGTTTTCTGCCTGTTGCTTAACCACAGAGTCTGCACTGTCCCTGACTGCAATCAGAGCCAAGTCCTGGCTTTCCAGCGCTATCCTTACAACCTGCACAGCACAAACTGGTCAACTCTATCAATCCGCGTGACATCAAAAGTCAGTTCGCAGCAACTGTTGCGGGCTCACGTTACTTTTCACTTACTTTGGTTCTCACTTTTTCCTGATGTGACATGTGTCCTATTTATAGGAACGATGATGAGTGTGGTCACCGCCCTAGCCGATTGGATTACCGCAACATCTCGCAGCAAGAACAAGTGTATCCGCAAGCCCGCGGATACACACACCAGTTCGTCGCTGCCTGTGCAAGATAGCTAGTCCTCCTGTGCTTCTCCAAGGCCAGACACAATGCCAGTCCGCCTTGTCGCCAAAGGCCAAGCCAAGACCATCACAGCCGGACTCTGCAACAACATTGTCCGCCAATCCGTGGACACAGCTACAACCCGCTTATCCCGAGCCTACAGCCTCATCACAAGGCAAATGTCGGACTCAGTGGACACACCAATTTAGTCTGCTCATCCCGAGCCCAGGACTTTTCCACCAAGGCAACTGCTGTACTCAGCGGACACACCGCTTCAGTCCGCTCATCTCGAGCCCATGGCTTCGCCACCAAGGCAACTGTCAGACTGAGTGGACACACTTGTTCCAGTGCGCTTAGACTGCGGACAGCTCTAGTCTGCATATCTCTACAGACAACTTCAGTCTACATACCCTGAGTCAGCCTTGTCACCAAGACACCTACTGGACTCAGCGGACACTGCTTTGGTCTGCTTACACAACATACACATCCAGTACACATATCCCGAGTCCACGACCATGCCAGCAAGGCAGCTGTCAGACTCAGCAGACCTAGCTCTAGCCTGCACGCAGTTGCGTACATAATCTCCAGTCCGCTTCTCCCAAACTCGTAACCAAGGCACACAGCACTTCTACTGAGCTCAGTGGACTGAGAAGCAGTCCGCGCACCACTGCGCAATCTTCGCGGACTGAGCCAAAAATGGACCTGGTTCAGAACCAACCAAGTCCACAACACTGGCCACAAGGGCTAGTCCGCACTTACTGGCGGAAGTTGTATACAGTCAGCCAAACCCGGTGACCTCCAGCACCTGTCCGCACAGACTGGCAATCTCCGTGGCTTCCACTTTCCGCTTCACCAGACCAAGAACAAGGCTTCTCTGCCAAGCCGGTCTGCCGAGCTCCAGTTCTTCAGTCCACTTCGTGCCGGACACTGCGAATACAGTTTCTATCCACCTGGTTACCTTCTGGGATCCAGCTTCTTGCAGATCATAAGCCGGCCTGGCTAACCGTCACTGCTGTCCGCGTAGTTCGCGAGACCAGACCGCCCAGGCCGCCATAGAACAAGCCATTTGCACCAGCCCCGTCGACATGGCTGTCCGCCAACCCTGTCCACATAGTCCGCGTGGATAGGTTGCCCAAGTATTCCATTCATCCACTTTTACTTCACAATTTTCAACACTCTCCCTTGAAGTGAGAAGTGGTGAATAACTCTAGCAGCTCCCGTAGCCTTGCACCTGGTTCCTCTGATAACATCTACGAAGAGAAGTCCAAGATATAGTCCTCGCCCGATATCATGGACCACGAGAAAGCCCTCCAGCGTCTCCCAAAAGGAGCCATGCATCCCTTTGCCTTCTTCTTCAGCTTCAACCTCCACTAATGCATCACAGGAGTATCACCAACAACCTTGAGCACATTGGTCCAAGCCTTACCAACTCTGAGAGAAGTTACCTCCTTGATTATAGTGGTGTCATCACAGTTAGAAGGTACTCGCTCGACCTGAGGGCTGGCAACGAAATATGGAACCAAGCTCGCCGTGTTCCCTTTGCTATATCGAGCTGTTGGGTTACTGATCCTCTTCGATCTCCGAAGAACTTGATCATGGATAACCACCTCCGCTGCTCCTTTTGAACCAGCTTCGTTCCCGGGAAAACCCGGAACAATGCTCCCCTTGCTTCCTGAACAAGACGACATGTAAGTCCACTCCCCTTACAAGGAGGCTCCCGGTCTTATGCCCATAACTATCGTATTACGGTGTCACTAACACACGGGTTAGTCGACACCGCAACACGCCAATTCTGCCGGCTAATACGATCATAACGTGTTCGGCCAAAATGAGAAATAGAAGTAATACATATCAGAGTACAACACAGCTAGTCCACAATCACAATACAACTCATATATATATGAATGAAAGAGTACACAGTCCACAATGAGTACAAAAAATATGAAGAGTAATAAGGGCTTATGCTCAGAACATCATATGAATAACTCTCATCATAAAACATCAAAACAGTGGAAGCTAATCAACTAATCTCGTCCAACCTGAGGTAGTGCAGTAGTAGTAGTAGTACGTGGTATCAACTCCTCACGCCCTGTCACCTCGTCCTGCCGGTCGTGCTGGTGCTCCATCTCCTCGAGCTCCAAAAAATAGTTTGGTCACCGACCATTAGTTAAAAAGACTAAGTCATCTCCTCCGCACCTCGCCCATCAACTCCTAGGCACCATGCGTGAGGATGAAGCGGAGGACTATCAAGGGGTAACAAAAGGAAGCAGGTGACAAGAAGCTATCTATCAAGTATAAGAGAAATATAGTTCTACTCTTGCAGTTCTAAGTATATAATACAAAGTAAAAGCATGTACAGTACAAGTAAATAAAGAAATGAAAGTAAGAGCAGAAATGTAAAACTATGCTACCACTAATTTAACATTACAAACGTACCTTAACTTATAAAAATGCCCATACAAATTTATAAGTTAAGATTTCCAGGAATTTTAACTTATCATATAAAAAAGCCCATACAAATTTATATGATAAGGTTCTATGAAGTGTATGATCTAATATGAATGAATGTTTATGATGCAATTTATGCAACAGGCAAGTGTAACTCACACACAACGACTCTATGATCACAAAACTTTAGTTCCCACTTTTTGAGAGCTAGCTTCACTCTCGGGTACCACTGTTGTGGCTACGTCAGCAGTGAAGCGGACATCTCCACTTCTAGGCAGGTATTGTAAGACCCCCCTCCCCCTTATCAAGGAGGGCTACCAGGTCTTATGCCCAGAACTGCCATCTTACGGTGACACTAACACACGGGATAGTACCGCAACACGCCGATTCTGCCGGCTATTACTATAACCTGTAGGCCAACATAAGAAACAGAAGTATATCAGTATATCAAAAGCACTAGTCCACAAGTCATAGAGTACATATTATATATATAAATGAAGAGTACAGAAATATAGTCCACAATGAGTACAACATGAAAGAGTAATAAGGGCTTATGCCCAGTACATCATATTAACTCTCTCTCTCTCTCTCTCAAATCAAAGCGGAAGCTAATCCAATACATCAAAACTCGTCCCACCTGAGGACGCAAAGTAGTAGTAGTAACCTGCGGTAGCGGTATCTGCTCCTCAAGTCCTGCCTCCTCGTCGTGCTAGTGCTCCATCTCCACGAGCTCCTAAAATAGTATGGTCACCGACCATTAGTCAAAAATACTAAGTCATTTTCTCCGCACCTCGCCCCGCAGATCTTAGGAACCGAGCGGAAGGACGAAGCGGAGGACAACAAGGGGCCGAAAAAATGGAAGCAGGTGATAAGAACTAACTAGCAGTTGTAGTGGATATTATTATTCTACTCTAGCAGTTCTAAGTATATAAGTAAGTAAAGTGCAGTAATAGTAAAGGAAGTAAAGAATAGAAAGTAAGAGCAGAGAAATAAACTAGGCTACCACTATACTACCATCACAAAAGTACCTTAACTTATAAAAATGCTCATACAAATTTATAAGTTAAGGTTTCCAGGAAATTTAACTTATCATATAAAATAGCCCATACTAATTTATATGATAAGGATCTATGAAGCGTATGACCTAATATGAATGAATGTTATGATACAATTTATGCACAGGCAAGTACAACTCACACACAACGACTCTGTGATCACAGACCTTTAGTTCCCACTTTTTGAGAGCTAGCATCACTCTCGGGTACCACCGCTGTGGATACAGCAGCATCAGAGCGGGCGTCCTCACTTCTAGTCCGGTATGCACACTACCAAACCTTAGACTCCTCTCATACGCCTCTGTACATGTCCAAGGTGAACTCTAGAGTCTCTGCGAACGTACTTTGCTAACAACCCGTCAGTCTTGTTGGGTCAGATGTGCATTATCGGGGATCGTCCTCCAGACTGCAGTGTAAAACAACCCACTGGCTCCTCTAACCTTCACAACCGCCTGGTGCATCGTACTGCCATCGGTGTGACGAACGGCTAGTACCGCATGCCCCGCCACTATATTTATGCACATGCAAGTATTTCATCCCGAGACTTCAGCTCGCAGGACCAACCCGTCCTGAATCCCTCAAGCCCTACACGGGTGAGCATTTATCACAATCCCTCCAACCCTACACGGGTGAGAATACATAATAGTGCATTTATTCCAAATCCCTCAAACCCTACACGGGTGATCATGTTACACAAGTCTCCATCCAACCCAACACGGGTGAGAATGAACCACAATGTCTTAACCTATTAGACTACTCTGGCCTACGGGTTATTATACTTAGTGATTTAAGGTTAATCCCAGGACTGCCCAGGGTATACCCGGTGAAGGGCTCTCGGGGGCACTAGGAACTACGATGAGATTACGCCCACAGTTCCCTTTCTCAAGGATAATTACTTTTATTGGTGACTACCCAGGATTTATACCCCAACTCTCGTATTACTTTAGAAGGACCCTAAAGACTTAAGGTGTTATTAGGAGCGCGACGGTCTTCCGCCGGTTCCCGTTATTGTTGCTGTCACAGGACTTGCACTCTTCCACACATGGTTAAGGAATTCTCTAGGAGACCAACCAGGGTTAATTCCTCCACTAAGATCCTCACTTTACAAGTTATTTAGATTCCTCCCCATGGTGGTCCTACTAGTACGAACATCGGTGCTAAACCCTTACCCATGTCCCGATACCACCCACAAATGTGACCTCTAAATTCCTCTGGCCATATGTGTAACATCCCATGTTACTTTTGGACCCCTCAACTTAGATTGGGTTAGGCATGGGGTGAATTTTAAGGAGATCAACTAGGTTTGACCCTAAGTAGTGGGTGGTAGCCATGTGGAGCCCACTATAGGACCAAAGTCAAACTAGGTCAAACTAGCCTAAATGAGGACCCTAGCCACACCATAACCCCACCACATTGCCCTAACCCTAAAAACAATCTAAGTGCACCCTAGGGCATGCCATTAGGTCAACACTTTGACCACAATTGACCAAAGTCAACCTTGGGCCTAATTTGGTCAAACTCACACTCATAAGCCCAACTAGCCTAAGTAGGGCACCCCCTTGACCCAACCCAAGTTGGGTGGTGCCACTAGACCCATTACCACTAAGTAGGGTCAGCCCACCCACCATGTTGACTAAGTCAACTCTCCAAGTCAACAAGTCAACTATTTGACCTAAAAGATGGAAATGAAGACCAAGCCACCCTCCTTTGGACCAAGCCCACCAAATTTGGCCCATGGCCAGCCCAAGTGAACAAGACCAGCCCTACCCCTCTAAATCAGGAGAGAGAATGCTTGCAAAGGGGTAGAAATGAGATTTTGAGAGAAAGAGGAGAGAGAAATGGGGATGAAAGGGAATGGTGGCCACATGGCCAACCCTTCAGCTGAAATCCTCTGCCCAACATCAACTGGCCGACCTCCTCACTTCATTCTAGAGGAAATTGGGGGCTGTGTGCCACTTGGAAAGCAGGGGCGGAGCAACCAAGGCTGAGCCCGAGCTCACCTTGGTTGTATCTCCCCATATACTCCACCTTAGCCCCAAATAACCTCACCATTAGCTTCTGGAGGTGGAAAGGAATTGAAATCGAGTGCTGGAACATGGAAATCGGTGGAGAATCAAGCATTCGGGGTGGAGCTCGCCGGCGCACCACCACCATGGAAAACCGCCGCCTTACCCGCAGCCAAGCCCCAATCCAGGTTCGTTTCACCTCACCTCTACCCGTACTAGGATCTTAGATCGATTAGGTGAGATATCGGGCTCAACTGAGCCCGATGCCATGGGAGAAAAGTGTGATTTTTCCAAGCTTTAGAAACCGCTCGGGTTCGCCGTCACTGCCGTCTCCCGCCGCCCCATCACCGGGAAACGATAGCCACCACCACCGTGAAGGTGATGGCACCGTTGGCCGGGGGTGGCCCCGCCTCAGCTGGCCGGAAACCACCAGCAAACATCGCCCAGGTCGGCTCAATCTCAGCCGTCGGACGGGTGGAGAAATTGACCGGATCCCGTTCATTATGCTTTAGGATTCGTGCAGATATTTAATTATAAGTAAAATATAATCATTATGAATAGTAAAAATTATGCCACACTTATTCATTGACCTTGCATGCCATTTTTAGGCCTCTTAGAGGCATTTCCAGAGACTGATCCCTGAATAAAACATGTAGCCTTACCTGTTAACTTTAATTTTACATCTTAATCATTAACTTTGGTCTAGTATTCCGGCCTGTAGGACATTTCTCCTAGGACTGGTCCTAGACAAGGTCAGAAATTCATTTGAATGCCCAAGTCAAACCAGCAATCACCATGGCCCCAACCTTTGTGTACATGCATGATTAGGGCATACCTAGCCCCTGCCAAAATTTAGGAATTTTTGAAACAACTTTTTCTATAGTTTTGGTCATAATATCAAAATGTAAATAAATGAAATATATGGAGATATATTACTCCTCATGGCCCCAAAATTTTGGAGATGGGTCCTTGTGAACATCATTAGTGCATGCTAAAAATTTCAGCACTTTTGGATCACTGCATGATGGAAAATCCACTTGCATGTGTTGGTGTATATATTGCCTTGGTGTGCCAATAGAAATAATTTAAATATTGTGCATTCAGTCTAATGGAGGCATTAAAAAATCTTGAATTTGATTCCAGTGGTTCATTAGGGTAAAGTTCACCCCTCAGATCAATTATGGGATTTTTGGAATCAAAAATCCCATTAATTGGAATTTTTAAAAATATAGCTCCTTTTGAAAATAAATTTGAAAAATAGGTTTTCCTCAAGTACAAATCCTCAAACTTTGCCAAGTTGAAAATAAGGTTATATGTGACTTAGGAAAATTTGATCTTTCTGTTTGAAGAACTTTTGGAGTAAAATATCTTTAAATGCCCATTTTACCCTTATTTCATTTATTCTTGAATTGATGGATATGCACCTCAGAAAACTTTGGAAATATTTCTATTATTGTAAAATTGTATTATTAGTCTTGCATAATTATTTCAGAATTTATGGATGTATTGATAGTTTTTAAATTAATATAATGACATTTTGGTAAATATGTAAGAATGGAAATTTATAGGCCATTACACTATAAAAGTTGATGCAACTCTGCCAATAGTCATAAATTAATGTTTCATATGTTCTGTAATTTTCCTGGAATTTTGGATTACATACTCCTTGTACTTCATTTGGAAAATGGAAATTATGTGAATTTGGTATTAAATAAGGAATTGTTATAAATAATCAATGAAAAATTATGAAACTCTGTAGAAAGAAATATTTTATCATTATACAACTCAGGAAAAATTACCTATGTCAGTGGATTTTAAATCATACTACTTCATGTGTTATGTGACCTAGTAATTAATTCAAAAGATTTAATTAAGGGATTATTTGGCCAAGGAAAATTATGAGAATCCATAGGATAGCTCCCTTAGCCCATACCACCCTAGGATAAATATTTAGGGGCAAGATGCCTTAAGGATTGGAAGATTCCATTTTAGGGTAATAATAGGACATGGTCTACATATAGCATAAATAGGGCATACTTTAGGGGATTACCAGGGGATTGATTGTCAGAAGAAATAAGGGAGTGCAATATGAATAATCCATGGTGGGTAGTATTGTCTTAGTGAGGGATTTAAAGTGCAAGTCTTTAGTTAACAACCAGAGTGGAGGTCGACGGAACACCGTCGGTTTCCCGGTAACACCTTAAGTTACTCGGGTTGTTCCAGAGCAACAAAGAGAGCTGGGGTGAAACATGGGTAGCCATCAACTAAAGTAAATATCCTTGCGAAAGGGAACGCTGGGCGTAATCCCAACACAGTTCCTAGTGCCCCTTGAGAGCCCTTTACAGGGAATATTGGGGGCAGTCCTGGGATTAACCTTAAATCACCAAGTATAATAACCCGTAGACAAAAGTAGTCTAATAGGTTAAGACATTTATTGTACCTTCTCACCCGTGTAGGGTTGGAGAGATTCATGATATATCCTCACCCGTGTAGGGTTTGAGGGAATTGGCATAAGGGCACTATTGTGCGTTCTCACCCGAGTTGGGTTTGAGGGTTTTCAGGACGGGTTTGGTCCTGCGAGCGGAAGGCTCGGAATAAAATACTTGCATGTGAATAAATCTAGTGGCGGGGCATGCGGTACTGGCCGTTCGTCACACCGATGGCAGTACGGTACACCAGGCGGTTGTGATGGTTAGAGGGGCCAGTGGACACTGCGGTCTGGAGGACGACCCCCGATAACGTACATCCGACCCAACAAGACTGACGGGTTGTCAGCAAAGTACGTACGCGAGACTCTAGAGTGCACCTTGGATGTGTACAGAGGCGTATGAGAGGGGTCTAAGGCTTGGTAGTGTGCATACTGGCCTAGAAGCAGAGACGCCCGCTCCGATGCTACCGTAGCCACAGCGGTGGTACCCAAGAGTGATGCTAGCTCTCAAAAAGTGGGAACTAAAAGTCTGTGATCACAGAGTCGTTGTGTGTGAGTTGCACTTGTCTGTGCATAAAATTGCATCATAACATCCATTCATATTAGGTCATACGCTTCATAGATCCTTATCATATAAATTAGTATGGGCTCTTTTATATGATAAGTTAAATTTCCTGGAAATCCTAACTTATATATTTGTATGGGCATTTATATAAGTTAGGGTACTTTTGTGATGATAGTATAGTGGTAGAATAGTTTATTTACTGCTCTTACTTACTTGTACTATATTTAGAACTGCTAGAGTAGAACAATATTACTTATTACAACTGCTAGTTAGTTTCTGTCACCTGCTTCCACTTTTGCTACCCCTTGTTGTCCTCCGCTTCGTCCTCCCGCTCGGTGCCTAGGAGATGCGGGGCGAGGTGCGGAGGAAACGACTTAGTCTTTTTGACTAATGGTCGGTGACCATACTATTTTTAGGAGCCCGTGGAGATGGAGCATCAGCACGTCGAGGAGGCAGGACTTGAGGAGGAGATACCGCTTCAGCAGGCTACTACCACTACTGTGCGTCTTCAGGTGTGAAGAATTCTGATGTATTAGTGTAGCTTCCGCTTTTATTTTGAGAGAAAGTGGATTTGATGTACCGGGCATAAGCCCTTATTACTCTTTCTTTTGTACTCTTCTGTGGACTATATTGGTGTACTTTTCATTTCATATATATGATTATACTATGTGACTTGTGGACTAGTGGATTAATATACTGTTTTACTTCTTCTTCTCATATTGGCCTACAGGTTAAATGATCGTACTAGCCAGCAGGATCGGCGTGTTGCGGTGTCGACTAACCCGTGCGTTAGTGCCACCGTAAGACGACGGTTCTGGGCATAAGACCCGGTTGTCCTCCTCGGTAAGGGGGGGAGGGGTCTTACAAACTGGTATCACTTGAACAACGATCATATAAGAAAGAAGTGCACAACATGGGACCACCCCCGCCCGAGCATTAGTTTGCGGACAAACTATGCAGCAGAAGCCGTGGTGTCCCCATGTGCAAAGTCACATAAAATGGTCCACAAAGTACAATGAGTTAGGCCAGTTCTGTTTTTAACCTTACCTTTATGCAACCTCCACAGGTCGTCGCGCCGCAAAATGTGGCTCCTCCCCCTCCAGCTGCCACGCCATTCCTATATACGGAGATGGGGCAGACTTTGACGGCGATTCTGGATGCCTTCAGATCCCAGCAAGTCCCGGCTCCACAGCCAAATCCGGGGTCGAGCTGGCTGAGTGCATTCAAGAGCCTGTCCCCACCGACGTACCGTGGGACAGAGGATGCGGTAAAGACGGAAGAATGGCTGGAGGCCATACACGAGATTTTAGCAGGCACCAGCTGCCCGGTCGGCGAGGCAGTACCTCTAGCCACCTCTGCACTAGAGGCTCATGCGAAGAGATCGGGGAAATCAGTGCGGGAGTCTACATATGCGGACTTTGAGCTATCAGAGATATCATGGGAGGAGTTTGGCGATGTATTTCTGGAGCACTTCGTCTCTGCTACGGACAGAGATGCCTTGGAGGAGAGGTTTTTGAACCTCAGGCAGGGGACTAGATCGGTGATCGAGTATCAGAGAGAGTTCTCTCATTTGGCCAGGTTCGCAGGGATTCAGGATACCGATGATAGGAGGTATGCCAAGAGGTTCTACCGGGGCCTCAGGGACGATTTGAGGCAGGCCTTGCTGTTCATTTCTCATGGCACGTCTAGACAGATCATCTAGATGGCAAAGAAGCTGGAGGCTGACCAACTGATGGTGCAAGTCAGAGGGAAGAGACCATTTGATGGGTCGACATCAGGAGAGAGCAGCAGGGGCTCTCAGAGAGGCAGGACTATCGGATACAAGAAGGGTGGGGGACGTCGTCGTCCCAACTTCAGGCAGGAGCAGGGGCCTCCTCCAGTATTGGCTACCCCACCTCTACAGATCCATGATCCAAGGAGACAGGATGACCGAGGCCACCGACAGGTAGTTTGTTACGGATGCCGCCAGCCCGGGCACATTAGGTCGGAGTGCCCGCATCGATTCCATCCTCCTCCTCCTCCTCCACCTCCGGTGGCCCCAGTACAGCAAGGCCGAGGCCGAGGCCGAGGACGAGGCCGAGGCCGGGGATATCATGGAAGGAGACTCGAGCAGGAGTAGATATACGCCTTGGACCTCACCGAGCAGAGGAACCCCGAGGAGGTTATCACAGGTACTTAAAGTTAATTATTAAATTTCTTGAATTTTCAATTATATAGTACCTGTAACTATAGGATAACAATTAATTTTAACGTAAACAAACCTCAGGCATAGTTATGATCAGCGACAAGCTCGCTCATACTCTCTTCGACACGGGTGCTTCTCACTTGTTTGTATCCGAGGCCTTCATCGACGGACTCGAAGGCGTGGAGAGGTTTCCTGGACTAGAGATGAGGGTGCGTCTACCCGATGGGTCAGAGCTGCGGACCACTGCACATTGTGATATGGAGGTCGAGATTGGCGGCAAGGCATTTGAGGCGCCAGCAACTATTCTGAAGCTGCAGGACTTCGACTTGATTTTGGGCATGGCATGGTTACATCGGAACCATGCTCAGATAGATTGTCCATCCAACAGGATCACGCTAAGGCATGGCGACTCTCATGTTATCATTGAAGGTATTCATCCTATCTGCCACCTATTGTTATCTTCTATACATGCTGTAAAGGCCCACGAGCAGGGAGAAGAAGTTTATCTTATCTGCTTTGAGATGGTGGGAGCAGAGACGACTATTTCAGATATTCCGGTGGTCCGGGATTTCTCCGACGTATTCCCGGAGAAATTTCCCGGGCTACCACCTGCTAGAGACTTGGATTTCAGGATTCAGCTAGTACCGGGAGCGAGGCCGGTGTCCCGGGCACCCTACAGGATGGCTCCCAGGGAGTTAGCGGAGTTCAGGACTCAACTTCAGGAGCTAGTCGAGTCAGGATTTGTGCGGACCAGTTCATCGCCGTGGGGAGCGCCAATTCTCTTTGTGAAGAAGAAGGATGGGTCATTGCGACTATGCATAGATTACCGGGAGCTGAACCGGTTAACGGTCCGCAATACCTATCCTCTGCCTCGGATAGATGAGCTATTTGACCAGCTGCAGGGAGCCTTCTGGTTCTCTAAGCTAGATTTGCGATCCGGTTACTACCAGCTCCGCATCAGGGAAGAGGACATACCGAAGACGACATTCAGTTCACGCTTTGGATTATACGAGTTCACGGTGATGCCTTTGGGGCTCACGAATGCCCCTGCCGCATTCATGAGTCTAATGAACTGTGTATTCGAGCCCTTCTTAGACCGCTTCGTGATTGTATTCATCGACGACATTCTGATATATTCCCGGACTCAGGAGGAGCATACAGAGCACCTGGCGCAGGTTTTGCAGAGGCTGAGGGAGTCCCAGATGTACGCAAAATTTTCAAAGTGCCAGTTTTGGCTGCATGAGGTGGCTTTCCTGGGACACACGATCAGTGGGGCTGGATTAGCAGTGGACCCAGCCAAGATAGAGACAGTGAGGGATTGGCCACGACCGAAGACCGCATCTGACATTCGCAGTTTCTTGGGACTAGCAGGGTATTATCGCAAGTTCGTGGAGGGATTCTCGAGGATAGCACTCCCCCTCACATCCTTGACGAAGAAGGACGCAGATTTTGTTTGGTCAGAGCGGTGCGAGATGGCTTTTCAGGAGTTGAAGGACCGACTCATCTCATCCCCCATTCTTGCGCTTCCATCCGGGAGTGAAGGATTCCAGATCTACACAGACGCCTCTTACCAGGGGATGGGTGCTGTCCTGATGCAGCATGGATATGTTATTGCTTATGCTTCAAGACAGTTGAAGAAGCATGAGCATAACTATCCGGTACATGACTTAGAGCTCGGGGCTGTGGTATTCGCCCTAAAGATATGGAGGTATTACTTATACGGGATTCATTATGACATCTTTTCAGATCACAAGAATCTTAAATATATCGATACACAGAGGGACTTAAACCTGCGACAGAGGAGATGGCTGGAATTCCTCTGCGACTATGATTATAAGATCCAGTACCATCCGGGAAAAGCGAACACGGTAGCAGATGCCTTGAGCAGGAGGGCCGGCACTTCTGGACCGGAGCCTCGGTTGATGTCTATAGAGCTGCTATAGATGATGGAGGACATGCACATTACCATGGTATCTGAGACCGAACCAGTGGTGTATTGAGAGTATTTGAGCTCAGTGATCAGTGGTGATGATATACGGGAGCGCATCCGAACATATCAGAGGCTGGATGCTGCATTACAGCCGATTTTTAGTGCCCTAGAGAGGGACAAGGTTGAGGACTACACGCTACAGGATGATCTGCTTCGATTCCGTGGGCGCATTTACATACCAGTAGGGGGAGGTATCCGGGATGACATACTCAGAGAGGCTCATTGCACCAGATATTCAGTACACCCCGACATCACCAAGATGTGAGCAGATTTGCGGAGGTCTATGTATTGGCCCGGGATGAAGAGGGAGATCACAGATTTTGTGACCCATTGCAAGACCTGCCAGCATGTGAAAGCAGAATGCAAGAGCCCGGGAGGTTTACTACAGCCACTGCCAGTTCCAGAATGGAAGTTCGAGGACATTGCTATGGACTTTGTACACGGATTGCCTCGCTCCCACTCTGGGCATGATTCTATATGGGTCATAGTGGATAGACTGACCAAGGTAGTGCGATTTATTCCAGTTCGGAAGGATGCCCCAGTTGTAGTTCTGGTAAGATTATTTGTGGAGCAGTTCGTCAGATATCATGGCATTCCCAGGACGATTGTTTCGGACCGTGATGGTCGGTTCACTTCGAGCGAGTGGAGGGCCGTGCATGCTTACTTGGGATCTCGGCTTACTTTTAGTACCGCCTTCCATCCGCAGACCGACGGATAGACCGAGTGGACCATCCGGACCATGGAGGACCTACTCAGACTATGCATATTAGATACGGGGAAGCCTTGGGAGAGGCTGCTGCCACTGATTGAGTTCTCGTACAATAACAACCACCAGGCTAGCATCAGGATGGCTCCATATGAGGAACTTTATGGGAGGAGATGCCGGACACCGCTATCATGGGTTCAGGATGTGGATACCAGGGCTCTTGGATCTGATTATATAGAGGATACTGAGGTTCAGATTCGTTTGATCAGGGATCGGCTACTAGAGGCCCAGAGCAGGCAGGCAAAGTATTATGATGCTCGGCACCAGAAGGTGGAGTTCCAGGTTGGAGACAGAGTATTCTTGAAGATACGTCCGATACACGGTGTCTCTCGGGTGCGGAGGCACATGAAGCTCAGTCCACGATACATGGGGCCATACCTGATCCTGGAGCGGATCGGCCCCTTAACTTACCGACTGCATCTGCCACCGGAGTTGGGTGCATTACATGACGTCTTCCATGTCTCTTCCTTGCGAAGAGCTCTCCTTCGGCCGGAGCAGCACATTACTACTACAGCCGGACCGGTAGAGCCTTACAGATCAGTTAGATTGGAGCCGATCCGGATTGATGATATAGCCATCCGAGTGTTGCGGAAGAAGAAGGTCCCTCTTGTGAAGGTGATGTGGTCCAACCATGGACGGGAGGAGCACACCTGGGAGCTGAGGGATCTGATGCTGGAGCAACACCCGGAGCTATTTGCATCAGGTATTTTCAATTTATGTTTTAAAGTTTCTTAAAAATTCTTTCAAGTAGAACCCCGTAGAACCGAACTTAAATTTCGGGGACGAAATTATTTTCTTGTTTATTAGAATTTGTAACATCCCATGTTACTTTTGGACCACTCAACTTAGATTGGGTTAGGCATGAGGTGAATTTTAAGGAGATCAACTAGGTTTGACCCTAGGTAGTGGGTGGTAGCCATGTGGAGCCCAATATAGGACCAAAGTCAAACTATATCAAACTAGTCTAAATGAGGACCCTAGCCACCCCAAGACCCCACCACATTGCCCTAACCCTAAAAACAATCTAAGTGCACCCTAGGGCATGCCATTAGGTCAATACTTTGACCCCCAATTGACCAAAGTCAACCTTGGGCCTAATTTGGTCAAACCCACACTCATAAGCCCAACTAGCCTATGTAGGGCACCCCCTTGACCCAACCCAAGTTGGCTGGTGCCACTAGACCCATTACCACCAAGTAGGGTCAGCCCACCCACCATGTTGACTAAGTCAACTCTCCAAGTCAACAAGTCAACTATTTGACCTAAAAGAGGGAAATGAAGACCAAGCCACCCTCCTTTGGACCAAGCCCACCAAATTTGGCCCATGGCCAGGCCAAGTGAACAAGACCAGCCCTACACCTCTAAATCAGGAGAGAGAATGCATACAAAGGGGTAAAAATGAGATTTTGAGAGAAAGAGGAGAGAGAAATCGGGTTGAAAGGGAATGGTGGCCACATGGCCACCCCTTCAGCTGAAATCCTCTGCCCAACATCAACTGGCCGACCTCCTCACTTCATTCCAGAGGAAATTGGGGGCTGTGTGCCACTTGGCAAGCCGGGGCGGAGCAACCAAGGCTGAGTCCGAGCTCACCTTGGTTGTATCTCCCCATATACTCCACCTCAGCCCCAAATAACCTCACCATTAGCTTCAGGAGGTGGAAAGGAATTGAAATCGAGTGCTGGAACATGGACAATCGGTGGAGAATCAAGCATTCGGGGTGGAGCTCGCCGGCGCACCACCACCATGGAAAACCGCCGCCTTACCCGCAGCTAAGCCCCAATCCAGGTTCGTTTCACCTCACCTCTACCCGTACTAGGATCTTTGATCGATTAGGTGAGATATCGGGCTCAACTGAGCCCGATGCCATGGGAGAAAAGTGTGATTTTTCCAAGCTTTAGAAACCGCTCGGGTTCGTCGTCGCCGCCGTCTCCCGCCGCCCCATCACCGGGAAACGATAGCCACCACCACCGTGAAGGTGATGGCACCGTTGGCCAGGGGTGGCGCCGCCTCAACTGGCCGGAAACCGCCAGCAAACATCGCCCAGGTCGGCTCAATCTCAGCCGTCGGACGGGTGGAGAAGATGACCGGATCCCGTTCATTATGCTTTAGGATTCGTGCAGATATTTAATTATAAGTTAAATTTAATCATTATGAATAGTAAAAATTATGTCACACTTATTCAGTGACCTTGCATGCCATGTTTAGGCCTCTTAGAAGCATTTCCAGAAACTGATCCCTGAATGAAAAATGTAGCCTTACCTATTGCCTTTAATTTGACATCTAATCATTTACTTTGTTCCAGTATTCTGGCCTGTAGGACATTTATCCTAGGACTGGTCCTAGACAAGGGCAGAAATTCATTTGAATGCCCAAGTCAAACCAGCAATCACCATGGCCCCAAATTTTGGGTACATGCATGATTAGGGCATACCTAGCCCTTGCCAAAATTTAGGAATTTTTGAAACAACTTTTTCTATAGTTTTGGTCATAATATCAAAATGTAAATAAATGAAATATATGGAGTTATATGAATCCTCATGGCCCCAAAATTTTGGAGGTGGGTCCTTGGGAACATCATTAGTGCATGCTAAAAATTTCAGCACTTTTGGATCACTGCATGATGGAAAATCCACTTGCATGTGTTGGTGTATATATTGCCTTGGTGTGCCAATAACAATAATTTAAATATTGTGCATTCAGCCTAATGGAGGCATTCAAAAATCTTGGATTTGATTCCAGTGGTTCATTAGGGTAAATTTCACCCCTCAGATCAATTATGGGATTTTTGGAATCAAAAATCCCATTAATTGGAATTTTTAAAAATATAGCTTCTTTTGAAAATAAATTTGAAAAATAGGTTTTCCTCAAGTACAAATCCTCAAACTTTGCCAAGTTGAAAATAAGGTTATATTTGACTTAGGAAAATTTGATCTTTCTATTTGAAGAACTTTTGGAGTAAAATATCTTAAAATGCCCATTTTACCCTTATTTCATTTATTCTTGAATTGATGGATATGCACCTTAGACAATTTGGAAATATTTCTAGTGTTGTAAAATTGTATTATTAGTCTTGCATAATTATTTCAGAATTTATGGGTGTATTGATAGTTTTTAAATTAATATAATGGCATTTTGGTAAATATGTAAGAATGGAAATTGATAGGCCATTACACTATAAAAGTTGATGAAACTCTGCCAATAGTCATAAATTAATGTTTTATATGTTCTGTAATTTTCCTGGAATTTTGGATTACATACTCCTTGTACTTCATTTGGAAAATGGAAATTATGTGAATTTGGTATTAAATAAGGAATTGGTATAAATAATCAAAGGAAAATTATGAAACTCTGTTGACCGAAATATTTTATCATTATACAACTCAGGAAAAATTACCTAGGTCAGTGGATTTTAAATCATACTACTTCATGTGTAAAGTGACCTAATAATTAATTTAAAAGATTTAATTAAGGTATTATTTGGCCAAGGCAAATTATGAGAATCCATAGGATAGCTCCCTTAGCCCATACCACCCTAGGATAAATATATAGGGGCAAGATGCCTTAAGGATTGGAAGATTCCATTTTAAGGTAATAATAGGACATGATCTGCATATAGCATAAATAGGGCATACTTTAGGGGATTACCAGGGGATTGATTGTCAGAAGAAATAAGGGAGTGCAATATGAATAATCCCTGGTGGGTAGTATTTTCTTAGTGAGGGATTAAAAGTGCAAGTCTTTAGTTAGCAACCAGAGTGGAGGTCGACGGAAGACCGTCTGTTTCCCGGTAACACCTTAAGTCACTAGGGTTGTTCCAGAGCAACAAAGAGAGCTGGGGTGAAACATGGGTAGCCATCAACTAAAGTAAATATCCTTGCGAAAGGGAACGCTGGGCGTAATCCCAACACAGTTCCTAGTGCCCCTTGAGAGCCCTTCACAGGGAATACCGGGGGCAGTCCTGGGATTAACCTTAAATCACCAAGTATAATAACCCGTAGACAAGAGTAGTCTAATAGGTTAAGACATTTGTTGTACCTTCTCACCCATGTAGGGTTGGAGAGATTCATGATATATCCTCACCCGTGTAGGGTTTGAGAGAATTGGCATAAGGGCAGTATTGTGCGTTCTCACCCGGGTTGGGTTTGAGGGTTTTCAGGACGGGTTTGGTCCTGCGAGCGGAAGGCTCGGAATGAAATACTTGCATGTGCATAAATCTAGTGGCGGGGAATGCGGTATTGGCCGTTCGTCACACCTATGGCAGTACGGTGCACCAGGCGGTTGTGAGGGTTAGAGGGGCCAGTGGATTGTTTTACACTGCGGTCTGGAGGACGACCCCCGATCACGCACATCCGACCCAACAAGACTGACGGGTTGTCTGCAAAGTACGTACGCGAGACTCTAGAGTGCACCTTGGACGTGTACAGAGGCGTTTGAGAGGGGTCTAAGGCTTGGTAGTGTGCATACCGGCCTAGAAGCGGAGACGCCCGCTCCGCTGCTGCCGTAGCCACTGCGGTGGTACCCGAGAGTGATGCTAGCTCTGAAAAAGTGGGAACTAAAGGTCTGTGATCACAGAATCGTTGTGTGTGAGTTGCACTTGCCTGTGCATAAAATTGCATCATAACATCCATTCATATTAGGTCATACGCTTCATAGATCCTTATCATATAAATTAGTATGGGCTCTTTTATATGATAAGTTAAATTTCCTGGAAATCCTAACTTAAATATTTGTATGGGCATTTATATAAGTTAGGGTACTTTTGTGATGATAGTATAGTGGTAGAATAGTTTATTTACTGCTCTTACTTACTTGTACTATATTTAGAACTGCTAGAGTAGAACAATATTACTTATTACAACTGCTAGTTAGTTTCTATCACCTGCTTCCACTTTTGCTACCCCTTGTTGTCCTCCGCTTCGTCCTCCCGCTCGGTGCCTAGGAGCTGCGGGGCGAGGTGCGGAGGAAACGACTTAGTCTTTTTGACTAATGGTCGGTGACCATACTATTTTTAGGAGCCCGTGGATATGGAGCACCAGCACGTCGAGGAGGCAGGACTTGAGGAGCAGATACCGCTTCAGCAGGCTACTACCACTACTGTGCGTCCTCATGTGGGACGAATTCTGATGTATTAGTGTAGCTTCCGCTTTTATTTTGAGAGAGAGTGGATTTGATGTACCGGGCATAAGCCCTTATTACTCTTTCTTTTGTACTCTTCTGTGGACTATATTGGTGTACTTTTCATTTCATATATATGATTGTACTATGTGACATGTGGACTAGTGGATTAATATACTGTTTTACTTCTTCTTCTCATATTGGCCTACAAGTTAAATGATCGTACTAGCCGGCAGGATCGGCGTGTTGCGGTGTCGACTAACCCGTACGTTAGTGCCACCGTAAGACGGCGGTTCTAGGCATAATACCCGGTTGTCCTCCTCGGTAAGGGGGGGAAGGGTCTTACAATATGCCTCAAGTTATTTATCCTAGGATGATATGGACCTATAGGATGACTAGGATGAATTCCATAATTTTCTGAATTACTTACACCATTAAATTAATTTCTTTAAATGTAATCCCTAGTCATTTTGCACACGAAGTATTGTAAATATTGAACCTACTAGCCTACGGATTCTTCTAGGTATATAATATGATAATTAATAGGGCCTACCAAAATTTCATGCCTTTTCAATTCAGATTTATAATTAATTCCTATTTAATACTATATCCACAAATCTAGCATTTTTCAAATGAAGTACATAAAATATTATCTCAAAAATTCTAATTAAATTACAGAGCCTTGATAATAATGAAATAATGCTATGTACAGATTTACATTTACATCTAGGTTGAAATGACCTATCCATGATCAGTTTGACTTATATACCAAAATGCCATTATGGGGCCTAAGTACATTATTTTTCACTCCAAAAATTCTAAAATAATTGCACAAGGTATAAAGCATACAATTACAGCAATATGAATTTTCTCAGATTTTTCAAAGGAATATACCCATCATTTCTACACAAATTCCATAAGGGTAAAATGGTCATTTTGCTCCTTAAACTACCTAAACTTCATCCAACAGAGATATAATTTATTTCTACTGCTTATTATGTCACTACTTAGTCCTCAACAGAAATTAAACCTTTTATGATAAGGGTAAACCTATTTTAAATTTATTTCCTAAAAAGGACCAAATTTTTCAGAAATTCAAAATAATGGGATTTTTGTTCCCAAAAATCCCACCATTGCTATGAGAGGTGTATTACACCATCATATGTCTCCATAATGAAAATCATGATTTCTGAATGTTCCAAGTTGGCTGAATACACATTATTTCATTTTAGGCTAAAAACACATCAAGCCTATATCAAGCCAACACATGTAAGTGAGTTTTCCCAACATGCAGAGGTCCAAATTGGCTGGAATTTCAAACCTACACTTATAATGTCCCTAAGGACATGCCACCAAAATTTGGGGCCATTTGGAGTCGCACAACTCCAAATATTTCATTTAGTTCAATTTGGGTATTTTAGTAAAACACTATAGAAAGAATTTTCCCAAAAATTCTAATTTTTGTATAGTGGTTAACCAAGCCCTAAACATGCATGCACCCAAAAGTTTGGGGCATTTGGATAAATAGTTTTACTTGGGCATCATTTTGAAGTTCTGCCCTAACTAAGGACCAACCCTAGCAAAATGGTCCTACAGATCAGACCACTGAACCAAATCTCAAGTTAAGGTGGCAATTTAAAGTTAACATAAAGGGATACATATTTCATATTCATGTCACCCTCTGGAAATGGCTCTAAGAGCCCTATATTGGACATGCAATGTTACTAAAATAGTGTGACAGAAATGAAATTTCATTTCATTAAAATAATAACAAAATTAAATTGATTTTAATAAAAAAAATGCAGCACGAATCTTAAAGTGATTTAGACGGCATCCTTTCATCTTCCCCAAGTGTTCAATGGCTGAGATCGAGCCGACCTGGGGGATATTGCGGGGCCATTTCCGGCCACCAGAGGCGTCGCCACCCCCGACCAACGGTGCCATCACCTTCACGGTGGTGGTGGCTATCCTTTGCCGGTGATGAGGCGGCGGGAGACGGCGGCAACGGCGATCCCGAGCTGTAAGAAAAAGCTTGGAAACTCTCCCAGTTCTCCCATGGCATCGGGCTTAATTGAGCCCGATATCTCCCCTAGTTGATCTAGTATTCTAGTACGGGTAGAGGTGAGGTGAAACAGACCTGTGTTGGTGGCTGGCGGCGAGGATGGAGGCGGGTGGCCATTCCCGACCTTGCTGCGGCGACACCTTTCAGATTCATCGTTCCTGTACCGTTACCTTCACTCCAGCTATCGATTTCTACTCTCCCTTGCCCTCTGAAGCTAATGGAACCACTATCTCTGGCTGGGAGGGGGTATATGGGGAGATACAACCAATGCAGTCTCGGTTGGATCTTTGGTTGTATAATCCTTCATGCCAAGTGGGCACCATGCATTCAAATTTTCTGGAAATTCTCTGAGGAGGTAGCCAGCACAATTTTTGGGCTGATGGAGCCAAGTCCAAGTGCCCTCTGCCTCTTTAATTCACATGACACTCGACGATCGTCAAACGCAGGGTTTCACAATAGTCAAACGAGCAAAATTTCGTCGATCGTCGAATGCAGTGGTCACTCGAAGATCGTCGAATGCAGATTTTTGCCGATCATCGAACGCAGGGGACACACTACAATCGTCGAACACAGCTTTCGCCGATCTTCGAACGCAGGGGACACGCCCTCCAGACACGCCCGTGTCATCTGGCGTGTTCCTTACATGGCGGCAGACACGCCCTAGTCAACTTCGTCGAACTGAGTACGTCGACCGGCGGGACACGCCCTGGTGTAACAGCCCGATTTTTCTCAGCAGGCCAATTTTCGGGTGACACAACCTGGGACACGGGCTTGTCCCAGGGAGTGTCCTGCGTGCGTTGAGTGTCGAGAGGAACAGTCGACGAGTGGTTGACAAAATTTGGTCAACTCTGGACACGGCCTGTGACACGGGCGTATCACAGTGTGTGTTAGCGCGCTCGACGAAAGTTGCTCGACGATCGTCGAGTGTCGAGATACGGTCGACGTTTGTCGAGTGCAGTGAACACGGCCTGTGACACGGGTGTGTCACAGGGCGTGTCACTTCGGTTCGACGAACTCAGCTCAGACGATTTTGAGCTGGGGCGTGTCGAAGTGCCGTGTATGGGCACACGGCCTGGGACACGGGCGTGTCATAGGCCGTGTGAGTCTCGGGTGATTTTGGGATTTTTTTTCAGCCTGACGAACACGGCCACAGACACGGGCGTGTCAGAAAGCATGTTGGGTGACACGGTCCATGACACGGGCGTGTCCCATGGGCGTGTCACTGGTTTGGATAAGTCGGTTGAGCACTGCTTAAGGCACACGGCCATGGACGCGGGCGTGTCACAGGCCGTGTCAGGCAAAATTTATACTTTCTGGCAAATTTGTGGCTGTCCATTCCTTCAGCCTGGATCCAAGGGCTGAGAGTCCTCCCTATTTCCTTAAGGCCGTGAATGAGAAGAGCAATCTCATTTGTTATTTGGTCTTCTCTTTCTTCACTTCTAGAGAGAGAAAGAGAGAGGAAGAAGGAGGTAGAGGAAAGGGGGATGATCACCGGTGGTGTTGCGGTTTACTGACTAGAGATCCGAGGCCGATGTTGCGGAGGAAAAGCTCTTGTGAGTCGTTCAAGCCAACTTCGAGTTCATGGCACCAAAGAGGGATTCAAGGGTAACGACTTTTCTTCCTAGCCATGTGAAAGCTTTCTTTTGGCATATGTTTGTGATTCCCCCACCAAGAGGTGGCTGCTTTTGGGAGTCTTTGGGTGGATGCATGAAATCCCCTTTGTTAGCATATAGATCTGGAAATGGAGTACGGAATAGACATGTTGTGTGAAGCCCATCTGGACAGGTTGGTCTCGATTGGTGATGTTGCATACGAATCGGAGAAGACTCCGTGATAAACGTATAGTTTAAGGACTCAGCGGGTTATGCCTGTGAAAGGTAGTAGTAGGAAGTACTGGAGTGGTAGTCCAGGAAAATATCCGTGTATGCTTGTGCTATTGGGTCGTACCTGTGAATGAGTAACAGGAAGTACTGGTGTGACCAGGAAAGACACTTTGTGATGCTTTGATGTCATAGGGTGTCCACATGTGAAGAGATTAATAGGAAGTACTGTCATGCCCAGGAAAGACCCCTGACATTTGTGATCTTGCGGTGCCGTACCTATGACCGAGTAATAGGAAGAACTGGGGTGCCCAAGAAAGACCCGCTGATAGTGTGAATGAATGGGTGTAGAGAAATACCCAAGCTAAATGCCAAGAACATGATTGGTGAGACCGACCTGAGCCTTTGATTAAGCCGCAAGTACGCCGTACTTAGTGAAGGCAAGACTATTTGAGCAACAGGGGGTGGAGGATTCGACCTGCGTTTTGTCCGTCCGACGTGGACCAGAAAGTGTGGTCTGTTGGAGCGCGTAGCAAGAGTCTTAGGCCTGCGCGCCATCACACAATGGGGGGCTACGGGCCATCCCGGTGTAGTAACACTAGAACTCCGGCTGCACGCCATGGAGTAAATGCTCAAGAGAGTTACCGTTGGGCTGTGACCCTGATAGGGTGGTGGGCAAGTGCTTTGCCAGTACACCAAGAATGTGCCCTGAGAGCACGGACCGTTGGGCCGGGTGGCGAACGGTTGTGATGGCATGTGTGCGTGAAAGCACATTATATGAGATATATTGTCATGCTTGTGATATGATATGCCTACAGAGAAGATTACCGTTGCCCCGAGAAAAGGGGTAGGGTCATTATAATTGGGTCAGCTGAACGCTGACCGTTGCTTCTGTTTTCCACCGTTGGGTGGAGTGTCCCTGTACAGGTGCTGGAGAGCCAAACGGGACACATAAAGGTTGAGGTCCTTGCTGTTGCTGCTGCTGCTACTGCTAGCCCTCAAAGGCTATGTGGAAATGCTTGTTGTGTTTTCTTTTATTGTGGCCGGCCTGAGCGCCAATGTTGGGGCCACTGTTTGAAAGCCTTGTAAGGCCATATGGCCAATGATGTTTCCATGTTGTAAGACATTCCTATATGCTATAAAATATGGTGTTTTATTTATTGGACATTCAAAAGAGGAGTTCAAGTGGTAGTATAGGCTTCAGCTAGAATGCTTTGTGATAGGTCCGCTGTGCTACTCTGGTATCATCCCGTACCTTCACCTCCTGTTTTGTGATATATGCTGTGGGGCCCCGGCCGGACCTTCTAGGATATACCATAAGAACGGATGGGGTTGTTACATTTTTGGTATCGGCTGTCTTGGTCTTTCCCTATCGAAGTCGTGGTCGACTTCTTTTGTGGGGTGGCGAGCACGTGTTTGTGCAAACCACATTTCTACGATTGAATTCCTGAATGTCCATGATAGGAATGCAAATTATTGTGTTAGGGGAACCTGTGTGTTCCTATTTTGTATTGTTTTCTTGTGTAAGGATGCTAATGTGTGTCTTGTCCACCTTTAGGTGACACAGAGTGGTGCTAGGTAGTCTGAGCCCCAGCATTCTGATGAAAGTACGGCACCAGCCGCGGTGCCTACACCTCCACCGCCTGCGGAACATGTGTGTTTAGTTGCTGAGGATTTGTTTTCCATGATCCAAGGACAGCCACTTGGGTAGGAGCAACCGGCTGTGAGGCCAGAACAGGTAACGGCAAGGCCTGAACCTGTAGTGGATATGGCTCCTCGAGCGGCTGAGAAGCAGCTGACGCGGTTTATGAGTTTCCATCCGCCTACATTTTCGGGAGCGAGAACTCCTACGCAGGCTGAGTATTGGCTATCGCACGTCAAGCGATTCATGATGGAGATTGGAACGGTGAAGCATAATAAAGTCACCTTAGCTACCTTCTTGCTTAAAGGAGAAGCTAGATTGTGGTGGGATGAGATGAAGTTGCATCACTTGACGGGTCATCCCTTAACACAAGTATCGATGGAAGAATTCTCCCGACTCTTCCTAGCAAAGCACCTTCCTGCAGCGCAACGGATTGCCATGGAGAATGAATTCCAATGGATGACGCAAGGTGATGGCAGTGTTAACGCATACCTGCATGAGTTTACTCGCTTAGGGTGGTATGCGGGTTCTGTTTTTGCTGATGAGCAGAGGAAGACAAATCGGTTCTATGAAGGACTAAGGGATGAGTTGAGGTTCCTGGTGTCTAGTTCTGTGAACCAAGGCTTCCAGGCGTTGGTTGACACTGCGAGTGCGCTGGAAAATGATATGAAGATGGTGTAGGGGAAAAGAGCTTTGGCTGTGACGCAACCGGAGTGGAAGGTGCCCCGATCTGGGAAACCATTTTATAAGAAGAAATGGGGCAAGAAATCTAAGACAAGTGGACAAGCTCCTTCATCAGTTGCATCGGGAGCAACGTCGGGGGCGACCTCAAAGCCGGATACTCGTATATGCTATAATTGTGGCGGGGTGGGGCATATAGCTTGAGATTGTCGGGTGCCGCAAAAGAGTGAAAAGAAGGCGGGAGCGTCTTATGCGGAAAAAGGAAAGGCGGTGGTGGACTCCTCTGCCTCGCAGGCGCAGCCCCGGGTCTATAATCTTGGCCTGCAGGAGGCCATCAAGCAGATTGACATTATCACAGGTATGAGTTTAGTTTTGCATATGCTATTGCTTGTATGCTTTGCTTAGTACATATGTGTTTGTAGTTTGTGTGTGTGACATGATTGTCACAGGCTTTGTGATGATTCGGGACACGCTAGCGCGAGCACTGTTTGATATTGGTGCGTCGCATTCTTTTCTGTCTACCGAGTTTTTAGCGCGGCTTGGGATACCTAGTCGTGCAAAGACAGATAGCGTCAGTGTGGTGTTGCCGAATGGCTGTTGGATGCTTGCAAATCAAGCTTGCAATGTGGCGGTCCAAATAGAAGTCGGGATTTCAGTTTGACTGCTTCTGTATTGCCGATATAGGAATTTGACATGTTTTTTGGTACGGATTGGCTTGCGGAACAGCATGCCATGATTGATTGCCAGTCCAAAGAGATCACGTTTGTCCAGAATACCGAACATGATACAAAGTTCGCGGGTATGCGCGGAGTGGGCGGGACGTTGATGTCTGCAATTCAGGTAGTCAAGGCTGTTCGGAAGGGTGCGGAGTGTTATTTCACACTGATTCAGGCTGTTGTGCCTAAGGCCAGTGTGTGTGAGGTTCCGATTATGGCGGAATTTACAGATTTGTTTCCCACGGATCTCCCTGGGCTACCACCCCAGCGGTAGATTGACTTCACGATTTAGTTGGTGCCAGGTGCGAAACCTGTGGCCCGCTCGCCATATCGCATCGCGCCAAAGTAGATGGCTGAGTTGAAAGTCCAATTACAAGAATTGTTGGAGCAAGGTTATATACGCCCAAGCATGTGACCTTGGAGCACGTCTGTGCTTTTTGTAAAGAAGAAAGATGGTGGGTTACGGTTATGTATTGACTACCGTGAACTGAATAAGCTGACCGAGAAGAATAAATATCTGATACCCTGGATTGCTGAGTTATTCGATCAGCTGGTGGGCTCGACCGTCTATTCTAAGTTGGACCTGAAGTCTGGTTATTACCAGTTGAGAATTCGGGAAGGTGACATTCCCAAAACCGCATTTGGAACGCGTTACGGGCACTATGAGTTCACAGTCATGCCATTTGGACTGTGCAATGCGCCCTCGGTGTTTATGGATTTAATGCACCGCATATTCCGAGAGTACCTGGATCTGTTTGTGATCGTGTTCATTGATGATATCCTGGTGTACTCGAAGTCAGAAGCTGAGCATGCGACTCAATTGCGGTTGGTGTTGAATACATTGAGGCAAAATCAGCTCTATGCCAAGTTCTCGAAGTGCGAGTTTTGGCTATCGTCGGTGGCTTTTCTGGGCCATGTGGTGAGTGGAGCGCGGATTGAAGTGGATCTAGCGAAGATAAGGGCCATACAAGAGTGGCCAATGTTGCCTTCCGTGGCCGAGGTCAGCAGTTTCCTTGGACTTACGGGCTACTACCGAAGATTTGTTGAAAACTTCTCGCGGATTGCTTTGCCGCTAACCACGCTCACGCGAAAAGATCAGAAGTTCGTTTGGATGCAAGAGTGTGCACGAGCTTTTGAAGAGCTGAAGGTTCGGTTTACCACGGAGCCGGTGTTGTCTTCGCCAAGTGGGACCGATGGATTTGTGATTTATAGTGATGCCTGAGGGAGCGGCTTAGGCTGCGTTCTTTTGCAACATGGAAAGGTTATTGCTTATGACTCACACCAGCCAAAGGTGCACGAGCGAAATTATCCCGTCCATGACTTGGAATTAGCGGCGGTGATTTTTGCACTAAAGTTGTGGCGACACTACCTTCATGGAGTGAAGGTGGAGATCTATACAGATCATAAGAGCCTAAAGTACCTATTGGAGCAGAAAGACTTGAATATGCGACAACGAAGGTGGTTGGTGTTCCTTGGGGACTACACTTTTGAGATTCACTATACACCCGAAAAGGGGAATGTTGTCGCGAATGCCTTGAGTCGTAGGGCTCCGGCTAGAGCTAATTGGTTACAAAGGCATGATGAACGTCTTATCCAGGAGCTAGAAGCATTAGAGATATATTGTGTTTGTTGGGTATTGTATCCACAACGTACCTGATTTGAAGAAGCCCCTGAACAAGCTAAGGTAAATAGGAAATGTTTTTGACAAAATATTTCAAGTTGTGCTTGCAGTTATTCCATGCTAAGTGCACACCAATGTCAGGGCGCAGTAGGTCAATATACACGGGTCTGCACGACGTAATCCCTCGTTGAGCAGATCAGTGTGTTGGCCTACGTGTACTCTCTCTATTGGAGTGCACTTACTTTCAAGTACAGGGCTGTGATCTTGCAAGAGCAGACAAGGAGCAAGGATAGGTCAAGGAGCACATCATGGGTGGAAAGATGAAAATTCGTCTAAGTGTAAATCGACGAGAATCGCCAAGTGATTCTCGCCGATTCGGCGAGAATCACTAGTGATCCTCGCCGAATCGTCGAGAATCAGTGGCTGATTCCCGCCGACTCGATCCAGCTACTTCAAAGCAAGCAACTCTGATTCTAAGTAAGAATCGACGAGAATCACCAAGTGATTCTCGCCGATTCGGCGAGAATCACTAGTGATTCTCGCCGAATCGTCGAGAATCACTCGCTGATTCTCGTCGTCTCGACCAGGCTGAATCAGTGCGTGCAACCAAGTCAACTTCGACGAGAATCATCTTTGATTCTCGCCGAATCGTCGAGAATCACCTTTGATTCTCGACGATTCGACGAGATTCACTTTCGATTCTCGCCGATTTTTACTTGGTCATTTTTCGGGAAAAAGCTGAACCGGATTCTGCCGCTGGCACTATTTTGAACCGGGGTTGGGTTTCTTCAAGTGGGACCCATAACGGTTATATTGGAGTATTTCCACCGTATATAAATACGGGTATTTTTGAACAGTAAAGACACACAGAAAGAAGCCGAGCTGATCTTAACCTAAAATCGCGAAACTGCTCCGCCGCCGCCGTCGCCGCTCGCGCTAGTTGGTCGCCGCCTTTGATCGCAATTCTTCCTGATCTTCCGGCGACAGAAGATTAGCCAAGCTTAGAGTATCACGCGTCTATCCAGAGATCCCTTGTCTCTCGATTTGTTGATCGGGAAAAACTTCCCCGTCTGAATCGATCGAGACGACTGATCCTCGTGTGACCGTTGGTAGACCTAGCTAGCTTCGCTACGAAGTTTGGATCTCTAAAGTACAGCAGCCGCACATCGTCGTCGCCACCGATCCCGTGAACCTAGCCGCCGCCCATCTTGCCGCTGCCGGTTCCGGGGAGATCCTCTCCAAGAGAGATCTAGGGTTGTGGACTCTTTTTGGACTTCAAGAACACGTCATCAACGAAGAGGGACACCTTAGTCTCCAAACGTAGTTTGTATCTTTTGTACATTCTAGTTTTTCTTTTGTTGTAAAGGAACGTAGGTTCCTAGTTGTAAGGGTTGGGTGCAACCCGTGTTGTGGGAGTGTTGACTCCTACGTGTGGAAGGGTTCCTTCCGAAAGTGCAAGGATTGGATTTCAATCCTGTTGGTGAAGAGACCGAGTCGTCCCTTGTTAGGAGATAGGTCGAAGGGGGAAAGTGGATGTACCCAAATCGGGGAACCACTATAAATAGCTTGTGTATTCTGTGTGCTGTGCTGTTTATTTTTATTGTGCAGGTACAATTTTAAATTCCGCAAAAATGCTGCACGTCACCCATTCCCCCCCCATAGGTGAAGATAGTTGACACTAGGTGGACTTTCAAGTGGTATCAGAGGGAGGTTTCTCATCAAAAAGGTTAACACCTTGAGTTGAATCCTGCCACTAGTGTCAAGAAGAAGGAAAACATCTACCATGGACGGTCTCAAGTTCACAGGCAAGATCCCAGTATGCACCAGGCTCAACTTTCCTATCTGGAAGGAAAGGATCAGGTTCTACATGGAAGCAGTTGATCCTCGACTCTTCATGATCGTGGAGGAGGGGCCTTATGTCCCCACTAAGGCCTCCACCATTGATCCTACCAAGAAAGTGCCGAAGACACTTTCTGAAATGGACAAGGACGAGATGGTGCTAGTGGGACTTGACAAGAAGGCGCAGAACATTCTGGTCAGCGCAGTTGATGACTCAATGATGCAGAACTTCTACAACTGCAGGACAGCACAGGAGATCTGGCATTGCCTGATCATCCTAATAGAGGGCACTGATGAAGTTAGGGATGATCAGAGATCCCTCCTGAACCAGAAATATGAGGCCTTCAGACAAGGGCCTAAGGAAGAGATCGGAGTCACCTACGAGAACTTCCTCAAGATTTTCAATGCCCTCAAAGGATACGGAAGAGTGTTCACTAATGGTGAGCTCAATGATAAATTCCTTAGGTCCCTTACTAAGGAATGAGACACAAAGATCTGCGCCATCCGAGAGTTTGGCAGACTAGCTGAAACAGACCCGCAAATCCTGTTTGGGAAGCTGATATCCTATGAGCTTCAGTTGAACACCAGGAAAGCAGAAGAAGAAGCAGAGAAGGCTGCAGCCAAAGAAAAGACTGTGGCTCTAAAAGCCAGTCACTCCAGAAAAGGCAAGGGTACGGTTTCATACCGTGCCAGGAAGAAGGATGAGGAGGAGGACTCCGAGCCATGCTCCTCCAGCTCAGAGCTGTCGGAGGAAGATTTCTCCCTCATCACCCGAGAGTTCAAGAAGTTCCTCAAGATGAGGAATCAAAGAAAGAGAGACGGCTCCTCCTCCAGGCATCTGAAGAAAAATTATTCTTCTGACAGGTATGCTTCTAAACCGAACAAACATCGCTCCTCTGACATTATTTACTTTGGATGCAATAAGCCAGGACACGTCGTGGCCGACTGCTATCAAGGAAAGAGAGAAAAAGGGAAAGAAGAGGAGCACAAATATTCTAGAGATAAGAAGAAAGAGCGGAGCTACATCGCCAAAAGGCCAAAGACACTGAGTGAGTCTGATTCCTCAGACTCCAGTGATGATGAGGAAGCCTACTTCGGGCTGGTGGGTCGCGCCGACTCAGAAGGAGAATGCCCCCCATTTACTGGGAAGGTAAAAGCTCACACCCCTCTCTCCGACTCTGAATCTGATCCTGAGTCTCAGGATGATGAACCTGAAGATAGCCTTTCGGCCCGTGAAGCGGAGCTCCTCGAGAAGTATGATCTTCTGCTCAACACTTTCGAGGAGTGTCGTAAGAGACTGATGGCTGAGAAAAAGGAAGTGAAATTCCTTAAGAGTGAGAGTGTCTCCCTAAGGGAAGAAATCACCAGTTTGATTTCTCTCCGACAGGAGCATCTTGACCTGACTTCAAAGCATTCAGAGTCTCTCAAGCTCCTTGATCTTAAGCAGGAGGAAGTCGACAAGTTGGAAGAACAACTTGCGGCAGAAAGGAAGATCGTCAAGAGCTTCTCTATGACAAAAATAGTTCTTCCAGTTGTTGATACCTTCTCTGCTCATGCTAAAGGAGCTGGCTTGGGGCATGTAGGGGTATCTGGTTCCTCATCCAGGAGAAACAGGAACCAGAGGAAGAATAAGGCCGCCAAGAAGGCCTCTGCTGCTGAAAAGGGAAAGGCTCCGCTCAGTCCTGTTGCGTTCAGAAAGCCTGGCTTTCCTTGCAACCAACATGACTTTGAATCAACCTTTGGTCATCATTTACGACCCTCGGTTGCAAAGCCAAAGAGCCGATATGATGGTTGGACCTTTCCCCGGAACTTCGGTGAGAGTGCCTTCAAGGCACCTTATGAGGAAATCCACATGGGAAATTATGGTCAATTCTCTACCGGCCATAATGGAAAGCAGGCACCAAAAGCCAAGCCTGTTATACAGAAGGTGAAGAAGTCTTGTGACTGCAATCACTGTGAGGCCCCAACCTCCAGATCCAAAGCCCCGGCTGTACCCACCGTTCCTAGGGTAATGCAGGAGCCTAGGAAGAGGTACAACAGATTCGACTGTTGGTGCTTTGGCAAAGTCGGTCACTTTGCCATGGATTGTTGGTTTAATCCAAGGTATTACGAGACTCCCTATGTTAGCAATGCGAGGCCGACCACTCGTAGGGTTAACCAACCGAGGGGGAGTATGCTAACCAGGAATCTAGGACCCAAGTTCGATTGGGTTCCTAAGGGAAATTAATTTTGTTTTGCAGGAATGTCCAAAGGCCACCAAAACGCCGATCTGGTATTTGGACAGTGGATACACCCGGCATATGATTGGGACAAGAAGCCTGTTGCGTGATTACACTCCAGTCGAGAATGGACCCAAAGTCATCTTTGGAGGGTCAGATCGAGGAGTCACAAGAGGTTATGGTATGATTTCCAACGGTATAATCTCTATCACCGACGTGGCTTATGTTGAAGGGTTAAACCATAACCTGATCAGTGTAAGTCAGTTATGTGACAAAGGTTATGACGTTAAGTTCTGCAAGGATAAATGTCTGATAATTTCACGTACCTCTTCTGAGACGGTATTATCAGGCATTAGGAGCAGAAATATCTTCTGCTTAGATTTTCTCAGTTTAGATTGATCTACCCCCGTATGCCTAGTGACAGCTGGTAGTGCATCTCTTTGTGATCAATGGCACAAGAGATTGGCACATATTAATTTCAAGACAATTAGTATGCTGTTTTCTAAGAACTTAGTAAGCGATGCTCCCATTATCAAGTGCATCAAAGATAGCCCCTGTCCTGCATGCCAAATGGGCAAACAGACTCGGGCTACCTTTAAGAGCATTGCAGACAAAGACTCTTCCCGGTGTCTTTATCTTCTACACATGGACTTGTTTGGTCCAATGCAAGTTCATAGCTTGGGAGGCAAGTCCTATACGCTAGTGATAGTTGATGATCATTCTCGGTTTACATGAGTGTTCTTCTTAAAACGAAAGTCAGATACGTTTGACATCTTCACTAGTTTTGTCAAGCAGGTTCAAAACGAATTTAACTGCTCAGTGGTCAAAATCAAAAGTGACCATGGAACAGAATTCGAATCTGGTGCTATGACAGAGTTTTGTGAAGAACAAGGTCTCTTTCATGAGTTTTCCTCCACGCGCACTCCTCAGCAAAATGGAGTTGCGGAGAGGAGAAATAGAACTCTCATTGAAGCCTGCACGACAATGTTGAAAGACGCTTCTCTCCCAGAATACTTCTGGGCAGAGGCCGTCAATACAGCTTGTCATGTACAAAACCGAGCATTGATCAACAAGCATCATCGTAAGATGCCTTACGAGCTACTGAAAGGCAGGAAACCAACCATGTCCTACTTGAGGATCTTTGGTTGCAGATGCTATATACTGAATAATGGGAAGTACCCGCGTACTAAATTTGCTGAAAAATGCTTCGAAGGCATATTCATGGGCTATAGTTCCCACAGTCGGGCATATAGGGTATTCAATAAGAAAACCCTAGTGGTAGAAAAATCAATAAATGTTGTATTTGATGAAGGAAGTTTGCTTAACAGCAATTCTTCCAGTGGCATTCTTGAAGATGCAAGTGCACGACTTGAACAGCTAAGTCTCGATGAGACCACTAAAGATGACACTCCTAAGTACGTCAAAGTTTCCACCTCCACGTCATCTGGAAATGTTGAAGATCAAAATGGAACAAATCTCTTAGAAGAAGGAGAAGCCCAAGAAGTAGTCGAAGCTCCAGATGCCAGACTTCTAGAGCTCCGGCACGTGAGGGATCATCCTAGAGATCAGATCATCGGAGATCCTCGTGTTGGTGTCAGAACTCGAAGAGGTACTATTAACGAAGTTTTGCATCTTAGCTTCCTGTCACATGTTGAGCCAAAGAAGTTCGACGAGGCGAACAAAGACGCGGCATGGATTTTGGCCATGCAAGATGAACTACATCAATTCGAACGATGCAACGTTTGGACGCTGGTTCCCAGACCACACAAGCAGAATGTGATTGGCACCAAGTGGATCTTCAGAAACAAACTGGATGAACACGGTGTCATCATAAAGAACAAGGCCAGGCTGGTGGCTCAAGGTTACAGACAGGAGGAGGGGATTGACTTCGACCAGACCTTTGCACCGGTAGCAAGGCTCGAGGCAATCAAATTGTTCCTGGCGTATGCTTCGCACAAAGGATTCACAGTCTATCAAATGGATGTGAAATCAGCATTCTTGAACGGAGACCTGAAAGAGGAAGTATACGTCGCTCAACCCCCAGGTTTTGTCAATCCTACTTATCCCAATCATGTTTATTTTCTTAATAAAGCTTTATATGGATTAAAACAATCTCCACGAGCTTGGTATGAGACTTTATCTAGTTTTTTTTGAGAACAAGTTCTCTAGAGGTAAAATAGATAAGACATTGTTTCTCAGGGAAGTCAAAGGCAAGATTTTGCTGGTGCAAATCTATATCGATGACATTATATTCGGCTCAACGAACAACAATCTTTGCAAAAAGTTTTCTAAACTTATGCAAGGAAAGTTTGAAATGAGCAGTATGGGAGAGCTCAAGTATTTCTTGGGACTTCAAGTGAAACGGTCTGAGGATGGAATCTTCATCTCTCAGACGAAGTTCACAAATGAACTCCTTAAGAAATTCGGTATGGAGAATGCAACCTCTATGAGGACTCCAATGGGATCCACTATGTCTCTGGATAAGGATGAGAAAGGTAAACCTTTCGATGAAACCAAATACAGAAGCATCATTGGATCCCTGCTCTACCTTACTGCCAGTAGACCGGATATCATGTTCTCCACATGTGTCTGTGCCAGATATCAGGTGAACACTAAGGAATCTCACTATGTCGCTGCGAAGCGAATTCTAAGATACCTTAAAGGTACTCCCAATCTTGGCTTGTGGTACCCGAGAAACAATGATGTCGAGCTAATAGGTTTTTCAGATGCTGATTTTGCAGGGAGTAGGGATGACAGGAAAAGCACCTCCGGGACGTGTCAATTTCTCGGCAGGAGACTTATCTCATGGAACAGCAAGAAACAGAATTGTGTTGCAGCCTCCACAGCAGAGTCTGAGTACATCTCGGTAGGCAGCTGTTGCGCACAACTCCTATGGATCAGAAACCAGTTAGCCGACTACGACCTTCAGTTCAAGGAAATACCAATGTACTGCGACTCCTCCAGTGCAATTGCAATTGCCAACAATCCGGTATCGCACAGCAGAACGAAGCATATTGAAGTGCGCTACCACTTCATTCGGGAGCACGTGGAGAACAAGGACATCTCTCTCTGTTATGTCCCCACGGACAAGCAGATTGCTGATATATTCACAAAGCCCTTAGACGAAGCCAAGTTCAGTCTTTTCAAAACTGAATTGGGGATGCTAAACTATGAGGAATGAAGACTACAGAAGCTTTAGGCTCGTGTAAGAACTGAAGGGGAGCAAGGTACTCAAGTTGAGCACAGGCGCAAGAACTGAGGGGGAGCAAGGTACTCAAGTGTGAGCACAGGTGCAAGAACTAAGGGGGAGCAAGGGGTCAAATGCTACAGACCCAGATTTGCAGAAGCCAAAAAGGGGGAGATTACCCTCTCGGCTAAGGCTAAGGTGGCTCCAAGTTTGCTCTCAAGAAATTGGTATTGGTAATGAATCTCTCTCTCAGATAAACTTCAAGGTTATGATTTTCATTCCCATACGCTTTATTCACCTTAGCTTGTAGGGTTTAGGCTTCTTCAAATAGGGGGAGATTGTTGGGTATTGTATCCACAACGTACCTGATTTGAAGAAGCCCCTGAACAAGCTAAGGTAAATAGGCAATGTTTTTGACAAAATATTTCAAGTTGTGCTTGCAGTTATTCCACGCTAAGTGCACACCAATGTCAGGGCGCAGTAGGTCAATATACACGGGTCTGCACGACGTAATCCCTCGTTGAGCAGATCAGTGTGTTGGCCTACATGTACTCTCTCTATTGGAGTGCACTTACTTTCAAGTACAGGGATGTGATCTTGCAAGAGCAGACAAGGAGCAAGGATAGGTCAAGGAGCACATCATGGGTGGAAAGACGAAAATTCGTCTAAGTGTAAATCGACGAGAATCGCCAAGTGATTCTCGCCGATTCGGCGAGAATCACTAGTGATTCTCGCCGAATCGTCGAGAATCAGTGGCTGATTCCCGCCGACTCGATCCAGCTACTTCAAAGCAAGCAACTCTGATTCTAAGTAAGAATCGACGAGAATCACCAAGTGATTCTCGCCGATTCGGCGAGAATCACTGGCTGATTCTCGCCGTCTCGACCCGGCTGAATCAGTGCGTGCAACCAAGTCAACTTCGACGAGAATCATCTTTGATTCACGCCGAATCGTCGAGAATCACCTTTGATTCTCGACGATTCGACGAGATTCACTTTCGATTCTCGCCGATTTTTACTTGGGCATTTTTCGGGAAAAAGCTGAACCGGATTCTGCCGCTGGCACTATTTTGAACCGGGGTTGGGTTTCTTCAAGTGGGACCCATAACGGTTATATTGGAGTATTTCCACCGTATATAAATACGGGTATTTTTGAACAGTAAAGACACACAGAAAGAAGCCGAGCCGATCTTAACCTAAAATCGCGAAACTGCTTCGCCGCCGCCGTCGCCGCTCGCGCTAGTTGGTCGCCGCCTTTGATCGCGATTCTTCCTGATCTTCCGGCGACAGAAGCTTAGACAAGCTTAGAGTCTCACGCGTCTATCCAGAGATCCCTTGTCTCTCGATTTGTTGATCGGGAAAAACTTCCCGTCCGAATCGATCGAGACGACCGATCCTCGTGTGACCGTTGGTAGACCTAGCTAGCTTCGCTACGAAGTTTGGATCTCTAAAGTACAGCAACCGCACATCGTCGTCGCCGCCGATCCCGTGAACCTAGCCGCCGCCCATCTTGCCGCCGCCGGTTCCGGGGAGATCCTCTCCAAGAGAGATCTAGGGTTGTGGACTCTTTGTGGACTTCAAGAACACGTCGTCAACGAAGAGGGACACCTTAGTCTCCAAACGTAGTTTGTATCTTTTGTACATTCTAGTTTTTCTTTTGTTGTAAAGGAACGTAGGTTCCTAGTTGTAAGGGTTGGGTGCAACCCGTGTTGTGGGAGTGTTGACTCCTACGTGTGAAAGGGTTCCTTCCGATAGTGCAAGGATTGGATTTCAATCCTGTTGGTGAAGAGACCGAGTCGTCCCTTGTTGGGAGATAGGTCGAGGGGGGCAAGTGGATGTACCGAAATCGGGGAACCACTATAAATAGCTTGTGTATTCTGTGTGCTATGCTGTTTATTTTTATTGTGCAGGTACAATTTTAAATTCCGCAAAAACGCTGCACGTCACCCATTCCCCCCCTCCCCATACGTGAAGATAGTTGACACTAGGTGGACTTTCAGTGTTGACAAAAATGCCACTGCCAATGCATGTTTGAACTGGATGGAAGTACAATGTGACCTTGCGGGACGAGTTCGACGGGCAACGGAGTTGGATGAAGATCTCTTACGCTATGTTCACGAAGGGCCAGAAGGCAAATTCTCTTGGAATGACGGTCTTTTGCGAAAAGCGGGCCGTTTGTGCGTCCCGAATGTGGGTAAATTGAGGGAAGAACTGATGTATGAAGCGCATTATACAAAGTATTCCATTCACCTAGGGAGCATAAAGATGTTCAATGATATGAAAAATCTATTCTGGTGGACAGGGCTCAAGAGAGATGTTGCCCTCTATGTGGCCAAATGTCAAACATGTGCGATGGTGAAGGCGGAATGCAAAAAGCCGGGCGGTTATTTGAAGTCGCTGCCGATCCCAGAATGGAAATTTGATGATATTTCCATGGATTTTGTGCACGGATTGTCGAGATTGCAGCGAGGAAATGATTCCATTTGGGTGATTGTTGACCGGCTAACTAAAGTGGCACATTTTCTCCCGAACAGGCGGGATGATTCAGTCAAAAGTTTGGCAAAGTTATATATTAACCAGATTGTACGGCTTCACGATGTTCCTCGGAGCATTGTGAGTGATCGAGATGGGCGATTCACGTAAAATGATTGGAGACTCGTTCACCGACTGTTGGGTACGAAGTTGACTTTCAGTACGGCCTTTCATCCCCAAACGGATGGCCAAACTGAACGTACCAACAGAACAATGGAGGACATGCTCCGAATGTGTGTCCTCGACTTCGGAAAGAGATGGGAAGATCATCTCTATATGGTGGAGTTTGCGTATAATAATAGCTACCAGGCGAGCATTGGGATGGCACCATATGAAGCGCTATATGGAAGGAAGTGTCGAACTCACTTGGCTTGGGTAGAAGCGGGCGAAGCTCGAATTTATAAACCAAATGAAGTTGATGAAGCAAACTCAACCATACGAACTATTCGAGAGAATCTACTTCTTGCTCAAGATCGACAAGCTAAGTACTACAACGCCAAGCACCGAAACGTGGAATTTGCGGTTGGTGATTGTGTCTACTTGAAGATCAAACCATTCAAAGGTGTCTCCAGGATTCAACGGTTGAAAAAGTTGAGTCCAAGATATTTGGGTCCATTTGAAGTGGTAGAGCGCGTCGGAGAAGCGGCTTATCGGCTAGCTCTGTCGGCAGACTTGGGTGGATTACACGATGTATTTCACATCTCGGTGCTTCGGAAGGCCGTTAAAGATCCAGCCCAAGTGATCGCGGATGATCGTGTGCCGGTGGAGTATGGGCTAATAACAAAAGTTAGACCCATTCAGATCGTGGATCGAGCCGAGAAACAGTTGCGGAACAAGACGGTCGGCATGGTAAAAGTCCGGTGGGACAACTGCGGCCGTAAAGAACTTACATGGGAGCGAGAGCAAACCATGCGAGAAGAGTTTCCCGAGCTATTTCTGTAATCCGTGGAGAGAATTGTGTTGTAACATAAAAAACAATTTTTGTTATAACTTTTTGGTTGCTGATTGCTGGTTGCCTTCCTGTGTCTTAATTTCGAGGACGAAATTTTGTAGGAGGGGAGGGTTGTAACAGCCCGATTTTTCTCAGCAGGCCAATTTTCGGGTGACACGACCTGGGACACGGGCGTGTCCCATTGCGTGTCCTGCGTACGTCGAGTGTCGAGAGGAACAGTCGACGAGTGGTCAACAAAATTTGGTCGACTCTGAACACGGCCTGTGACACGGGCGTGTCATAGGGCATGTCAGCGCGTTCAACGAAAGTTGCTCGACGATCGTCGAGTGTCGAGATGCGGTCGACGTTTGTCGAGTACAGTGAACACGGCCTGTGACACAAGCATGTCACAGGGCGTGTCCCTTCGGTTTGACGAACTCAGCTCAAATGATTTTGAGCTGGGGCGTGTCGAAGTACCGTGTATGGGCACACGGCCTGGGACACGGGCGTGTCATAGGCCGTGTGTGTCTCAGGTGATTTTGGGATTTTTTTCATCCTGACGAACACGGCCACAAACACGGGCGTGTCAGAAGGCGTATTGGTTGACACGGCTCATGACACGGGCGTGTCCCATGGGCGTGTCACTGGTTTGGATAAGTCAGTTGAGAACCGCTTAAGGAACACGGCCATGGACACAGGCGTGTCACAGGCCGTGTCAGGCAAAATTTATACTTTCTGGCAAATTTGTGGCCGTCCATTCCTTCAGCCTGGATCCAAGGGCTGAGAGGACTCCCTGTTTCCTTAAGGCTGTGAATGAGAAGAGCAATCTCATTTCTTATTTGGTCTTCTCTTTCTTCACTTCTAGAGAGAGAAAGAGAGAGGAATAAGGAGGAGGAGGAAAGGGGGATGATCACCGGTGGTGCTGCGGTTTACCGACTAAAGCTCCGAGGCCGACGTTGCAGAGGAAAATCTCTTGTGAGTAGTTCAATCCAACTTCGAGTTCATGACACCAAAGAGGGCTTCAAGGGTGACGACTTTTCTTCCGAGTCATGTGAAGGCTTCCTTTTGGCATATGTTTGTGATTCCCCCACCAAGAGGTGGTTGCTTTTGGGAGTCTTTGGGTGGATGCATGAAATCCCCTTTGTTGGCATATAGATCCGGAAATGGAGTACGGAATAGGCATGCTCTGTGAAGCCCATCTGGACAGGTTGGTCTGGATTGGTGATGTTGCATACGAATCGGAGAAGACTCCGTGATAAATGTATAGTTTAAGGAGTCAACGGGTTATGCCTGTGAAAGGTAGTAGTAGGAAGTACTGGAGTGGTAGTCCAGGAAAATATCTGTGTATGCTTGTGCTATTGGGTCGTACCTGTGAATGAGTAACAGGAAGTACTTGTGTGACCAGGAAAGGCCCTTTGTGATGCTTGATGTCGTAGGGTGTCCACCTGTGAAGAGAGTAACAGGAAGTGCTGGTGTGGCCAGGAAAGTCCCCTGACATTTGTGATCTTGTGGTGTCGTACCTGTGAACGAGTAACAGGAAGTACTGGGGTGCCCAGAAAACCCGCTAATAGTGTGAATGAATGGCTATAGAGAAACACCCAGGCTGAATGCCAAGAACAAGATTGGTGAGACTGACCCGCACCTTTAATTAAGCCGCAAGTACGTCGTACTTTGTGAAGGCAAGGCAATTTGAGCAACGGGGGGTGGAGGATCCGACCTGCGTTATGTCTGTCCGACGTGGACCAGAAAGTGTGGTCTGTTGGAGCGCATAGCAAGCGTCTTAGGCCTGCGCGCCATGACACAATGGGGGGCTACAGGCCAACCTGGTGTAGTAAGACTAGAACTCCGGCTGCACGCCATGGAGTAAATGCTCAATAGAGTTACCATTGGCCTGTGACCCTGATACGGTGGTGGGTAAGTGCTTTGCCAGAACACCAAGAATGTGCCCTGAGAGCACGGACCGTTGGGTTGGGTGGCGAACGGTTGTGATGGCATGTGTGCGTGAAAGTACATTATATGAGATATATTACCATGCTTGTGATATGATATTCCTGCAGGGAAGATTACCGCTGCCCCGAGAAAAGGGGTAGGGTCGTTATAATTGGGTCAGCTGAACGCTGACTATTGCTTCTGTTTGCCACCATTGGGTGGAGTGTCCCTGTACATGTGCTGGAGAGCCAAGCGGGGCGCATAAAGGTTGAGTTCCTTGCTGTTGCTGCTGCTGCTACTGCTAGCCCTCGAAGGATATGTGGAAATTCTTGTTGTGTTTTCTTTTATTGTGGCCGACCTACGCGTCAATGTTGGTGCCACTGTTTGAAAGCCTTGTAAGGCCATAAGGCCAATGATGTTTCCATGTTGTAAGACATTCCTATATGCTATAAAATATGGTGTTTTATTTGTTGGACATTCAAGAGAGGAGTTCAAGTGGTAGTATAGGCTTCCGCTAGAATGCTTTGTGATAGGTGCGCTGCGCTACTCTGGTATCATCTCGTACCTTCACCGCCTGTTTTGTGATATATGTCGTGGGGCCCCGGTAGGACCTTCTAGGATATACCATATGAACGGATGGGGTTGTTACACTGGGACATGCCCTGGGACACGCCCGTGTCTCAGGCCGTGTCACCCAAAAAAATTTCTGATGTTATCAGTCGTCGAGCACCTTTCGCCGGTCTTGAAATGCAGGGGGGACACGCCCGTGTCCAAGGCCGTGTCACCCAAAAATTTTTCCTGCTGAAAGTTGGGATATTACAAATCCCAATAAAGAAGAAAATAATTTCGTCCCTGAAATTCAAGATCGGGTCTACGGGGATCCTACTAGCAAGAGTTATAAGAAATTTAAAATAAACTAAAGTATACCTGAAGTGAATAGCTCCGGGTGTTGCTCCAACATCAGGTCCCTTGGCTCCCAAGTGTGTTCCTCCCTTCCATGGTTGGACCACAACACCTTCACAAGAGGGACCTTCTTATTCTGCAACACTCGTACATCTGTATCATCAATCCGGATCGGCTCCAGTCTGACGGATCTATCTGGCGCTATCGGACCGGCTGTAGTAGTAACATGCTGCTCCGGCCATAGGATAGCTCTTCCTAAGGAAGAGACATGGAAAACGTTGTGTAGGGCACCCAACTCCGGTGGCAGCTGCAGTCGGTAAGCTAAGGGGCCGATCCGCTCCAGGATCAAGTATGGCCCCATGTATCGAGGACTGAGCTCCTTGTGCCTCCGCACCCGAGAGACACCATGTACCGGACGTATCTTCAAGAAAACCCTGTCTCCAACCTGGAACTCCACCTTCCGGTGACGAGCATCATAATACTTCGCCTGTCTGCTCTGGGCCTCTAGCAGCCGATCCCTGATCAAATGTACCTGAGCCTCCGTATCTTTCACATAATCAGAACTAAGAGCCTTGGTATCCACATCCTGAACCCATGACAGCGGTGTCTGGAATTTCCTCCCATAAAGTGCCTCGTAAGGAGCCATCTTGATGCTAACCTCGTGGCTGTTATTGTAGGAGAACTCGATCAGTGTTAGTAGCCTCTCCCAAGCCTTCACCGTATCCAATATGCACAGGCGGAGTACATCCTCCATGGTTCGGATGGTCCGCTCGGTCTGTCCGTCGGTCTGCGGGTGGAAGGCGGTACTAAAAGTAAGCCGAGAGCCCAAGCAAGCATGCACGGCCCTCCACTCGCTCGAAGTGAACCGACCATCACGCTCCGAAATAATCGTCCTGGGAATGCCATGGTATCTGACAAACTGCTCCACAAATAGTCTCACCAAAACTGCAACAGGAGCATCCTTACAGACTGGAATAAAGTGCGCTACCTTGGCCAATCTGTCTACTATGACCCATATAGAATCATGCCCAGAGTGGGAGCGAGGTAGTCCATGCACAAAATCCATAGCAATGTCCTCAAACTTCCACTCTGGGACTGGACGTGACTGTAGTAAACCTCCCGGGCTCTTACATTCCGCCTTCACGTGCTGACAAGTCTTGAAATGTGTCACAAAAAAGGTGATCTCCCTCTTCATCCGAGGCCAGTACATGGTCCTCCGTAAATCTGCCCACATCTTGGTGATGACGGGATGCACTGAATATCTGGAGCAATGAGCCTCTCTGAGTATGTCATCCCGGATACTGCCCCCTGCTAGTATGTAAATGAGTCCACGGAATCGGAGGAGATCATCCTACAGCGTGTAGTCCTCGACCTTGCCCCTTTCCAGGGCACTGAAAATCGGCTCTAATGTAGTATCCAACCTCTGATGTGTTCGGATGCGCTCCCGTATATCATCACCACTGATCACTGAGCTCAAGTACTCTCGATATACCACTGGTTCGGTCTCAGATACCATGGTAATATACATGTCTTCCATCATCTGTATCAACTCTATAGACATCAACCGAGACTCCAGTCCAGAAGTGCCGGCTCTCCTACTCAAAGTATCTGCTACTGTGTTAGCTTTCCACGGGTGATAGTGGATCTGATAATCATAGTCACAGAGGAATTCCAGCCATCTCCTCTGTCGCACGTTCAAGTCCTTCTGCGTATCGATATATTTAAGATTCTTGTGATCTGAATAGATATCACAATGAATCCCGTATAAATAATGTCTCCACATCTTTAGGGCGAATACCACAGCCCCGAGCTCGAAGTCATGTACTGAATTGTTATGCTCATGCTTCTTTAACTGTCTTGAGGCATAAGCAATAACATGTCCATGCTGCATCAGGACAGCACCCATCCTCTGGTAAGAGGCATCTGTGTAGATCTGAAATCCTTCAATCCCGGATGGGAGTGCAAGAATAGGGGATGAGGTGAGTCGGTCCTTCAGCTCCTGAAAAGCTGTCTCACACTGCTCTGACCAAACAAAATCTGCATCCTACTTCGTCAAAGATGTGAGGGGGAGGGCTAACCTCGAGAATCCCTCCACGAACTTGCGATAATAACCTGATAACCCCAAGAAACTGCATATGTCTGATGCTGTCTTCGGTCGTGGCCAATTCTGTACTGCCTCTATCTTGGCTGGATCCACTGCCAATCCAGCCCCACTGATAGTGTGCCCCAGGATAGCCACATCCTGTAGCCAAAACTGACACTTTGAAAACTACGCATACATCTGGAATTCTCTCAGTCTCTGCAAAACCTTACTTACAACGACGAAGCAGTCTAAGTAAGGTTCGAATACACGGTTCATTAGGGTCATAAACGCGGAGGAGGCATTCGTGAGCCCAAAAGGCATCACTGTGAACTCATATAACCCATATCATGAACTGAATGCCATCTTCGGTATGTCCTCTTCCCGGATGCGGAGCTGGTAGTAACCTGATCGCAAATCTTGCTTAGAGAACCAGAAGGCTCCCTGCAGCTGATCAAATAGCTCGTCTATCCGAGGCAGTGGATAGGTATTGCAGTCCTTTAACAGGTTAATCTACCGGTAATCTATGCATAGTCGTAACGACCCATCCTTCTTCTTCACAAAAAGAACCGGCGCTCCCCACGGCGATGAACTGGGCCGCACAAATCCCGACTCAACTAGCTCCTGAAGTTGAGTCCTGAACTCTGCCAATTCTCTAGGAGCCATCCTGTATGGTGCCCGGGACACTGGCCTCGCTCCCGGTACCATCGGAATCCTGAAATCCATGTCCCTGGCTGGTGGTAGCCCGGGCAATTTCTTCGGGAACACATCGGAGAAATCCCGGACCACCGGAATATCTGAAATAGAAGCCTCTGCTCCCACCATCTCAAAGCAGATAAGGTAAACCTCCTCTCCCTGCTCGTGGGCCTTGACAACCTGTGTAGAAGATAGTAATAGGTGGGAGATAGGTTTAATACCTTCGATGATGACATGAGAGTGACATGCCTTAGTGTGATCCTCCTTGATGGGCAATCTATCTGAGCATGGTTCCGATGTAACCATGTCATGCCCAAAATCAAATCGAAGTCCTGCAGCTTCAGAATAGTTGTTGGCGCCTCGAATGCCTTGCCGCCAATCTCGGCCTCCATATCGCAATGGGTAGTGGTCCGCAGTTCTGACCCATCGGGTAGACGCACCCTCATCTCTAGTCCCAAAAATCTTTCAACGCCTTTAAGTCCGTCTATGAAGTCCTCAGATACGAACGAGTGCGAAGCACCCCTGTTGAAGATGGTATGTGCGAGCTTTCCATTGATCATAACTATGCCTGAGGTTTGTTTAAGTTAAAATGAATTGTTATTCTATGGTTCCAGGTACTCTATAATTGAAAACTCAAGAAATTTAACAATAATCTTAAGTACCTGTGATAACCTCCTCGGGGTTCCTCTGCACCGTGAGGTCCAAAGCGTATATATGCTCATGATTGCGTCCCCTATCGTGATATTGCCGGCCTCGGCCTCGGCCTCGGCCTCGGCCTCGGCCTCGGCCCTTCTGTACTGGGTCCATTGGAGGTGGAGGAGGAGGAGGATGGAATCGATGCGGGCACTTCGACCTAATGTGCCCGGCTGCCGGGATCCGTAACAAACTACCTGCCGATGGTCATGGTCATCCTGTCTCCTTAGATCATGCACCTGTAGAGGTGGGGGAGCTAATGCTGGAGGAGGTCCCTACTCCTTCATATAGTTGGGGCGACGACGTCCCCAACCCCTCTTGTATCCAACAGTCCTATCTCTATGAGAGCCCCTGCTGCTCTCTCCTGATGTCGACCAATCATACGGTCTCTTCCCTCTGCCTTGCACCATTAGCTGGTCAGCCTCCAGCTTCTTCGCCATCTCGATAATCTGGGTGGATGTGCCGTGAGAAATGAACAACAAAGCCTGCCTCAAACCGTCCCTGAGGCCCCGGTAGAACCTCTTGGCATACCTCCTATCATCAGTATCCTATACCCTGCAAACCTGGCAAGGTAGGAGAACTGCCTCTGGTACTCAATCACTTATCTGCTCCCCTGCCGGAGGTTCAGAAACCTCTCCGCCAAAGCATCTCTGTCCGTAGTAGAGACGAAGTGCTCCAAAAATACATCGCCAAACTCCTCCCACGATATGTATGACAGCTCCCAGTCCGCATATGTAGACTCCCGCACTGATTTCCACCATCTCTTCGCATGAGCCTCTAGTGCAGAGGTGGTTAGAGGTACTGCCTCGCCGACCGGGCAGCTGATGCCAGCCAAAATATCGTGTATGGCCTCCAGCCATTCCTCCGTCATTACTGCATCCTCTGTCCCACGGTACATCGGTGGGGACAGGCTCTTGAAGGCACTTAGCCAGCTTGAACCCGGATTTGGCTGCGGAGCCGGGACTTGCTGGGCTTTGAAGGCATCCAGGATCATCGTTAAATTCTGCCCCATCTCCATCTGTAGAAATGGAGTGGCAGCTGGAGTGGGAGGAGCCACATTTTGCGGCGCGCCGACCTGTGGAGGTTGCATAAAGGTAAGGTTAAAACAGAACTGGCCTAACTCACTGTACTTAGTGGACTGTTTTATGTGACTTTTTACACATGGGCACACCACAGCTTCTGTTGCATAGTTTGTCCGCAAACTAATGCTCGCGCGGGGTGGCCTAGTGTTGTGAACTTCTTTCTCATATGATTGTTTGTTCTAGTGATACCAGTTTGTAAGACCCCCCTCCCCCTTACCAAGGAGGGCTACTGGGTCTTATGCCCAAAACTGTCATCTTACGGTGACACTAACACACGGGTTAGTCGACACCGCAACACGCCGATTCTGCCGGCTATTACGATCATATAACCTATAGGCCAACATGAGAAACTTGAAGTATAACAGTATATCAAAAGCACTAGTTCACAAGTCACAGAGTACATATCATATATATAAATGAAGAGTACAGAAACATAGTTCACAATGAGTACAACATGAAAGAGTAATAAGGGCTTATGCCCAGTACATCATATCAACTCTCTCTCTCTATCTCAAATCAAAGTCGAAGCTAATCTAATACATCAAAACTCATCCCACCTGAGGACACACAGTAGTAGTAGTAGCCTGCGATAGCGGTATCTGCTCCTCAAGTCCTGCCTCCTCGTCGTGCTGGTGCTCCATCTCCACGAGCTCCTAAAATAGTATGGTCACCGACGATTAGTCAAAAAATCTAAGTCGTTTCCTCCGCACCACGCCCCGCAGCTCCTAGGCACCGAGCGGAAGGACGAAGCGAAGGAAAACAAGGCGTAGCAAAAGTGGAAGCAGGTGACAAGAACTAACTAGCAGTTGTAATGGATATTATTATTCTACTCTAGCAGTTCTAAGTATATCAGAAAGTAAAGTGCAGTACTAGTAAAGGAAGTAAAAAACAGAAAGTAAGAGCAGGGAAATAAACTAGGCTACGACTATACTACCATCACAAAAGTACCTTAACTTATAAAAATGCCCATACAAATTTATAAGTTAAGGTTTCCAGGAAATTTAACTATCATATAAAAGAGCTCATACTAATTTATATGATAAGGATCTATGAAGCGTATGATCTAATATAAATGAATGTTATGATGTAATTTATGCACAGGCAAGTGTAACTGACACACAATGACTCTGTGATCACAGACCTTTAGTTCCCACTTTTTGAGAGCTAGCATCACTCTCGGGTACCACCGCTGTGGCTTGTTGGCTCAGCCAATGCTTACGAAAAGCAAATAGCCGAACTAGCAATCCGGCTAGGAAAGTATACCTATCGAACTGTAGTAAGGGGACACAAGTGTCGTATTAAAATCCGGGAACAGTTGAGTAAGCTTACTCACACGAAATCTATTATTTTATCGATAGAAAAATTAGGGTTTAGAAGAAATCTAAGCGTACTAAAGGAAGAGAACTACTTGCAATGAAAGAGAGCTACTTGCATGAAAAGATAAAGAGAGCTAAAAGAGAGATTATACTAAAGCTTAGTAACGATGAGAGTAAAATGCACTCGATCAGAAATCACCTCGGCAAGAGTGGTTAGAAAAATACGATAAATAAACCTAAGCTAATTAGGGTAAAGGTCCTTGACCGTGGAGGTTCCATAAATATTGACACGCTTCTCTCGAAGGCCGTGCCTAACTGAGTTTAGGAAGGTCCGATTGACTTTTGCCTAAATCGGAGGCCTAAAACTCGCTTTACGCGGTGAAACCCACTATTGGATTTTACTCCAATCCGGGAGATTTGAACGTCTGCCTCTCTCGAGGGGTGCGAACAACTCCCTTTACTCTTGAGTGCTCATTTCAAACTTTCGGCCTCTCGGCTAGCCCAGAATGAAATCAAAGGTGGAGAGTATATATCGATGATATACCTCCAACCCGTGATAAATCAAGAGTAATTCAAGGCTAAACCCTAAGAAGAAAAGGTAAGATTCAAAGCATCATAACCTAATCACTCGAACCTCGGATCATCAAGATCGAGTACATGGAGGATTAGTTAATCATGGTGAGGTGGAAGAGGGGGGATGAGTAGAAGAAAATAATGAAAACAAAGTAGAAATGAAAAAAAAACAACACTACTTTATTAATGGAAACAGGGATCTTACAACTTGAAAACCAGAGATTACAAGTGCATGGAAAGTAAACTACACTATCATTAACATTATACTACATAAAGAAGCTAGTAGCTAATACAGGGAAAGCATTAAGCTAGAGATAAGAAGAGCTAAAAATGAAGAGACATGCTTGAAAAAGTTCAAAAATACAAAGGACAGAACCTCCCCTCTCAATCCAAAAGGTGTCCCTGAACCCTTGGAGATGGGCTCTATTTATAGATTTTCTCGGGTCGGGTCACACCCCCCTGTCACGCCCGGGTCGGGCGTGACGCTGGGGCCTGACATATTCAGTGCGACTTTTTCGGGCTGGATTTTAATTCTGGCGAAGTAGCTGAAGTACACGCCCAAATGTCACGCCCTGGTAGGGCGTGTACCTGGGGCGTGTTCTTTGCGGCGTGACTTCGTTGAGCTGGGATTGAATGTTGGAGGTGACGGGCATGGTTGCTGAAGTACACGCCCATATGGCACGCCCGGGACGGGCATGACCCGGGGGCATGACACTTTCGGTGCGACGGTGGAGCGGGAAAAACGAGCGCGTTGCGGCGATTCCTCGGAACCTGGGGACATGCCTCTAGAACACGCCCGTGTCGGATGTGACACGGGCGTGATGGAGGGCGTGTACACTAAGTTTCCGAGGAATCCAGTTTCGGACCAATTGCTTCATTCCTTTGGGTTAGCCCTAGGTACACGCCCGGGTAGGGCGTGACCATGGGGCGTGTCACAGCAAAATTTTGCTGAAAGCCGTCAAAACCTGCAAAAAGCAGAAAAACACATTTGCGACAAAAATATATACAAAGGTGAATCAAAATAAGCACTTTACATGACATGATTTGCTTTGAAACCCTGAAAATACCCTAATAAAATTGACTATAAACCGTATTATCAAATTCCCCCAAGCTTAAGTTTTGTTTGTCCCCAAGCAAAGATATAAAAAGTAGCTAATCATAAAAAGTGACTAATTCAAAAAGTTTTAATCATGCTTACACAAGTACTATGCGAAATTCTAGGTAGGGAGAATGTAAAACGTAAATCTAAAACAATTATTTTTGTATGGTTTAACTTTTATAAACTTTACTTAACGAAAATAAATCATCTAGAATTTTGACGAGACTTTTTAAGTAGATTTAAGCAAGGCAACGAAAATGAAAAGAACGTATTGAGTTGTTACTAGATCCAAGAAACACATTATAATTATATCAATTAAATAACAAAAATCTAAGTTTAAATCCAGAACTAAAACTGATTTACTTTTCTTCTTTTCGTAGCTGTTAAATAAGATTTAAAAAGGCGTGAATCAAAAGGACTTAATAGGACCGAAACATTTGGTTTAGGATCATGAAATAGGAGTGAAATTCAAAGATAAATATGGAGGCTTAAAATCACACTAAACCAAAACAAAGAGTTTCATACAAAATAAAAAATTTTATTTTAAACAAAAAATATATATATATATATATATATATATATATATATATTTTTTTCTTTTTCTTCTTTATTATTATTTTTTTTCGTCATTTTGTTTTTCTTTTTTTTTTCAAAACAAAGGTCATAAAATTTTTTTTTTCATGTTGAATTGGCCAAATAAAATCAAACATTGCTTTTGAGCACACTTTTTTTTTAATAATTTTTCCAAAGATAACACAAAATTTCCTAGTACGATTATAAAATTTTTTTGAATGAAACTCAAAAAATTTAGCGTGATTAGTTAGGTAGGAATTTTGGCTTTCGTGAAAAGGAAATGGTATGTGGAGTTATCAAATGAAATTGGAAAAAAAAGGCTCAAAAGCGGCTAACTAGTGGTAAAAGATTTTAGGTTGGCATAAAAGTTCAAACGTAAACAAAAACAGCCTAAATCATTTTCACGCTTCTTAAATTTATTTAAAACATAGATTCAAAAAAATTTCAAAAAGCAAGTTCGAGATAATAAAAGAAGATTGATGAAATTATTTTGAAAATAAAAATAATATGTGACTTGGATCGTTCATATCTACTATGTTATTCAAAAGTTGTTCTTACAAAAATTATCAAAAAAATGAAAAGGAAAATAGTGGATGATGAATTTTATAGAAAGTAAAGAAAATAAAGAACGGAAAACCATAATAGAAATGCGCGTTTTAGAGAAATGTTTCACCTTAACATGCTACCGTGAATTAGAAACACAGCATGACCAACATTTTACTTGTGAAATATGATTAAAAAATGATTAGAAAAATAATAATTAACTATGTTGTTTATGAAGAATTTTGAGAAAAACAAAACACAAACATGGGGTACTATTGAAATACCAAAATGCAGCTATATCTATATTTTGGATTGTTGGATTTTTTTTGATTTTTATAAAAAGCAAAAGATATTTACAAAAAGCAAAAAGAAGGAGGAAGTCCTCCCCCCAAGCTTAAAATCTACATTGTCCTCAATGGAGAAGGAGGTTGGAGAACGAGAGAAAATTAAAGGACAGAAATGAAAGACATGATTGAAAAATAGGTACTTGTGCTTTGGATCTGCAGGAAACGTCGTCTGGTGGACTTTGTCATGGAATCAGAACCATTGGAGCAGGCGATCGCAGAAGTTTCAGCTTGCCGGAGTCATTCGGGGCAAAAATTATGAAATAAAGCAAACAGAAAAAGATAACTTGGGTTGCCTCCCAAGAGCGCCCTTTGTTTAAAGCATCGTTTGAGCTCGACGCATCAAAATAAGATTGTCCCAAATATTGTTTAAAAATAAAGTTCGAATAAAGTTCAAAGTTGTTAAGAAAAATAAAGTTCAGATTAATCAAATGTCAGGACAGGAAAGATAGAGTTAACAGGGTTGGGACTGACCTCATCACAGAAATACAGTTTAAGACGTTGACCATTCACTTTGAAATTACCCTTATCAGGGTGGGAAATTAAAACAGTACCATAAGAAAAGACTTCTAAAACAGTAAAAGGCCCCGACCAACGTGATTTTAATTTACCCGGGAATAAACGTAAACGAGAATTATAAAGAAGAACTTGGTCGCCCAGCTTAAAGATTTTTGGGTGCCTAAGATGTCGATCGTGCAAACGCTTCGTCCGCTCTTTATAAAGTCTATTATTTTCATATGCGCAAGAGCGCCACTCGTCGAGTTCGTTAAGTTGAAATTTTCTAAAATCGCCGACAGAGTGGGGATCGAAGTTTAAAAATCGTAAGGCCCAAATGGCGCGGTGTTCTAACTCTACGGGTAAATGACACGATTTTCCATAAACCAACCGATATGGAGTACATCCGAGGGCGGTTTTGTACGCTGTTTGGTATGCCCATAGAGCATCGTCTAATTTGGCTGACCAGTCTTTTCTAGATGTGGAAACAGTCTTTTCTAAAATTCTTTTTATTTCTCTATTTACTACTTCGACTTATCCGTTAGTTTGGGGGTGGTAGGCAGTGGAAAGCTTATGAGTAACGCCATATTTAGTTAGGATTTTTGAAAATTGCGCGTTACAGAAATGGGAACCCCTATCACTAACGATAGCGTGCGGCGTAACGAAGCGAGAAAATAATTTTTTTAGGAAACTAACTACAACTCGGGCGTCATTTGTAGGAAGAGCTTGGGCTTCGGCCCAACGCGAAACATAATCAACGACAACTAAAATGTACTTATTCCCGAAGCTAGAAGGAAAAGGGTCGACAAAATCAATACCCCAGAGGTCGAAAACTTCGCACTCTAGGAAATAATTTTGTGGCATTTCATTTTTATTCGAAATATTCCCCGACCGTTGGCAACTATCACACCTACTCACAAAGGCATGCACGTCTTTAAACAGGGTAGGCCAGTAAAAACCCGCGCTTAACACTTTGTGAGCGGTGCGAGCAGCTTGATAGTGCCCACCTGTCGGTCCTTCATGCAAATGTTTAAAAATATCTAATCCTTCATCAAAAGAAACACACCTCCTGATCACTTGGTCTGCACAGACTTTAAAAAGATGCGGGTCCTCCCAAAAGTAGTTCTTCAACTCAGAAAAGAATTTCTTCTTTTGCTGAGATGAGTACTCCTTTGGGAGCACCTGAGTCACTAGATAGTTAGCGATGTGTGCAAACCAAAGAGAAGTAGATGTGTTAATTGAAAAAAGCTTCTCATCGGGAAAATAATCGTTAAAACATTTTTCATCTAATTTTTCTATAAAAGGATTATCTAGGCGCGAAAGGTGGTCAGCGGCCAAGTTCTCGGCACCTCGCTTATCACAGATCTCTAAGTCAAACTCCTGGAGGAGCAAGACCCAGCGAATTAAGCGAGGCTTGGCATCTGTTTTAGAGAGAAGATATTTGAGGGCCGAGTGGTCAGTAAAAACAATAATTTTCGAAAGAGTAATATAAGGGCGGAATTTGTCAAAAGCGAATACTACAGCTAAGAGCTCCTTCTCGGTTGTGGTGTAATTTTCCTGTGCTGATGTGAGTGATTTACTAGCGTAATAAATGGGGTGGAAGTTTTTGGAAATACGTTGACCTAGTACGACTCCCACCGCATAACTACTCGCATCACACATTATCTCAAATGGAAGATCCCACACCGGAGCTATCATGATTGCGGCATCAATTAATTTTTCTTTTATTAAATTAAAGGCAGCCAGGCAAATGTCATCAAAGATGAATGGGGCATCTTTTTCTAAGAGATGGGTAAGGGGCTTGGTAATCTTGGAAAAATCCTTTATGAAGCGGCGGTAGAAACCCGATGACCTAGGAAACTTCTTATAGCTTTTATGTTCGTAGGTGGCGGCAGCTTCTCGATAACTTCTATTTTCACAACGACTACTTCAATACCTCTTTCAGAAATTTTATGTCCCAAAACTAACCCTTCCCTCACCATAAAATGTCATTTTTTTCCAATTTAAGGCGAGGTTAGTTTCTTCGCATCGCTCTAAAACTTTTTCAAGGTTCTCTAAGAAACTATCGAAGGAATTCCCGAACACGGAGAAATCATCCATGAAAACTTCCATAATGCTTTATACGTACTCGTCAAAGATGGCGAGCATACATCGTTGGAATGTAGCTGGCGCATTGCACAATCCAAACGGCATTCTTCGGTAGGCGAAGGTGCCGTAGGGACAAGTAAACGTAGTTTTCTCCTGGTCCTCGGGGGAGATGGGGATTTGAAGATACCCCGAGAGGCCATCGAGAAAACAATAAAAGCTATGTCCGGAAAGTCGTTCTAAAATCTGATCAATGAACGGCAAGGGGAAGTGATCCTTGCGGGTGGCGTCATTCAACTTACGGTAATCTATACACATTCGCCAACCGGTCACCGTCCGAGTCAGGATTAATTCATTATTTTCATTACTTACTACCGTTATCCCTCCCTTCTTTGGTACTACCTATACTGGGCTAACCCACTTACTGTCGGATATAGGATAGATAATTCCTGCGTCTAACAATTTCATAACATCGCCCTTAACTACGTCTTTCATGTTTGGGTTTATACGGCGTTGAGGTTGTATAGAGTTACGTGAATTATCTTCCATTAAGATTTTATGAGTGCAGAAGGATGGGCTTATGCCCTTGATATCAGATATCTGCCAAGCAATAGCTCGGCGATGCTTTCGTAAAATTGAAAGAAGTTTATCCTTTTGTGGATCCGTGAGGTAGGCCGAAACTATGACAGACAGCTTGGAGTCCTTTTCTAAGAAAGCGTATCGAAGGTGCTCTGGTAGTTATTTCAGTTCCAAGGTAGGGGGGTCATCATACGAGGTTTTAGAAATTCGTTCTTTTTCAAAAACTATGTCCTCGTACACTTTTTTATATGAAAAATTAAAAGGGGTGTTGCTAGCAGCCATGGCGGCTTCGTGCAGCGATTCAGTTGGACAAGTAGAAGAGGAACAAAAATCAAAAAATTCTTTTTCAAAATCAGAAAGGCGGGTGGAGGATTCCTCACTTAGGTGTAGAGATTCAGTTGGAGGAGTAGGAGAGGAGCAAAAATTGGAAAATTCTTTTTCAAAATCAGAGGTGTGAGAGGAGGATTCTTCACTTACGGTATCTATGAAAAACAGGAGTCATCATTAGCTAGTGTGTTCTTCATCGAGGGGGTGATAGAGAAAGTTACTTCATCATTGCCTACTCAAAGGAAGAGCTTACCATTGCTTACGTCAATGATAACTAGGGAGGTGGCAAGGAAGGGTCGGCCAAGGATCAGGGGAACCTCGACGTCTTCTTCGATGTCCAAAATGACAAAGTCCACCGGGAAGATGAACTTGTCAACTTTGACTAGGACGTCCTCCACTATTCCTAACGGGTATTTGACTGATCTGTCGGCGAGCTGGATACTCATGCATGTGGGGTTGAGACTACCAATTCCTAAATTTTTAAACAACGAGAGGGGCATAAGATTAATACTCGCACCTAGGTCGGCTAAAGCGTGTTTGACAAAGAGATCACCAAAGACACACGGGATAGAGAAACTACCCGGGTCACTGATTTTCTTTGGTAATCCATTTGTCAAAACCGCCGAGCACTCGACATTTAACGTGACATGCGAAAGGTTCTCTAACTTCTTCTTGTTGGTCAGGAGGTCCTTAAGGTACTTAGCGTACTTCGGCATCTGGGATATGGCTTCGTGGAAAGGCAGATTTATGTGGATTTGTTTAAACATTTCTAAAAAACGGGTGTATTGATCATCCTGTCGTTGTTTATTAAGTTCGGAAGGGTATGGTGGGGATGGATTATTGTTAAAGGTGGGTGGTGGAGTGAGTTTGTTTTCTAAAACAGGGGTGATAATTTCTTCGGCAGAGGGTGGAATTTTTAAAACGGGAATGGAGCTTTGATTTTTTAAAGAGGGAGCGGAGCTTTGATTTTGTAAAGTAGGTGCGGAGCTTTGATTTTTTAAAGCAGGAGCGGAGATTGCCTCGGGCTCTTCACTTATCGTACCGGGAACTTTCTTCCCACTCCGAAGAGTTATAGCTTTCGCTTGCTCTCTCGGGTTGGGCTCGGTATTGGAAGGAAGAGACCGTACGGGTCTCTCAGAAATCATTTTAGCGAGCTGTCCTACCTGATTTTCTAAATTTTTAACACTTCCAGTTAAGGTTCTAATCGTAGCGTCATTAGCATTCATGTATTTTGAAAACATTTCCTCCAAATTTGGAGGTTTTGGAAAACTTTGAGGAGGTGGTGGTGGTGCAGAAAAATTACTTTGCGGTGGCGGGCGTACAGCATTCGATGGATTGCTCCACGAAAAATTCGGATGATTTATTAACGCAGGATTATAACTATTCGGAAAATTAAAACCAGGAGGATGAAAATTTGCAGCAGAAAAATTATTAAAAGCAGTTCTAGGCATATTATTTACATAATCCAAATGTTCGGCGGGAGGAGTTGCAGATTCCCATTCCTGAGGGGCGGAGGCAGCAGTCATCTCCGTAATTTTTTTGCTTAATATTTCAACTTGCAGTGCGAGTTGGGAGACGTTGTCCACTTCAAAGAGACCTGCAGGTTTGTTTGGGCGGGACCTAGGCACATTCCACTGGTAAGTGTTCATGGCCATGTCCTCAAACAACTGAAGAGCTGCTTCCGGGGTCTTACGGTTTAAAGTACCGCCAGAAGCTGCGTCTATCATTTGCTTTGTGCTTTGATTTAGCACATTATAGAACGTCTACACCTGCAACCATACAGGCAGAGCATGATGTGGGCATCGTCTTAATAATTCTTTAAATATTTCCCAGGTTTCGTAAAGGGTCTCAGAGTCTATTTGTCCAAAGGCAGAAATGTCATTCCTAAGTTTTGCAGTTTAAGCAGGCGGAAAATACTTCGCCAAAAATTTTTCAGTTAATTGCGTCCAAGTAGTTATGCTATTTTTAGGAAGGGTGTTCATCCACTGCTTTGCCTTAATTCTAAGAGAGAAAGGAAATAATCTTAGCCTAATAGCATCATTTGTGACACCATTTATCTTGAAGGTGTCACAAATCTCAAGAAAGCTGGCTATGTGTGCGTTCGGATCTTCATCTTGAAGCCCGTCAAATTGCACATACTGCTGCACCATTTGAATTATGCTAGGCTTCAGTTTGAAATTATTATTTGCTATTGCAGGGCGAACTATACTAGATTCTGTACCCTCGAGATTCGGTCGTGCATAATAGGATATAGGCCTTTGAACGGCTTCCTCCACGTTGGGTTCTTCCATTCTTAAAGTAGAAAATGACTCGGAATCCTCAACCGGCACTTGGGTAGTAGGGCCTTGAAATTGTGATCTTCTCCGAAGAGTACGCTCAATTTCGTGGTCCAGGTCCAAAATAACCGACGGACTCCCGCGGGTCATACACTAGAAGAAGAGAAGAGAAGAAAGATGAATAAAATAAACTAGAAAATAAAAGAGTTAATGAAGTTTTTTTTTTTTGAAATAGATTTTTTATGTTTTAACTCCCGAACTTCCCAAGGGCTACCCGGTGAAGGGTTCGCAAGGTACTAGACAAGATAGTGGCATTTAGAGCCACTTTGCCCTTTTCGAGAGAGTTAGGTGGTGTAGAAAAATTTGTGATGTGGGTTTCTATTAAGAGCGGTACTAAAAAAACAAATTTAAAGAAGGAGGATGAGAAAGAGAAATGATAAAACTAATATATTCGTGTTTTCAATTTATCAACGAGCGTTGCTTCCCCGGCAACGGCGCCAAAAACTTGTTGGCCCGGCCAATGCTTACGAAAAGCAAACAACCGAACTAGCAATCCGGCTAGGCAAGTATACCTATCGAACTGTAGTAAGGGGACACAAGTGTCGTATTAAAATCCGGGAACAGTTGAGTAAGCTTACTCACATGAAATCTATTATTTTATCGACAAAAAAATTAGGGTTTAGAAGAAAGCTAAGCGTACTAAAGGAAGAGAACTACTTGCAATGAAAGAGAGCTACTTGCATGAAAAGATAAAGAGAGCTAAAAGAGCGATTATACTAAAGCTTAGTAATGATGAGAGGAAAATGCACTCGATCAGAAATCACCTCGGCAAGAGTGGTTAGAAAAATACGATAAATAAACCTAAGCTAATTAGGGTAAAGGTCCTTGACCGTGGAGGTTCCATAAATATTGACACGCTTCTCTCAAAGGCCGTGCCTAACTGAGTTTAGGAAGGTCCGACCGACTTTTGCCTAAATCGGAGGCCTAAAACTCGCTTTACGCGGTGAGCCCCACTATTGGATTTTACTCCAATCCGGGAGATTTGAACGTCTGCCTCTCTCGAGGGGTGCAAACAACTCCCTTTACTCTTCAGTGCTCATTTCAAACTTTCGGCCTCTCGGCTAGCCCAGAATGAAAGCAAAGGTGGAGAGTATATATCGATGATATACCTCCAACCCGTGATAAATCAAGAGTAATTCAAGGCTAAACCCTAAAAAGAAAAGGTAAGATTCAAAGCATCATAACCTAATCACTCGAACCTTGGATCATCAAGATCGAGTACATGGAGGATTAATTAATCATGGTGAGGTGGAAGAGGGGGGATGAGTAGAAGAAAATAATGAAAATAAAGTAGAAACGAAAAAAGAAAACAACACTTCTTTATTAATGGAAACAGGGATCTTACAACTTGAAAACCAGAGATTACAAGTGCATGGAACGTAAACTACACTATCATTAACATTATACTACAGAAAGAAGCTAGGATCTAATACAGGGAAAGCATTAAGCTAGAGATAAGAAGAGCTAAAAATGAAGAGACATGCTTGAAAAAGTTCAAAAATACAAAGAACAGAACCTCCCCTCTCAATCCAAAAGGTGTCCCTGAACCCTTGGAGATGGGCTCTATTTATAGATTTTTTCGGGTCGGGTCACGCCCCCCTGTCACGCCCGGGTCGGGCGTGACCCTGGGGCGTGACACATTCGGTGCGACTTTTTCGGGCTGGATTTTAATTCTGGCGAAGTAGCTGAAGTACACGCCCAAATGTCACGCCCTGTTAGGGCATGTACCTGGGGCGTGTTCTTTGCGGCATGACTTTGTTGAGCTGGGATTGAATGCTGGAGGTGACGGGCGTGGTTGCTGAAGTACACGCCCATATGGCACGCCCGGGTCGGGCGTGACCCGGGGGCATGACACTTTCGGTGCGACGGTGGAGCGGGAAAAACGAGCGCGTTGCGGTGATTCCTCGGAACCTGGGGACAAGCCTCTAGAACACGCCCGTGTCGGATGTGACACGGGCGTGACAGAGGGCGTGTACACTAAGTTTCCGAGGAATCCAGTTTCGGACCAATTTCTTCATTCCTCTGGGTTACACTCCCTAGGTACACGCCCGGGTAGGGCGTGACCATGGGGCGTGTCACAGCAAAATTCGGCTGAAAGCCGTCAAAACCTGCAAAAAGCAGAAAAACACATTAGCTACAAAAATATATACAAAGGTGAATCAAAATAAGCACTTTACAAGACATGATTTGCTTTGAAACCCTGAAAATACCCTAATAAAATTGACTATAAACCGTATTATCATGGCTACGGCAGCAGCGGAGCGGGCGTCTCCACTTCTAGGCTGGTATGCAAACTACCAGACCTTAGACCCCTCTTATACGCCTCTATACACGTCCAAGGTGCACTCTAGAGTCTCTGCGTACATACTTTGCTGACAACCCGTCAGTCTTGTTGGGACGGATGTGCGTTATCGGGGATCGTCCTCCAGACTGCAGTGTAAAACATCCCACTGTCCCCTCTAACCCTCACCACCGCCTGGTGCACCGTACTGCCATCAGTGTGACGAATGACCAGTATCGTATGCCCCCGCCACAATATTTATGCACATACAAGTATTTCATCCCGAGCCTTCAGCTTGCAGGACCAACCCGTCTGCAATCCCTCAAGCCCTACATGTGTGAGCATTTATCACAATCCCTCCAACCCTACATAGGTGAGAACGCACAATAGTGCCTTTATTCCAAATCCCTCAAACCCTACACGGGTGATCATGTTACACAAGTCTCCCTCCAACCCAACACGGGTGAGAATTAACCACAATGTCTTAACCTATTAGACTACTCTTGTCTACGGGTTATTATACTTATTGATTTAAGGTTAATCTCAGGACTGCCCAGGGTATACCCAGTGAAGGGCTCTCGGGGGCACTAGGAACTACGATGGAATTACGCCCAAAGTTCCCTTTCTCAAGGATAATTACTTTTATTGGTGACTACCCAGGATTTATACCCCAACTCTCGTATTAATTTAGAACGACCCTAAAGACATAAGGTGTTATTAGGAGCGCGATGGTCTTCCGCCGGTCCCCGTTATTGTTGCTATTACAGGACTTGCACTCTTCCACACATGGTTAAGGAATTCTCTAGGAGACCAACCAGGGTTAATTCCTCCACTAAGATCCTCACTTTACTAGTTATTCAGATTCCTCCCCTGGTGGTCCTACTAGTACGAACATCGGTGCTAAACCCTTACCCATGTCCCGATACCACCCACAAATGTGACCTCTAAAGTCCTCTGACCATATGCCTCAAGTTATTTATCATAGGATGGTATGGACCTATATGATGACTAGGATGAATTCCATAATTTTCCAAATTACTTACACCATTAAATTAATTTCTTTAAATGTAATCCCTAGTCATTTTGCATATGAAGTATTATAATTATTGAACCTACTGTCCTAGGGATTTTCCAGGTATATAATATGACAATTAATGGGGCCTACCAAAATTTCATGCCTTTTCAATTCAGATTTATAATTAATTCCTATTTAATACTATATCCACAAATCTAGCATTTTCCAAATGAAGTACATAAAATATTATCTCACAAATTCTAATTAAATTACAGAGCCTTGATAATAATGAAATAATGCTATGTCCAGATTTCCATTTACATCTAGGTTGAAATGACCTATCCATGATCAGTTTGAATTATTTACCAAAATGCCATTATGGGGCCTAAGTACATTATTTGTCACTCCAAAAATTCTGAAATAATTGCACAAGATATAAAACATACAATTACAACAATATAAATTTTCTCAGATTTTTCAAAGGACTATACCCATCATTTCTACACAAATTTCATAAGGGTAAAATGGTAATTTTGCTCCTTAAAATACCTAAACTTCATCTAACAGAGATATAATTTATTTCTAGTGCTTTTTATGTCACTACTTAGTGCTCAACAGAAATTGAACCTTTTATTACAAGGGTAAACCTATTTTAAAATTATTTCCTAAAAAGGACCAAATTTTTCAAAAATTTAAAATAATGGGATTTTTGTTCCCAAAAATCCCACCATTGCTATGAGAGGTGTAATACACCATCATGTGTCTCCATAATGAAAATCATGATTTTTAAATGTTCCAAGTTGGCTGAATACACATTATTTCATTTTAGGCTAAATGTACACCAAGCCTATATCAAGCCCACACATGTAAGTGGGTTTTCCCAGCATGCAGAGGTCCAAATTGGCTGGAATTTCAAACCTACACTTATAATGTCCTAAGCACATGCCACCAAAATTTGGGGCCATTTGGAGTCTCACAACTCCAAATATTTCATTTATTTCAATTTGGGTATTTTAGTAAAAAACTATAAAAAGAATTTTCCCAAAAATTCTCGTTTTTGTACAGGGGTTAACCAAGCCCTAAACATGCATGCACCCAAAATTTTGGGCCATTTGGATGACTGGTTTGGCTTGGGCATCATTTTGAAGTTCTGCCCTAGCTAAGGACCAACCCTAGCGAAATGGTCCTACAGATCAGATCACTGAACCAAATCTCAAGTTAAGGGTGGTAATTTAAAGGTAACACAAAGGGATACATATTTCTTGTTCATGCCACCCTCTGGAAATGGATCTAAGAGCCCTATATTGGACATGCAAGTTACTGAAATAGTGTGACAGAAATGAAATTTCATTTCATTAAAATAATAACAGAATTAAATTGATTTTAATAAAACAAATGCAGCATGAATCTTAAAGTGATTTAGACGGCATCCTTTCATATTCCCCAAGTGTTCAATGGCTGAGATCGAGCCTACCTGGGGGATATTGCGGGGCCATTTCCGGCCATTTGAGGCGGCGCCACCCCTGGCCAACGGTGCCATCACCTTCACGGTGGTGGTGGCTATCCTTTGTCGGTGATGAGGCGGCGATGGCGATCCCGAGCGGTAAGAAAAAGCTTGGAAACTCTCCAATTTCTCCCATGGCATCGGGCTCAATTGAGCCCGATATCTCCCCTAGTTGATCTAGGATTCTAGTACGGGTAGAGGTGAGGTGAAACAGACCTATGTTGGTGGCTGGCGGTGAGGATGGAGGCGGGTGGCCATTCCCGACCTTTCTCCGGCGATACATTTCGGATTAATGATTCCTGCACCGTTTCCTTCACTCCAGCTATCGATTTCTACTCTCCCTTGCCCTCTGAAGCTAATGGAAGCAGTATCTCTGGCTGGGAGGGGGTATATGGGGAGATACATACAATGCAAGCTCGGTTGGAGCTTTGGTTGTATCACCCTTCATGCCAAGTGGGCACCATGCATTCAAAGTTTCTGGAAATTCTCTGAGGAGGTAGCCAACATAATTTTTGGGCTGATGGAGCCAAGGCCAAGTGGCCTCTGCCTCTTTAATTCACCTGACACTCGACGATCGTCGAACGCAAGTATATGCATGAAACTCTTCATGCATAACCTGTAATCAAGGTGTGATCTTGATAGTTCTGAGGATATTAATTTTGCATTAGGCTATCTCGTTGACCACCTTGTGAAAATTCAACATGGTATCAAAGCAAGGTTCAGTTGATTGAGTATTGATCAACTTGTGTTGTTGCTCTGTGCTTCTGGAGGCTTAACCAAAGTTGCTGCAATGGAAGGGAACTATACAATAGGTCTTGGTATTGAACTCTTGACCATGACTAACTTTAAGAAGTGGAAGTCGTGTATGAAGAGTTTCATTCTTGGAGAGGAGTTATGGGAGGTTGTCGGTGGTGACGACAGGCAGGAGGTTACTGCTACTTTTGGGACTGCAGAGCAGGTGAGAGTCTGGAGGAAAACTAACGCAAAGGCAGAGTTTACACTCAAGAGGGTTGTTTCACCAGAGTTGTTTGATCACATCATTGGATGTGAGTCGACTGCTGATATTTGGACAACTATTGATGGGTTGTTCAACAGGAAGAATGTCGCGAGGCTACAGTTCCTAGAGAAAGAGTTGGCTTGGACATGTCAAGGAGACTTGACTATATCTAAGTTCTTCTTGAATATGAAGAGTCTGTGTGCTGAGATATCAGCGCTTGATCCTGATGAGCCTATCTCTGAGGCTAAGTTGAAGAGGCACATTATTTGTGGCTTGCGGAAGGAGTATGTTGCCTTCGTAACCTCTATTCATGGCTGGGCTACTCAGCCATCTCTGTTGGAGCTTGAGCACCTGCTTGCTTCGCCGGAAAGTTTGCAATCCAGATGGCAAGAGTTACTATCTCTGAAGGAGAGAGCGAAGCACTGTTCACAGGCAAGAAGAAGAAGAGATGGGAAGGGAAGAAGAAGAATACTGCTGCTGAAAATGAGCCTTCAACATCTTATCAGTTAGAGAGGAGTGCTGCTCCTAAGAAGGATTGGAAGAAGAACTTGAAGTGCTACAGGTGTCATCAGCGGGGACACTTCAAACATGACTACAAGGTCAAACTACAGTCTGGGCATGCTGCAGGAAAGGATGAAGCTTGCTTGAGTACTAAAGAAGCTGGTTGGGGTGGAGCTTTCATGACGGGCACTTGTGTCCGTGCTTTGTCCGCTGTCGACTTCAACGATGAGTGGATCATGAAATCCGGGTGTGGTCATCACCTCACCGAAGACAAGTCGAAGTTCTCTTCTATGTAAGCCTACTCAGGTAATGAAGCTATCATAACTGCTGATAATACTGTTTATGCAGTAGAGAAGGAGGGGGTTGTGTCTTTGGGTAGTGATAAGGGGCCACTCATGTTAAGGAGTCTGTATCACGTACCGGGCATGAAGAAGAATCTCTTCTCTGTGACCAATGTGGTATACGCAGGTTATCACGTTCTGTTTCAGCCAACAGAAGTGAAGTTCCTTCGCAACGTATCAGCAGTAAGGACTGATGTTGTTCATGTTGGGAGGAGAGTTAAGAACTTATTTGTCCTTGCAACAAACTCTTATGTTGATCGGATGAGAGAAAACGATAGCGCTGCTATATGGCATGAGAGGCTGGGGCATGTAGGAATGGATAAATTGAAAGCTATGTCAAACATGAGCCTTATGAGTGGCTTGCCTAAGCTGTCTTCCTTTGGTGACAGTCACGTTTACGCGGGATGTCAGTACGGTAAGGCTCATAACCTTCCATTTGATAAGCCACAAATGTGGAGCAAGGGACCATTGGAGTGTATCCATGGGCACTTTATGGGACCAACCGTCACTGCTAGCCTTGGTGGGACCAGATACATGCTTATGTTGATTGATGGCTACTCAAGATATACTTGGGTTTATTTCTTGAAGGAGAAGTCAGAAGCTTTCCAGGTGTTTGTGGAGTTCAAGGAGCTAGTGGAGGGTCGGCTTGGCCTGCGGATCAAGAAGTTTAGAACAGACAACGGTGGTGAGTTTGTCTCCTCCGAGTTTTCTAACTTCTACAGAAAGCACGGGATGCAGAGAGAGCTTACTTGTGCTCATACTCCACAATAAAATGGAGTAGCAGAGCAGAAGATCCGTCATCTGATGGAAACCTGCAAGTGTTGGCTTCATGCAAAAGACATTCTTAGGTCCTTGGCAGAGAGGATGTTCTTGTGCTTCAAACGTCATCAATCGAATACCGCTCAGCCCGATCAACATGAATTATCCTTTTGAGATATTGCTGAAGGAGAAGCCTAGTGTGGAACACCTTCTGGGTGTTTGGATCAACTTGCTATGTGCATGTCTTGGATGCTTCAAGGACAAAGCTTGATGCAAAGGCAAGGAAGCTTGTCTTTGTTGGCTATGATGAGTGGAAGAAGTAATGGAAATGCATGGATCCTGCGACAAAGAAGTTTGTTGTATCAAGATACATGGTCTTTGATGAAATGACATTGTATGGAGATGGTCGGTTGATCTAGCTGAGAGCAAGGTTGATGAAGAGCAGAAGCTGGCTGCTGAAATTCCGGAAGAGGAACTTGTTGTTTCACCAGTAGCTCCTGTTGCTTCAAGCTCTGGTGCTGATGTTTCTGACTCAGGAAGCAGGGGGAGCATTCCTCAAAGCTTGCCCGAAGTTGGAGTTGAGCCTGAAGAAGCAACGGAGGTGGTGAGCAAGGAGCAGACCCTTCGGAGGTCAAAGAGGGTTGTTAAACCACCAACTCGGTACTGTGATGGGAATGCAGTGAGATTTGTCTCCTGCTTCTTTGCAGGTCCTCTGGATGAGCGAGAGCCTGCAAACTTCAATGAGGACACTGGAGTCAAGCAGTGGGAATGTGCCATGAAGGAGGAGATTGCTGCTCTCAAGAAGAATGATAACTGATACCTTGTGCCCAAGGTTGCTGGCATTACTCCAGTGACTTGCAAGTGGGTGTACAAGTTGAAGAAGAAGGCTGATGGGAGCATTGATAAATACAAAACTCGCCTGGTTGCTCGATGATTCTCACAACGGTATGGAGAAGACTATGAGGAGACATTTAGTCCTGTTTTAAAGATGACTTTGGTTTGGGTGGTGATCGCCTTGGCTGCTTGCAAGGGATGGATAATGTGGCAGCTTGATGTGAAGAATATTTTTCTTTACGGAGAAATTGATAAGGACATCTTCATGGATCAACCACTTGATTTTGTTTCTAAAGTTCATCTGTACTATGTCTGAAAACTCAGGAAGGCTCTCTACGGGTTGAAGCAAGCTCATAGAGCTTGGTATGGGAAGATAGCAGAGTATCTTTAATTCTGCGGTTATCTTGCTTCCAACTAGGATTCCATCTTATTCATCAAGAAGGAGGGGGAGCTGCATGTCTTGGTCCTGTTGTATATTGATGATATGATCATTATAGGGAATTTATAGGAGGATATGGATAGAATCAGGACTGAGCTAGCTATTCACTTTGAGATGAAAGACTTGGGAGAGCTTTATCACTTTCTTGGTCTTGAAGTGGAGAGGAAGACGAGCGGGATATTCATTTGCCATAAAGGATATACGGATCTTATTGTGAATCGATTCGGTATGGGCGAGGGGAAGAGTTGCTCTACTCCACTGGATCTTAGTCTGAAGCTTCGATGAGATGAAGGAAGGATTCTTCCTGATCCCTTGGTGTTCAGAGCTCTAGTTGGGAGCTTGATCTACTTAACGATTACAAGGCCAGACATTGCTTATGTAATTTGCCGAGTAAGTCGGTTAATGGCTGAACCAAGGAAGTCTCATCTTATAGCGGCAAAGAACATCTTGAAGTATGTCACGATGACTTCTGATATGGGACTCCTCTATAGTATGGACACAGTGTTTTCTTTGCTTGGATACACGGATGCTGATTATGGTGGTGACTCAGATGATCGAAGATCAACTTCAGGTTATGTGTTCACTTGTGGATCAGCTTGCATCTCATGGTGTATCAAGAAGCAGGACTCATTGTCCGTGTCTACTACAGAAGAATAGTATAAGGCTTCGGCCTTAGATGCTCGGGAAGCAATCTGGTTGAGATGGCTTGTAGAGGATGTTCATGAGGAACTGTAAGGTCCCACTTTACTCCGGGATGACAATGAGAGTGCTCTCAAAATAGTGAACAATCCAGTATGACACGCAAGAACCAAGTATATTGAGATCGAACACCAATTCATAAGGAGAAGATGTTGGAGGGATCTCTTGTGGTCGGGCATGTTCGGAGTGAAGATAATCTTGCTGACATTTTCACGAAGCCGCTGTCAAAGGGGACATTTCAACGTTTACGAGTGTTGTTGGGCTTGATCACCACTTCTCACTTCATGGGGGAGTGTTGAAATTTGTGAAGTGAAAGTGGGTGATGGAGCAGGATGGCCGGTCTGCGTGGCCTGCTCGGTCTGACTCCGCGGCCTGGGCGGACTGCTGGTTGAAGCCTGGTGGACCTGCCTTGGACGTTGGCTTGTCTATTCTTATGGAGCGGCATGTTCGGCCTCTGTTACGATCTGGGCGGTCTGATGTGCGGCTTGGATGGTGTTTGGCAAAGAAAGTCTTTGCGACTTGGGAATTTAGTGGAACGGCAGACTGTGTTTGGCGGTCTGTTGTCGATGCTCAGCTTGATCTGCAGCCTTGCAGTTAGCCATCTCTTGTGGTAATCAGGTGGATTGGAAGTTGGATCCGTGGTGTGTTGGTGGACTTGTTTATTTCTTCCGCGGAGTCCGCATCTGTGGACGCTTTAGAGATGGGCTTTTGTTCTTGCCGAGCTTCCATGTTGTGATGGATCTTTCACATCTTTGTGGCGGGCTGTCTTGCTGAATGGCGGTCTGGGTCTTCTATGTCTATCGTGCTTGCGCCGTTGCTTGTTGGGCTGCTGGACTTGGTCATTTTATGTGACAAGTCCATGGTGTTCGCAAAGTCCGTTGTTGACCGGGCGGACTTCCTGTTCGTCATGGACTCGTGGCAAGGGCTGTGGCCGTTGTTATCGAGCTATGCGGACTGCCTCTTTGTCCACGTACAGTATGCGGATCGATGCAATATGAGTTGTGGTTTTGTCTGCGTGTTGTGGTCTATTGCGGACTAATGCATCATGAGTTGCGAGGTGTGTCCGCATGCTATATTGACTGGCGGTCTGTTGCTATGCTTGTGTGGGCGGACTGGCGCTGTGCTTGTGTTGTGCAGGCTAGCTGTGTGTCAGCATAATGACGGGCTGTCTTTGATTAGCGCAGGAGGATTGAAGTCTGGCCAAGTCCTTATGGACTTGGCGGACTGGGTTATGTTAGCGCGCAAGCTGGGGTGGTGACTCTATTCACTAGGTTGGTGACCACACTCCTCACCTCACCTATAAATAGACCCCCCGGCACATCTACAGTAACTGAGTGAATAGTAAGTGAGGGCTTGCTTAATTGTTGCGGTCTTTTCCGTGCGGGTTGAGTAGAGTTGACTGTTTGCTGTTTGCAGGTTGCGCGGCTAAAACTGAGGAGCCAGGAGTTTGGCTTTGACTACGGTCAGTATCAGTGAAGTTTGCAGTTACAATCGGCGGTCTCAGCAGGTCGCTTTTGCGGCTTGACAGTTTTCTCTGCTTCGGCTTTCCAAGTTCAATACTTTGTCCGTAGAACTCGACGGTCTAAGCGGTCTGTTCTTCAGTTCAGCAGCAGCTTATAGCAGTCAGCGAATAATGGTGTGTCCGCACGACCTCGCGGTCTCGAGGGACTCCGTGTTTTATTCGTATTCTAGCAGCAACAGCAGTTCGGCTGGACTCGGCGATATTGGCGGACTCGGTGGTCTCGACATTCTTTAGTGTTGTCCGCTCGAATTGTTTTACTTGTATTTTTCATGTTCCTTTGTACTGGCGAAATAATGTCTCGTCATGTATACCTCGCCTTATAAAGAAGAGATAATATATTATCTACTTTCTTCTGTGATTGCATTTGGTTGTTGAGCTTGCTTTCCTGATTTCCTCACGATCAAGGTGTAATTTTGATAGTTCTCAGGATATTAATTTGGCATTAGGCTATCTCGTTGACCACCTTGAGAAAATTCAACACGCACTCTACTTGACAGAAGGAAAACAAAAAAAACCTAACTCATACACTCACCCACAAAAGCAAAAAGAAGAAAAACCAAGTGATCAAAAAATTAAAACAACTATATTTCTACCATTAGAATTTGTTGAAAATACATAAAAAGAAGAAATAAAAATTAAAGGAACAAAAGGGTTTATAAATAAAAGAAAAATCAAAGTATTTGAAAAATTTAAACGATTACAAATCCATTCTTATAACTTCATAAAAGTATTTAAAAAGTGGTAATAAAGTTGAAAAAGAACAAAAAGTTTTACAACCTAAAAGAGAAAATCTAAGTCAAAGAAAAATAAAAACCACTTTGAATACACTTTTATAAACCTATAAGAATGAATACAAAGCGATTAAAAATGGCATAAAACGTAAAAAGGCTAAGTAAAATAAAGAAGAAAAACATAAAATTAGCAAATTATTCTCATACATGCACACACCCATATTAAAAAGAAAATCAAAAGACAAAAAGATCACTTAAGGAGGGGAACTCAGATGCATTCCATTATGATATAAGGAGAGAAAATCTACAAATTTTATTATGTTAAAAAGGAGGTACAAAGAAAGATAAAACAAACACTAAAGAGAGGGGAAGAAAATCTCTTTATATTGCATGGAAAAACACCTAAGCATCCCCTACCCTAAGCAAAATGATTCAAAAAAGGGAAAAATGGACCTTACAATAAAGATCTGTTTATAGACAAAATTTTTTAGACACGCCCTGGTCACGGGCGTATAGGGGGGCGTGTCGGTACTGGCGCTGAGGTGAAGCCGAAAATTTATTTACGGTTGAATAAGAGTCTTTTCACGTGTAGGGCACGGGCATGTAACATTGGCGTGACTGGCAAAGCATCGAATCCTTGCCTCGCTGGCGGCATCTTGTATGGAAAATTGAGGCCGTCACGAGCGTGCGACAAATGACATGGGCGTGTTAGAAAGGTTTAAGTGGCGAAAGTGTCGAGTCCTTGCCTCGCTGGCGACGTCTTGTCTGAAACAGCTGGGGTGGTCACGGCCGTGACCAAATCGACACTGGCTTTTCGAACAAATCTTCGGGCGTCGATCGTCAAACTGGAGGCATTGAGTGTTGGAACCAGTTTTCTAGTCCCTCCTAAAGTTTGAAATTGAGGATGCAGTCCACAAGTACTCTTCTTGAACTTCCCTACCGACGTGAGTCGGAGACCTGGAAACAGACCGATAGGTCTCAGCTCGTAGGTCCCACCTCTTTCCCGAAAGAAACTGAAGATCTTCCCCTCCCTAGCCAATGCTGAACTAGGTGCCTGTGAGGAAGAATGTGGAAAGGTTCAACAATCATCACAGGCACCTTACCAGTCTATTTATAGGCCTCTGAATCTGATCTACAAATATCCCTTCCGAACTAACCTGAAATGACAAAATACCCTGGGATGGGTCTGCCAACATCCAAACTCCGCGGTTCTGGAGGGCTATACGCAGACCTCGAGGGGCAAAAGTATAAAATTACCAGGGGAAAAAAGGTAAAATCCCCCTTGGGTGTAAAAAGGTAAAAAACATCTCTTCTCCCCTGTGGCGAGTGGGGAAAATGACTGACGGGCAAGACGACCCCACTATCCGTCTCGCCGACCTCTCACCCTATAGGCCATCTCGCATCCTAGTGCCATCTCGCCCCACGGGGCGTCTCGCCTACTTCAGAGAACCCCCCATCTCGCCTTTTGCAGGTGGGCCTCCTGGTCTCACTCGCCTATCAAATTCATCTTGCCAGCCTCCCCTTCTCGCTCGTTGAGCCACCTTTCGCAAGCCCAAGGTTGTACACAGTCCCAACTATTTTTGAGGTTTCCCGAAACTCGGAAAGAAGTCCAATCGAGGCTCGCGATGCTGGGATTCATTTATGAGGATCTTTGGTGCCCCCCCCACACTCTGGGGTCTATAAATATGAGTTCCCACCTCCAATTAGGTTCCCCCTTTTTATCTTCCTTCATTTCTTCGACCCTCAGCATGTCTCATAGTCAAAGGTTTCGCCAGCATCTCGCGTTGGTGCGAAAGCAAAATAAAGCCAACATGGATGCCCTGTTCCCGGACCTGGGGCATACTACTTCCTTAACCCCTCCATCTTCTCGCCTGAAGAAGGCGAAGGCCGCCTGCCCACCTCTCTCGGCCGGCACGACCTCCTCTGTACCCTCGACAACTGATAGTCTTCCTCCTGCATCTCCCAGGGAGAGACGGGTAATTTCTGATTCTTCCTCTCACCTCTTTTCCTCTTTCGTCTAGCCAGTTGATCACTCTTTTTCTGGGAAACCACGTCGATTCCCCTATGCCTGCAAATCCACCCGACGTTACCCACGAATCTTATCAGCGCACTGACTCGACCGAGGCATCCGCCCCACCCCTCACGTGGAAAGAAAACCTCTCGCGAGTTTTGGTAAACCCTCGCATCCCAGGTGATAAAAGTCACCCTCTTCGGTTTCACTCCAATTCGTATTCCTGCATCCAACCCATGTGAGATCACCGGGTTAACCTGTAATCCTGGTGCATGACCGCGAGATCATCCTTTATTATGATTTTTTGCTCTTTCTGCGCAGACAACCACGTTGAATCCGATACTGAGGATGCTCCCGCGTATCCTCCCATCTCGCCTCTTCCACATCCTGATGAGATCGAAGACTATCTGGGTGATCCAATGGATACCGTGGAGCTGAAGAGACAGACGACCTGGATGTTTCGCAAGTATATGCATATCAATTCGTGGACACGCCCTCCAGACATGCCCGTGTTGTCTGGAGTGTTCCTTACACGGCGGCAGACACGTCCCAGTCAACTTCGTCGAACTGAGTTCGTCGACCGGCGGGACATGCCCGTGTCTCAGGCCATGTCACCCAAAAATTTTTCTGATGTTATCAGTCGTCGAGCACCTTTCTCCGATCATCGAACGCAGGGGGGACACGCCCGTGTCCAATGCCGTGTCACCCAAAAAATTTTCTTGCTGAAAGTTGGGATGTTTCAGGTATGCACACTACCAAACCTAGATCCCTCTCATACGCGCCTGTACACGTCTAAGGTGCACTCTAGGACCAAGCGTACGTACTTTGCTGACTACCCATCAGTCTTGTTGGGTCGGGTGTGCGTTATTGGGGATCGTCCTCCAGACCTCAGTATAAACAACCTACTGGCCCCTCAAACCCTCACACACGCCTGGTTCACCGTACTGCCATCGGTATGACGATCGGCCAGTACCGCCTGACCCGTCACTAAATTTATATACATGCAACTATTTCATCTCGAGCCTTCTACTCGCGGGACCAACCTGTCCTGATTCCCTCAAACCCTTCACGGGTGAGCTTGCAACATATATCCCCCCAACCCATCACGGGTGAGAACGCACAATAGTGCCGTTATTCAAAATCCCTCAAACTCATCACGACCGAGAATGAACCATAATGTCTTAACCTATTAGACTACTCTTGTCTATGGGTTATTATACTTAGTGATTTAAGGTTAATCCCAGGACTGCCCAGGGTATACCCAGTGTAGGGCTCTCGGGGGTACTAGGAACTACGATGAGATTATGCCCAAAGTACCCTTTCGCAAGGATATTTACTTTTGTTGGTGTCTACCCTTGATCCACACTTTGCTCTCATTATTACTCTTGAGTGATCATAATGGCTTAAGATGTTCTACCGAAGGGTGACAGTCTACCGCCGGCCTCCACTCCAGTTGCTATCCAAGGGCTTGCACTTTACTCTCGTCACTAAGACAACACAACCCACCAAGGTTATTCTCCAATTATAATATCTAGCTCATCTGTCGATCTATCCCCCGGTTGTCCTTATAGTATAACCTACTTACACTATGTGCAACCCATGAGCTAATACCACCCTGAAATAGAACTTCCAATTTCTTGGGCCACCTGGCCCTAACTATTTATCCTAGGATGGTATGGACGAATGAAGCCAGCATGTTGATTTTCATAATTTTCTTAAGTCATTAAAGCCTCTAAATAAATCATTTAATTAATCCCCCAGGTCATTTAATACACGAAGTATTACAAATTTTAATCCACTGACTTAAGGAATTTTTTCTTGAGTTGCATCCTGATAAAATATTGCTTTCTACCAAAATTCATAATTTTCCTTTGATTATTTTATTTATTCCTTAATTAGTACAAAACTCACATAATAGTCATTTTCCAAAGAAAGTATAAGGAGTTCATTACTAAAACTTCTACAAAAATTACAGCATACATATATTGGTAAAATAATGCTAAAGGCAGAATTTCATGGACTTCCATTGAACAAGAGCTACAAAATTTCATTTCTAATTATATTACCAAAATGCCACTGAGGTCTTAAAAATTACTGTTTCATCAAAAATGCTGAGAAAATTATACAAGGTTATTCATAGTCACATATATCATCAGGAAATTTTCCAAAATTTTCTACTGAGTATTTTCATCAAATTTCTAATTAAGTATAATGAGGGTAAAAAAGTAATTTCCACATAACTCCTATCAAATTTCTTCAAACAGAAAAATAAAAATTTTTAAGAGTTAAACCTAACATTATATTGACCTTGACAAAAATTGGGGATTTTATCTCAATGATGAGCCTATTTTTACATTTATTTTTCAAAAGACCTATTATTTCAAAAATTCCAAATAATGGGATTTTTGCTTCCAAAAATCCCATTATTACAATGTGGGGGTATACTTCACCCTAATGAGCCTCTGAAATCAATTCCATGATTTTTGGATGTTCCAAATAGGCTTAATACACAATATTTCAAAATTGGCTATTTGCACCCCAAGTCTATGTATAGCCAACACATGCAAGTGAGTTTACACAACATGCAGTGGTCCAAATGTGATGAAAGTTTACCATGCACATGTATAGTCCTCAAGGACATGCCACAAAAATTTGGGGCCATTTGGAGCCATAACACTCCAATTATTTCATTTATTTACTTTTGTGTTTTATGAATAAAACTATAGAAAAATGTTCCCCAAAAATTCTCAATTTTGGCAGGGGCTAGATATATCCTAGTTAAGCACATGCCCAAAATTTTGGGTCATGTGGACATCTGTATTGGCATGGGCATTGGTTTTGGTTTCTGCCCTAGCCTAGGACCAGACCTGCAAAACAGCCCTACAGAATAGTATACTGCACCAAATTATAAGATTAAGGTGGCAAATTAAAGTTAAGAGGAAGGGCTACATCTTTCATCGTAATCACCAGATCAAACAATGGCTCTAAGTGGCCTAAAAAAGACATACAAAATGACTGAAATTATGTGACAGATATACATATATACCATAGTTTTATTTTATTTAATTTAAAATCGGGTTGCACGAATCTTGACGCAAAATGGACGGAATCTGGTCGTCTTCTACCTCCAACCGACGACTAAGATTGATTCTGGCTGGGCCACATTTGCTGGTTGTTTCCGGCCAGCTGGGCCACCACCACTGCCGGTAGATGTCGCCACCACCTTCACTGAGCTGGTGGCTAGCGATTCCCGATGACGAGGCCGCCAGAGTTGGCTCCTTCGACGAACCCAAGCAAGAAGAAAAGCTCGGAAAACTCTCCTTTTCCTCACATGGTATCTGGCTCAATTGAGCCCGATGTCTCTCCTAAAGGAACTAGAAAGCTAGTACGGGTAGAGAGACGGCGAAACAGACCTAAATCAGGCCTTGGCGGCGAGTGCGGCGGCGGTTGGCCATGGTTGAGCTGCTCCGGCAATCTCCTGCTCAAAACCTCATTTCTTCACGAAAATCTCTGCTCCAGGACTCGATCTCCACTCATTTCCTCTATCTAAAGCTGATGGTGGGGGTGATTTGGGGTGGGGAGGGCTGTATGTGGAGATAACTCCAAGGTGAGCTCAGTTTGGGGCTTTGGAGGCTTCACCCATGGTGCCAAGTGGCCACCATGCTGCCAAATCCTGCTGGAATTTTCTGAGGAGGCCGGCCAGCACCTTTTTGGGGCAGAAGAAGCCAAGGCCAAGTGGCCTCCTCTTCTTAATCCCACCTTCTCTCTCCTTTTTTAGTTGAATTCCCCAAAATGCCCCTTTGCATGTTACCTCACTCTCGAAAACCAGAGGGGTAGGGCTGGTCTTTGACACCTAGGGCTGATAATGAGCCATGTTGGGTGGGCTTTGCCTATTGGGAATGGGCTTTGCCCTTATTTTCTTCTTTAGGTCAATTATGTTGACTAAGTTGACTTTTGAGTTGACCTGGTCAACCATAATGAGTGGGCTGACCAAACTTGGTGGTCATGGGTCTATTGGCACCACCCAACTTGGGTTGGGTCAATGTGGTGACCTACTTAGGAGAATTGGGCCTATAGGTATAGGTTTAACCAACTTAAGGCTATGGTTGACTTTGGTCAACTAGGGTCAAAGGGTTGACTAATGACATGTCCTAGGGTCCACTTAGATTATTTTAGGGTTAGGGAAATGTGGTGTGGTCATGGTGTTGCTAGGGTTCCTATTTAGGCTAGTCTGACCTAGTTTGACTTTGGCCCTTTAGTGGGCCCCACATGGCTACAACCCACTCCCTAGGGTCAAACCTAGCTAAATTCCCTATCACCCACCCCTTGCCTAACCCAATCTAATTTAAGGGGTCTAGAAGTAACATGGGATGTTACACGCCACCTCACTGGAACCAAGAGCACCTAGAGCAACACTCCCCCTACTACCTGAACCAAAAGTCTCCGCTCTCGAACAAGAACTACCTGGAACATCGCTCCCCCTACTTCCTGAACTGGAAGCCTCCTCCTTCGAGCCAGAATAACTTGGAGCATTGCTCCCCCTACTTCCTGACCCTGATGCCTTTGCCCCGGAGCTAGAAGAACCTGGAGCTCCTGGCGATTCAGGGAGCTCCACCTGAACCTCAGCAGCACCACCTTTATCCTACGATCTAACCTGCTCATCTCTAGCTCCACATAAGAGTTATCCCAATACGACATCAAATAATTAAAGACAATGACTCTCGACATGATGAGCCCCTTCATCGTAGGATCCATACACCTCCATCTTCTTCTCTGCTCATCATAACCAACAAAGACTAGCTTCGTCTTGAGAGCATCGGGAGTGTGTACGTAGCAGATAGATCCAAACACCCGTAGGTGCTTTACACTGGGCTTCAAACCAAACATCAGCTCATAATGAGTCTTCACATAGATCAGACTAAGAGGCATCTGATTGATGACATGAGCAGCACAAGCCATTCCTTCTGCCCAACAAGCATTAGGAACGCCTTTGCTCTGAAGCCAACACTTGTAGGTCTCCGTCAACCAACGGATTATCCGAGCTGCAATACCACATTGCTGTGAAGTATGTCCACAAGAAAGCTCCTTCCAGATCCCATGCTTTCTACAAAAGTTCGAGAACTCAGTTGAGCCAAACTCACCACCGATGCTTGTCCTCAACTTCTTGAACCGCAGGACAAGCTGGCCTTCCACAAGCTTCTTGAACTCCACAAACAAGAGCATCATGTTCGACTTCGCCTTCATGATGTATACCCAAGTATACCTTGAATAGTCATCAACCAATATCAACATGTACTTGTTGCCTCCAAGACTGGCAGTGACGGCCATTCTAACCAGAGCACAATGGAAAACCACCAATGGTGCTTTAAATCTGGATTGTACCTTATCAACCATAAAGCGATAAGCTTCAGCATGCTGACATCCTGCACACCCCTGACCATCTCCATAGGATGACAATCTAGGCAATCCTCTTGCGAGTCTTCTTACCGCTATTGCTTTCAGCTTGTCTATCCCTACATGCCCCAGTCTTTCATGCCAGATAGCTGCACTATCACTGGCCTTCATCCGATCAGCACTTGAACTTGTTGAAGTCCCAACTAAGTTCTTCTCCTTACTCCCAATATGTGCTACATTCGTGGAGAGCAAGTGTAACAATCCATTTTTCAGCAGGCAAAGTTTTTGGGGTGACACGGCCTAGGACACGTGCGTGTCCCAGGGCGTGTCCTGCGTTCGACGAAGTGTTCGGGAGGAACAGTCAAGTGCTTAGGACACGGCCTATGACACTGACATGTCACAGGGCTTGTCAGCACGGTCGACGAACTCAGCCCAACGATTTTGAGCTGGGGCATGTCTAGTGCCGTGTCATCGGCACACGACCTGAGACATGGGCGTGTCACACGCCGTGTGAGTCTTGGGTGATTTTGAGATTGTGTAGCCTGATGAACACGGCCACAGATATGGGCGTGTTTGAATGCGTGTCGGGTGACACGGCCCATGACACGGGCGTGTCACATGGGCGTGTTACTGGAATGGATAAGTCGGTTGAGCACCGCTTGAGGCACACGACCTGGGACACGGGGTTTCACAAGCCTTGTTAGGCAAAATTGGGCTTTTTTGGCAAAATCATGGTCGTCCATTCCTTCAGTTGGGATCCAATGGCTGAGCTACCTCCCTACTTAAGGCCGTGGATGAGAAGGGAAATCTCATTTTGCTTTGGGTCTTCTCTTTCTACATTCCTAGTAAGAGAAAGGTAGGGGAAGACGGAGGAGGAGGAAAGGGGCTGGACACCGGTGCTGCTGCAGTTTTCCGACGAGAGATCTGAGGCCGGTGTTGCGGAGGAAAAGCTGTTAAGGATCTTCCTAGCCAGTTAAGATTGCATGGAACCGAAACGGTCTGCAAGGGTAACAACCTTTCTTCCTAGCCATGTGAAGGCTTCCTTTTTGGCATATGTATGTGATTCCCCCACCAAAATGTGGCTGATTTTGGGAGTTTTTGGGGTGATTCATGGAATCTCCTTTGTTGGCATATAGATCCGGAAATGGAGTACGGAATAGGCATGCTGTATGAAGCCCATCTGGACAGGTTGGTCTGGATTGTTAATGTTGCATCTACGAACAGGAGAAGACTCTGTGATAAACGCATAGTTTAGGAGTCGACGGGTTGGACCTGTGAAAGGAAGTAGCATGAAGTATTGGAGTGGTAGTCCAGAAAAAACCCTTATAATGCTTGTACTTCTTGTGCTATTGGTTTCGACCTGTGAAAGAAAGTAGCAGGTAGTACTGGATTGGAATTCCAGGAAACACATTTTGAAATGCATAATGTTCATGGGGAGTCCACCTGTGAAGAGAGTAACAGGAAGTACTATCGTGGTAGCCAGAAAGACCCCTGACATTTGTGTTATTTGCGGTGTCCACCTGCGAAGAGAGTAGCAGGAAGTATTGCTGTGCCCAGGAAAGACCCGTTAATGTTGTGAGAGAATGGGTGTAAGAGTTATGCCCAGGCTTGAATGCCAGAACAGGATCGGTGAGACCTACCCGCACATTTATTTATCCGCGAGTACGCCGTACTCGGTGATGGCAAGGCGATTTGAGCAACGGGGGGTGGAGGATCCGACCTGCGCTATGTCCATCCGACGCGAGACCATAAAGTGCGGTCTGTTGGAGCGCATAATAAGAGTCTTAGGCCTACGCGTCGTGATATAATGGGGGGCTACGGGCCAATCCCGGTTCACTAAGACTATAAAACTCCGGCTGCACGCCATGGAGTAAATGCTCAAGTGAGTTGCTGTTGGGCTGTGACCCTGATACGGTGGTAGGCAACTGATTTGCCAGTACACCAAGAATGTACCCTGAGTGAACGGACCGTTGGGCCGGGTGGCTGACGGTTGTGATGGCATGCGTGCATGAAAGCACATTATATGATATATATGTACATGCTTATGATATGCTATGCCTGTAGGGAAGATTACCGCTACCCCGAAAAATGGGTAGGGTCGTTATAGTTTGGTCAGCTGAATGCTAACCGTTGCCTTTGTTTGCTACCGTTGGGTGGATTGTCCCTATACAGGTGCTGGAGAGCCAAGCAGTACGAAAAAGGATTGATGTCCATGCTGCTTTAGCTGTTGTTGCTGTTGTTAGCCCTCGAAGGCTCATTTTGATAAATGTTATGTTTTCTTTTGATGTGGCCGGCCTGCGTGCCAATGTTTGGGCCACTGTTTGAAAGCTCTATAAGGCCACAAGGCCAACGAATTATGTGTGTTATAAGACATTCCTATGATGTATAAAATGTGGAGTTTTATATGTTGGACATTCAAGAGAGGAGTTCAAGTGTTATAGGATTCCGCTAGAATGCAATATATTAGGTGCGTTACGCTACTCTGGTATCACTCCATAGCTTCATCGTCTGTTTTGTGTTATATACTGTGGGGCCCCGGCCGGACCTTCTAGTATATATTATATGAACGGATGAGGTTGTTACATTTTTGATATCAGCTGTCTTGGTCTTTCCCTCTCGAATTTGTGGTCGACTTCTTTTGTGGGGTGGAGAGCACGTGTCTTTGCAAACTACGTTACCACGTTTGAACTCCTGAATGTCCATGATAGGAATGCAAATTTTTGTGTTTGAGGAACCTGTGCGTTCCTATCTTGTTGCTTACTTGTGTAATTTTCCAAATGTAGGGGATGAGTGCGATTGCATGGCAGCATGAACCCCAACACTCGAGGGGAATCATGACATCAACTGTGGTACCAACATCTCCTCCATTGATAGAAACGGCTCGACTTATTGCCGATGTGGTTTTTGCAACACTCAAGGATTACCATCAGGGATAGGTTCAACCCACTGATCCGGTAATGCGTCCCATGCCTGGTAGTGCACATGAGCAGACGACAAGGGGAAGTGCCTCAGCTTCGTTGGTGAACGTGTGTTTGATCCAAGGAGAGGACACGGTTGAGGACTATTTTCATGCATTTGTTGCAATGAGACAACAACCCGAGTTTGTGTTTGAAATCGAGGGGATGAAAATCAATCGGTTTTATGATGGGCTACGTTAGGAACTCCGTTTCTTGTTGATGGGTCCTAAGTTCTTGGGATTCCAACCACTGGTGGAGGCAGCTAGAATGTTGAAAATGGACTTTATGAGAGCCCAGCAGATGCCTGCGACCAGGAAAGTGCGCACTACAAGGGTTGGGAAGTCGGCTCACCGTAAGAGGCAAAGACTCGATAAGTGTACTTGTTATGCTTGTGGTCAGGTAGGACACATCGCTCGTGACTGTTGGGATGGTGTTCAGCAGCCAAAGATGCAATACAAGTGCTATTTGTGTTGTAAAGCAGGACATAAAGCCCAAGTTTGCCGCGTTGGCTCGTAGCGGGCAATAAAGGAGAAGGAAATGTCGACATAATGATGTACATAAATAATTGGGCTCCTCATGTCTGGTGGATTATGCATGTGTTATATGTACAGTAAGCCGTTTTGGATGATAGTTCTATGATGGCGTTTATGTTATATAACTACAATCATGGATGTGTGGGATCAACGTGTTTGGATGATAGCCATGAACATGACTAGATTGTTGATGTTTTAGGCCATGGGGACAGTTGTGCCAAACCTTATCAGGAGTCGTCGACGTCTGGTTGAGTAGGAAATCGAAGCGTCTTATATGGAGATGGGAAAAGCAGTGGTGGAGTCCTCTGCGTCCCAGGCGCAATCCTAAGTGTTATGAGTGCGCGATAATCGTATTGATTGCTTTTGTTTGCATCTTATGTATGTTTCTTGTGTGTGGTACGTGGACCACAGGCTTTGTGATGATTCAGAATACGCTGACGCAAGCACTGTTTGATATGGATGCTTCGTATTATTTTTTGTCTAGCAAGTTTCGAGCGCGGCTTGGGATGCCTAGTCGTGTGAAGACAGATAGCGTCCGAGTGGTGTTGCCAAAAGGCTGTTGGATGCTTGCGGATCAAGCTTGCGATGTGGCGGTCCAAATAGGAAGTCGGGATTTCAGTTTGACTGCATCTGTATTGCCGATATCGGCATTCGACGTGATATTTGGTATGTATTGGCTTGCGGAGCAGCATGCCTTAATTTATTGCCAGTCCAAAGAAATCACGTTGGGCCAGAATACCGAATAGGAGACAAAATTCGCGGGTATGCGAGGAGTGGGCAGGACGTTGTTGTCTGCACTCCAAGTCTTGAAGGTTGTTCAGACGAGTGCGGAATGCTACTTCGCCCTGATTCAGGCTGTTGAGCCAAAGTCTAGTGTGCGTGATGTTATGGTTGTGTCGGAATTTGCAAATGTGTTTCCCAAGGATCTCCCTGGGCTACCACCCCCATGTGAGATTGACTTCACGATCGAGTTGGTGCAAGGTGCGAAACCTGTGGCCCGCTCGCCATATCGCGTCGTGCCTAACGCAATGGCGGAGTTGAAAGTCCAACTACAGGAATTGATGGCGCAGGGTTATATACGCCCAAGCATGTCTCTTTGGAGCGCCCATGTGCTTTTTGTGAAGAAGAAATACGGTGGCTTGCGGTTATGTATTGATCACCGCGAATTAAATAAGCTGACCGAGAAGAATAAATATCCGATTCCGCGGATTGATGAGCTATTTGATCAGCTAGTAGGGTCGTCCGTCTACTCAAAGTTGGACTTGAAATCTGGTTATTACCAATTGAGGATCCTGGAAGACGATATTCCCAAAACCGCATTTGGAACAAGGTACGGGCATTACGAGTTCACGGTCATGCCGTTTGGGCTGTGCAATGCGCCCTCGATATTTATGTACTTGATGCACCGAATATTCCGCGAGTACCTGTATCTGTTCGTGATAGTGTTCATTGATGATATCCTGGTGTACTCGAGATTGGAAACCGATCATGAAAAGCATTACATTGAGGCAGAATCAGCTCTATGCCAAGTTCTCAAAGTGCTAGTTTTGACTATCGTCGGTGGCTTTTCTGGGCCATGTGGTGAGTGGAGCGGGTATAGCAGTGGATCCAGCAAAGATAAGGGCCATAGAGGAGTGGTCGTGTTGTCTTCAGTGGCCGTGGTCCAGAGTTTCCTTCGACTAGCAGGCTACTACCGAAGATTTGTTGAAAACTTCTCGCGGATTGCTTTGCCGCTAACCATGTTGACGCGAAAAGAAAAACAGTTTGTTTGGTCGCCAAAGTGCGCTCGAGCTTTTGAAGAACTGAAGATTCGGTTGACCACGGTGCCGGTGTTGTCATCGTCATGTGGTACCGATGGATTTGGAATCTACAGTTATGCTTTAGGGAGCGGCTTAGGCTGCGTGCTTCTACAAAATGGAAAGGGGATTGCTTATGGCTCACGCCAGCTGAAAGTGCACAAGCGGAACTATCCCGTCCATGATCTTGAGTTGGCGGCGGTGATCTTTGCACTAAAGCTGTGGAGACACTAGCTTTATGGTGTGAAGGTGGAGATCTATACAGCTCACAAGAGCCTGAAGTACATATTAGAGCAGAAGGACTTAAATATGCGACAACGAAGGTGGTTTGAGTTCCTCAGGGACTACACCTTTGAGATTCATTATACTCCCGGGAAGGGGAATGTTGTCGCGGATGCCTTGAGTCGGCGTACTCCGGCATGAGCAGCTTGGTTACAGAGACATGATGAATGTCTCATCCAGGAGCCGGAAGCATTAGAGATTTCTTGTGTTGACAAGAATTCCATTGCCAATGCATGTTTGAACTGGACGGAGGTGCAATGTGACCTTATGGACCGAGTTCAACGGGCAACGGAGGTGGGTGAAGTCTCCTACGCTATGCAAAAGCTGAGCCAGAAGGAAAGTTCTCCTGTAATGACAGTCTTTTGCGGAAAGAAGGTTGTTTATGCGTCCCAAATGTGGGTAAATTGAAGGAAGAATGGCTGTATGAAGCGCATGATATAAAGTACTCAATCAACCCAGGAGGCACGAAAATGTTCAGGGATATGAAAAATCTATTTTGGTGGCCAGGGCTAAAGAAAGATGTTGCTCTTTATGTGGCCAAATGCCAAACCTGTGCTATGGTGAAAGCGGAATGCCAGAAACCGGGCAGTTATTTGAAGTCGTTGCCGATTCCAGAGTGGCAATTTTACGAAATTTCCATGGATTTCATGCACGGGTTGCCGAGATCTCAGCGAGGAAATGATTCCATTTGGGTGATTGTTGATCGGCTAAAAAAAGTGGCACATTTCCTACCGAACAGACGAAATGATTCGGTGGAAACATTGGCAAAATTGTATGTTGAACAGATTGTACGGCTCCACCACTACTAGAAAAGTCAGTATTGGCTACACTTTTTTCGGCCAGGGACTAAAAATCGTGGCTAATACAGTGATATTAGCCACGATTGAAAAAACCCTGGTTAATAGTTATTTTATAGCCAGGGTTATAAATAGTGTGGCTAATACATATCTATTAGCCATGAAAAATAATATTCATGGCAAAAAAGAGATTATTTTAGCAATTTTGTTTTAATAATTTTTAGTTTTCATTCAATGTTTTAATTGTAAGTTAATTAAGTGCTCATTATTAATTTTTTTAGTTAATGTAAACTTTTTAAAGGCTATGGGGAGAATTTCAAAAGCAGCTGGTTTCATTATGACAATCCCGTGAACAGCTTCCCCTAGGGTTCGGGCGACTAGGAGCCGCCACCCCATTGTGCGAATAGCTCGCCGCCAGCTCCGGTGGTCGCCTTCTGCTCGCCCGACGACGACAACCGCGCCATTGCCGTTCTCTCGTGGTGTGATTCCGGTGGGATCGTGCATCCTAACTCCCGTTCTTGTGTGATTCTGGCGGATCTCGTGGAGAGATTTTCCACTGCATCATTGAGTGAACTTGGGTAACGGATCTCTCCACTTTTTGTGTGATTTCTCTTCCTCTCATTTTCGAGTTCTTTTGCTTCGTATTTCTTGGCTAGCCACATTATGCCTTGTCAGGCCTTCAACCTTCATCAACTCAAGAATTTTTGAGGGGATGGCTTGATCGATACAAAGTCGTTCAACAGCCTTAACAAAGTTTTTGTGCAACTCCCACTTCCAATCTACATGCGTTGTTAAGATCTAAAACTGAGTGCAAGAAGTTTTTAGAAGAAAAAATATTTCAGCGCTTGCTCCTTCTCCATTACATGATTTGCTTCATGCGCTTGCTCCAAATGTGACCTATCTGGCTATCTTATGAATGATATGTTACATTTTATAAATCCTTCTCTAATATCGACACCATTATTAATGTGCATGTTTTTTAGCTTATAAAATGTAGTATTGGTATGGAGCTCATTTGACATTAGAATGTTCTGCAAAGGTATCGGAAGGGTTCAAAAATCGTGGCTAATACACTAGTATTAGCCATGATCGCAAAACCGTGGCTAATATTTAGGTTTTAGCCACGGTTATACAAAAACATGACTAATAGCTTTGTATTAGCTATGAAAAGTAAAAACGCATGGCTAATATTTATTTTTCAGCCCAAATATTTCATCTGCTCATATATATTTCTTAGAATACTATGTTTTTGCTTTCAAATATAATGAATTATGAACTCAAATTTTGTTTGCATATATGCATTATCCAAATCATTGACCTAGGTAGTTTCCAAAAGTTTGAATGGGATTTACTATATTTAGTTATATTGCTCTTCGAGTTGATATGTTTTTTTATTTATGATTTACGAAGAAACCATGTTAGTTGATAAAGCTTGACTTTATCTCCTTGGCGGAATCTATTCTAAAATAAAGCTTGATTTTATCTCCTTGGCGGAATCTATTCTAAAAATTCCCATTTCTAACATCATATCACAATTAACTGCATATTCAGCAATTTAAAGCTTTTGAGCTTTCTTTTTATTCATCTTAGCATCAGATTTTACCTAGTTATATGTGTGTGTGTGTGTGTAATAACTTACCCATACTTTCTCATTTCAGGAAATAGGAAGAAAAGGAGTTCAGGATAAACATCTTCAGTTACTTTGTAATGCTAGTGGTGCATTTAGGCCAGGCATATTGACAGCTCTTGTTGGTGTAAGTGGAGCCGGAAAGACGACATTAATGGATGTATTAGCAGGAAGGAAAACTGCAGGATATATTGATGGAAGTATTAACATTTCTGGATACCCCAAAAAGCAAGAAACTTTCGCTCAGATACGTGGTTACTGTGAACAGAATGATATTCACTCACCTTACGTTACCGTGCATGACTCCCTAACATATTCTTCTTGGCTTCGAATTTCCCCAGAAATAGATCTAGAAACTAGAAAGGTAACTCTTCTTTGTGTATCGTTATTATTATCATTTCTTACATAGTTGCATCATGTAGAGTTTAAGGAATGAATTTAAAAGATAAACAGAGAAAAATAATGTTTCATGTTGACTGAGTATTTACTTTTTCTAACCAGTTAATGCCTATATGATTTAGCATGCTAATTTAATGTGGAATTTTGTTTTTTTTTATTTTGAGACTATATTTTAAAGGCAAGTCATGTTGTACCTTTTGCACAATCTTCTTTTCTTGAATCTCATCTCCCAAGCTTCTTATGTTATTAACAAGATTGCTCAATGTACCAAGATATGTTTGAATATCTTCAGCGTATTCATGCGAAGATTATCAAATTCAATCCATAAAGTTTGGAGTTCGATAGCAATAACCTTTTCGGATCCTTGAAATTCAAGATGTAAGGAATCTCAAACAAGTTTTGTTTATTTGGCTATGATGATGCGAGGAATAATTTTTCGGCTATGATGATGTAAGGAATCTCAAACAAGATTATCACTTGTAGATTGATTATGCAAGCTGCAATTTTTGTGTTCAATTTTGTTATCTACACTTATAAGCACTCTAGTTGGGTGATGTATAAATTACATTTTTTTAAGTTAAAGTAATGGATATTTGTTTTTCATGGGTTTGGTTTCTACATTGTTTTTTAGTGTTAGTATGACTGCTTTATGAATTAGCATTACATTATTTTGAATATGGCTTTTTTTTAAAAAAACATAAAATAGTATTTGCCACGGTTTAAAACCGTGGCAAATAGTTTTTTAAAAAATGATGAGTTTGCCTTTAGCCAGGGCTTAATACCGTGGCTAATAGTTGGCTTATTTGCCACGGGCAATAACCGTGGCAAATGGTTTATTTTAACTCATGAAACCTTTTTTGCCAGGGATTAAAACCGTGGCTAAAGGTAAAGATATTAGCCACGACAGTTTTTTTTCCGTGGCTAATACTATTAGCTACGGCCAATCCGTGGCTTAAAATGTTTAGCCACGCCGACTTTAGCCACGGATTTTTCCCGTGGCTAGACCGTGGCTAAAGCTTTTTAGCCACGGTTTTGGACTTTTTGCCAGGGCAATTTGCCCTGGCCAAAGGACTGTTTTCTAGTAGTGCACGGTGTTCCTCGGAGCATCGTGAGTGGTCGAGATGGGTGATTCACGTCAAAGGATTGGAGGCTAGTTCACCAGCTACTGGACACGAAGTTGACTTTCAGTGCGGCCTTTCATCCCCAAACGGATGGCCAAACTGAACGAACCAATAGAACGATGGAGGACATGATCCGAATGTGCGCCCTAGATTTTGGAAAGAGATGGGAAGATCATCTCTACATGGTGGAGTTTGCTTATAATAACAGCTACCAGGCGAGCATCGGGATGGCACCGTATGAAGCTCTATATGGAATAAAGTGTCGTACTCCCTTGGCTTGGGTAGAAGCGGGCGAAGCTAGAGTTTATAATCATAAGGAAGTCGATGAAGCAAACTCAACCATTCGTGCTATTCGAGAGAGGCTACTCATATCCCAAGATCGTCAAGCGAAGTACTACAACGCCAAGCACCGGAACGTTGAGTTCGCGGTAGGCGATTGGGTCTACTTGAAGATCAAGCCCTTCAAAGGTGTATACAGGATTTGACGTTTGAAAAAGTTGAATCCAAGATATTTGGGTCCTTTTGAAGTGGTTGAGCGAATCGGAGAAGCTGCATATCAGCTAGCTCTTTTGGCAGACTTGGGTGTACTACATGATGTGTTTCACATCTCGGTGCTTCAGAAGGCCGTTAAAGATCCAACTCAAGTGAACACAGATGATCGTGTGCCGGTGGAGTATGGGCTAGCAACGACAGTTAGACCCATTTAGATCGAGGATCGAGCCGAGAAACAGTTGCAGAACAAGACGGTCGGGATGGTTAAAGTCTGACGGGATAATTGCGGCCGTGAGGAACTTACATGGGAGCGAGTGCAGACCATGCGAGCAGAGTTTCCCGAGCTATTTTGTATCGATTTCATTGTGAAAAGTTTGTTGTAACATAAACGTTTCATGTGATACCTTTTTGGTTGCTGGTTGTCTTCCTGTATACGAATTTCGAGGACGAAGTTTCTTGTAGGAGGGGAGGGTTGTACAACCCATTTTTCAGGAAGGAAAGTTTTTGGGGTGACACGGCCTGGGACACGGGCGTGTCCCAGGGCGTGTCCTGCGTTCGACGAAGTGTTCAGGAGGAACAGTCGACGAGTGGTCGACAAAATTTGGTCGACGATCGTCGAGTGCTTATTACACGGCCTGTGATACGGGCGTGTCAGCACGGTCTATGAACTCAGCCTAACGATTTTGAGCTGGGGCGTGTCTTGTGTTGTGTCATGGGCACACGGCCTGAGACATGGGCATGTCACAGGCCGTATGAGTCTCGGGTGATTTTGAGATTATGCAGCCTGATGAACACGGCAACAGACACGGGCGTGTCTGAAGGCGTGTAGGGTGATACGGCCCGTGATACGGGCGTGTCACATGGGCTTGTCACTGGAATGGATAAGTCGGTTCAGCACCGCTTGAGGCACACGGCCTGGGGACACGGGCGTGTCACAGGCCGTGTCAGGCAAAATTGGTCTTTTGTGGCAAAATCGTGGCCGTCCTTTCCTTCAGCTGGGATCCAATGGCTGAGCTGCCTCCCTACTTCGTTAAGGCCGTGGATGAGAAGGGAAGTCTCATTTTACTTTTGGTCTTCTCTTTCTATATTCCTAGTGAGAGAAAGGGAGGGGAAGACAGAGGAGGAGGAAAGGGGCTGGTCACCGGTGCTGCTGCAGTTTTCTGATGAGAGATCCGAGGCCGGCGTTGCGGAGGAAAAGCTGTTGCGGATGTTCCTAGCCAGTTAAGAGTGCATGACACCGAAATGGTTTGCAAGGGTAATGACCTTTCTTCCTAGCCATGTGAAGGCTTCCTTTTTGGTATATATATGTGATTCCCCCACCAAAAGGTGGCTGATTTTGGGAGTCTTTGGGGTGATTCATTGAATCCCCTTTGTTGGCATATAGATCCGGAAATGGAGTACGGAATAGACATGCTGTGTGAAGCCCATCTGGACAGGTTGGTCTGGATTGGTGATGTTGCATCTACGAGCCGTAGAAGACTCCGTGATAAACACATAGTTTAGGAGTCGACAGGTCGGACCTGTGAAAGGAAGTAGCAGGAAGTACTGAAGTGGTAGTCCAGGAAAATACCTGTATAATGCTTGTGCTGCTTGTGCTATTGGGTTCGACCTATGAAAGGAAGTAGCAGGAAGTACTGCATTGGAATTCCAGGAAACATCCTTTGTAATGCGTAATGTTCATGGGGAGTCCACCTGTGAAGAGAGTAACAGGAAGTACTGTCGTGGTAACCAGGAAAGACCCCTGACATTTGTGTTATTTGCGGTCTCCACTTGCGAAGAGAGTAGCAGGAAGTACTGGTGTGCCCAGGAAAGACCCGCTAATGTTTTGAGTGAATTGGTGTAAGAGTTATTCCCAGGCTAGAATGCCAGAACAAGATCGGTGAGACCTACCCTCTCCTTTATTTAGCCACGAGTATGCCGTACTCGGTGATGACAAGGTAATTTGAGCAACGGGGGGTGGAGGATCCGACCTATGCTTTGTCCGTCCGACGTGAGACTAGAAAGTTTGGTCTATTGGAGCACATAGCAAGAGTCTTAGGCCTACGCACCGTGATACAATGGGGGGCTACGAGACAATCCCGGTTCACTAAGATTATAAAACTCCGGCTGCACACCATGGAGTAAATGCTCAAGTGAGTTGCCGTTGGGCTGTGACTCTGGTATGGTGGTGGGCAACTGATTTGCCAGTATACCAAGAATGTGCCCTGAGTGCATGGACCATTAGGCCGAGTGGCTAACAGTTGTGATGGCATGTGTGCGTGAAAGCACATTATATGATATATATGTACATGCTTGTGATATGCTATGCCTGCAGGGAAGATTACCGTTGCCTCGAAAAAGGGGTAGGTCGTTATAATTTGGTCAGCTGAATGCTGACCGTTGCCTTTTTTTGCCACCGTTGGGTGGATTGTCCCTGTACAGGTGCTGGAGAGCCAAGCAGGACGAAAAAGGATTGATGTCCTTGCTGCTTTAGCTGCTGTTGCTGTTAGCCCTCGAAGGCTCATTTTTATAAATGTTATGTTTTCTTTTAATGTGGCCGGCCTGCGTGCCAATGTTTAGGCCACTATTTGAAAGCTCTGTAAGGCCATAAGGCCAACGAATTATGTGTGTTGTAAGACATTCCTATGATGTATAAAATGTGGAGTTTTATATGTTGGGCATTCAAGAGAGGAGTTCAAGTATTATAGCTTCCGCTAGAATGCAATGTGTTAGGTGCGCTGTGCTACTCTGGTATCACTCCGTAGCTTCATCGTCTATTTTGTGGTATATGCTGTGGGGCCCCTACTGGACCTTCTAGTATATATTATATGAACGGATGGGGTTGTTACAGCAAGACAACCTAGCACTCTTTCCTGAGATGACCATACTTCTTGCATTAATAGCACCTTGGTCCTTCCTTCCTCTTCAAATCATGCCTAGGAGAAGCACTCCTCTCTTGCTGATATGAAGTAGAAGGACCATCCTCTACAGCAACATTATCCTCCTTCCTGAACAACCCATCAAGGGAAGTCCAAACCTCCACAGCTGACCGACATGAACTGATGTGGTCCAAGAGCTCCGATGAGATCACCTGCTTGAGAATAGACTCCGCTTTCGTATTTGTCTGCTTCCAAGCTCTAATCTCTTCATCATTGCCAACAGTAGCCTCTTGTCTTTCTGCTCCACATACTACCTCCCAAAGGTCCTTGCCAAGAAGAAAGCTCCTCATACAAGACTTCCACCTATCAAAGTTCGTCTATGTAAGGAGTTCAATTCCAGGACAACTTGCATCTTTCACTACAATGGTTCAACCACTGTTTCCCTCTTCACAAGAGCAACAACCACTTCAATTGATCACTGCATATCCACTCCAATCCAGCTCTGATACCATGTAGAAAATTTCCCAGATCTTGTAGTTAGCAAGGGTTATCTCAACCAAAGATAGTCACAACCAGAAACACATATAGCACAAGAGTCTTTATTGATTAACAGTAATCTTCTTTACAATGAGAGATATACATGGCGAGACATGCTTCACCAAAACCACCAAAGGAAAAGAAAAGAACTACAAATACAATACAAGACAAACAAGCAACGCGGACTCAAACACCAAGCCGCTGGACTACTGATTAGGAGTCCGCACAGTCTGCCAGGTCGCTAGACCGCAACCCAAGCCGTGCAGACTACCCCTTATTCCAATGCTAGCTCTAGCCGCCGATCTGCAAGCCGCTAAACCGCGAGGTCGCCTAGCTGCCATACTGGACAAGCTGCGATGCCAAAAAGAACAGTCCGCATGAAGCAGGCGACTTATTGAACACCAAACCAAGTTGCCAAAAAGAAGGCCGTCTGGTGGCTGTCCGCGACCTGCTGTTTTCTGCCTGTTACTTAACTGCCGAGTCTGCACTGTCCCTTACTGTAATCAGATCAAAGTCCTGGCTTTCCAGTGCTATCCGCAGAACCTGAACAGCATAAACCGGTCAACTCTATCAAACCATGCGGACACCAAAAGTAAGTCCGCAACAACTATTGCAGACTCAAGTTAATGTTCACTTACTTCAGTTCTCACTTTTTCCTGATGTGACATGGGTCCTATTTATATGTACGATGATGAGTGTGGTCACCGCCCTAACTGATAGGATTACTGCCACATCCCATTGTAAGAACAAGTGAATCCACAAGCCCGCGGAGATACACACAAGTCTGCCGCTGCTTGTGCAAGATATTCAGTCCGCCTATGCTTCTCCAAGGCCAGATACAACGCCAGTCCACCTTTTCGCCAATGGCCAAGCCAAGAACATCACAGCCGGACTCCGCAGCAATAAGGTCCGCCAATCCGCGGACATAGCTCCATCCCGCTTATCCCGATCCCACAGCCTCGTCACAAGGCAAATGCCGGACTTAGTAGACACACTGCTTCAATCCGCTCATCCCGAGCCCATGACTTTGCCACCAAGGCAACTGCCGGACTCAGCGGACAAACCGCTTCAGTACAATCATCCCGAGCCCACGGATTTGCCACCAAGACAACTGCCAGACTCAACAGACACACCTTTCCAGTCCGCTCAGACTGCGGACATCTCTAGTTTGCATATCCCTACAAACAACTTCAGTCCGCATACGCTAAGTCAGCCTTGTCACCAAGAAACCTACCGACTCAGCAGACAATGCTTCAGTTTGCTTACACAGCAGACACCTCCAGTCCGCATATCCCGAGTCCCCGACCATGCCAGCAAGGCAGCTGTCGGACTCAGCAGACCCAGCTCCAGCCTGCACGCAGTTGCATACACAATCTCCAGTCTGCTTCTCCCAAACTCGCAACCAAGGCACACAGCTCTTCTACTGAGCTCAGCGGACTAAGAAGCAGTCCGTGGTCCACTATGCGATCTCCCCGGACTGAGCCAAAAATGGACCTGGTTCAGAACCAACCAGGTCCACACCACTGGACACAAGGGCCAGTCCGCACTTACTAGCGGACGCTGGATAGAGTCAGCCAAACCCGGCGACCTCCAGCACTTGTCCGCACTAACTGGCGATCTCTACGGCTTCCACTTGCCGCTTCACCAGCGCAAGACTAAGGATTCTGCAAAGCTGGTCTGCCGAGCTCCAGTTCTTCAAACCACTTCGTGCCGGACTCTGCGGATAGAGTTTTTATCCGCCTGGTTACCTTTTAGTATTCCTCTACTTATAGAGCATAAGCCGGCATGGCTAACTGCCACTGCTGTCCGCATAGTCCGGGCGAATAAAATTCCCAAGCCGCCACAGAACAAGCCGTTTGCACCAGCCCCGCCGACCTGGCTGTCCGCCAACCCTGTCCGCATAGTCCGCTCGGGTAGGTTGTCCAAGTCTTCCATTCACCCACTTTCACTTCACAAATTTCAACACTCCCCCTTGAAGTGAGAAGTGGTGAATAAGTTCAGCAGCTCCCGTAGCCTTGCACCTGGTCCCTCCAATAGCATCTATGAAGAGATATCCAAGACATAATCCTCGCCCCACATATCATGGACCATGAGGGAGACTTCCAGCGTCTCCAAAAAGGAGCCATGCATCCCTCTGCCTTCTTATTCAGCTTCAACCTCCACTAATGCATCACATGAGTATCACCAACAACCTTGAGTACAGGGGTCCAAGCCTCGTCACCTCTGAGGGAAGTCACCTCCTTGATTATAGTGGGGTCATCACAGCTAGAAGGTACTCGCTCGACCTAAGGGCTGGCAAAGAAACATGGGACCAAGCTCGCCGTGTTCCCTTTACTATATCGAGCTGGTGGGTTACTGATCCTCTTCGATCTCCGAAGAACCTGATCATGGTTAACCACCTCCGCTGCTCCTCCTGAACCAGTTCCGTTCCCGGGCAAACTCGGAACAATGCTCCCCTTGCTTCTTGAACAAGTCGCCACCTCACTAGAACCAAGAGAACTTGGAGCAACACTCCCCATACTACCTGAACCAGATGTCTCTGCTCTCGAACAACACTACCTGGAACATTACTCCCCCTGCTTCCTGAACCCGATTCCTCCGCCTTCAAGCTAGAAGAACTTGGAGCATCGCTCCCCCTGCTTCCTGACCCTGACGCCTTTGCCCCGGAGCTAGAACAACCTCGAGCTCCTGGTGACTCAGGCAGCTCCACCTGAACCTTAGTAGTAGCCTCCTTTAGCCCACCATCTGACCTGCTCATCTCTAGCTCCACATAAGAGCTATCCCAATACGGCGTCAACTCATCGAAGACAACATCTCTCGATACGATGAGCCGCTTCGTCGTAGGATCCATACACCTCCATCTTCTCCTCTGCTCATCATACCCAACAAAGACTAGCTTCGCCATGAGAGCATCCGAAGTGTGTACGTAGCAGATAGATCCAAACACCCGTAGGTGTTGTACACAAGGCTTCACACCAAACATTAACTCATAAGGAATCTTCAAATAGATCAGACTAAGAGGCATCCGATTGATGACATGAGCAGCACAAGCCATTCCTTCTGCCCAACAAGCCTTAGGAACGCCTTTGCTCTGAAGCCAACACTTGCAAGTCTCCATCAACCAACGGATCATCTGAGCTGCAATACCACATTGCTACAAAGTATGTCCACAATAAAGCTCCTTCCGAATCCCATGCTTTCTACAAATGTTCGTGAACTCGGTTGAGCCAATCTCACTACTGATGCTTGTCCTCAACTTCTTGATCCGCAGGCCAAGCTGGCCTTCCACAAGCTTCTTGAACTCCATAAACAAGAACATCATGTTCGACTTCGCCTTCATGAAGTATACCCAAGTATACCTTGAATAGTCATTAATCAATATCAACATGTACTTGCTACCTCCAAGACTAGCGGTGACGGTCGATCCAACCAGAGCACAATGGAAAACCTCCAAAGGTGCTTTACATCTGGATTATACCTTATCAAACATAAAGCGATAAGCTTCACCATGCTGACATCCTACACTCCCCTGACCATTGCCATATGATGACAATCTAGGCAATCCTCTTACGAGTCTTCTTACCACCATTGCTTTCAGCTTGTCCATCCCTACATGCCCCAGTCTTTCATGCCAGATAGCTGCACTATCACTGGCCTTCATCCGATCAGCACTTGAACTTGTTGAAGTCCCAACTAAGTTCTTCTCCTTACTCCCAACATGAGCTACGTTCGTGGAGAGCAAGACAACCTTGTACTCTTTCCTGAGATGACCATGCTTCTTGCATTTATAGCACCTTGGTCCTTCCTTCCTCGTCCCATCACGCCTAGGAGAAACACTCCTCTCTTGCTAAAATGAAGTAGAAGGACCATCCTCTGTAGCAACATTCACCTCCCTCCTGAACAACCCATTAGGGAAGTCCAAACCTCCGCAGCTGACCGATATACACTGATGTGGTCTAAGAGCTCCGATGAGATCACCTGCTTGAGAATAGACTCCGCTTCTGCATTTGACTGAGCTCGCATCTCTTCAGCATTGCCAGCAGTAGCCTCTTGTCTTTCTGCTCCACATACTACCTCCCAACGGTCCTCGCCAAGAAGATAGCTCCCTGTATAAGACTTCCACCTATCAAAGTTCGTCTCTGTACGGAGTTCAATTCCAAGACAACTTGTATTGTTCACTACCATGGTTCAACCACTGGTTCCCTCTTCACAAGAGAAACAACAACTTCAATTGATCAATGCTTATCCACTACAATCCAGCTCTGATACCATGTAGAAAATTTCCCGGACCTTGGAGTTAGCAGGGGTGATCTCAACTAAAGATAGTCACAACCAGAAACACATGCAGCACATGAGTCTTTATTGATTAACAGCAATCTTCTTTATAACGTGAGACATACATGGCGAGACATGCTTCACCAAAACCACCAAAGGGAAAGCAGAGAACTACAAATACAAGACAAGACAAACAAGTCGCGCTGACTCAAACACCAAGCCGCAGGTCTACTGCTGTGGAGTTTGCACAGTCCGCCAGGTCGCCAGACCGCAACCCAAGCCGCGCGGACTACCCCTTATTCCAATGCTAGCTCTAGCCGCCGATCTGCAAGCCGCTTAACCGCGAGGTCGCCTAGCCGTGATGACTAGTTTTAGTCATCCCTTTTGGGGTAGTTTAGTATTCATAATTCCTAGGTTTTATTATAGTTTTATGCATTTATATGCTTGTTATGTTGTTATTTTATTTTACTTTTTTGTTATGTTATGATATAAAAATTCATAGTTTTATATGTTTTATGTATTTTCACATTTATTATTTTATGTTTTTGTTTATCTATGTTATGATTATAACTAATATGTGTGTTATTTTGTTTTATTTGAAGGTTCATGGCCCAACTACATGCAAGATGAATGCAGCCCTTGTACATGAATGCAGCCTACATTACAACAAGTGCAGCCCACATGATGCAACCATGCAACCCAAGCTTCTCCTTCAAGTGAAACCCGAGCAGCCCACTTCAAGCAAGCAGACCAGCCCTCTCCTATGGTACAGCCCGGCCTCCTCCCCACTTCAAGATGCATCCCACAAAGAGCAGCCCGGCCTCCTTCAAGTGCAGCCCAAGTCTACCTTCATGCATGGCCGGCCATCCTCTCTCTCTCCCCCTTTATTGTTTTCTTCTCTTCTTTATTCCTTATGCATCTCCCCACTCACTCCTTCTCTCTTATTTATTTCTCATTCACCCCTCTTTTCCCCTGTCTCTCATTCTCATTTAAACCCATACACCCCACTCTTATATTTTATTTTGTTCTTTTTCTATTTTCCAAAATGAAAATGTATATGCATGCATGTTGATTGGCCCGCGAACAGACTCTTACTGTGGTTTGTTCGGTGAGTCGATCGCCGCGGGCTTGCTAAATGAGGCAAGTGCACCTATCGCAAGTAGTACTCGATATTCGGGAGAATACCGAGGTCGTATTATTCCCGGGAACGGGTTGATTACCCCTACTCCTCCGAAAACACTATTATTTTACCGAAATAGAAGTTGAGGGTTTGAAGTAAAATAGGAACGAAAATAGATTTTAAGAAAATAGTCGATGAAGAGATAACTGCCGGTATTGAATTACGTTAGGATTAAAAATAGATTTGAATAACTAGATATCTAAAGTTTCAATTTAATTAATGCGAAAACTTGGCCGTGGAGGTTCAAAATAATGAGCTCACCTATCTCTAGGAATATCGCTCACCTAGACATTAAGGCTATTCGACCGGGCTCTCGTCCGACGAAGGATTCCCCTTAATGCCCGCAGTACGCTAAGAACCCCGCTATTGGGTGGGGAACCCAATCCGGTAGAGTTAGCGCGCCTCCTCTCTCGAGGGTTAGTGCGGAACTCTATTTACCCAGGGGTGATCTGTCCATACGCACGGCCTCCCGGCTAGCTAGCATATGGATAATGGAAATAGAGCCCACACATCGATATGTGGGTCTACGCGTCGTTAACCCGGGGTAAACCTTAAGTTTTTAATTAAATTGAAGAATTAGACATTTTGTTATTTAAAACATTTTAGATCCCAAAGCTCTTCGATACCGAGGGCTAAAAACAATTAGCCACTCATCGGAATGGGGATAGCTTATATGTTTGGTTGTGCGAGCGTCCTAAACTATTTGTTGAAAGGTTATAAAGAAAATAAGAAGAAAAGTAAAATATCCTAACATTAGAAAAGTTATGACAAATAAACACACCCGCACTCATTCAAACATATAACAAGAGACAGAAATAAAACTAAGTTACACATAACAGAAAATTGCATAATTGACATTTGCAGGTCCCACTCAAACGAGTCGGGGCGGAAAATTAAAGCTGAAAATTGCAAGTCCTACTCAAACGAGTAGTACTGAAATGAAAGCGAGTTCTACTCAAACGAGTAGGAGAAAATAAATGTGATTACAAGGCTTTCTTAAATATTTACATCAAAATAAAGTCCGACCATTTAACTCCTAGCGAGTAGGCGGAAAATCAAATCCAGCCATTTAACTCAAGTGAGTTGGCGGAAAAATAAAGAATGAAAATTACAAGTCCTACTCAAAAGAGTAGGACTGAAAATACAGACCGGCCATTTAACTCAAATGAGTAGGCAGAAAAATAAAAACAACACACGCACTCTACTTGAATAAAATCCAGCCAATTAACTCAAATGAGTAGGCGGAAAAATAAAAACAACACACGCACTCTACTTGAATAAACACGCGCACACTTGCATGAATTAACTAAGACGATAAAGATTATCTCATACACTCACGCACTCGGGCTAAAATAATTACAGAAGTCAAAGTTATCGAAAAATTAAAATGACTCCATTTCTACCGGTGGAATGCAGTAGAAATGCATAAAAACGCAAAATAAAAATTGTTTGAGCAAAAAGTTTTCAAATTAAAGTGAGAAAGGCAAGTGCCCGAAAAATTAAAACGTTTACATTTTTACCGTTAGATTTTGATAGAAATGCTTAAAAAGTGAAAATAAAAATTGTTCGAGCGCAAATAGTTTTTGTAATTACTTAAAATGAAAGTTGATGAAAAATAAAAATAACAATTTATACATTCCGATAGTCTTGTAAAATGGTTTAAAAAGTGGGAGTAAGCTAAAAAAAGCATCGGTTTTATAATTAAAACAAAGTAAATGCTAAGTTGAGAGGGATGAAAACTACCTTTTTAATGTTTTACAAGTTCATAAGAACGCATTTTAAAGCATGAAAATCCTAAGTCTAACCAATTTTTTTGAGAAAGAAATCGGCCATAATAACGGCTATAAATTTTGTTATAATTGAAAAGAAAACAAGAACATTTTCGTTTTAAAACATAATTTTTGCGATTTTAAGCTTATACACACACACACACACACATTATGAAAATGAAAGTGAAAGTATATAAGATTGATGAAAAGGAGGCCTTTAGAGAAAATTCAGAGCATATAAGGATGAGAAAAATATCTATTTTATTAATAAAACAAGTTGATTACAGGAGCTTAAACAAACTAAATTCAAAAATGGGGGAAAGAGAATCCTTACATAGCACTAAAGCAGCTCTAACGGCAGCCCTTATACAACAAAATGGTTTGGATTTTTGGAACCCTGAACTCATACAGAAGCTGCCTTTTTATAGGCAAAAATTTCCAAGTACACGCCCTCCGACACGGGCGTGTCGGGGGGCGTGTCAGCACTATTTTACAGCGGAATTCGGCGATCTGACGGATTTGACGGCGATTTGACTTTCCGGCCGAAAACGCGGCAGTCACGCCCCAGGTCACGGGCATGACGGTGGGCGTGTCGTTCGATGCGCTTAAAGGCGTTGTTGACTTCGGGATTCGCCGGCGGCAGTTTGTCGGGCTGACACGGGCGTGTCGTACATCGGACACGGGCGTGTCCCTCTTGGGTCGACGAACGTCGAGTTGAAATCATCGAGTGGGATGGACACGGCTTGGGCACGCCCCGTGTCGGATTGACACGGGCGTGTCGAATCATTGAACACGGGCGTGTCAGGCTTTTCTCTTCAAAATTGGCTGCTTCTCGGGATTTTGAGCTGTCACGCCCTGGTCACGGGCGTGACCAATATGTCACGGGCGTGACATGACATTTTTTTGCAGATTTTGATTTTTTTCCTGACAAATAAAATAAAACAAGTTAGTATAATATTTACAAAAATAGGAGCATTTTATTGAATAAAAATAAGTAGAAATGACAAAAATTAATTAAAACGACTTAAGTAATGTACATAAAAATAGGTATATTTACAATTCATCAAATACCCCCATACTTAAGCTTTTGCTATTCCAGAGCAAAAGTTTGAGATGAACTTATAAGGAATAAAAAAGACTCTAAGTTTAGCTACCGCTTAATCAATTATAAGAGATATCTAAATAAATAAACGGGGTGTAAGAGTTAAGTCCTAAATTAATGAAGATGATTTAAATAGCGCAAAAGTTTTGGCCAAAAGACTTCTTTATATAATCAAATAGAAAGCAATAAGTGTAATGGTTAGATTATATGAACTTTTATCCTATAGGAGTTTTATTGGAAATAATACAATTTACAAATTATGCTCTCAAAAAGATTTTTGAATTAAATCTAGAATCGTGAAATTGGGTAAGAGGGTTGATGTTGGTTTATAAAGAGGGTTTTGATTTTTAAGGCGAGGTAATTTTTTCTCGAACCTCCATGTTTTTTTTGGATTATTAGGAAAACAAAATCTTATTTTCCTAATATCGATTTTTTTTCAACATCATAATAAATTTTAACCCAATGTATATGTGTAGAAGTAATGAATTTTATCCTCTTACTCCATAGCATATAATCTTTTTAATCTATTGGGTGCCTATGTTTACGGAACGAAATCTTATTCCCATTGACATAGGAACTTTTAAGGATAACAATTTTATCATGCGTAATCGGTCAGGATAAGGAAGGTGAGAAAAGAAAACTAGATTTTTTATTAAAAACAATTTTGAGAGCGAGCTTAATAAATTGTAAGTTCTAATTTTTCAGAAAGCTAAAAGTAAACATAATTGAATCCTATAATCGTTATTTTCTAACATAATACACGTGCTCCTATCAATGAAAAATTAGAAGTAGTGCCTAAAATGAGTTCGCTATTTTTAACAAAGCATAATGAATTCTTTAAAACTTAACCCCGAATATTTAAATTTTTCAATCAATAATTAACAAATGAATAACAAACAAAGAATTAATAAAATTCACATATAAATAAACTCAAAGCAAAATTTTTGGATAGCAAGAAAATTAAGGATGATATATGAAAGGGGAAACTAGATCTGATATACTCTAAAGGGGGTGAATAGAGTATATGGTGCTCTTTAAAACACAAAGAAAAACTATTGCAAAGCTTTACAACAGTTGTTGTAATGAGTGTAAGCAGGGAAGCAGAAATAAAACTAAGCTATGCAGAAATTAAGCACAAGAAAATCTAGGCCAGAAACAAAAAGAAAACATGCAAAACCAGATGACACAAGGAAATATAGTGGTTCCCCAACTTGGGTACATCCACTCTTCTACCACCCTAGGTAGGAATCCACTGCAGGATGAGTTGATCAGGTGTCCTGGGCACCAATGAGCTTTTGATAAGGTGCTCAAAACCAAATCAGATTTTTTGATCAGGTGTCTTGCCACCAATGAGCTTTTGACAAGGTGCTCAAAAACCAGATTCAAACTTTTGAAGGGAGTTTGAAAAACCCTTTACAGAGTGGGGGTGAGAGAGTGATGGTAGTCTTCTCTTTCTCAAGCAACTGAGAAGACTATGTGGATTCAGTGATGTTGTCAAAGCTCCCCCTGAGTCCTTGAAATCTTCAGGAAGAAGAGCTTTGCTGAGGGTGATAGGCCTTCAAAGATAGATCTCCAGCAAGAGATGATTTCAGCAAGCTGAAATGTTGAGTGTCTGGAGTCTTGAGATGATGTTGGCCTTGAACACTTGAGAGCTGAAGAGATCTGAAGAATGCTTGAAAGCTTGATCTCTTCTTGATGAGTGTTCTTCAGGATTCTTGTTGACAGAAGATTAGAGAGTCTCTGTGTATTGAGTTGTGTGTGTTCTACTTGTCAATCTCTGTATTCTTTTCTTATTTCTTGTCTCTCTCTATATCTGATTCAAAAACATTCTATCTTTTATTCTCTGAGTCTGAATAGAAAGTTGCTCTGTCAAAGATAGCCGTTGGTCTGAATTAATTACAGCCTTAATTGCATAATATGTTCTGAAGGAAAGTCCACTGATTTGTTCCTTGAAAAATCCCTTGAAACTTGCTCCAGAAGTAAATGAGAATGGCTGGCAGATCTTCTGAATTAAATGCAGAATAACTTCTATCTGATTTGAATTTGAATTCTGAAAGATAACTGAAATCGTCGAACTGAGCTCTGCTATCGTCGAGCTGAGCTCAGCGAACTGGAAAAAGCAAGCAGCAAAGAAATCGTCGATCTGACCTCAAAGATCGTCGAACTGAGCTTAGAGATAAGGATCCAGTGCAGAGCCAAAATCGTCGACCTGAGCTCAGCGATCGTCGAATGGAGTTCGACGATATTGAGAAGTTGAGCTCAGCGATCGTCGAATGGAGTTCGACAATCTGCAGAAGTTGAGCTAGACGATCGTCGACCGCAGTTCGACGAAACGTCGTGCTGAGCTCGACGATTTGGACTTAGTCTCCAGAAAAATTTGGGTCTTCAGAGCAGCTTCCAAACCTAGACTCCTAATCCCTTAGACTCAATTCTAATTGACCTATAATCTATACAGAAGGTCAAAACATAAATTCCTAGAGACATAGTGATCCTGACCCAAATTAGTAATAGGGTGTTCCAACAATCTCCCCCTATTTGGGTTAGGAAAACTATTTACAGACTTTGAAAATCAAACAATCATCATACAATCAGAAAAACATAAAATCAACAAAAGCAAGACACAGAGCAGAACCATCACAGAGATATATAAAAGCATGATGTCCAGAAGGCAGTCAGAGAAACCAAGAATTATCACCTTACAGAGTTATTCCTTTTCTTTGCCTTTTACCATTTTAATTTCTCTGTTAGGATCTAAAGCTTGTTGTTTGGATCTGGTATCATCAGCTGCACCCAAATAGATTTGCTTTGATGTCCTGGGAACCACTGCAGCTGGATGCAATTCCATGTACCTGTCTGCATCAAAAAATTTGCTTGAAGCATATCTCTCTAATTCCTTCTGCCTTTGCTCTGACATGGTGGAGATGTTGGAAGTGTCTAGCCCTTGTTCTTTTGCTTTCTTTATCTGATCCAAAGCAGCCAGCTCTTTAATTCTTGCAGTCCAAGCCATAGGATTCTTCTCAGGGTCCTCAAATGGAACAGGTGGCTCATACCTGTTGGAAGAAGTATCTTGAGGAGTCCTGGCAGTCACAGTATCTTTGAGCTTATAGGGGAAAGGACCAGAAGATGTATCAGCAGAGACATGTCCTCCCCTAGAGTAAGGATGCTGCCTGGAGTGTCCTTTGGAGTAAACCTGAGTTTCTTTTTGGTTTCCCCTATATCCTCCTCTTCTAGAGTAAGACCCCTAGACTGGCTTTCCTTTGATATGTTCTAGCATGAGGTTGGTAGGGAGCCTGGCTTCTAGCAGGGCCTGATCTTGCAGAGCTGCCACCTGCACCTGCATCAGGTGGAGGTGGTGGAGGAGGATGAGGGTGCTTGAACTGAGTGGAATCTTTTTCATACTTCCTCTTCTTTTCATAGCCTTTAACTGGTTCTTAGAGAATTGCATCCAATGCTCAGAGATTGGGCAATTGTGCAGAATATAATAGGGGACATCATTGTCATCTCTAACTTTGGCAGGAGGAACTCTCTTCAAGGCCTTACTTCTTGCCTTTCTTTTCTTTGCAATTGTGGCAGATGAGTCATCAGAAGCAGTGTTATAATCCTCAGATTCAGAACTTTGTGCATCATACAAGGCATCAATCTTCTTCATTAAATCTTCTTTTAATTTAACAGCAGTTGATGGGGCAACAGATACAGAAGCAGGAGGAGTAACAGAAGCAGCAGATGTAACAGCAGATACTGGAGCAGCAGTAGAGGCAACAATGATGATTTCAGGAATGAGGGCAGCAGCAGCTTCAGAAACAACAATTTCTACAGCAGGCTCAAAAGCAATAGCCTCTGTCATCAAAAGATCCTGGGATGAGGGTATATCAGAAACATTCTCTTCAACAGCAGATATAACTCCAGAGGCAGATACCGCCTTGTCTTCAGTAGCAGCAGCAGCAACATCATCAGAAGTAGTAGTTACTGACAGAATAAAATCAGAAATGATTTTGGGGTCACAACAAGAGAAGGGCACTAGAGCTTTGGACAGATCTTCAGAGAGCTGGCCAGCAAGAGCCTTTGGGGGCTGGACAACATATGGCTCTTGGAGGCAGCAGAAGTAAGCAGTATCAAAAGTAGATAGCAAAGACCTTAGGTCTATTGCTAGTACTGGTGTAGCAGCAGCAGCAGAAGCAGACACAGAACCAGCAGCAGTAGCAGAAGCAGAAACAACAGGAGGAGCAGCAGTAGCAACAGCAGCATGAAGGCTGGCTTCATAGGGCATCTCCCCCTGCCTGGATGCAGATACCTGGGCATCAAGATGCACACTGCTGGGGGTGCTGCTAGAGGAGTAAGGAAAGAGGAAAGCCTGGCAGAGAGAGCTGCCACTGATTGTTGTAGAGGGGCTAAAGAGGCCTCCATGAGAAGAGAGAGCCTAGGTGCAAGGACGCTCATACAACTGATCAGCAAGGGCTGGGAGATCTACATGCTCAATGAGAGGAGCAGAGGTAGAGGGTATTGGGTTGGCTGAGGAAGCTGGAGGTGGAGGGCTGGATGGTGTAGGGATAGAGGGCTGAGGTGTGGGAATTGTGGAGATGGAGGACAAGGGTATAGAGATTGATGGAGTGAAGGATGGTTGGTCAAGGATATGGTGGAGGAGATCTTGGAAGGATGTTGAGGTGGAGGGGAAGTTTGATGGAGAAGAGGGGGAATCATCCATGTAGGATTTTCCAGAAGTGTGAAGGATGGTATGGATGGGGATGAGGTGACATCTGGAGGGGGATATGAGAATAAGGGATGGAAGTGGTGTGCTGGTGGGGATGAAGTAGTTGCTGGGGATGGAATTGAGGTTGGAGAAGGGCTGGAGATTGTAATGGGGGATGAGGCTGGAATGGTGGATGGAATTGGTAGGGCGCTTTATCTCCCGATTTACTACCTCTACTTGGCCACTAGTTTGCGGGTGGTAGGGGGTAGCAAGTTTGTGCGTGACGCCGTATCTAGCTAATGTCTTAACCATCTGGGTGTTGCAGAAATGCGTCCCCCTATCGCTTACAATAGCGTGCGGAGTGCCGAAGCGATAAAATAGCTTTTTAAGAAATGTAACGACGACTCGCACATCGTTGGTGGGGAGAGCTTGCGCTTCCGCCCACCTCGATACGTAGTCGACCGCTACTAAAATATACATATTTTTGAAAGACGGAGGTAGGGGGCCGACAAAATCTATGCCCCATAAATCGAAGACTTCGCACTCTAAACACATGTTTTGGGGCATCTCGTCGCGACGAGAGATGTTACCCGACCGCTGACAGCTATCGCATGCTCGCACAAAATTGTGAGCGTCTTTGAATAGAGTGGGCCAAAAGAAGCCTGCCTCTAGCGCCTTCCGCGCTGTCCGGTTAGCTTGATAATGCCCACCAGCCGGACCCTCGTGGCAGTGCCTAAGGATTTGCGTGCACTCCACACCCGCGACACATCTTCGGACCGCTTGGTCCGCGCAGATACGAAAAAGAAAAGGGTCCTCCCAAAAGAAATATTTCAAGTCAGAAAATAATTTCTTCTTTTGCTGTCTTGAAAAGTCTTTTGGAAGTATCCTCGCAACTAAATAGTTTGCAAAATCTGCGAACCAAGGCGGGGAAGAAGAACTAGTAGTTATGGCTAGGAGGCGTTCCTCTGGGAATCTGTCATTTATGTCAGATTCGACGAGCGCTTCCGCAGTGGGATTTTCTAAGCGGGACAGGTGATCGGCGGCTAAATTTTCCACACCCCTCTTATCCCAGATCTCTAAATCGAACTCCTGCAAGAGGAGGATCCATCGAAGAAGGCGGGGTTTGGCGTCCGTTTTCGCTAACAAATATTTTAAGGCGGAATGGTCGGTAAATACGATAACTTTGGATAGCGTTATATACGAGCGAAACTTATCAAAAGCAAATACGACGGCTAAAAGTTCCTTTTCCGTTGTCGTGTAATTTCCTTGTGCGGAAGTGAGTGTCTTGCTAGCGTAGTAAATAGGATGAAAATATTTGTTTATACGTTGTCCAAGAACGGCTCCTACGGCAATATCACTACCGTCGCACATAATTTCGAACGGAAGGGTCGAATCGAGCGCCACTAAAATAGGTGAATTGATAAGTTTTTGTTTTATGAAATTAAAGGCAGACTCGCATTTGCTATCAAAGACAAAATTTGATTCCTTTTCCAAGAGGCGAGTAAGCGGCTTTGTTATTTTTGAAAAATCTTGAATAAAACGTCTATAAAAGCCCGCGTGCCCTAAGAAACTCCTAATAGATTTAACGTTGGAAGGCGGGGGAAGTTTTTCTATAATTTCAACTTTGGCCTTATCGACCTCCATCCCCTTAGACGAAATCATATGGCCGAGAACCAAACCTTCTCGAACCATAAAGTTACATTTTTCCCAATTTAAAACAAGATGCGTGTCCTCGCATCGCTGAAGGACACGATCTAAATTACTAAGACAGGACGGGAAAGAGCTTCCGAAAACAGAGAAGTAATCCATAAAGACTTCCATAATGTCTCCTACAAGCTCGCCAAAGATCGCCAGCATACATCTTTGGAATGTAGCGGGCGCGTTGCAGAGGCCAAATGGCATTCTTCGATATGCGAAGGTACCAAACGGGCAGGTAAAAGTTGTTTTCTCTTGATCATCGGGGGAAATGGGGATTTGGAAAAACCCCGATAGTCCATCGAGAAAACAAAAATACGGATGACCGGACAAACGCTCTAAAATTTGGTCTAAAAATGGTAGTGGGAAATGATCCTTACGGGTGGCGTCATTTAGTTTTCTATAATCGATGCGGACCTGCCAACCCGTAACAGTACGAGTTGGGACGAGTTCATTGTGCTCATTCTCCACTATGGTAAGACCGCCCTTTTTGGGCACCACGTGAATGGGACTAACCCACATACTATCCGATATGGGATAAATAATCCCCGCATCTAATAATTTAATAATTTCAGGCCTTAACGATGTCTTTCATGTTAGGGTTAAGACATCGCTGCAGCTGAATAGTTTTGCGGCAATTATCTAGAAGGAAAATCTTATGGGTGCAGAAAGACGGGTTAATCCCTTTGAGATCAGAAATTTGCCAAGCAATTGCGTGGCGATGTTTAAGAAAAACTCCCAATAAATTGGAAGTCTCCGATTCGCTCAAATGCGAAGAAATGATAACAGGGAGTGTATCATCTTTACCCAAAAAGACGTATTTTAGTGAATCAGGTAGGGGTTTGAGTTCAAGGCAGGGCGGTTCTTCTAACGAGGTTTTAATTCCTATGTCTTTCTTACCAATTGGTTCGAAAGGCAAGTCATAGAGGTATCCTCATCGCAGTTAAAATTTTCGAGCGCATAAATATCGTCGTTTAAAAAAGTAGACTCAAAAATAGGGGAAGAACAATCTCTGATATATGTGTCTAAATTACAACAAATGTCATCGCTCGATGATGAGTCTCCTATGGAGGGATTAATAGAGAAAGTAACTTCGTCATCTCCTACCCGAAGGAGGAGACGACCGTTACTGACATCAATTAATGCGCGGGAGGTAGCGAGAAAAGGGCGACCGAGTATAATTGGTACATCAGTGTCCTCCTCGATGTCCAAGATGACGAAGTCTACCGGAAAGATAAACTTATCAACTCGGACAAGTACGTCCTCCACAACCCCGACGGGAAACTTAACCGAGCGATCCGCTAGTTGGATTCGCATTTTAGTAGGGGCCGTAGTGCCCAAACCTAATTTTTGAAAGAGCGAGAACGACATCAAATTAATGCTCGCGGCCTAAATCTGCAAGAGCGTATTTTACTAATATATTGCCAAAAAGGCACGGGATGGAGAACCGTCCCGGGTCATTTCTTTTTAGGGGCAATTTATTAGTAAGAGCCGCTGAGCAGTCAGCATTAAGCGAAATATGCGAAATATTTTCTAATTTTTGTTTATTGGAAAGAAGTTGTTTTAAGTATTTCGCATATTTAGGCATCTGAGAGATTGCCTCGCAGAAAGCAACATTAATATGAATTTGTTTTAAAAATAAAATAAATTTTTCATATTGCGCGTTCTTACGCTCACTATTAAGTTTATGAGGATACGGCAAGGGCGTTTTAATAATTTTTTCAGTTATAATTTGTAAAGGCGGCGTAACCAAAGAAGGGGGAAGAGGGGTCGGAGGTGAAATATGTACCTGAAGATCGGTCCGTTTTGGATCGATCACCTCCTTTCCGCTACGGAGGGTTATAGCGTTGATATTTTCGTGTTTCCCGGCAGTGCCCCGAGCGTGTGCTCGGACATCATTCGCACTAGCTGTCCGACCTGGAGTTCTAAGTTTTTTAGCGATCCGGTGATGTTCCGGATATTAGACTCGTTGGAAGCTATATATTTAGAAAAATTATCCTCCATCGGGGAGGGTTTTGGAAGAGGGGGAGGCGGCAGAAATCCAGGCGCGAAAGAATTGGGGGGGCGCTGCGCATTGTTCAGATTGCTCCATGAGAAGTTGGGGTGGTTCCTACAACCCGGATTATAGTTATTGCTATAAGGATTGTTATTGGGGTTGAAGGAAGGTCGCCCAGCATTTCCCACGTAGTCTACGAATTCATTTGCTACACCGGCATTAGGGGGAATCGCCTAAAGGAGGAGTGGTGGAGGCAGCAGACATCTCCGCCACCTGCTTCGTCAGCCTTTCAACTTGAAGGGCTAAGTGGGCAGTGGCATCCACTTCGAAGAGGCCGGCCGCCTGCTTGGGACGTCCCCGAGGGACGTTCCATTGGTAGGCGTTCATAGCCATCTCTTCAATAAGAGCTTGGGCAGCCTCGGGGGTCTTATTATTCAAGGTACCCCCGGCAGCCGCATCAATCATTTGACGCGTCTGATAGTTAAGCCCATTGTAGAAGATTTGGACCTGCAACCACGCAGGCAGCGCGTGGTGCGAACACTTGCAGAGGAATTCCTTAAAGCGCTCCCAAGTCTCAAAAAGAGACTCAGAATCGTTCTGCACGAACGAAGAAATGTCCGCCCGCAACTTTGTAGTTTTGGCGGGCGGAAAATACTTCGTTAAGAACCGCTCCGCAAGCTCGGCCCAGGTGGTGATACATCCTCGTGGGAGGGAATTCAACCACGCCTTAGCTTTGGATCTGAGGGAGAATGGAAAAAGGCGCAAACCAATGACGTCATCAGTGACACCATTGATCTTAAAAGTATCACAAATCTCCAAAAAAACTAGACAAATATACGTTCTTGTCCTCATCCGGCTGTCCATCGAACTGCACGGCGTTTTGGATCATTTGGATAACGCTCGATTTGATCTCAAAATTATTATTCGCCACAGTCGGGCGAACAATACTGGACCCAGTATCGTCCAAATTTAGCCGGGCGTAATATGACATTGTACGCTCAAGGGCCGCGTTCGGATTGGGGTCGGCCATAGCAACGGCAGAGGGTTCTCCGATGGATTCTTCGGGATCCAAAGAGGGATTTCGGCGTTGAGACCGAATACGTGCAAGAGAGCGTTCGATCTCAGGATCGAAATCCAAATTTTCGGACTCCGAAGGCTGTCCACGGGTCATACACCCTAAAAGGGAAAGCAGAAAATTAACTTCTTTTTTTGGATTTTGAAGAAAAGTTTTAAGTTTTTTTTAGTTTTTAGAAATAAAGGTAAAAGTAATAGAGTTTGGATTCAGAATAACAACTCAAAGAGAATTCCCCGGCAACGGCACCAAAAACTTGATTGGCCGGCGAACAGACTCTTACTGTGGTTGGTTCGGTGAGTCGATCGCCGCGGGCTTGCTAGATGAGGCAAGTGCACCTATCGCAAGTAGTACTCGATATTCGGGAGAACACCGAGGTCGTATTATTCCCGGGAACGAGTTGATTACCCCTACTCCTCCGAAAACAGTATTATTTTACCGAAATAGAAGTTGAGGGTTTTAAGTAAAATAGGAACGAAAATAGATTTTAAGAAAATAGTCGATGAAGAGATAACTCCCGGTATCGAATTGCGTTAGGATTAAAAATAGATTTGAATAACTAGATATCTAAAGTTTCAATTTAATTAATGCGGAAACTTGGCCATAGGAGGTTCAAAATAATGAGCTCACCTATCTCTAGGATATATTGCTCACCTAGACATTAAGGCTATTCGACCGGGCTCTCGTCCGACGAAGGATTCCCCTTAATGCCCGCAGTATGCTAAGAACCCCGCTATTGGGTGGGGAACCCAATCCGGTAGAGTTAGCGCGCCTCCTCTCTCGAGGGTTAGTGCGGAACTCTATTTACCCAGGGGTGATCTGTCCATATGCATGGTCTCTCGGCTAGCTAGCGTATGGATAACGAAAATACAGCCCACACATCGATATGTGGGTCTACGTGTCGTTAACCTGCGGGGTAAACCTTAAGTTTTTAATTAAATTGAAAAATTAGACATTTGGTTATTTAAAACATTTTAGATCCCAAAGCTCTTCGATACTAAGGGCTAAAAGCAATTAGCCACTCATCGGAATGGGGATAGCTTATATGTTTGGTTGTGCGAGCGTCCTAAACTATTCGCTGAAAGGTTATAAAGAAAATAAGAAGAAAAGTAAAATATCCTAACATTAGAAAAGTTATGACAAATAAACACACCTGCACTCATTCAAACATATAACAAGAGACAGAAATAAAACTAAGTTACACATAATAGAAAATTGCATAATTGACATTTGCAGGTCCCACTCAAACGAGTGGGGGCGGAAAATTAAAACTGAAAATTGCAAGTCCTACTCAAACGAGTAGGACTGAAATGAAAGCGAGTCCTACTCAAACGAGTAGGAGAAAATAAATGCGATTACAGGGCTTTCTTAAATATTTACATCAAAATAAAGTCCGACCATTTAACTCCTAGCGAGTAGGCAGAAAATCAAATCCAGCCATTTAACTCAAGTGAGTAGGCGGAAAAATAAAGAATGAAAATTACAAGTCCTACTCAAATGAGTAGGACTGAAAATACAGACCGGCCATTTAACTCAAATGAGTAGGCGGAAAATAAAAACAACACACACACTCTACTTGAATAAAATCCAGCTAATTAACTCAAATGAGTAGGCGGAAAAATAAAAGCAACACACACACTCTACTTGAATAAAATCCAGCCAATTAACTCAAATGAGTAGGCGGAAAAATAAAAACAACACACGCACTCTACTTGAATAAACAAACACACACTTGCATGAATTAACTAAGACGATAAAGATTATCTCATACACTCACGCACTCGTGCTAAAATAATTGCAGAAGTCAAAGTGATCGAAAAATTAAAATGACTGCATTTCTACCGGTGGAATGCAGTATAAATGCATAAAAAGGCAAAATAAAAATTGTTTGAGCAAAAAGTTTTCAAATTAAAGTGAGAAAGACAAGTGCCCGAAAAATTAAAACGTTTACATTTTTACCGTTAGATTTTGATAGAAATGCTTAAAAAGTGAAAATAAAAATTGTTTGAGCGAAAATATTTTTTGTAATTACTTAAAATGAAAGTTGATGAAAAATAAATATAACAATTTATACATTCCTATAGTCTTGTAAAATGGTTTAAAAAGTGGGAGTAAGCTAAAAAGAAGCATCGGTTTTATAATTAAAACAAAGTAAATGCTAAGTTGAGAGGGATGAAAACTACCTTTTTAATGTTTTACAAGTTCATAAGAACGCATTTTAAAGCATGAAAATCCTAAGTCTAACCAATTTTTTTGAGAATGAAATCGGCCATAATAACGGCTATAAATTTTGTTATAATTGAAATGAAAACAAGAACATTTTCGTTTTAAAACATAATTTTTGCGATTTTAAGCTTACACACACACACACGCATTATGAAAATGAAAGTGAAAGTATATAAGATTGATGAAAAGGAGGCCTTTAGAGAAAATTCAGAGCATATAAGGATGAGAAAAATATCTATTTTATTAATAAAAGAAGTTGATTACAGGAGCTTAAACAAACTAAATTCAAAAAGGGGGGAAAGAGAATCCTTACATAGCACTAAAGCAGCTCTAACGGCAGCCCTTATACATCAAAATGGTTCGGATTTTTGGAACCCTGAACTCATACAACAGCTGCCTTTTTATAGGCAAAAATTTCCAAGTACACGCCCTCCGACACGGGCGTGTCGGGGGGCGTGTCAGCACTATTTTACAGCGGAATTCGGCGATCTGACGGATTTGACGGCGATTTGACTTTCCGGCCGAAAACGCGGCGGTCACGCCCCAGGTTACAGGCGTGACGGTGGGCGTGTCGTTCGGTGCTTAAAGGCGTTGTTGACTTCGGGATTCGCCGGCGGCAGTTTGTCGGGCTGACACGGGCATGTCGTACATCGGACACGGGCGTGTCCCTCTTCGGTCGACGAACGTCGAGTTGAAATCGTCGAGCGGGATGGACACGGCTTGTGCACGACCCGTGTCGTATTGACACGGGCGTGTCGAATCATTGAACACGGGCATGTCAGGCTTTTCTTTTCAAAATTGGCTGCTTCTCGGGATTTTGAGTTATCACGCCATGGTCACGGGCGTGACCAATATGTCACTGGCGTGACATGACATTTTTTTGCAGATTTTGATTTTTTTCCTGACAAATAAAATAAAACAAGTTAGTATAATATTTACAAAAATAGAGCATTTTATTGAATAAAAACAAGTAGAAATGACAAAAATTAATTAAAACGACTTAAGTAATGTACATAAAAATAGGTATATTTACAATTCATCATATGTAGCCACTCCCTCTCTCCACCACATTTAATATCATGCATGCATCTCCCCATACACATTGCCAACCACCCTCCTCTTTCATCCCCCTTGTTTTTTTAATATTCTCTTTTCATTTCCATTAAATGCCATGCAATGAATCTCATCCTCTCCCTCTCCCTTCATTCAATGAAATGCATGAACCCTTTCCAAATGCAATGGTCGGCCACCCTATTATTCCCTTCATATTTCTTATTTTCTAGAACCTTCTCCCTCTCCTATAAAAGGAACCCCTTGCCTCTTGATTTAAGAAGAAGTAGTTTTGGTAGAGAAAGGTCTGCAAGTAGTTTTAGTTCAAAGTAGTCTCTATTAGCAAGTTCATGAGAATTTCTTTCCTTGTTGTAGTTTTTATTGTAATTTCCTTTTTGTAGTAGAATAGCATTGTCCTATTTTAATTTTTGTGTATTTCCTTTTCTTAAGCAATGCAAATGACTTCTTTTTCTTCTATTTTGTTTACTTCCTCTATTATGCTTAGCTAATTATATTTTGCGCCCGATCGCAATGAGTTTTGCGATAAAATTACGCTTCTTTAATTTTATGTTTGCATTTGTATTTTTCCTATTTTTGATCCTTCTTTGATTTTTATCGCATCGACTCCGTATTCCGGTATACGGTAGCAGGCAATTGTTCTCATTTCATAGAAGTCGAGAGACTCATTGATTTGAAAGATCACACAAAGAAGGAATGAGTTGCACACAATCCTAGAGATAGGACGACGTAAATCCTTCAGATTGGTGTCAAATCCAATAGTGCGAGTCACTTCGGTAATGCGACTTTAGGCAATTTTGATTTGTAAAGAGATTTCGGTCAAAACGTTTATAAGTTAGGGGATTTAATGCTCTAGCGAGATTACTTCCTAATATCGGACCCGTCACGGCCTTAATAGTATTGCAAATGCTAAACTAATTTATTTCGTTATTTTATTTCAAAGTGAATCGTCTATCGAGCACTCTTTCACAATATTCTATTTCTCTTTTAATTATGATTAGTTCATTTTAATTTTCAAACTCATCAATCGTTCGGTAGGATAATAAAATCATTGTGAGTAATAGTACTTTCCTGCCCCGAGTTTTTATACGACCTTGATATATTTTTATCACTATACTATAAAACGATAGGTACACTTGCTTATTCGGATTGTAGTCCGTGAGATGATTTTTACGCATCAAGTTTTTGGCGCCATTGCCGGGGATTATTTTTGGCAATATTACGAAAGCATCGAGTTTATTACTTCTACTAAAATTCTAAAAACAAAAACATTTTTTTAACAAAAAAAAAATATCAAAAAAAATTAAAGTTTTCTTTTTCTTTTTGGTAACAGCTTTTTTTATGGAAACGTCTTATTTTGACGCGTTTTGTAATTTTTGCGGGTCGCCGGAGCACTTTTATTCTGAATGTCTTTTGAGAACCCCTCCCTATTTTGATTTCAATTTTTTCGGAGCAGGTCAAAGTGGCCAATTTGACCCTTACTCCAAATTTTATCCTACTTGGGAGATGGGGAACCCGTCTTATTTTTCATATGATTTTGCCCCGCAAAGTGTCGCGCATCTAAATTTTAATTCAATCGATAATGGGTATTTTGAATTGCAAACTTCACTTGATAATATTAATTCGCATTTCAAAATCATTATCGATTATTTTTCTCGTGAGGCCGCATTGTTTTCTTCGTCTTCTTCTCTGTATTCGTCTCCTCCAATTTCTTCATGTAATGAGTCACCGGGTATCCCGACTTGTCCTTTTCCTCTCGAGGAGGATAACTATTCAGATATCCCGGATTGTTTCCTTCCTCCTTTAGAAGACACCCCAATGGATACTCCGGTGTGCTTCTTACCTTTTGAGGATGACAAGACGTCTCATCATTCTCTCCCTTTTTCTGAAGACGTTTCTGATTCCATTCCGCTTCAAACTTTAACTATTCCAACTTTTTCTAGTTTTAGCAAGTCTTTTTCTTCTTCTTCTTTTATTTTAGATAATACTTCTTTAGTCCTCTCTACGCATTCTTCCCCCGAAATTTCACAAGTCTCTCCTTCTCCTTGTGAAATTTCTGTTCATGAAATTTCTTTTTCTACTTCTTCTTTTGATGACCCCTTCTTTCCAATTTTACATACGGCAGAGTTCTTCTATAACTCCGTTCGTTTATTTTTGGGCGTCATTCCCTTGAAGATTCCACTGCATGTCGGTGCGATTCTTCACTTCTTCATTTTTTTAATTTACTCTCCTAACCACATACTTAGGGAGTTACCCTTCACCTTACTTTTTATTATCCCTTTATCTAACCAATAATGTCGGGCTCAACCGACGTTAAACAAAGAGTGCTCTTGGGAGGCACCCCTTGCTTATCACTTTTGTTCTTTCTTTTTCTTTTTGTTTGCTTCTTTTGTTTTGCAGGAATAACGCCCTCGGCGGTTCGTTTGGCTCCATCCTTTCCTCTCTTCCTTAGGCCCGAGTCGGTGTCCAGCTCAAGCATGGGGAGCGATATCTGCATTCGGCCTTACGAAATCGGGGAAGTCATTTTTTTTAGTATTTACTTTATTGCATCTCCCCTCTTTTTTTTTTCTTCCTTTTTATTTCTTGTTTTTATTTTTCATTAAGGGTAATGAAAAGTTTAAGCATGGGGGAGGGTTTAGTTAATTTTACTCTTCCTTTTTCTTTCACAAAAAAAATCCAAAAAAATCTTTTGCTTTCTTAAAATCAAAAAAAAAATTCCAAAATAATTTAGTATAGTTATTTTAAGCTTTTAAGGAGTTTTTATCAAAACCCCAAAAAAAACTAGAAATAAAAAAAAATCAAAATAACAAAAATTATAATATCAAAATTCAAAAATTTGCTTAATCTATTTGAAAATCAAAATAAAAAATTATTTTCTATCCTTATTTTTATGTTTCTTCTAGTGATGTGTAGGCCCGTGCGGTTTTGTAGTTCTATGTAGATTTCCTTAAATTGGTTTTCTAAATTTATCATTTTAACATAGCCTAGTTTTACTAGTTTCTTGTTCTTAAATATAGGCATCTATTTTTTACGTTGTAAGTTATCACTTTGTAGTTTTCTTTTTATTCAGTTAGTTGCGTACGAATGGTTACTAGGTAACATTATCTCTTTTTCATTTGTGGGGTAATACTTTCTTGGTGTCTAGAACTTGTCTCTAGCTACTCTCGAAACATTTGCGTCGATTTTTACGTACTTTAGAAATGATTTAGGCCACCCTTTGTCCCGTTTGAGACTTTTTGCCAACCCAAAAATTTCACCGTTGCTAAAACAATTTTGGGACTTTTTCCTTTTTCCTTTGTTTAAGCTCCACCTTTCATTATTCACCAAAGCCAAATGCCTTTCCTATTTTCACACTAATCTTGAGCTTAAATATCATTTTTTTTGAAGGGTTATATCTTTGAAATGAAAGGAGTTTTTAAAGCTTACATTTGTAGCTTTCCTTAAAAGTTGTTAAAGAAGAAAAAAATTATTTTTATCAAAAAATGTGAAATCAATCAAAAAGAAAAAAAATGAAGTTTATTTGTGGCCAATTTATGAAAAGAAAAAATTATATGACCTTGTGTTAGTTTGAATTGGAGAAATGACGTACTTGTCATTTCTAATTTTTTATCATGTTTATGTTTATTTTGAGCTCACCCTTGGTTTAGTGTGTTTTATCCAACATGTTTATCTTTGATTTTCAACTCCTAATCATTTACCTAAGCCAAGTCTTAACGCCTATTTAAAGTCCTACTGATCTTCATGACGCAAATTCGCGTAGTGCAGAGAGTGTGAACGGACAAGCCTATGGCCACCATCATTGATGGATTTCTTTGGAGGTTATCTTGAGGTGATTTAGGGTTAATTGTTATTCTAGCAACCTAGTAGTTCGTCAATGCGCCGTTTATTCAGAACTTCTACTTTGCTTTTCTTATTTTCATTAATTTGGGATGCCTTGTTTTAGGGATTTAGAAATGTGTAACTCTTCTTTATGTTCTAATGAAATTTTTAGGTTTCCATCTTCAAGTTTTCTATTGTGCACTTCTCACCCCACTAGTTGTTAGCATAGAAATTAGGATAGTTTAATTTTTCATGTTTTGGTTTTCTTAATTGTGAAATTTAAATTGCTTTGTTTACTTTTATTTCCTCTTCCCTAGTTTTAAATTCTATTTGCTTGAGGGCAAGCAAGTGCTCTAGCATGGGGGAATTTGATGACTAGTTTTAGTCATGCCTTTTGGGGTAGTTTAGTATTCATAATTCTTAGGTTTTATTATAGTTTTATGTATTTATATGCTTGTTATGCTGTTATTTTATTTTAATGTTTTCTTATGTTATGATATAAAAATTCATAGTTTTATATGTTTTATGTATTTTCACTTTTATTATTTTATGTTCTTTGTTTATCTATGTTATGATTATAACTAATATGTGTGTTATTTTGTTTTATTTGAAGCTTCATGACCCAACTACATGCAACATGAATGCAGCCCTTATACATGAATGCAGCCCACATTACAACAAGTGCAGCCCACATGATGCAACCATGCTGCCCAAGCTTCTCCTTCAAGTGAAACCCGAGAAGCCCACTTCAAGCAAGCAGCCCGACCCTCTCCTATGGTACAGCCCGGCCTCCTCCCCACTTAAAGATGTAGCCCACAAAGAGCAGCCCGACCTCCTTCAAGTGCAGCCCAAATCTCCCTTCATGCATGGCCGACCATCCTCTCTCTCTCTCCCCTTATTGTTTTCTTCTCTTCTTTATTCCTTATGCATCACCCCACTCACTCCTTTTCTCTTATTTATTTCTCATTCACCCCTCTTTTCCCCTCTCTCTCATTCTCATTTAAACCCATACACCCCCCTCTTATATTTTATTTTGTTCTTTTTCTATTTTCCAAAATGAAAATGTATATGCATGCATGAAGCCACTCCCTCTCTCCACCTCATTTAATATCATGCATGCATCTCCCCATACACATGGCCGGCCACCCTCCTCTTTCATCCCCCTTGTTTATTTTATTTTCTCTTTTCATTTCCATTTAATGCCATGCAATGAATCTCATCCTCTCTCTCTCCCTTCATTCAATGAAATGCATGAACCCTTTCCAAATGCAATGGTCGGCCACCCTATTATTCCCTTCATATTTCCTATTTTCTAGAACCTTCTCCCTCTCCTATAAAATGAACCCCTTGCCTCCATATTTAAGAAGTAGTTTTGGTAGAGAAAGTTTTGCAAGTAGTTTTAGTTCAAAGTAGTCTCTGTTAGCTAGTTCATGAGAATTTCTTTCTTTGTTGTAGTTTTTATTGTAATTTCCTTTTTGTAGTAGAATAGCATTGTCCTATTTTAATTTTTGTGTATTTCCTTTTCTTAAGCAATGCAAATGACTTATCTTTCTTCTATTTTGTTTACTTCCTCTATTATGCTTAGCTAATTATATTTTGCGCCCGATCGTGATGAGCTTTGCGATAAAATAACGCTTCTTTAATTTTATGTCTGCATTTGTATATTTCCTATTTTTGATCCTTCTTTGATTTTTATCGCGTCAACTCCATATTCCGGTATACGGTAGTAGGCAATTGATCTCATTTCATAGAAGTCGAGAGACTCATTGATTTGAAAGATCACTCAAAGAAGGAAGGAGTTGCACGCAATCCTAGAGATAGGACGACGTAAATCATCCGGATTGGAGTCAAATCCAATAGTGTGAGTCACTTCGGTAATGCGACTTTAGGCCATTTTGACTTGTAAAGAGATTTCGGTCAAAACGTCTATAAGTTAGGAGATTTAATGCTCCAGCAAGATTACTTCCTAATATCAGACCCATCACGGTCTTAATAGTATTGCAAATGCTAAACTAATTTATTTCATTATTTTATTTCAAAGTGAATCGTCGATCGAGCACTCTTTCGCAATATTCTATTTCTCTTTTAATTAAGCTTAGTTCATTTTAATTTTCAAACTCATCAATCATTCGGTAGGATAATAGAATGGTTGTGAGTAATAGTACTTGCCTGCCCATAGTTTTTATAAGACTTTGATATATTTTTATCACTATACTATAAAATGATAGGTATACTTGCCTATTCGGATTGTAGTCCATGAGACAATTTTTACGCATCAAGCTGTCAGACTACACATGCTCCGATGCCGAAAAGAACATTCCTCATGAAGCAGGCGACTTATTGAACCCCAAACCAAGTTGCCAAAGAGAAGACTGTCTGGTTGCTGTCCGCGACCTGCTGTTTTCTGCCTGTTGCTTAACCGAAGAGTCCGCACTATCCCTGACTGCAATCAGAGCCACGTCTTGGCTTTCCAGCGCTATCCGCACAACCTGCATAGCACAAACCGGTCAACTCTATCAAACCGCGCGGACACAAAAAGTCAGTCCGCAGCAATTGTTGCGGGCTCAAGTTACTGTTCACTTACTTTGGTTCTCACTTTTTCCTGATGTGACATGGGTCCTATTTATATGCACGATGATGAGTGTGGTCACCGCCCTAGCCGATAGGATTACCGCCACATCCCACACCAAGAACAAGTGTATCCGCAAGCCCGCAGATACACACAACAGTCCGCCGCTGCCTGTGCAAGATAGCTAGTCCGCCTATGCTTCTCCAAGGCCAGACACAACGCCACTCTGCCTTATCGCCAAAGGACAAGCCAAGACCATCATAGCCGGACTCCGCAGCAACATTGTTCGCCAATCCGCGGACACAGCTCTAGCCCACTTATCCCGATCCCACAGCCTCGTCATAAGGCAAATGTCGGACTTAGTGGACACATCGCTTCAGTCTGCTCATCCCGAGCCCACGACTTTGCCACCAAGCCAACTGCCGGACTCAGCGGACACACCGCTTCAGTACGCTCATCCCGAGCCCATGGCTTCACCACCAAGGCAACTGCCAGACTCAGCGGACAAACCGTTCTTGTCCGCTTAGACTGCAGACAGCTCTAGTCTGCATATCCTTGCAGACAACTTCAGTCAGCATACCCTGAGTCAGCCTTGTCACCAAGACACCTACCGGACTCAGCGGACACTGCTTCAGTCTGCTTACACAGCAGACACGTCTAGTCCGCATATCCCGAGTCCACGAACATGCCAGCAAGGCAGCTATCGGACTCAGCGGACCCCGCTCCAGCCCGCACGCAGTTGAGGGCACAATCTCCAGTCCGCTTCTCCCAAACTCGCAACCAAGGAACACAGCTCTTCTGCCGAGCTCAGCGGACTGAGAAGCAGTCCGCGCTCCACTGCGTGATCTCCCCGGACTGAACCAAAAATTGATCTGGTTCAGACCAACCAAGTCCACACCACTGGCCACAAGGTCCAGTCCGCACTTACTGGCGGACGCTGGATACAGTCAGCCAAGACCGGCTACCTACAGCAACTGTCCGCACTGACTGGCGATCTCCGCCTCTTCCACTTGCCGCTACACCAGAGCAAGACTAAGGCTTCTGCAAAGCCGGTCTTTCGAGCTCCAGTTCTTCAGTACACTTCGTGCCGGACTCCACGGATAGAGTTTTGATGAATTGTAAATATACCTATTTTTATGTACATTACTTAAGTCGTTTTAATTAACTTTTGTCATTTCTACTTGTTTTTATTCAATAAAATGGTCCTATTTTTGTAAATATTATACTAACTTGTTTTATTTTATTTGTCAGGAAAAAAAATTAAAATCTGCAAAAAAATGTCATGTCACGCCCGTGACATATTCGTCACGCCCGTGACCCGGGCATGACAGCTCAAAATCCCGAGAAGCAGCCAATTTTGAAGAGAAAAGCCTGACACGCCCGTGTTCAATGATTCGACACGCCCGTGTCAATCCGACACGGGGCGTGACCAAGCCGTGTCCATCCCGCTCGACGATTTCAACTCGACGTTCGTCGACCCAAGAAGGACACGCCCGTGTCCGATGTGCGACATGCCCGTGTCAGCCAGACACGCCCCGTGCCAGCCAGGTCACCGTTTCACACTCAACGTTCATCGAACCCAAGAGGGACACGCCCGTGTCCGATGTGCGCCACGGCCGTGTCAGCCCGACAAACTGCCGCCGGTGAATCCCGAAGTCAACAACGCCTTTAAGCGCCGAACGACACGCCCACCGTCACTCCCGTGACCTGGTGCATGACAGCCGCGTTTTCGGCCGGAAAGTCAAACCGCCGTCAAATCCGTCATATCACCGAATTCTGTTGTAAAATAGTGCTGACACGCCCCCCGACATGCCCATGTTGGAGGGCGTGTACTTGGAAATGTTTGCCTATAAAAAGGCAGCTGCTGTATGAGTTCAGGGTTCCAAAAATCCGAACCATTTTGATGTATAAGGGCTGCCGTTAGAGCTGCTTTAGTGCTATGTAAGGATTCTCTTTCCCCCCTTTTTGAATTTAGTTTGTTTAAGCTCCTGTAATCAACTTCTTTTATTAATAAAATAGATATTTTTCTCATCCTTATATGCTCTGAATTTTCTCTAAAGGGCTCCTTTTCATCAATCTTATACACTTTCATGTTTTAAAACAAAAATGTTCTTGTTTTCTTTTCAATTATAACAAAATTTATAGCCGTTATTATGGCCGATTTCAATCTCAAAAAAATTTGTTAGACTTAGGATTTTCATGCTTTAAAATGCGTTCTTATGAACTTGTAAAACATTAAAAAAGTAGTTTTCATCCCTCTCAACTTAGCATTTACTTTGTTTTAATTATAAAACCGATGCTTCTGTTTTAGCTTACTCCCACTTTTTAAATCATTTTACAAGACTATAGGAATGTATAAATTGTTATTTTTATTTTTCATCAACTTTCATTTTAAGTAATTACAAAAAACTATTTTCGCTCGAACAATTTTTATTTTCACTTTTTAAGCATTTCTATCAAAATCTAACGGTAAAAATGTAAACGTTTTAATTTTTCGGGCACTTGCCTTTCTCACTTTAATTTGAAAACTTTTTACTCAAACAATTTTTATTTTGCCTTTTTATGCATTTCTATTGCATTCCACCGGTAGAAATGCAATCATTTTAATTTTTCGATAACTTTGATTTTTGCAATTATTTTAGCCCGAGTGCGTGAGTGTATGAGATAATCTTTATCGTCTTAGTTAATTCATGCAAGTGTGTGTGTGTTTATTCAAGTAGAGTGCGTGTGTTGTTTTTATTTTTCTGCCTACTCATTTGAGTTAATTGGCTGGATTTTATTCAAGTAGAGTGCGTGTGTTGTTTTTATTTTTCCGCCTACTCATTTGAGTTAAATGGCTGGTCTGTATTTTCAGTCCTACTCGTTTGAGTAGGACTTGTAATTTGCATTCTTTATTTTTCCGCCTACTCACTTGAGTTAAAAGGCTGGATTTGATTTTCCGCCTACTCGCTAGGAGTTAAATGATCGGACTTTATTTTGATGTAAATATTTAAGAAAGCCCTGTAATCACATTTATTTTCTCCTACTCGTTTGAGTAGGACTCGCTTTCATTTCAGTCCTACTCGTTTGAGTAGGACTTGCAAATTTTCAGCTTTAATTTTCCGCTCCCACTCGTTTGAGTGAGACCTGCAAATTTCACTTATGCACTTTTCAGCTTTTATTTCCCGCCCCTACTCGTTTGAGTGGGACCTACATATGTCAATTATGCAATTTTCTCTTATGTGTAACTTAGTTTTATTTCTTTCTTTTGTTATGTGTTTGAATGAGTGCGGGTGTGTTTATTTGTAATAACTTTTCTAAAATTAGATTATTTTGCTTTTCTTCTTATTTTCTTTATAACCTTTTAGCGAATAGTTTAGGATGCTCGCATAACCAAACATATAAGTTTTCCCCATTCCGATGAGTGGCTAATTGTTTTTAGCCCGCGGTATCGAAGAGCTTTGGGATCTAAAATGTTTTAAATAACCAAATGTCTAATTTTTCAATTTAATTTAAAACTTAAGGTTTACCCCGGGTTAACGACGCGTAGACCCACATATCGATGTGTGTGCTCTATTTCAGTTATCCATACACTAGCTAGCCGAGAGGCCGTGCGTATGGACAGATCACCCCTGGGTAAATAGAGTTCTGCACTAACCCTCGAGAGAGGAGGCGCGCTAACTCTGCCGGATTGGGTGCCCCACCCAATAGCGGGGTTCTTAGCGTACTGCAGGCATTAAGGGGAATCCTTCGTCGGAAGAGTGCCCGGTCGAATAGCCTAATGTCTTGGTGAGCGATATTCCTAGAGATAGGTGAGCTCATTATTTTGAACCTCCACGGCCAAGTTTCCGCATTAATTAAATTGAAACTTTAGATATCTAGTTATTCAAATCTATTTTTAATCCTAACGCAATTAGATATCGGTAGTTATCTCTTCATCGACTATTTTCTTAAAATCTATTTTCGTTCCTATTTTACTTAAAACCCTCAACTTCTATTTCGGTAAAATAATAGTGTTTTCGAAGGAGTAGGGGTAATCAACCCGTTCCCGGGAATAATACGACCTCGGTATTCTCCTGAATATTGAGTACTACTTGCGATAGGTGCACTTGCCTCATCTAGCAAGCCCGCGGCGATTGACTCACCGAACCAACCACAGTAAGAGTCTGTTCGCGGGCGCAATCAAGTTTTTGGTGCCGTTGCCGGGGAGTTCTCTTTGAATTGTTATTCCGAATCCACACTCTATTACTTTTACCTCTATTTCTAAAAACTAGAAAAAAAACTTAAAACTTTTCTTCAAAATCCAAAAAAAGAAGTTAATTTTCTGCTTTCCCTTTTAGGGTGTATGACCCGTGGACAGCCTTCGGAGTCTGAAAATTTGGATTTTGATCCGGAGATCGAACGCTCTCTTGCGTGTATTCGGTCTCAACGCCGAAATCCCTCTTTTGATCCCGAAGAATCCATCGGAGAACCCTCTGCCATTGCTATGGCCGACCCCAATCCGAACGCGGCCCTTGAGCGTACAATGTCATATTACGCCCGGCCAAATTTGGACGATACTGGGTCCAGTATTGTTCGCCCGACGGTGGCGAACAATAATTTTGAGATCAAATCGAGCATTATCCAAATGATCCAAAACATCGTGCAGTTCGATGGACAGCCGGATGAGGACCCGAACGTTCATTTGTCTAGTTTTTTGGAGATTTGCGACACTTTTAAGATTAATGGCGTCACTGATGATGCCATTCGTTTGCTCCTTTTTCCATTCTCCCTCAGATCCGAAGCTAAGGTGTGGTTGAATTACCTCCCATGAGGATGTATCACCACCTGGGCCGAGCTTGCGGAGCGGTTCTTAACGAAGTATTTTCCGCCCGCCAAAACTTCAAAGTTGCGGGCGGACATTTCTTCGTTCGTGTAGAACGATTCTGAGTCTCTTTTTGAGACTTGGGAGCGGTTTAAGGAATTCCTCCGCAAGTGTCCGCACCACGCGCTGCCTGCGTTGTTGCAGGTCCAAATCTTCTACAATGGGCTTAATTATTAGATGCGTCAAATGATTGACGCGGCTGCCGGGGGTACCTTGAATAATAAGACCCCCGAGGCTGCCCAAGCTCTTATTGAAGAGATGGCTATGAACGCCTACCAATGGAACGTCCCTCGGGGACGTCCCAAGCAGGCGGCCAGCCTCTTCGAAGTGGATGCCACTGCCCACTTAGCCCTTCAAGTTGAAAGGCTGACGAAGCAAGTGGCGGAGATGTCTGCTGCCTCCACCACTCCTCCTTAGGCAATTACCCCTAATGCCGGCGTAGCAAATGAATTCGTAGACTACGTGGGAAATGCTGGGCGACCCTCCTTCAACCCCAATAACAACCCTTATAGCAATAACTATAATCCGGGTTGGAGGAACCACCCCAACTTCTCATGGAGCAATCCGAATAATGCGCAGCGCCCCCCCCCCCCAATTCTTTCGCGCCTGGATTTCTGCCACCTCCCCCTCTTCCAAAACCCTCCCCGATGGAGGATAATTTTTCTAAATATATAGCTTCCAACGAGTCAAATATCCGGAACATCACCGGATCGCTAAAAAACTTAGAACTCCAGGTTGGTCAGCTAGCGCGAATGATGTCCGAGCGTGTGCTCGGGGCACTGCCGGGAAACACGGAGCCCAATCCGCTGGAAAATATCAACGCTATAACCCTCCGTAGCGGAAAGGAGGTGATCGATCCAAAACGGACCGATCCTCAGGTACATATTTCACCTCCGACCGCTCTTCCCCCTTCTTTGGTTACGCCGCCTTTACAAATTTTAACTGAAAAAATTATTAAAAAGCCCTTGCCGTATCCGCATAAACTTAATAGTGAGCGTAAGGACGCGCAATTTGAAAAATTTATTTTATTATTAAAACAAATTCATATTAATGTTCCCTTCTGCGAGGCAATCTCTCAGATGCCTAAATATGCGAAATACTTAAAACAACTTCTTTCCAATAAACAAAAATTAGAAAATATTTCGCATATTTTGCTTAATGCTGACTGCTCAGTGGCTCTTACTAATAAATTGCCCCTAAAAAGAAATGACCCGGGTCGGTTCTCCATCCCGTGCCTTTTTGGCAATATATTAGTAAAATACGCTCTTGCAGATTTAGGCGCGAGCATTAATTTGATGCCGTTCTCGCTCTTTCAAAAGTTAGGTTTGGGCACTCCGGCCCCTACTAAAATGCGAATCCAACTAGCGGATCGCTCGGTTAAGTTTCCCGTCGGGGTCGTGGAGGACGTACTTGTCCGAGTTGATAAGTTTATCTTTCCGGTTGACTTCGTCATCTTGGACATCGAGGTGGACAGTGATGTACCAATTATACTCGGTCGCCCTTTTCTCGCTACCTCCCGCGTATTAATTGATGTTAGTAACGGTCATCTCCTCCTTCGGGTAGGCGATGACGAAGTTACTTTCTCTATTAATCCCTCCATAGGAGACTCATCATCGAGCGATGACTTTTGTTATAATTTAGACACATATATCGGAGATTGTTCTTCCCCTATTTTTGAGTCTACTTTTTTACACGACGATATTTATGCGCTCGAAAATTTTAACTGCGATGAGGATACCTCTATAGACTTGCCTTTCGAACCAATTGGTAAGAAAGACCTAGGAATTAAAACCTTGTTAGAAGAACCGCCCTGCCTTGAACTCAAACCCCTACCTGATTCACTCAAATACGCCTTTTGGGGGAAAGTTGATACACTCCCTGTTATCATTTCTTCGCATTTGAGCGAATCAGAGACTTCTGATTTATTGGGAGTTTTGCTTAAACATCGCCACGCAATTGCTTGGAAAATTTCTGATTTCAAAGGGATTAACCCGTCTTTCTGCACCCATAAGATTTTCCTTCTCGATAATTGCCACAAAACTATTCAGCCGCAGCGACGTCTTAACCCAAACATGAAAGACGTCGTTAAGGCCGAAATTATTAAATTATTAGACGCGGGGATTATTTATCCCATATCAGATAGTACGTGGGTTAGTCCCATTCACGTGGTGCCCAAAAAGGGCGGTCTTACCGTAGTGGAGAATGAGCACAATGAACTCGTGCCAACTCGTACTGTTACGGGTTGGCGGGTGTGCATCGATTATAGAAAACTAAATGACGCCACCCGTAAGGATCATTTCCCACTACCATTTTTAGACCAAATTTTAGAGCGTTTGTCCGGTCATCCGTATTTTTATTTTCTCGATGGACTATCGGGGTTTTTCCAAATCCCCATTTCCCCCGATGACCAAGAGAAAACAACTTTTACCTGCCCATTTGGTACCTTCGCATATCGAAGAATGCCATTTGGCCTCTGCAACGCGCCCGCTACATTCCAAAGATGTATGTTGGCGATCTTTGGCGAGCTGGTAGGAGATATTATGGAAGTCTTTATGGATGACTTCTCTGTTTTCGGAAGCTCTTTCCCGTCCTGTCTTAGTAATTTAGATCGTGTCCTTCAGCGATGCGAGGACACGCATCTTGTTTTAAATTGGGAAAAATGTAACTTTATGGTTCGAGAAGGTTTGGTTCTCGGCCATATGATTTCGTCTAAGGGGATGGAGGTCGATAAGGCCAAAGTTGAAATTATAGAAAAACTTCCCCCGCCTTCCAACGTTAAATCTATTAGGAGTTTCTTAGGGCACGCGGGCTTTTATAGACGTTTTATTCAAGATTTTTCAAAAATAACAAAGCCGCTAACTCGCCTCTTGGAAAAGGTATCAAATTTTGTCTTTGATAGTGAATGCGAGTCTGCATTTAATTTCATAAAACAAAGACTTATCAATTCACCTATTTTAGTGGCGCCCGATTGGACCCTTCTGTTCGAAATTATGTGCGACGCTAGTGATATTTCCGTAGGAGCCGTTCTTGGCCAACGTATAAACAAATATTTTCATCCTATTTACTACGCTAGCAAGACACTCACTTCCGCACAAGGAAATTATACGACAACGGAAAAGGAACTTTTAGCCGTCGTTTTTGCTTTCTATAAGTTTCGCTCGTATATAACGCTATCCAAAGTTATCGTATTTACCGACCATTCTGCCTTAAAATATTTGTTAGCGAAAACGGACGCCAAACCCCGCCTTCTTCGATGGATCCTCCTCTTGCAGGAGTTCGATTTAGAGATCCGGGATAAGAGGGGCGCGGAAAATTTAGCCGCCGATCACCTGTCCCGCTTAGAAAATCCCACTGCGGAAGCGCTCGTCGAATCTGACATAAATGACAGATTCCCCGAGGAACGCCTCCTAGCCATAACTACTAGTTATTCTTCCCCGCCTTGGTTCGCAGATTTTGCAAACTATTTAGTTGCGAGGATACTTCCAAAAGACTTTTCAAGACAGCAAAAGAAGAAATTCTTTTCTAACTTGAAATATTTCTTTTGGGAGGACCCTTTTCTTTTTCGTATCTGCGCGGACCAAGCGGTCCAAAGATGTGTCGCGGGTGTGGAGTGCACGCAAATCCTTAGGCACTGCCACGAGGGTCCGGCTGGTGGGCATTATCAAGCTAACCGGACCGCGCGGAAGGCGCTAGAGGCGGGCTTCTTTTGGCCCACTCTATTCAAAGACGCTCACAATTTTGTGCGCGCATGCGATAGCTGTCAGCGGTCAGGTAACATCTCTCGTCGCGACGAGATGCCCCAAAACATGTTTTTAGAGTGCGAAGTCTTCGATTTATGGGGCATAGATTTAGTCGGCCCCTACCTCCGTTTTTCAAAAATATGTATATTTTAGTAGCGGTCGACTACGTATCAAGGTGGGCGGAAGCGCAAGCTCTCCACACCAACGATGAGCGAGTCGTTGTTACATTTCTTAAAAAGCTATTTTCTCGCTTCGGCACTCCGCGCTCTATTGTAAGCGATAGGGGGACGCATTTCTGCAACACCCAGATGGCTAAGACGTTAGCTAGATACGGCGTCACGCACAAACTTGCCACCCCCTACCACCCACAAACTAGTGGCCAAGTAGAGGTAGTAAATCGGGAGATAAAGCGCATATTAGAGAAAACCGTTTCACTTAATAGGAAAGATTGGTCCATCAAACTCGACGATGCGTTGTGGGCTTATCGTACCGCATACAAAACCGTAATTGGTTGTACGTCGTATCGATTAGTGTACGGCAAAGCATGTCATCTACCCGTAGAATTAGAACATCGCGCACTTTGGGCTTTAAAACATTTAAATCTCGACGCTAACTTAGCCGCCCAAAATAGAAAACTGCAACTAAACGAGCTCGATGAATGACGTGCCAACGCTTACGAGAGCAATAAGTTCTATAAGGAGCGTTCTAAGTTTTATCACGACCGAAAACTCAAGCCCCAAAAAACTTTTTCTCCGGGCGATCTTGTCCTTCTTTATAACTCACGACTTAGACTTTTCCCCGGGAAACTTAGATCACGTTGGTCCGGCCCCTTCAAAGTTGAAGAGGTTTGGCCTTATGGGACCGTACTCGTCTCCCACCCGGATAAAGGCTCGTTTAAAGTGAACGGTCATCGCTTAAAATTATACATAGCAGGCGATCCTGTGGGCGGTAATTTCGAATCCATAAGCCTCCTAGATATATAAACTGCCAACATAGTCAAGCTACGCGACTATAAACAAAGCGCTCCTGGAAGGCACCCCATGTTTATCTTTTTCGCTATCTCTTTACCTTTTTCTTTGCTATCTTTCTTCCTAATGTAGGGTTCCTAAACTGCGCCTTCCCCACCTCCTATCAGGGAAGTTTCTACCCCCCATCTCTTTCTTTTCTTTGTATATATTATCTTACCTGTTTTGTTCCGCATACTTACGTTACAATATTGGGTACAATGTTGGACTTAAGTATGGGGTTGTTTTCTCGGTTTCTTTTTCATATTTCTATTTTCTGCACTGTATTTCTATTTTCTTCACTTTCTTTCTATTTTCTGCACTTTAAACATAAAAAAAATATTTGAAAAAAAACCCTATAAAAATAACAAAAACATAAAAATTTTTTGAAAACAAAATCCCAAAAACCTAAGTTTTTTTCTGTCTTTCAAATGTTTTTGTTTTATGTCTTTTTAAACCAAAAATCCCAAAAAAATTGTAAAACAAAAAAATTCAAAAAAATTATAAAACAAAAACTTCAAAAAAATTATAAAACCAAAAATCCCAAAAAAATTGTAAAACAAAAAAATTCAAAAAAATTATAAAACAAAAACTTCAAAAAAATTATAAAACCAAAATTCCAAAAAAAATTTCTGTTTTCATTTTGTAAAAATCTGTGTAAATATTTTTGTAAATAATCTTCTCTCTCCCCCCTTCCTTTTCTTTCTCATTCTTGTACATACCGTCTCTTTTTCTCGCATTTTCCGCAAAACCTTAAAAATCTAAAAAAGATAATAAGTTCACTAAACTTCAAAAAAAAGGGAAAACTAAACAAAAATTCAAAAAAAGTTTTGAGTAAACCAAAACCAAAATACAAAAAAAAGAGATAATAAATAAAAAAACAAAAAAAAATGATGAAAAAAAAACTCTAAAAAAACCAAAAAAATATTTTGAAACATATAAATCAAATATAGCATCCTTAATTTTCTTGTTATCCAAAAATTTTGCTTTGAGTTTATTTATATGTGAATTTTATTAATTCTTTGTTTGTTATTCATTTGTTAATTATTGATTGAAAAATTTAAATATTCGGGGTTAAGTTTTAAAGAATTCATTATGCTTTGTTAAAAATAGCGAACTCGTTTTAGACACTACTTCTAATTTTTCATTGATAGGAGCACGTGTATTTTGTTAGAAAATAACGATTATAGGATTCAATTATGTTTACTTTTATCTTTCTGAAAAATTGGAACTTACAATTTATTAAGGTTGCTCTCAAAATTGTTTTTTAATAAAAAAAAATCTAGTTTTCTTTTCTCACCTTCCCTATCATGACCGACTTGTCATGATAAAATTGTTATCCTTAAAAGATCTTGTGTCAATGGGAATAAGATTTCGTTCCGTAAACATAGGCACCCAATAGATTAAAAAGATTATATGATATGGAGTTAGAGAATAAAATTCATTACTCCTACACATATACATTGGGTTAAATTTTATTATGAAGTTGAAAAAAAATCGATATTAGGAAAATAAGATTTTGTTTTCCTAATATTCCAAAAAAAAACATGGAGGTTCGAGAAAAAATTACCTCGCCTCAAAAATCAAAACCCTCTTCATAAACCAACATCAACCCTCTTACCCAATTTCACGATTCTAGATTTAATTCAACAATCTTTTTGAGAGCATAATTTGTAAATTGCATTATTTCCAATAAAACTCCTATAGGCTAAAAGTTCATATAATTCCAAACATTCTTGTTAATCTAACCATTACACTTATTGCTTTCTATTTGATTATATCAAGAAGTCTTTTGGCCAAAACTTTTGTGTTATTTAAATCATCTTCATAAATTTAGGACTTAACTCTTACACCCCATTTATTTATTTACATCTCTCTTATAATTAATTAAGCGATAGCTAAACTTAGAGTTTTTTTTATTCCTTATAAGTTCATCTCAAACTTTTGCTCTGGAATATCAAAAGCTTAAGTATGGGGGTATTTGATGAATTGTAAATATACCTATTTTTATGTACATTACTTAAGTCGTTTTAATTAATTTTTGTCATTTCTACTTGTTTTTATTCAATAAAATGCTCCTATTTTTGTAAATATTATACTAACTTGTTTTATTTTATTTGTCAGGAAAAAAATCAAAATCTGCAAAAAAATGTCATGTCACGCCCGTGACAATTCATCACGCCCGTGACCAGGGCATGACAGCTCAAAATCCCGAGAAGAAGCCAATTTTGAAGAGAAAAGCCTGACACGCATGTGTTCAATGATTCAACACGCCCGTGTCAATCCGACACAGGGTGTGACCAAGCCGTGTCCATCCCGCTCGATGATTTCAACTCGACGTTCGTCGACCCAAGAGGGACACGCCCGTGTCCGATGTGCGACAAGCCCGTGTCAGCCAGACACGCCCCGTGCCAGCCAGGTCACCGTTTCGCGCTCAACGTTCGTCGAACCCAAGAGGGACACGCCCGTGTCTGATGTGCGCCACGCCCGTATCAGCCCGACAAACTGCCGCTGGCGAATCCCGAAGTCAACAACGCCTTTAAGCGCCGAACGACACGCCCACCGTCACGCCCGTGACCTGGGGCGTGACCGCCGCATTTTCGGCCGGAAAGTCAAACCGCCGTCAAATCCGTCAGATCGCCGAATTCCGCTGTAAAATAGTGCTGACACGCCCCCCGACACGCCCGTGTCGGAGGGCTTGTACTTGGAAATTTTTGCCTATAAAAAGGCAGCTGCTGTATGAGTTCAGGGTTCCAAAAATCCGAAACCATTTTGATGTATAAGGGCTGCCGTTAGAGCTGCCTTAGTGCTATGTAAGGATTCTCTTCCCCCCCCCCTTTTTGAATTTAGTTTGTTTAAGCTCCTGTAATCAACTTCTTTTATTAATAAAATAGATATTTTTATCATCCTTATATGCTCTGAATTTTCTCTAAAGGCCTCCTTTTCATCAATCTTATACACTTTCATGTTTTAAAACGAAAATGTTCTTGTTTTCTTTTCAATTATAACAAAATTTATAGCCGTTATTATGGCCGATTTCAATCTCAAAAAAATTGGTTAGACTTAGGATTTTCATGCTTTAAAATGCGTTCTTATGAACTTGTAAAACATTAAAAAGGTAGTTTTCATCCCTCTCAACTTAGCTTTTACTTTGTTTTAATTATAAAACCGATGCTTCTTTTTAGCTTACTCCCACTTTTTAAACCATTTTACAAGACAATAGGAATGTATAAATTGTTATTTTTATTTTTCATCAACTTTCATTTTAAGTAATTACAAAAAAATATTTTCGCTCGAACAGTTTTTATTTTCGCTTTTTAAGCATTTCTATCAAAATCTAACGGTAAAAATGTAAACGTTTTAATTTTTCGGGCACTTGCCTTTCTCACTTTAATTTGAAAACTTTTTGCTCAAACAATTTTTATTTTGCCTTTTTATGCATTTCTACTGCATTCCACCGGTAGAAATGCAGTCATTTTAATTTTTCGATAACTTTGATTTTTCCAATTATTTTAGCCCGAGTGCGTGAGTGTATGAGATAATCTTTATCGTCTTAGTTAATTCATGCAAGTGTGTGTGTGTTTATTCAAGTAGAGTGCGTGTGTTGTTTTTATTTTTCCGCCTACTCATTTGAGTTAATTGGCTGGATTTTATTCAAGTAGAGTGCGTGTGTTGTTTTTATTTTTCCGCCTACTCATTTGAGTTAAATGGCTGGTCTGTATTTTCAGTCCTACTCATTTGAGTAGGACTTGTAATTTTCATTCTTTATTTTTCCGCCTACTCATTTGAGTTAAGTGGCTGGATTTGATTTTCCGCCTACTTGCAAGGAGTTAAATGGTTGGACTTTATTTTGATGTAAATATTTAAGAAAGCCCTGTAATCGCATTTATTTTCTCCTACTCGTTTGAGTAGGACTCGCTTTCATTTCAGTCCTACGAATTTGAGTAGGACTTGCAATTTTCAGCTTTAATTTTCCGCCCCCACTCGTTTGAGTAGGACCTGCAAATTTCAATTATGCACTTTTCAGCTTTTATTTCCCGCCCCGACTCGTTTGAGTGGGACCTACAAATGTCAATTATGTAATTTTCTCTTATGTGTAACTTAGTTTTATTTCTTTCTTTTGTTATGTGTTTGAATGAGTGCGGGTGTGTTTATTTGTAATAACTTTTCTAAAATTAGGTTATTTTGCTTTTCTTCTTATTTTCTTTATAACCTTTCAGCGAATAGTTTAGGACGCTCGCATAACCAAACATATAAGTTTTCCCCATTCCGATGTGTGGCTAATAGCTTTTAGCCCTCGGTATCGAAGAGCTTTGGGATCTAAAATGTTTTAAATAACCAAATGTCTAAATTTTCAATTTAATTAAAAACGTAAGATTTACCCCGGGTTAACGACGCGTAGACCCACATATCGATGTGTGGGCTCTATTTCAGTTATCCATACGCTAGCTACCCGAGAGGCCGTGCGTATGGACAGATCACCCCTGGGTAAATAGAGCTCCGCACTAACCCTCGAGAGGGGAGGCGCGCTCACTCTACCGGATTGGGTGCCCCACCCAATAGCGGGGTTCTTAGCGTACTGCGGGCATTAAGGGGAATCCTTCGTCGGACGAGAGCCCGGTCGAATAGCCTTAATGTCTAGGTGAGCGATATTCCTAGAGATAGGTGAGCTCATTATTTTGAACCTCCACGGCCAAGATTCCGCATTAATTAAATTGAAACTTTAGACATCTAGTTATTCAAATCTATTTTTAATCCTAACGCAATTCGATACCGGGAGTTATCTCTTCATCGAATATTTTCTTAAAATCTATTTTCGTTCATATTTTACTTAAAACCCTCACCTTCTATTTCGGTAAAATAATAGTGTTTTCGGAGTAGTAGGGGTAATCAACCCGTTCCCGGGAATAATACGACCTCGGTATTCTCCCAAATATCGAGTACTACTTGCGATAGGTGCACTTGCCTCATCTAGCAAGCTCGCGGCGATCGACTCACCGAACCAACCACAGTAAGAGTCTATTCGCGGGCGCAATCAAGTTTCTATCCGCCCGGTTACCTTCTGGGATCCACCCGCTTGCAGAGCATAAGCCGCCCTGGCTAACCGGCACTGCTGTCCGTGTAGTCCGCGCAAACAGAACGCCCAGGCCGCCACAAAACAAGCTGTCTACACCAGCCCCGCCGACCTGGCTGCCCGCCAACCCTGTCAGCATAGTCCGCGCGGATAGGTTGCCCAAGTCTTCCGTTCACCCACTTTCACTTCACAATTTTCAACAATTATTCTCTTCAAAGTACTTATTTCTATAAAGCTTTTACTATGAGTGATTTCTCTAGATGGTTGTCTGAGGAGATGTTTGAATGCACAGAAAAGTTTGCTCGATTTCAAGGTGATCTAGTCTACATGATGTTTTTTTTCATCTTTTTGAAGCCTAATTAACAAAAGTAATGTTAAAAAAAGGGGTTTTGATATTAAAATGTTATCCTATTGTTGTTTTCTCTCCAAATAATTTCAGCCATTCATGGACCAAATTGGAGATCGCATTCCTCTTACGAAGACATTAGTGAAAGAGGTATGCCATTGTCAAGCTGCCGCACCCTTCACAATTTCTATGCGATGCATGTAGACTTCAGCTTGCACTTATTTGTCTTTGAAATTTACTAGTGTTTAAAATACTGCATAAGGTAAAAAAAAGGATCCACGTATTGAGCATCGACTCTTTCTCAGGCACCGTGTAATTTTCAAGGATCCAACTGAAAACAACACAACACATGCGACAGCCAGCTGAATGCTTATTCGAGTTTCTTTTTAACTGTTTGAAGCTCGTTCGTATATTTTTAACTGTCTGTTGTTGTTTTATTTTCTCTTATGAATGAGTTATGTTTGGGTGTTTAAGAACATGCAAAGCTATGTTTGGGTGTTAATGAACCTGATTGTTTGGAATTCCACCTATGCGGGAGGATGGTTAATTTCCAAAACTCTGTATTTATACAAATGTTATAAGCTAAGCTGCTGGATCTTCCTTATATTAATGTCACTTCTTATCTTCATTAGATGGTTTTGTGCAATCATTACATTATATTATTGTCTTTAAAAATATGTTTGGAAAAGCTGTTTTTTTGCTCAAGCAACTGTTGGCATGAATTGTATTGTGTCATCTGGTGTATTACAAGAAGAAACATGTATTATCGCATGATTCTGATTGAATGTACGACATGTAAAAATTTGTAATTCACGAAAAACGGGAAATCAAGCGTAGGAACACCCAACCAATCCGAGTCAAAGCAAACCAAAAGCCAATAGAAGAGAAAGAATCTTGTACTATCATAAACAGTTTACAAGGCAAGACATACATGGCGAGACATGATTCGACAATATACCCGATGAAAGCAGAAAAAATATAAGGCAGGAAACTAGCCGCGGCACTCATAGAGTAACCGTCGGCACATCTGCTAACCGCTACGGAGTCCGTTGAAACCGTTAAGTCGTTAAACCGCTACCTAGCCACGCGGACTACCCGTTATTCCGAAGCTAAGAAAACTCTAACCGCTCATCTGCAAGACGCCTAACCGCGAGGTCGCCTAGCATACAGAGTCAAGCAAACAGCTGCTGCCAAACTGAACAAGCCGCCAGATGCGGATAGCTTATTGAACTGGGAATGAAGTTGCAGAAGAGAAGACCGCATGGTCGCAAGCCGCAACCTACTGCTAACCGCTGGGTGCAAACCGCATAGTAGCACTGTCCCTAACCGAAGTTAGAACCAAGTCTTTGGCTTCTCAGTGCTATCCGCACAACCTGCGCAGCACAAACCGGTCAAACACTTAAAATTGCACGAATAGAAAACTTTGTTCGTAGCAACTGCCCAAGTCCACTTACTGTTCACTTGGTATATGATTGATGTAACAGGGGCGGGGGAGCGGGGGTGTCCTATTTATTGGCACGAAGAGAAGTGTGATCACCGCCCTAACTGATAGAATCACCACCCTATCTCACGGCGTGCACCAAGAGTATTTACCAAGCCGCAGATATACAACCAGACCGCCGCAACTAGGCAACACAACTAGTGCACCAAGGTCGTACCACCAAGGCCGGATACCAAGACAATCTGTCTTGTTGGCAAGGCAATGCCAAACTTGATCGCCATACAGCCGGACTCTGTGAATACCGCCCCTGTCTGCCCACCTGCGGACACAGATCTAGTCCGCACGAGCTTGTGGACACCACTCTAGTCTGCATACCCTGAGCCCGCAGGCAGAGCACACAATGCTGACAACTGCCGAGCTCGACGTACAGAGATATCAGTCAGCATAAACCGCGTGATCTCCCGGACTGAGCTAGTACGCATTAACCGGCGAACTCCGATACCAGTCCGCTCAAACCAGAGAACACAGTAGTTATTACCAACCGCGCCACCAGAGCTAGACCAAGGCACACGCCATGTCGATCTCTAGAGCTCTAGTCTAGTTCGCAACCAAGACTCTGCGAACTCCATATGAATCTGCTCCTCGCCTGCATTGCCGAGCTCTGCGGATAACAACTATATCCGCCCGATTACCTTTTGGGAACCAACTGCCCGGTGAACACAAGACGGCCTGGCAAACTGCCACTTTTGTACGCAAAGACTTCACGAACAAACCACCCAGGCCGCCAGAGCGCAAGCTAACTTCAACACCATTGCCGACCTAGCTACCCGCCAGTCCTGTTTGCACAGACCGCGTGAACATGCCCCACAAGCCGCCACTTTCTCTTCATAATTTTCAACACTCCCCCTCGAAGTGAGAAGTGGTAACCAGCCCCATCAGTCCCCGTAACCGTGTAGATGTCACCTTATATAGCGCCTTCGAGAAGATATCTGTAACATAGTTCTCGCTCTGCATATCAAAGACCATAAGGGATCCCTCCAGCATCTCCCTAAAGGAGTCATTCTTCCGTCCGCCTTCCGCTCCAGCTTTAACACCTACTTGAACATCACAGATGTAACACCATTAATCTTGGGCACAAGGTCACAAGCCTTGTCTCCCATGTGGACAGTCATCTCCTTATCCTTGGCACTTTCCACCTCCTTGACTCCAGTGATGCATTCACAGCTAGAAGGCTCGTGCTCGACTAGAGGTCCTGTAAATCTCCTTATTTTTCGATAATTATTTTAAGTTCCTTTAGTGGCGTATTTTTGATGTTATGGCATTACGTTGACGCGTAGTTAACGAACGCTGATGTCGGAGCGTGATTTTTCTCTTTGGTTTTTGAGGTTTTGACTTGGGAAAATAAGTGTGGTTGATTTTGAGCATGTTTAAGGAGTTTTCTTACGAACCAGGTTTATTTGGAGACACGGTCGGTTTTAGTAGGTTAATGTTGCTTTTAAACTTCGGGGAATTTTACCTGAGTTTGGTTTGTCGGATCCTGATTTCAAATTTGCCATTGTTTTGTAGCATCCGTATTTAGCCTTGGTGAGAATTTCATGGATATCCGAGATGATTCGGGTTTTCCGATCGTTTGGGCGTTTAGCTAATTATAATTATAATATTAATATATATTATATATATATATAAGCTAGTACAAATCGACGGAACCTATTCACCTTCTTCCCAAAGTCATCAGACCGAAAACGCGGAAGAAAGAAGGCGACGGTCATCATGAGGTTTCCGGCCGCTGCTGTAGTGTTTCCGGTGCGCGAAATCTTCGTCGGAGGGTAGATTCGGAAAGCTCTCGCCGAGATCTATGCATGCGCGGTAATTTTCCCCGTTTCATGGATTTTTGGCATTAGGTTTTTTGATCTTGACTCTGCTTTGCCCTGAAAAGATTCAGGATTTGTTGCCAAAGAGATCTTGTGGCCGATCCATTTAGCGGAGCGCTCCTAAGACCGAATTTCGGAATATTTGAGCCAAGTGGTGATTTCATTCCTCTTGCTAGTTCTTGTTTAGTTTTCCCCCTCTTGAATTTCCTCCTTAGCATATAGGTGTTGAAATCGAAAATTTGGTCTCCGTCGAGTTCACCGTTGGGGAAGGGGTGATCGCACACTTACTTCTCCCCCGCGAGCCAAAAAACTAAGGAAGTGGAACAAGGAATGGACCCAAGGGCTCGGCATGAAGGTCCCACCACACACCCGAAAGATTTTCAAGCGCTTCCCCACCTTAGCCAAAAGCCTAACTAACGCTACCTCGGAAAGAGCTAGAAGACAGAGGCACAAAATTGCATGACTTTTGAGGTACCCCCTTGGGTCTATTAATAGATTTCTAAAAATGGTCTGTCAACAGCTAATCCCCGTTGTTCTAAATGACTATACGTAGTCCAAATTGGTCTGCCAATAGTGTAACTCTGCTGTTCTGAATGGCTATTTGAACCGCCTACGAGGGTATCAAGGTAATTTTACCTATGAACCTTATTGCGAGAATGATCTGTTAAAGCACCACTTGGCGGAATGGTTTAATGCCGGGAGCATAACGCATTCGCTGTCATGAAGCTCCCTAGGGAGGAACTCAAAATTTCGGCAGAGTTTCGTCTAAAATATCGCAATCTCACAACTGAGAAATTGTCATCCAAACCTGCACAAGCATAAAACGCAGCAACATCAAGACTTAGACATTCATTATATGTAGACTACGGAGGGTTCACAAAGCCATTCAAGTTAATACCAAGGTGATAGGCCAAGGTCCTCACAAGCGAAAGGAACCCACACGGTTCGGTCGAGCGATGTTGTACCAAAAGAGAATCCACCAAAATGCAAAAATTCAAACAAGGGTGGTTCTCTCCCAACAAAATAAAACGAGGGCCTCCATGCCTCACGAACTTAAATGGAAAAAGGGAAACACCAACAAGATCTATGAAGAAATTAAACACGAAATTCTAGCATTTCACAGGCCACGCAACACGCATATGCCACAAGATCTATCAAGAGGGAAATCACAATAACTAGTGGATGAATGTTCGTTACCCCGCACGGCTATCGACGAGTATGAAAGGATTATTCCTTTCCAATTCCACCGGAGCCATGCCGGTTAGAGGGAAGCATGTTGCCTTCCTTGTATCACGCCGGAGGATATGCCGCCCAAATTATGGAAGGTGCGCCTTCGGTCGCAGGTTCCAAGAGGAGAGAAATTTCAGATCTCGTAAGAGGGGAGAAAGGGGGCTGCTTGGTTTTGGGGAGGATGAGAGGATGGCGGTCGAATCTTGGAGAGGATGTAAGAGGGCTGCTTGGATCTAGAAGAGAAGAGAGTGACCAGCCTTAATAAGGGGGAGGAGGTGGCCGACGACCAAGAGGAAGAGGAGGATAACTATGGAAGAGTCACTGTTCGACAGGTCCACCGGTGTCACAACCCGCATTTCCTCAACGAGCACGTCGTATCAGAGCAAGAGGAAAAACGAGTGATGATGCCACGTCGTGCAGGGGATAACTGCACACGCTCAGGCAAACCTTTACACTTATTAGACTAGAGTAAAATCATCAGTTATATGCAAGAAAACCGTTGAGTTTGATGGTCGTATCCCTCGGCCTAGTAGAGCAAAATGTGGTTGTACGTGGCGGAGAATAATTTATGTTAGTTGTGATTTTTCCTATATGCACTCTAGATTTATTATACCATAGGAAATCGTCTGTTTTTATGAGGTTTGGAAATACGTCTTAGTTTACCAAAATATGTATGCCTGACATCGAATAGTAGATTTGGTTTAACTTTAAAATATCTAATGCAACCTAGCATAAATCCTTCCCAAGAGCAAGTAGATCTCATTTCATCCAAATGATTCATATTAGCAGTCTAGCATTCATATGTAGCAAGTAAAGAAAACCACCAATGGGCGCCAACAAGCTGACACGAACCCATTGAGGCGTATGTATGTCTGTACAATAAAGTAAAGAACTACCTCGCCCAACAAGCTCGGCAAGCTCCAAGTAAATTTCACCAAACTCTAGCCGCTCAACCGGCTACAACCTGCACCTAAGGTATTCAAGAAAGAACACCTCAGCAATCATCAAGGCTATAACATAGAGCATTAAGTTCATAAAATATGACGAAGAGGCTTACCGACCCCATAGCAATTTTCATATAAAACGAGTGGAAAGAACAGGGTGGAAACTAAGTGTCAAACACTACCAACCCAACGAGTAAAACACACCAAGTGCGTATAACAACCCTCATGCCCTGCCCAAACCTGTAGTAGCAACAAGACGACATATGCCAACACCATAACCGTATAACCTCACACGTCAAACACGTGCACTTGTGGTAGTGGTAAGTCATCAGTACTCAAGGGCTCAACGGTGGTAGCCCAGAAGTGCAACGCACCGGGCCAGATCGGGCCAAAACAGGTGCAACGCACCACAAAGCACAACCCCCCTCTGGGGCAATAAATGGTGGACACCAAGGCATTACCACACCGCCCCTCACAGAGCGAGCAAATGACACCACACACCAAATGCACGACGCGCTCAAAACTCTCCATAATCCAACCTCAACACACTCACTACATCGTTCCCAAACATGACCACAAATCACCCAAGTTATAACAAGCTTGATAGAGTTTGGGTATCTACTTCACCATAAGCGAACTCCACAAGTAACAGCGTCGACCAAACCAACAAGCTTATCATACCTTGATGAACAAGAAGGGTTCACATGAACAAGCAAAAAGTACATGAAGGAGGAAGGTAAAGCTACATGAATAAAATGAAGAAGTAGAGGCATAAGAAAGAATTGAGCATAGGGAAATTAGATAATTAGGCGGTAAGCATATAATATTTGAAGGAACAAGAGGATTTATGCTTGTGAGTACTAAACAAAAGTAAGAGTAACAAGGCTAACATATTTAGACAAAAGAGAGGTGCAAAACAAGAAGAACAAGCTAGTAAAATTGAAAGGGGAAAGCTAGCTAAACTTGCACAATCAAAGAACAAGAAAACAAGATTGGCAAGGGTGAAGAACACCGCTTGCCTGAACCGAGATGACACCGCGACGGCTGCTCCTCTCTTTCCTTCCCTTTCCTTAGCTTTTCTCCCTTGCTTTCTCTTTGAGAATGAAGAAGAAGGTGAAGAAAGGGATAAGTGAGGAGGAAGAATCTCTTTCTCGATCTTATATCTTCCAGAACAGTGCTGGACCATTTAATCCAGAATCAGAGAAATGAACGGCACAAAAAATGAAAAAATTGATTTTCGGCCTGGACACGTCCTGTGACACGCCCGTGTCACAGGACGTGTCACTTAAGCAGTGGGAAACCGCCACACCTCCAAACAGTACACAGCCTGTGACACGCCCGTGTCACAGGCCGTGTCACTGAACATGCCTATCTACACGGCTGTGTGACACGGCCGTGACACAACCCACAACACCCACAAAACAACCCTAGAAGGACGCGGCCTGAGGACACGCCCGTGTCCCAAGCCGTGTCACCCCTACTCGACACTCGTCGAGCGAACTTCGTCGAGCGAAGTTCGTCGACCGCGGGACACGCCCTGTGACACGCCCGTGTCACAGGCCGTGTACCCCTTCTCTCGACACTCGACACTCGTCGAGTGAATTTCATCGAGCAAAGTTTGTCGAGAGCGGGACACGCCCTGTGACACGCCCGTTTCACAGGTCGTGTACCCCTTCTCTCGACACTCGACACTCGTCGAGTGAACTTTGTCACCGAAATTCATCGAACACCCGGGACACTCCCTGTGACACGCCCGTGTCACAGGCCGTGTACCCCGACACGGCCTGGGACACGGCCGTGTCCCAGGCCGTGTCACCCAAATGCGCTCCAGGTCTTTGACATCTTACACCTCTCCCCTGCTATAAGAAACTGCAGCCATAATTTTGGCACCTGAGGGGGTAAAAACCAGCAAACATGCTTTTATCTACTAACTCCACATCTTCCATACAAAATGTCATACAATCAACCTGTTTTAGCAACACGACTCAGGTTCGAGAAAGTGCATGCATTCCCTAAGAGGCCTCACCGAGTCCCCAAAAATAGACTTCGGCTTGCTGGGGAACCGTGCAACTAGGCTACCAAAACTACCACTCGAAAGCATGCGTGAAAACCATGGTCAAACAATGGTCAGAGCCCACGCAACGCCCATCAAGTGTATGCAATCATTCAACGAAAAAACACCAATTCACATACCAGCTTAATCTATGGGAACAAATGAGGGTGAGCCGCCCTCATCGTTGACTCGAGCTCCCACGTCGCGCTTTCCACATTCTGATTTTTCCATAGCACCTTGACCATAGGATTTTCTTTTTCCGCAACACGCGATCTTGGGAGTCCAAAATACGGATGGGCATCTCTACATAAGAATGGTTCGGCACCAACTGCGGCACAAAGTCCAAAACTTGCTTGTCATTCCGCACACACTTTTGAAGTTGGCTGACATGAAACACGTCGTGAACACCAGGAAAGTTCACAGGTAACTCGACTTTGTAAGCGGATGCACCAACCCGCGCAAGAATTTTGAAGGGACCCACAAATCTTGGGTCTAATTTGCGCTCTTTTCCAAACCTTTTAATTCCAACCATTGGGGAGACTTTCAGGAAGACGAAATCCCCCACAGCAAACTCTAACTCTGACCTTCGCCGGTTGGCGTACTTTTCATATCGCTCTTGGGCGATCCGGAGCTTCTACCGAATAAGTCGTACGGCAACTTCCATGTCCTCGAGCGCCTCTGGGCCCAACAAAGGCCGCTCGCCAACCTCAGCCCAAAATAGGGGAGTCCGACATCGTCGCCCATATAAACCTTCGAACGGAGCCATTTGCAAGCTTTCTTGATAGCTGTTATTATATGTGAATTCCATAAGCCGCAAACGTTCATCCCATGCTCCGCCATACTCAAGAATGTAGCATCGAATCATATCTTCCACAATTTGGTTTAGCCGTTCCGTTTGTCCATTCGTCTGAGGTTGGTAAGCAGTGGAATACCTCAATTCCGTGCCCAAACCCTCTTGTAGATGCTTCCAGAAACGAGAAGTAAATCGGGAATCCCGGTCTGAAATGATATGGACTGGCACACCATGCAGTCGGATGATCTCGTTCAAATATAGCTCCGCTATTGTCTTCATCGGGTCGTTGATCTTAAATGGTATAAAGTGAGCACACTTGGTCAACCTATCCACGATCACCCATACAGAGTCATGTCCTCGTGGAGATCTTGGTAAGCCTATAATAAAATCCATTGAAATGCTTTCCCACTTCCATGTTGGAATCTCCAAGGGCGTCGACTTGCCACCAGGCCTCCCATGATCAGCTTTCACCCGCTTGCAGGTATGACATTCAGATACAAATTGCGCTATATATCTTTTCATTCCATACCACCAGACAATTTGTTTCAAATCACGGTACATTTTAGTTGAGCCTGGATGGTAGGCCATACTTGAGACATGTGCTTCCCTACACACCATATCTCGAATGTCTCCAACTGCGGGGATACAAAATCGACCGCGATATTTTAACGTGCCTGCGCCATCAATAGCAAAATCTGGTAATTCACTTTTTTCAGTCCGAAGAAATAAATGTAAAAGATCAGGATCCTACTTTTGATGTTGTCTTGCAAGCACCATCCATGAAGGTTCTTCTACTACCGAATGACGTTGTGGTTCATATCTTCCCACGGAAATATCCATCAATAGAAATTCCTCCACTAGACGGTCGGCTGAAAGATTAAATAATTTACCTGTCTTCCGACTCAAAGCATCGGCCACAATATTAGCTTTCCCGGGATGATACTGAATCTCCACATCATAATCAGCTATATATTCAAGCCATCGCCGTTGGCGCAGATTAAGTTCCTTTTGCGTGAAGATGTACTTCAAACTTTTATGATCCGTAAAGATTTTACACTGCGCGTCGTAAAGTATGTGTCTCCACAACTTCAATGCAAATATTAGCGCTGCGAACTCCAAATCATGCGTCGGGTAGTTCTTTTCATGACTTTTCAACTGCCGAGACCCATACGCAATCACCTTTTTGTCTTGCATTAAAACACATCCAAGTCCAACGTGCGATGCATCCACAAAAATCTCATAATCTATCCCTTCGGTCGGAAATATCAACACAGGAGCGGTACATAATCTGTTCTTGAGTTCAAGGAATGATTGTAACACCCCCTATCCGTCACATAGCATATAGCAGTAGGTCCGGCCGGGGCCCGACGCCGTAAGCCACAGACAGACCGGGTGGTTACTCATGGAAACCATCCAACCAATCAACGTCCTACACAGAGCATTCTAGCGGAAGCAGTTTATAAAAGTTGCAATAAAGAACCCAGCATTAAAGCATGAATGTCCACTAGTCCAAAATAGGAATGTATACAAATACCAACGTAAGCCTTAAGGCCTTACAAAATGTTTCACTTGATATTACATGATTTACAAACCACGGCATGCAGGCCGGTCATATATGAATAAAACAGTAAACACTTCCATTTGGGCCTTAGAGGGCCGGCTTCGCAAAAAGGGCTTTAGCCCGCTATTGGCCGCTTGGTCCAGCAGCACCTGCAAGCAACAAACCACCGCACGGTGGCAAAACAAGGCAACGGTCAGCAATGCTGACCAAATTATAACGATCCCTCCCCCAGCTCAGGGCGGCGATGCTCCTTCCCTGCATTTCATTAGCATAAGCGAGCAATATATATATCGGTGTGGGATTAACCCCAACCACATGACCGCGGGGATATTCCGCCACACAAGGGGGCCCACCGGGGTCAACACCCAAACCTGGAACGCGATGGGGAAAGCCCAAACATGCGGTCCCACACACACGTGTCATGCTGGCTAATATAATCTCAACACACCCCCGCAGCATGACAACCTGCTCTGATACCAAGTTAGAACCCGCCAACCCATTAGTTCATCTCAAAACCCAGGTGTTGAGATGAAGGGTGGCGGGGTACATGAACACAAAGGGGAGAAGTCTGCAGGCGGTGTGGGATTAACCCCAACCACATGACCGCGGGGATATTCCGCCACACAAGGGGGCCCACCGGGGTCAACACCCAGACCTGGAACGCGATGGGGAAAGCCCAAACATGCGGTTCCACACACACGTGTCATGCTGGCTAATATAATATCAACAATATATAGCCATTTCATCACAGACGTTGGCTCGCACGGCCACACGCCCCGTGCTCTCAGGGCACATTCTCGGTGAACCGGTCGATGTCACGTCAATTAAAGCCATAGACATTCCGGACTCACCACCGCCACTTTGACGGCCAAACCTATGAGCAATTTGTCTTCTCGGCCTGGGTCACGACAATTTAAGCCATCGACCTCCGAAGACCCTAATCTTTGCCAACGACAAGTGCCACGTGCCTTTAGGTCTCTTTAACCGAATGACATAGAACGGGTACGGTTACATCTAACCCGTGCTCACATCGCAACGACAATTTAAGCCATTTGCGGGGGTCAAACTTCCACCGAGTCCCATTTCCATCACAATTCACATAACCCGGTTATGTTCAAGTTGGCTCTCAGGCCACCAAGTTGGCAAGATCTCGTATCCGCCCAGTTTTCCGGGTGCACCTTTGGGTTAGTCCCAAATGCTCCTTGCTGCAATCTACCGCGTAGAAAACCCGAAAAACAATCAATAGCACGGAGTCTTCTCCGGCATTTATGCAATGCAACATCACCGATCCAGACCAACATGTCCGGGTAGGCTTCACACATCATGCCTATGTCCGTTCTCGCTTTCGGACTCTAAACAATGGGGACTTCACATATCTACCCGAAGGAACGCCTCCAACTCTCCGCAAACTCGCACGAGCGGGCTTCCTATGCAAAGAAGGAGAGCTACTCATGCTCAAGAAGAGAATCGTTACCCTAGCGTTCCTCTTTAGCGCCATTGAAAAGTAAGCGGATGAAAAGCACCGCACTAGCTTTGCCTCTGTGGATCCGGAGTCGGCTCGTGATTTGGAGCTTCGAATCTCCTCCAATGGCCGGATCTAGCTCCTTCTTCCTTCCTTGGCTCTCCACTCTCTCTAAGCTTTTAGAAAGATAATAACTTATGAAAAGTGAGGGTTTCTAAGTCCAATCCTGGGTATATCCCTTCAGGAACAACCCCCAACCGTTGGATCAACAATTAAAGAAATGAACGGCTTTGATTCGGGACTGAAATGCCCAATTTGGACCGAACACGGCCTGGCACACGCCCGTGTCCAGGGCCGTGTGCCTCATTCGTCGTCAAAATCGGCTCGCTTGGAACAACACACGGGTATCGAACACGCCCGTGTTCGACCTGACACGCCCGTGTTCCACCTAACATGGCTGTGTAGCCGGCCGTGTACCCACATCATTTTTCCCCGAAAACAACCCGAGCACTACACGGGTTCTAGGACACGCCCGTGTCCTTGCCCGTGTCACCTCAACACGCCTAGGCTCCAGGCCGTGGACACGGTCTCGACACTCGACACTTCGTCGAGCAAAGATCGTCGACCTGATGACACGGCCTTGGACACGCCCGTGTCCTAGGCCGTGTGCCTTGTCTCGACACAATGTCGAGACCAAAGTGTCGACTTCCCGAGACGAGTGTCGACACGGGTCGACACGCCCTGCGACACGCCCGTGTCCCAGGCCGTGTGCCATGTCTCGACACTTCGTCGAATGCAGAGTGTCGACTTCGCGGCTAAGTGTCGACACGGGTCGACACGCCCTGCGACACGCCCGTGTCGCAGGCCGTGTGCCCAGTCTCGACACAATGTCGAGACCAAAGTGTCGACTCCCCGGCTTAGTGTTGACACAGGCTTGACACGCCCTGGGACACGCCCGTGTCCCAGGCTGTGTGCCTGCAGCCAGAACCCAAAATTGGCCCAAAACATCCCCCGTCACTCCTTTGAGTTTCGGGGCATTACAACTCTCCGCCTCTTAAAAGAATTTCGTCCTCAAAATTATATAAAGGAAAGACATGTACAAAACCAAAATTTGTACCTGAGCGGAACAACTCCGGATATTCGTCAAGCATAGTCTGCTCTCTCTCCCAAGAGAGCTCCTCACGACCGCAATTGTCCCACCGGACCTTGACCATCCTGATCTCTTTATTGCGTAGCCGCTGGACCTCCGAGTCCTCAATCCGCACGGACCTGACCTTTGTCGTCAGCACACTATCCACCGGCACATGATCAACCGCGATCACTTGCGTAGGCTCTTGCACCGCCTTTCGAAGCACCAAAATATGGAATACGTCATGTAAACCACAAAGCTCCACTGAAAGCTTCAACCGATAGGCCGCTTCACCAACTCGCTCCAAAACCTCAAACGGTCCAAGGTACCTCGGGCTTAGCTTTTTCAATCGCCGCACCCGCGAGACACCCTTGAATGGCATGATCTTTAGGTACACATAGTCGCCCATAGCGAACTCCACGTTCCTGTGCTTGGCATTATAGTACTTTGCTTACCGGTCCTGAGCGATAAGCAACCTCTCCCGAATGGTTCTCACCAAAGAAGTAGCATCCTCCACTTCTGATCGCTTATACAACTTTGACTCACCCGTTTCTAACCAAGACAACGGTGTGCGACATTTTCTACCATATAGGACCTCGAAAAGCGCCATCTGAATACTCGCTTGATAGCTATTGTTGTATGCGAACTCCACCAAATAAAGATGGTCTTCCCATTGCTTTCCAAAATCCAAGACACACATGCAGAGCATGTCTTCCATGGTTCTATTGACCCTCTCAGTCTGCCCATCCGTTTGCGGATGGAAGGCTGTGCTAAATTTCAGCTTTGTTCCCAACATTTGCTGCACAAGCCTCCAATCATTGGACGTGAACCGCCCATCTCGGTCACTCACGATGCTGCGGGGCACACCATGAAGCCGTACTATGTTATCCACATAAAGCTTTGCCAACTTCTCCACCTGATCATCCTTCCTATGCGGAATAAAATGCGACACCTTCGTAAACCGATCCACGACCACCCAAATGGCGTTGTTCCCCTTTTGCGACCTTGGCAAACCGTGCACAAAGTCCATAGAGATGTCGTCAAATTTCCACTCCGGAATAGGCAAGGACTTAAGAAATCCTCATGTCTTTTGGCACTCCGCCTTCACCAAGGCGCAAGTTTGGCACTTCGCTACGTAGAGCGCCACATCCTTCTTCAAACCCGGCCACCAAAATAGTTTCTTCACATCACGGTACATCTTCGTGCTCCCCGGGTGAATCGAGTACTTGGTATGGTGGGCCTCGTACAACAACTCCACCGGCAAATTACCCACACTTGGGACGCACAGACGACCGTCCTTCCAAAGTAATCCGTCCTCCACAACGAATTGGGGATTTGACCCATCCAGAGCCTCTACCATGAACTTCTTCATATGAGCATCCATATCCAAATCCCGCCGAATACGATCAGCCAGGTCATATTGGACTTCAGTCCAATTCAGAACTGCTTCAGCACTTGATTGCTTGTCCACACAAACAATCTCCAACGCCTCCAACTCCCGCACCAACCGCTCATCATGCACCGATAGCCAATTGGCTTGAGCTGGGGCTCGGCGACTCAACGCGTCCACAACCGCATTCCCCTTACCAGGCACATAATGGATCTTGAATGTATAGTCCCCCAGGAACTCCATCCATCTACGCTGCCGCATATTCAGATCCTTCTGATCAATAAGATACTTCAGGCTCTTGTGATTGGTGTAGATATCAATCTTCACACCGTACAAGTAGTGTCTCCACAGCTTCAAGGCAAAAATCACGGCCGCTAACTCCAAGTCATGGACCGGATAGTTCCTTTCATGCACTTTTAGCTGTCTCGAGCCATAAGCTATTACACTTCCGTGTTGCAGTAGCACGCAACCCAAACCGCTGCCCGAAGCATCGCTATAAATCTCATAGCCTTCGGTCCCACATGGCGAACTCAGCACAGGCGCCGTGGTCAACCGACACTTCAACTCCTCAAAAGCTCGCGCGCACTCCGGCGTCGAAACGAACTTATGCTCCTTCCTCGTCAATGTAGTGAGAGGCAACGCTATCCGCGAGAAGTTCTCTACGAAGCGCCTATAATTGCCGGCAAGCCCCAGAAAACTCCAGACTTCCGCTACCGTAATAAGCTCAGGCCACTCCCGTATCGCAACGATCTTCGCCGGATCCACAACAATACCCTCTCCACTCACTATATGCCCGAGGAACGCCACTGAGGATAGCCAAAACTCGCACTTCGAGAACTTGGCATACAACTGATTTCTCCTTAGCGTTTCCAACACCAAATGAAGATGCTTGAAGTGATCTTCCTCACGTTGCGAGTACACCAAAATATCGTCGATGAAGACGATCACGAAATGGTCCAAGTACTCCCTGAAAGTCCTGTTCATCAAATCCATGAACACCGACGGCGCATTAGTCAGCCCAAACGGCATGACCGTAAACTCATAATGCCCGTATCTCGTACTAAACGCTGTCTTCGGGATATCACTCTCCCTTATTCGCAGCTGATAGTACCCATCCTTGAGATCCAACTTCGAGTACACCGTCGACCCGACTAACTGATCAAAAAGATCATCAATCCGGGGGATCGGGTACTTGTTCTTCTCCGTCAGCTTGTTGAGCTCCCGATAATCAATACATAGCCTCAAGCTTCCGTCCTTCTTCTTAACAAAGAGGACCGGTGCGCTCCAAGGCGAAGAACTCGAGCGCACATACCCTTGCTCCAACAACTCTTGCAGTTGAACTTTCAGCTCCGTCATTTCCTTAGGCTCTAGCCGATAAGGAGATCGTGACACAGGCTTTGCACCTGGCACTAGCTCAATCGTAAAATCAATCTCCCGCTGATGCGGGGCTCCAGGAAGATCTGCGGGGAACACATCAGGGTATTCCGATACCACTAAAATACTATCCAACGCGGGCTTCGGCTTCGCAACTTCCACTAGTGTAAAGAATAGTTCTGCACCGGCATGAACTGTAACACCCCATATCAGTCACATAGCATATAGCAGTAGGTCCGGCCGGGGCCCGATGCCGTATGCCACAGACAGACCGGGTGGTTACTCATGGAAACCATCCAACCAATCAACGTCCTACACAGAGCATTCTAGCGAAAGCAGTTTATAAAAATTGCAATAAAGAACCCAGCATTAAAGCTTGAATGTCCACTAATAAAAAATAGGAATGTATACAAATACTAACGTAAGCCTTAAGGCCTTACAAAATGTTTCACTTGATATTACATGATTTACAAACCACGGCACGCAGGCCGGTCATACATGAATAAAACAGTAAACACTTCTATTTGGGCCTTCGAGGGCCGGCTTCGCAAAAAGGGCTTTAGCACGCTATTGACCGCTTGGTCCAGCAGCACCTGCAAGCAACAAACCACCGCACGGTGGCAAAACAAGGCAACGGTCAGCAATGCTGACCAAATTATAACGATCCCGCCCCCAGCTCGGGGCAGCGATGCTCCTTCCCTGCATTTCATTAGCATAAGCGAGCAATATATAAATATAGCCATTTCATCACAGACGTTGGATCGCCCGGCCACACGCCCCGTGCTCTCAGGGCAAATTCTCGGTGAACCGATCGATGTCACGTCAATTAAAGCCATAGACATTCCGGACTCACCACCGCCACTATGACGGCCAAACCTATGAGAAATTTGTCTTCTCGGCCTAGGTCACGACAATTTAAGCCATCGACCGCCGAAGACTATAATCTATGCCAACGGCAAGTGCCACGTGTCTTTAGGTCTCTTTAACCGAACGACATAGAACGGGTACGGTTCCATCTAACCCGTGCTCACATCACAACGACAATTTAAGCCATTTGCGCGGGTCAAACTTCCACCGAGACCCATTTCATCACAATGCACATAACCCGGTTATGTTCAAGTTGGCTCTCAGGCCACCAAGTTGGCAAGATCTCGCATCCGCCCAGTTTTCTGGGTGCACCTTTGGGTTAATCCCCAAGGCTCCCTGCTGCAATCTACCGCGTAGAAAACCCGAAAAACAACCAATAGCACGGAGTCTTCTCCGGAATTATGCAATGCAACATCACCGATCCAGACCAACATGTCCGGGTAGGCTTCACACATCATGCCTATGTCCGTTCTCGCTTACGGACTCTAAACAACGGGGACTTCACATATCTACCCGAAGGAACGCCTCCAACTCTCTGCAAACTCGCGAGAGCGGGCTTCCTATGCAAAGAAGGAGAGCTACTCATGCTCAAGAAGAGAATCGTTACCCTAGCATTCCTCTTTGGCGCCATTGAAAAGTAAGCGGATGAAAAGCACCGCACTAGCTTTGCCTCCGTGGATCCGGAGTCGGCTCGCGATTCGGAGCTTCGAAGCTCCTCCAATGGCCGAATCTAGCTCCTTCTTCCTTCCTTGGCTCTCCTCTCTCTCTAAGGTTTTAGAAAGATAACAACTTAAGAAAAGTGAGGGTTTCTAAGTCCAATCCCGGGTATATCCCTTCAGGAACAACCCCCAGCCGTTGGATCCCAAAATAAAGAAACGAACGGCTTTGATTTGGGACTGAAATGCCCAATCTGGACCGAACACGGCCTGGCACACGCCCGTGTCCAGGGCCGTGTGCCTCATTCGCCGACAAAATCGGCTTGTCTGGAACAACACACGGGTATCGAACACGCCCATGTTCGACCTGACACGCCCGTGTTCCATGTGACACGGCCGTGTGGCCGGCCGTGTACCCCTATCATTTTTCCCCGAAAACAACCCGAGCACTGCACGGGTTCTAGGACACGCCCGTGTCCTTACCCGTGTCACCTCAACACGCCTGGACCCCAGGCCGTGTACACGGTCTCGACATTCGACACTTCGTCAAGCGAAGATCGTCGTCCTGATGACATGGCCTTGGACACGCCCGTGTCCTAGGCCGTGTGCCTTGTCTCGACACAATGTCGAGACCAAAGTATCGACTTCCCGGGACGAGTGTCGACACGAGTTGACACGCCCTGCGACACGCCCGTGTCGCAGGCCGTGTGCCATGTCTCGACACTTCGTCGAACGCAGAGTGTCGACTTCGCATCTAAGTGTCGACACGGGTCTACACGCCCTGCGACACGCCCGTGTCGCAGGCCGTGTGCCCAGTCTCGCCACAATGTCGAGACCAAAGTGTCGACTTCCCGGCTCAGTGTCAACACCAGCTTGACACGCCCTGGGACACGCCCGTATCCCAGGCCGTGTGCCTGCAGCCAGAACCCAAAACTGGCCCAAAACGTCCCCCGTTGCTCTTTGGAGTTTCGGGGCGTTACAACTCTCCCCCTCTTAAAAGAATTTTGTCCTCGAAATTACATAAAGGAAAGACATGTACAAAACCAAAATTTGTACCTGAGTGTAACAACTCCGGATACTCGTCAAGCATAGTCTGCTCTTGCTCCCAAGAGAGCTCCTCACGACCGCAATTGTCCCACCGGACCTTGACCATCCTGATCTCTTTATTGCGTAGCCGCTTGACCTCCGAGTCCTCAATCCGCATGGGCCTGACCTTTGTCGTCATCCCAGTATCCACCGGCACTTGTTCAACCGCGATCACTTGCGTAGGCTCTTGCACCGCCTTCCGAAGCACCGAAATATGGAATACATCATGTAAACCACTAAGCTCCACTGAGAGCTTCAACCGATAGGCCGCTTCACCAACTCGCTCCAGAACCTCAAACGATCCAAGGTACCTCGGGCTTAGCTTTTTTAATAGCCACACCCGCAAGACACCCTTGAACAGCTTGATCTTTAAGTATACATAATCGCCCACAGCGAACTCCACGTTCCTATGCTTGGCATTATAGTACTTTGCTTGCCGGTCCTGAGCGATAAGCAATCTCTCCCGAATGGTTCTCACCAAAGAGGTAGAATCCTCCACTTCCGACCGCTTATACAACTTTGACTCGCCCGTTTCTAACCAAGACAACGGCGTGCGACATTTTCGACCATATAGTGCCTCGAAAGGCGCCATCTGAATACTCGCTTGGTAGCTATTGTTGTATGCGAACTCCACCATATAAAGGTGGTCCTCCCATTGCTTTCCAAAATTCAAGACACACATGCGGAGCATGTCTTCCATGGTTCTATTAACCCTCTCGGTCTGCCCATCCGTTTGTGGATGGAAGGCTGTGCTGAATTTCAGCTTTGTTCCCAACATTTGCTGCACAAGCCTCCAATCATTGGACGTGAACCGCCCATCTCGGTCACTCACGATGCTACGGGGCACACCATGAAGCCGCACTATGTTATCCACATAAAGCTTTGCCAACTTCTCCACCGGATCATCCTTCCTATGCGGAATAAAATGCGACACCTTCGTTAACCGATCAACAACCACCCAAATGGCGTCGTTCCCCTTTTGCGACCTTGGCAAACCGTGCATAAAGTCCATAGAGATGTCGTCAAATTTCCACTCCGGAATAGGCAAGGACTTAATAAATCCTCCCAGCTTTGGGCACTCCGCCTTCACCAAGGCGCAAGTTTGGCACTTCGCTACGTATAGCGCCACATCTTTCTTCAAACCCGGCCACCAAAACAGTTTATTCACATCACGGTACATCTTCGTGCTCCCCGGGTGAATCGAGTACTTGGTATGGTGTGCCTCGTACAACAACTCCACCCGCAAATTTCCCACACTTGGGATGCACAGACGACCGTCTTTCCAAAGTAATCCGTCCTCCACGACGAATTGGGAATTTGACCCATCCAGAGCCTCTACCATGAACTGCTTCATATGAGCATCCATATCCAAATCCCGCCGAATACGATCAGCCAGGTCATATTGGACTTCAGTCCAATTCAGAACTGCTTCAGCACTTGATTGTCTATCTACGCAAACAATCTCCAACGCCTCCAACTCCCGCACCAACCGCTCATCATGCACCGATAGCCAATTGGCTTGAGCTGGGGCTCGTCGACTCAACGCGTCCGCAACCGCATTCCCTTTACCAGGCATGTAGTGGATCCTGAATGTATAGTCCCCCAGGAACTCCATCTATCTACGCTGCCGCATATTCAGATCCTTCTGATCAATAAGATACTTCAGGCTCTTGTGATCGGTGTAGATATCAATCTTCACACCGTACAAATAGTGTCTCCACACCTTCAAGGCAAAAATCACGGCCGCTAACTCCAAGTCATGGACCAGATAATTCCTTTCATGCACTTTTAGCTGTCTCGAGCCATAAGCTATTACACTTCCGTGTTGCAGTAGCACGCAACCCAAACCGCTGCCCGAAGCATCACTATAAATCTCATAGCCTTCGGTCCCACATGGCGAACTCAGCACAGGCGCCGTGTGTAACACCTCCCCTGTAATGGACGTATAATATGGGTCCGGCCGGGGCCCCACAACATACGAACGCCACAACTTTAGTATTAAAAGTTGATATAGCTACCCACACTCAAAACACTTGCACAACACAGCGGAGAACCAAGCACAACTAGAAGTTATCCACTAACCAAAAGAGTAAACAAATGGCCTTAAGGCCTTACATCAAATGTCCAAAAGTAAACAGTACATCAAACTTGAATGTGCATAGCACTCCTAGTCTACCTCGGCATGCAAGCCGAACAAAAGAGTCTCAAACAAACATCATCAAAAAGGTAGTGCTACAAAAGAGGGGAAAACACTTCATGGGGCTTAGGCCTTTCTGGCCGGCGTGCTAGCTTCTGCATGCGATCCTTGCCCTGTAAAAATTATTAGTAACGTGGGTCAGCAAAGGCTGACCTCAAACTGTGTAACAACACATCTCCTCCCGGCCGCCCCTAACGGACCCCGGGGAACCCTCCAACCTGCAAGTCAGCACTTCATATGCAACTAAACAACTATAAATAGAAAAGCATTAAAACAGGCTTGGATGTCTCAATCAACAAACATGTTCTCTACTGGTTGAGCATATAAAGAAATGGCCTACTGTGCAACATGAATGCAACACCCGGGCTTCACCCAAGGTACCCTACAACGTATGCATCTAGCACAACATCACATCATTTGGGTACTCACATTTCCCCAATTGGCATAAAGCCGCAAACATTGAGGGAGACACAACTCCCTCACACGGCGCACAGGCCGCCACATGGAATTCTTGCCAAGGCCCCACCCGCTCGTGGGCTTAGCCCCGGGCTTGCCTGCAAGCTCTGACGTCTCATGTCAGGTTTCCAACAACCACAGACTGACCGATTCTAAGAAGCCTTGCTGGACCCCACCCGCTCAAGGCCTCTTTGCCCGGGCTTGCCCCAAGCTTGGCATTCTCGTCAGTCTCACAGAAGGGGACTAGTCTCGCCGGGACACTCTCCACACATGACGCACATGTCACGGGATAGCCAGCCGACCACGGAGACATAGCCACGCCTTGGCACAACACAACCAAGACTAAACACATCGCAATCCCTCTTTGTACCGCAGCGTTCCCGCGCACCAAGGAAAACATCTCCAACTCGTGCGGAGCTAACCTTGTCCACCAAGGAAACCATCTCCATTCTCATACGGAGCTAACCTTGTCCCTCAAGGAAACCATCTACCGCCACGAGGAGCTAACCTTGTCCGGGTTCGACTACCCGTACCTTTTCAAGCAAACAGGACAATCACCACCACAACACAAACGGCATCTTGCCGCAACGGAAATCTCTACGAATCCCTAAGTTCGTATGCAACATCACCGGGCCGGACTAACGGTCGCGACCACGGCTTCACCCACCATGCCTAATCCACTAACGAAGCGGATCTCTAATGCAAAAAAATGCCGGGGATGGACTCAATCACCCGGAGGTTCCTCTTGAACCTTGGCAAACCAAAGCCCCTCTCATTTGAGAGTTTGGTGCCCAAAAATCTAGAAGAAAACGATGCTAAAAACGTGCATCCTAAAGACCGGGAGGAGAGATGTCGTTACCTTCCGACTCCTCTTCCTTGCCATGGCAAACTAGCCGGATGGAAAACTTCGCAACGCTCCAAGCTTCACGGATCCGGACTCGGCTCGCGATTTGGAGCTCCGAAACCCTTCCTACAGCCCAAGAGTTCTTCTTCTTCCTCCTTGCTCTAGTTTCTCTCAAGAACTAAGAAAGAGAGGACTTGAAAAAGAATGAGGATCTGCAACCCTAACTTCGGACTTAACTTCCCAGGAGATGGCCTGAACCGTCAGATCCCAAAACCAGAAAAAGACTGGCTGCGATTCGCCTGGAAAATAAAAGACCTGGGCCGAACACGGCCTGGCACACGCCCGTGTCCAGGGCCGTGTGCCTCATTCGCCGTCTCAAATCGACGCGCCTGGAATCAGACACGGGCATTCGACACGCCCGTGTTCGATTCGACACGCCCGTGTCCCCAGTGACACGGCCGTGTGGCCTGCCGTGTGTCTCCAACGACACGGCCCCAACACCAACCCGAGAGGTGACACGGCCTGGGACACGCCCGTGTCCCAAGCCGTGTGCCAAGTCTCGACACCCGTCGACAGGCTTTGTGTCGACACCACGGAAAAACGTCGAGCGAAGATCGTCGACCAAACGGGACACGCCCTGTGACACGCCCGTGTCACAGGCCGTGTTCCCCAGTCTCGACACACTGTCGAGCAAAAGTGTCGACACTTGGGCCGAGTGTCGACACGGCCTCGACACGCCCTGCGATACGCCCGTGTCGCAGGCCGTGTGCCCCACTCTCGACACTCTGTCGAGCACAAAGTGTCGACACTTGGGCCGAGTGTCGACACGGCCTCGACACGCCCTGCGACACGCCCGTGTCGCAGGCCGTGTGCCTCACTCTCGACACTTTGTCGAGCGAAAGTGTCGACACTTGGACCGAGTGTCGACATGGCCTCGACACGCCCTGCGACACGCCCGTGTCGCAGGCCGTGTGCCTCCTGCCAGAACCCAAAAAATTTCCAGAACTACAGACTGAACCTCTTGCAAAAAATTGGGGTGTTACAACTCTCCCCCTCTTAACAGAATTTCGTCCAGAAATTTCAAAACAAAAGAGGTACAAAAACTTAAATTGTACCTGACGAAAATAGTTCTGGATAGTGTTCTAGCATGGCCTGTTCTCGCTCCCAAGAGAACTCCTCACGACCGCAGTTGTCCCAACGAACTTTCACGAGTTTGACTTCTTTATTCCGCAACTGCCGAATCTCCGAATCTTCTATAGAGATTGGAAGGACTCGCGTCCTCAAGTCTTCCTCAATCGGCACCGATGCCGGCTCAATCACCACGCTAGCCTTCACCAAGGCTTTCCTCAACACGGAGACGTGGAAGACATCATGTAATCCACTCAAATCTGCGGACAATGCCAACCGATAGGCTGCTTCTCCTACCCGCTCAACAATTTCAAAAGGCCCCAAAAACCATGGACTCAACTTCTTGAGTCGGCGAATCCGCGAGACGCCTTTGAACGGCTTGACCTTCAGATAAACCCAATCACCAACTGCAAATTCTAACTTCCGGTGACGAGCATTAAAATATTTTGCTTGCCTGTCTTGCGCCACCTTCATATGCTCTTGGATGGTCCGTACCATCTCACAAGCGTCAACCACCGCATCCTTTCCCAAAAGTTTGGTGTCTCCCGCCTCTGCCCAAGACATTGGCGTTCGACACCGCCTCCCATACAAAGCTTCGTATGGCGCCATCTTTATACTAGCTTGAAAACTGTTGTTGTACGCAAATTCTACCATGAAGAGGTGATCCTCCCACCTCTTGCCAAAATCAAGAACGCACATCCTCAACATGTCCTCCATAGTACGGTTCGTTCTCTCTGTTTGTCCATCAGTTTGAGGATGGAATGCCGTACTAAACTTTAGCTTCGTGCCCAAGCTCTTCTGAACCAGTCTCCAGTCCTTGGACGTAAACCGTCCATCGCGATCACTGACTATGCTCTTAGGAATTCCGTGCAGTCGCACAATGTTGCGAACATACAACTCCACCAGCTTCTCCACGCTGTCCTCTTTCCGGTTCGGGATGAAGTGAGCCACCTTGGTTAGGCGATCCACGATCACCCAAATAGCATCATTACCATGCTGCGATCTAGGCAAACCATGCACAAAGTCCATGGAAATGTCCTCAAATTTCCACTCAAGAATTGGAAGGGGCTTCAGGAACCCGCCCGGTTTCTGACATTCGGCCTTCACCAAGGCACATGTTTGGCAATGACTCACATACAAAGCCACATCTCGCTTCAACCCCGGCCACCAAAAGGATTTCTTCATATCCAAGTACATCTTTGTACTGCCCGGGTGAATGGAGTACCTTGAGAAGTGAGCCTCAAACATCAACTCCTCACGGAGATTGCCAAACTGCGGTACACAAACCCTTCCATCCTTTCTCAAGATTCCCCCGATCATCTCCCAGGTGCTGCTCTCGCCCGCTTGAGCCTCCAACACAAAAGGTTGAAACTCCACATCTAATTGAGTCGCTTTCCGAATACGATCGGACAAGTCGTTTTGCACTTCAATCCAGTTCAACCGAGCCATGCTAGACTCGCCTCTCGCAACACATTCCAATCCAAGGGACTCCCATTCCCGTACCAACCGCTCATCATGAGCTTCGATCCAATTTCCTTGCCCCGAGTACTTTCTACTCAACGCATCCGCCACCACATTGGCTTTACCCGGCGTATACTGGATCGCCACTTCGTAGTCTCCAAGAAACTCAACCCATCTGCGTTGCCGCATGTTCAAGTCCTTTTGATCCAAGAGATACTTCAGGCTTTTATGGTCCGTGAAGATCTCCACCCTTGCGCCATACACATAGTGTCGCCAAATTTTCAATGCGAAGATTACCGCCGCCAACTCCAAATCATGGACGGGGTAATTCCACTCATGAGGTTTCAGCTGTCTAGACCCAAAAGCTATCACCTTCCCATGTTGCACCAAAACGCAACCCAAACCGCATCCCGATGCGTCACTGAAAATTTGAAATCCATCGGTATCTTGCGGTAAACTCAAGATCGGGGCCATCATAAGCCTCTCCTTCAGGGCCTCAAAAGCTTGACCGCACTCTTGGGTCCACACAAATTTATGGTCTTTGCGAGTGAGAGAGGTGAGGGGTAGAGCTATCTTCGAGAAATTCTCCACGAATCTCCTATAATACCCGGCTAGTCCAAGAAAACTTCGGACTTCCGCCACGGTCCTCAACACCGGCCAATCTCTGATGGCCTCCACTTTTGCTGGATCCACTGCCACCCCATCACCGCTAATCACGTGGCCCAAAAATGCCACCTTCTCCAACCAGAACTCGCATTTGGAGAATTTTGCATACAACTCATTCTCCCTCAACACTTGCAAAACCATTCTTAAGTGGGTCTCATGCTCCACTTGCGATTTGGAATACACCAAAATGTCATCAATGAAAACAACCACAAAAGAATCCAAGTATTCCCGGAATACCCGATTCATCAGATCCATGAACACCGATGGTGCGTTCGTTAACCCGAACGACATCACCATAAACTCAAAGTGTCCATACCTTGTACCAAAGGCAGTTTTGGGTATGTCCTCATCTCGAATTCGTAGTTCATAGTATCCCGACTTCAAGTCCAACTTCGAATATACCACTGACCTCACCAATTGGTCAAACAAATTGTCTATCTGAGGGATCGGATACTTATTCTTGACGATCAACTTATTGAGCTCTCGGTAGTCTATGCACAGGCGCATGCTACCGTCCTTCTTCTTTACGAACAATACCGGTGCGCTCCACGGTGAGGAACTGGGCCTAATGTACCCCTGCTCCAACAGTTCCTGCAACTGTACCTTAAGTTCCGCCAACTCCTTTGGTGCCATCCTAAAGGGAGGACGCGACACCGGTCTAGCCTCCGGCACTAACTCGATCGAGAAGTCGATCTCCCGCCGAGGAGGCGCTCCAGGAAGTTCATCCGGAAACACATCCTTGAACTCTGCCACCACAGGCACTTCCTCAATAGTCAGTTGGGAGAGACGAACCTCCAATAATGCTACCAGCGCTACACCACCCTGGTTAACCGCCCGCACCAACTGCATGGCCGAAATCAGGGAACAGTCCACTCCACAAAGGCCATCAAATTTGACTTCCATTTGCCCCTTACTCCTTAAGGTCACCACCTTAGAAAGGCAATCAATACTGGCGCGCTGCTCTGCAAGCCAGTCCATGCCCAAAATGACATCGAACTCTACTAAAGGTAACACTGCCGCTTCCAGAGCGAAGACAACTACGTCAAGCTCCCAACAAATGCGCCCTTTAGCCCCGGTGGTCATAGATGACCCATTGGGCATGCGCACTTTCAGCTCTGCTCCCGACGAGAAAGACTCAACTCCTATTCTCCGGATGAAGCTCTCCGCAAGAAAGGAGTGCGATGCTCCCGTATCAAACAATACCCTAGCGGGGTATCCGGAAACTAACACGAAGCCTACAACATAGACATTACACAAAAGTCTAAAAGGATGAAGCACAAAATTTAAACTTAAATTCTCTTCATACCTGTCACCACATCAGTCTGGCGGATCGCTTCTTGCTGTCCAAGGTTGTAAGCCCTGGGTTGCACCGGTTGGAACTGAGAAGCGCTCGACTCCGCCATCTTTCCTTTCTCTGCAGCACTGGGGCCCGAGCGCACAGACTGCTCCTGCTTTGACTCTTGCCCCGCTCCCCCTTGCTGACAAGCATGGGCTATATGCCCAACCTTCCCGCAGTTGTAGCACGTCGGCGGTCCCCTAGAGTGGGAACCCCCAGGCGTCCAGCTGCTCGTCTCTCCAGATCTGGGAGTGTGAGGTTTCTTCCTCCACCTACTCCCATCAGACTTACTATGAGATTGGGAAGGCTTCCCTTCCCCTTGCTTGGGAGTAAAACCCTTACGGCGTTGGGTTCGCTCCAAATCATTCTCCAAACTCCTGGCGGCTTCAACTAGCTCATTAAATCCCGCCCTCTTCATGGAGATGAGGGGTTGTCTCAGATTCTCCCTCAAACCTTGGTAGAAGAGGTTATCCCTCTCTACATAATCCGCCATTGTCGTTCCCGCATAACTGATTGTCTCTGAGATATCTGCAAGAAGAGAGAATAACCAAACTAACAATTCATCAAGGCAAGTATACCTATCGAAATGCAGCTAGGGGACACAAGTGTCGTATTGAAATCCGGGAACAGTTGAGTAAGCTTACTCACACGAAATCTATTATTTTATCGACGGCAAAATAAGGTTTGGCTAAATGTACTAAAAGAAGAGAACTACTTGTATGAAAAGATAAAGAGAGCTAAAAGAGCGATTAACTTAAGCTTAGTAACGATGAAGGGAAAATGCACTCGATCAGAAATCACCTCGGCAAGAGTGGTTAGAAAAATACGATAAATAAACCTAAGCTAATTAGGGTAAAGGTCTTTGACCGTGGAGGTTCCATGAATATTGACACACTTCTCTCGAAGGCCGTGCCTAACTGAGTTTAGGAAGGTCCGACCGACTTTCGCCTAAATCGGAGGCCTAAAACTCGCTTTACGCGGTGAACCCCTCTAATGGATTTTACTCCAATCCGGGAGATTTGAACGTCTGCCTCTCTCGAGGGGTGCGAACAACTCCCTTTACTCTTGAGTGCTCATTTCAAACCTTCGGCCTCTCGGCTAGCCCAGAATGAAAGCAAAGGTGGAGAGTATATATCGATAATATACCTCCAACCCGTGATAAATCAAGAGTAATTCAAAGCTAAACCCTAAAAAGGAAAGGTAAGATTCAAAGCATCATAACCTAATCACTCGAACCTCGGATCAATTAGATCGAGTACATGGAGGATTAGTTAATCATGGTGAGGTGGAAGAGGGAGATGAGTAGAAGAAAAATACTGAAAACAGAGCAGGAACGAAAAAGAAAACAACACTTTTTATTAAGAGAAACAGTGATCTTACAGCTTGAAAACCAGAGATTACAAGAACATGAAAAGGAAACTACACTATCATTAGCATCATACTACAGAAAGAAGCTAGGAGCTAATACAGGAAAAGCATAAAGCTAGAGCTACGAACTAGAAATGAAAATACATGCTTAAAAGTTCAGAAAAACAAAGGACAGAACCTCCCCTCTCAAAGCGAAAGCTGTCCTCCAACCCCTGGAGTTGGGCTCTATTTATAGAATTTTTCGGGTCGGGTCACGCCCCCTGTCACGCCCTGGTCGGGCGTGACCCTGGGGCGTGACACATTCGACGCGACTTTTTCGGGCAGGAATTGAATTCTGACGGAGTTGTTGCGGTACACGCCCACCGGTCACGCCCTGGTAGGGCGTGACCCTGGGGCGTGTTCTTTGCGGCGTGACTTTGGGAGCTGAAATTGAATGCTGGAGGTGACGGGCGGAATTGCTGAAGTACACGCCCATATGTCACTCCCGGGTCAGGCGTGACCCTGGGGCGTGACAATTTCGGTGCGGCGGTGGAGCGGGAAAGACGAGCGCGCTGCGGCGATTCCTCGGAACCTGGGGACACGCCTATAGTACACGCCCGTGTCGGATGTGTCACGGGCGTGACCTAGGGCGTGTACACTAAGTTTCCACGGAATGCAGATTCGGACCAATTGCTTCATTCCTCTGGGTTACACGCCCTAGGTACACGCCCTGGTAGGGCGTGACCTTGGGGCGTGTCACAGCAAAATTCGGCTGAAAGCCGTGAAAACCTGCAAAAAGCAGAAAAAATGCATTAGCGACAAAAATATATACAAAGGGGAATCAAAACAAGTACTTTACAAGACAAGACTGGCTTTAAAACCCCGAAAATATCCTAATAAAATTGACTACAAACGTATTATCAAATTCCCCCAAGCTTAAGTTTTGCTTGTCCCCAAGCAAAGATATAAAGACTAGCTAATCATAAGAGTGACTAATTCAAAAAGTTTTAATCATACTCACACAAGTACTATGCGAAATTCTAGGTAGGGAGAATGTAAAACGTAAATCTAAAACAATTATTTAGGTATGGTTTAACTTTTATAAACTTTACTTAAGAAAAATAAATCATCCAGAATTTTGACGAAATTCTTTAAATAGATTTGAGCAAGGTAATGAAAATGAAAAGAACGTATTGAGTTATTACTAGATCCAAGCAACGCATTATAATTATATCAATTAAATAACAAAAATCTAAGTTTAAATCCAAAACTAAAACTGATTTACTTTTCTTCTTTTCTTAGTTGTTAAATAAAATTAAAAAAAAGGGCGTGAATCAAAAGAACTTAATAGGACCGAAACGTTTGGTTTAGGAATATGAATAGGAGTGGAATTTAAATATAAACATGGAGGCTTGAAAATCACACTAAACCAAAACAACGAGTTTCAAAAAAAATAAATTTATTTTAAACAAAATATTTATAAATAAATTTATTTTTTTTCTCTTTATGATTATTTATCTCATTTTTTTTTCTCATTTTTTTTTATTATTTTCATTCATTTTTGTTTTTTTTTTCTTTTCAATATATTGCTTTTGAGTACACCTTTTTCAACAATATCTCCACAGATAAGACAAAATTTCCTATCAAACAAAATTAGCGCGATTAGATAGGTAGGAATTTGGGCTTTGGTGAAAATGAAAATGTGTGTGGAGTTTATCAAATGAATTTGGAAAAATGGCTCAAAAGCGGCTAACTAGTGGTAAAAGAGTTTAGGTTGGCAAGAAAGCTCAAACGTAAACAAAAATGGCCTAAATCATTTCCACGTATTTTTTTTTAAATTTATTTAAAACATAGAGTCGATAAATTTCAAAAAGCAAGTTCGAGATAATAAAAGAAGATTGATGAAATTATCTTGAAAATAAAAATAATATGTCACTTGGATCGTTCATATCTACTACGTTATTCAAAATATGTTCTTACAAAAATCATCTAAAGACGAAAAGGAAAATAGTGGATGATAAATTTTTAGAGAAAGTAAAGAAAATAAAGAACGAAAAACCATAATAGAAATGCACGGTTTAGAGAAATATTTTACCTTAACATGCTACCGTGAATTAGAAACACAGCATGGCCAACATGTTACTTGTGAAATATGATTAAAAAGAATGATTAGAAAAATTATAATTAACTACATTGTTTATAAAGAAGTTTGAGAAAAACAAAACATAAACATGGGGTACTTATTGAAATACCAAAATGCAGCTATATATATAAGAGTTTTATGAAATTTTTTGAAATTTTGGATTTTTTTTTTGGGAGATTTACAAAACATGAAATTTTGGATTTTTTTGGGATATTTACAAAACAAAAAATTTTGGATTTTTTTGGGATATTTACAAAACAAAAAGAAAACAAAAAGAAGGAGGAAGTCCTCCCCCAAGCTTAAAATCTACATTGTCCGCAATGGAGAAGGAGGTCGGAGAACGAGAGAAAAGTAAAGTATAGAAATAAAAGACAGAATTGAAAAGCAGGTACTTCCCCGGTTTTATTTTGCTGGGCAAGTTGAGTGATGCCGCTCCTCCATGCCTGTGCTGTGGATCTTCATGAAATGTCGTCCGGCGGACTTTGGCATGGAAGCAGAACCGTTGGAGCAGGCGATCGCGGAAGTTTCAGCTTGCCGGAGCCATTCGGGGCAAAAAGTGTAAAATAAAGAAAACATAAAAAGATAACTTGGGTTGCCTCCCAAGAGCGCCCTTTGTTTAAAGCGTCGTTTGAGCTCGACGCATCAAAATAATGATGTCCCAAATATTGTTTAGAAATAAAGTTCGAATAAAGTTAAAGTTGTGAGAAAAATAAAGTTCAGATTAATCAAATGTCAGGACCGGAAAAATAGAGTTAACAGGGTTTAGACTGACATCATCACAGAAATACAGTTTAAGACGCTGACCATTCACTTTGAAAGTACCCTTATCCGGGTGAGAAATTAAAACAGTACCATAAGAAAAGACTTCTAAAACAGTAAAAGGCCCAGACCAACGTGATTTTAATTTACCCGGGAATAAACGTAAACGAGAGTTATAAAGAAGCACTTGGTCGCCTGGCTTAAAGATTTTTGGGTGCCTAAGATGTCGGTCGTGTAAACGCTTCGTCCGCTCTTTATAAAGTCTGTTATTTTCATACGCGTAAGAGCGCCACTCGTCGAGTTCGTTAAGTTGAAATTTTCGAAAATCGCCGACAGAGTGGGGATCGAAGTTTAAAAATCGCAAGGCCCAAAAGGCGCGGTGTTCTAACTCTACGTGTAAATGACACGATTTTCCATAAACCAACCGATATGGCGTACAGCCGAGGGCGGTTTTGTACGCTGTTCGGTAGGCCCATAGAGCATCGTCCAATTTGGCGGACCAGTCTTTTCTAGATGTTGAAACAGTCTTTTCTAAAATTCTTTTTATTTCTCTATTCACTACTTCGACTTGTCCGTTAGTTTGGGGGTGGTAGGCAGTGGAAAGCTTATGAGTAACGCCATATTTAGTTAGGATTTTTGAAAATTGTGCGTTACAGAAATGGGAACCCCTATCACTAACGATAGCGCGCGGCGTACCGAATCGAGAAAATAATTTTTTGAGGAAATTAACTATGACTCGGGCGTCATTCGTAGGAAGAGCTTGGGCTTCGGCCCAACGTGAAACATAATCAACGGCAACTAAAATATACTTATTCCCGAAGCTAGAAGGAAAAGGGCCGACAAAATCAATCCCCCAGAGGTCGAAAACTTCGCACTCTAGGAAATAATTTTGTGGCATTTCATTTTTATTTGAAATATTCCCCGACCGTTGGCAACTATCACACCTACTCACAAAGGCATGCGCGTCTTTAAACAGGCTGGGCCAGTAAAAACCCGCGCTTAACACTTTGTGAGCGGTGCGAGCAGCTTGATAGTGCCCACCTGTCGGTCCTTCATGCAAATGTTTAATAATATCTAATCCTTCATCAAAGGAAACACACCTCCTGATCACTTGGTCTGCACAGACTTTAAAAAGATGCGGGTCCTCCCAAAAGTAGTTCTTCAATTCAGAAAAGAATTTCTTCTTTTGCTGAGATGAGAACTCTTTTGGGAGCACACGAGCCACTAGATAGTTGGCGATGCGGGCAAACCAAGGAGAAGTAGATGTGTTAATTACGAAAAGCTTCTCATCAGGGAAATAGTAATGAAAATAATTTTCATCTAATTGTTCTATAAACGGGTTGTCTAGGCGCGAAAGGTGGTCGGCGGCCAAGTTCTCGGCACCTCGCTTATCACGGATCTCTAAGTCAAACTCCTGGAGGAGTAAGACCCAGCGAATCAAGCGAGGCTTGGCATCCGTTTTAGAGAGAAGATATTTGAGGGCCGAGTGGTCCGTAAAAACAATAATTTTCGAAAGAGTAATATAAGGGCGAAATTTGTCAAATGCGAATACTACAGCTAAGAGCTCCTTCTCGGTTGTGGTGTAATTTTCCTGTGCAGATGTGAGAGTTTTACTAGCGTAATAAATGGGGTGGAAGTTTTTGGAAATACGTTGACCTAGTACGGCTGCCACCGCATAACTACTCGCATCACACATTATTTCAAATGGAAGATCCCACACCGGAGATATCATGATTGGCGCATTAACTAATTTTTCTTTTATTAAATTGAAGGCAGCTAGACAGAGGTCATCAAAGATGAATGGGGCGTCTTTTTCTAAGAGATGGGTAAGGGGCTTGGTGATTTTGGAAAAGTCCTTTATGAAGCGGCGGTAGAAACCCGCATGACCCAGGAAACTTCTTATGGCTTTTATGTTCGTAGGTGGCGGCAGTTTCTCGATAACTTCTATTTTCGCAACGTCTACTTCAATACCCCTTTCAGAAATTTTATGTCCCAAAACTAACCCTTCCCTTACCATAAAATGGCATTTTTCCCAATTTAAGGCAAGGTTAGTTTCTTCGCATCGCTCTAAGACTTTTTCGAGGTTCTCTAAGCAACTATCGAAGGAATTCCCGAAGACGGAGAAATCATCCATGAAAACTTCCATAATGCTTTCTACGTACTTGTCAAAGATCGCGAGCATACATCGTTGGAATGTAGCTGGCGCATTGCACAATCCAAACGGCATTCTTCGGTAGGCGAAGGTGCCGAAGGGACAAGTAAACGTAGTTTTCTCCTGGTCCTCGGGGGAGATCGGGATTTGAAGATACCCCGAGAGGCCATCGAGAAAACAATAAAAGCTATGTCCGGAAAGTCGTTCTAAAATTTGATCAATGAACGGCAAGGGGAAGTGATCCTTGCGGGTGGCGTCATTCAACTTACGGTAATTTATACACATTCGCCATCCGGTCACCGTCCGAGTCGGGATTAATTCATTATTTTCATTACTTACGACCGTTATCCCTCCCTTCTTTGGCACTACCTGTACTGGGCTAACCCACTTACTGTCGGATATAGGATAGATAATTCCTGCGTCTAACAATTTCATAACCTCGCCCTTAACTACGTCTTTCATGTTTGGGTTTATACGGCGCTGAGGTTGTATAGAGTTACGTGAATTATCTTCCATTAAAATTTTATGAGTGCAAAACGATGGGCTTATGCCCTTAATATCAGATATCTGCCAAGCAATAGCTTGGCGATGCTTTTGTAAAATGGAAAGAAGTTTATTCTTTTGTGCATCCGTGAGGTAGGCCGAAACTATGACAGGCAGCTTGGAGTCCTTTTCTAAGAAAGCGTATTGAAGGTGCTCTGGTAGTTCTTTCAGTTCCAAGGTAGGGGGGTCATCATACGAGGTTTTGGAAATTTGTTCTTTTTCAAAAACTATGTCCTCGTACACTTTTTTATATGTAAAATTAAAAGGGGTGTTGCTAGCGGCCATGGCGGCTTCGTGCAGCGATTCATTTGGAAAAGTAGAAGAGGAACAGAAATCAAAGAATTCTTTTTCAAAATCAGAAAGGCGGGTGGAGGATTCTTCACGTAGGTGTAGAGATTCAGTTGGAGGAGGAGGAGAGGAACAAAAATTGGAAAATTCTTCTTCAAAAGCAGAGGTGTGAGAGAAGGATTCTTCACTTACGGTATCCATGAAAAAACAGGAGTCATCATTAGCTAGTGTGTTCTTCATCGAGGGGGTGATGGAGAAAGTTACCTCATCGTCGCCCACTCGAAGGAAGAGCTTACCATTGCTTACGTCAATGATAGCTCGGGAGGTGGCAAGGAAGGGTCGGCCAAGGATCAAGGGAACCTCGACGTCTTCTTCGATGTCCAAAATGACAAAGTCCACCGGGAAGATGAACTTGTCAACTTTGACTAGGACGTCCTCCACTATTCCTAACGGGTATTTGACTGACCTGTCGGCTAGCTGGATACTCATTCGTGTGGGGTTGAGACTACCAATTCCTAACTTTTTAAACAACGAGAGGGGCATAAGATTAATACTCGCACCTAAGTCGGCTAAAGCGTGTTTGACAAAGAGATCACCAAAGACACACGGGATAGAGAAACTACCCGGGTCACTGATTTTTTTCGGTAATCCGTTTGTCAAAACCGCCGAGCACGCGGCATTTAACGTGACATGAGAAAGGTTCTCTAACTTCTTCTTGTTAGTTAGGAGGTCCTTAAGGTATTTTGCGTACTTCGGCATCTGGGATATGGCTTCGTGGAAAGGCAGATTTACGTGGATTTGCTTAAACATTTCCAAAAAACGGGTGTATTGATCATCCTGTCGTTGTTTATTAAGTTCGGAAGGGTATGGCGGGGATGGATTATTTTTAAAGGTGGGTGGTGGAGTGAATTCTTTTTCTACGATAGGGGTGATAATTTCTTCGGCAGAGGATGGAATTTTTAAAAGGGGAACGGAGCTTTGATTTTCAAAAACGGGAGCGGAGCTTTGATTTTTAAAAACGGGAGCGGAGCTTGCCTCGGGTTCTTCACTTACCATACCAGGAACTTTCTTCCCACTCCGAAGAGTTATAGCTTTCGCTTGCTCTCTCGGGTTAGGCTCGGTATTGGAAGGAAGAGACCCTACGGGTCGCTCAGAAATCATTTTAGCGAGCTGTCCTACCTGATTTTCTAAGTTTTTAACACTTCCGGTTAAGGTCCTAATCGTAGCGTCATTAGCATTCATGTATTTTGAAAACACTTCCTCCAAATTTGGAGGTTTTGGAAAACTTTGAGGAGGGGGTGGGGGTGGAGCAGAAAAATCACTTTGCGGTGGCGGGCGCACAGCATTCGATGGATTGCTCCACGAAAAATTCGGATGATTTCTTAACGCAGGATTATAACTATTCGGAAAATTAAAAACAGGAGGATGATAATTCGCAGCAGAAAAATTATTAAAAGCAGTTCTAGGCATATTATTTACATAATCCTAATGTTCGGCGGGAGGAGTTGCAGATTCCCATACCTGAGGGGCGGAGGCAGCAGTCATCTCCGTAATTTTTTTGCTTAATATTTCAACTTGCAGTGCGAGTTGTGAGACGTTGTCCACTTCAAAGAGACCTGCAGGTTTGTTTGGGCGGGACCTAGGCACATTCCACTGGTAAGTGTTCATGGCCATGTCTTCAAACAGCTCAAGAGCTGCTTCCGGGGTCTTATGGTTTAAAGTACCGCCAGAAGCTGCGTCTATCATTTGCTTCGTGCTTTGATTTAGCCCATTATAAAACGTCTGCACCTGCAACCATACAGGCAGAGCGTGATGTGGGCATCGTCTTAATAATTCTTTAAATCTTTCCCAGGTTTCGTAAAGGGTCTCTGAGTCTATTTGTCCAAAGGCAGAAATGTCATTCCTAAGTTTAGCAGTTTTAGCAGGCGGAAAATACTTGGCCAAAAATTTTTCAGTTAATTGCGTCCAAGTAGTTATGCTATTTTTAGGAAGGGTGTTCAGCCACTGCTTAGCCTTAATTCTAAGAGAGAAAGGAAATAATCTTAGCCTAATAGCATCATTTGTGACACCATTTATCTTGAAGGTGTCACAAATCTCAAGAAAGCTGGCTATGTGTGCGTTCGGGTCTTCATCTTGAAGCCCGTCAAATTGCACATACTGCTGCACCATTTGAATTATGCTAGGCTTCAGTTCAAAATTATTATTATTTATTGCAGGGCGAACTATACTCGTTTCTGTACCCTCGAGATTTGGTCGTGCATAATAGGACATAGGCCTTTGCACGACTTCCTCCACGTTGGGTTCTGCCATTCTTAAGGTAGAAAATGACTCGGAATCCTCAACCGACACTTGGGTAGTAGGGCCTTGAAATCGCGATCTTCTCCGAAGAGTACGCTCAATTTCGTGGTCCAGGTCCAAAGTAACCGACGGACTTCCGCGGGTCATACACTAGAAGAAGAGAGGAGAAGCAAGACTAAAAAGTAAAAGAGCTAATGAAGTTGAAAAAAAATTTTTGAAAAAGATTTTTTTATGTTTTAACTCCCGAACTTCCCAAGGGCTACTCGGTGAAGGGTTCGCAAGGTACTAGACAAGATAGTGGCATTTACAGCCACTTTGCCCTTTTCGAGAGAGTTAGGTGGTGTAGAAAATTTTGTGATGTGGGTTTCTATGACGAATGCGGTAATTAAAATCCAGCCACTTATCTCTGTGCGAGTAGGCGGAAATTAAAAGCTATACTCACGCACTCGACAGAAAATGAAAACACACCCACTCTACAGAAAGTAAACACACTCTACTGAAATAAAGCCTGCCAATTAACTCAAGTGAGTAGGCGGAAAAATAAAAGATACGCACACTTGCTTGAAATAAATCCAGCCAATTAACTCAAGTGAGTAGGCGGAAAAATAAAATAAGCACACTCTACTGAAATAAAGCCTGCCAATGAACTCAAGTGAGTAGGCGGAAAAATTAAAAATATGCACACTTAACAAAATCCAGCCAATTAACTCAAGCGAGTAGGCGGAAAAAATTTAAGAAGGAGGCTGAGAAAGAGAAGTGATAAAATTAATATATTCGCGTTTTCAATTTATCAACAAGCGTTGCTTCCCCGGCAGCGGCGCCAAAAACTTGATTGTCTCTGAGATATCTGCAAGAAGAGAGAATAACCAAACTAACAATTCATCAAGGCAAGTATACCTATCGAAATGCAGCTAGGGGACACAAGTGTCGTATTGAAATCCGGGAACAGTTGAGTAAGCTTACTCACACGAAATCTATTATTTTATCGACGGCAAAATAAGGTTTGGCTAAATGTACTAAAAGAAGAGAACTACTTGTATGAAAAGATAAAGAGAGCTAAAAGAGCGAATAACTTAAGCTTAGTAACGATGAAGGGAAAATGCACTCGATCAGAAATCACCTCGGCAAGAGTGGTTAGAAAAATACGATAAATAAACCTAAGCTAATTAGGGTAAAGGTCTTTGACCGTGGAGGTTCCATGAATATTGACACGCTTCTCTCGAAGGCCGTGCCTAACTGAGTTTAGGAAGGTCCGACCGACTTTCGCCTAAATCGGAGGCCTAAAACTCGCTTTACGCGGTGAACCCCTCTAATGGATTTTACTCCAATCCGGGAGATTTGAACGTCTGCCTCTCTCGAGGGGTGCGAACAACTCCCTTTACTCTTGAGTGCTCATTTCAAACCTTCGGCCTCTCGGCTAGCCCAGAATGAAAGCAAAGGTGGAGAGTATATATCGATAATATACCTCTAACCCGTGATAAATCAAGAGTAATTCAAAGCTAAACCCTAAAAAGGAAAGGTAAGATTCAAAGCATCATAACCTAATCACTCGAACCTCGGATCAATTAGATCGAGTACATGGAGGATTAGTTAATCATGGTGAGGTGGAAGAGGGAGATGAGTAGAAGAAAAATACTGAAAACAGAGCAGGAACGAAAAAGAAAACAACACTTTTTATTAAGAGAAACAGTGATCTTACAGCTTGAAAACCAGAGATTACAAGAACATGAAAAGGAAACTACACTATCATTAGCATCATACTACAGAAAGAAGCTAGGAGCTAATACAGGAAAAGCATAAAGCTAGAGCTACGAACTAGAAATGAAAATACATGCTTAAAAGTTCAGAAAAACAAAGGACAGAACCTCCCCTCTCAAAGCGAAAGCTGTCCTCCAACCCCTGGAGTTGGGCTCTATTTATAGAATTTTTCGGGTCGGGTCACGCCCCCCTGTCACGCCCTGGTCGGGCGTGACCCTGGGGCGTGACACATTCGGCGCGACTTTTTCGGGCAGGAATTGAATTCTGACGGAGTTGTTGTGGTACACGCCCACCGGTCACGCCCTGGTAGGGCGTGACCCTGGGGCGTGTTCTTTGTGGCGTGACTTTGGGAGCTGAAATTGAATGCTGGAGGTGACGGGCGGAATTGCTGAAGTACACGCCCATATGTCACGCCCGGGTCAGGCGTGACCCTGGGGCGTGACAATTTCGGTGCGGCGGTGGAGCGGGAAAGACGAGCGCGCTGCGGCGATTCCTCGGAACCTGGGGACACGCCTATAGTACACGCCCGTGTCGGATGTGTCACGGGCGTGACCTAGGGCGTGTACACTAAGTTTCCACGGAATGCAGATTCGGACCAATTGCTTCATTCCTCTGGGTTACACGCCCTAGGTACACGCCCTGGTAGGGCGTGACCTTGGGGCGTGTCACAGCAAAATTCGGCTGAAAGCCGTGAAAACCTGCAAAAAGCAGAAAAAATGCATTAGCGACAAAAATATATACAAAGGGGAATCAAAACAAGTACTTTACAAGACATGATTGGCTTTAAAACCCCGAAAATATCCTAATAAAATTGACGACAAACGTATTATCAATAACGACCCAATCGGGTGAACTCTTGCACGTACTCATCCACTGTCTTGTCTCGCTGCATTAGATGCAGAAACTGCCTCTGCAGGGCCAACCGAGTTGAAACTGGGATATACCTCTTAAGAAAAGCGTCCCCGAACTCTTCCACTGACGGGGTGCGTCCCGGAAACTGGCGGCCGCTATGGCTCACCCACCACAACTTGGCGTCTCCTTCCAACATGAACGCCGCATACTCAGCTTTCTTTTCCTCTGGCGTCTCTGCCGCCCTTAACAGTTCTTGAATGCGAACCCACCAATCCTCTGCATCCGTTGGCGTTCCAACACCCTTGAAAGACGGGGGATGGAAACTCAGGAAATACTTCATGTGTCGGTCTCCATGTCCGACAACTACCCTCTCCGCCAAAGGCTCCACTCGCCTGGCTTCTGCTCCTGGCACGGCCGTTGCCGTATCTGGTGTGGCAGGGGCTGCCACCTGAGCCGCTGCTGCAGCTTGAGCTGCCACCATCGCTTCTGCAAGCATGCGGCAGAAGTCGGCCGGGTCTACACCCGTGCCCAAAAGACCTGGAGCAGTAGCACTGCTCGCCGAGAGATCATCCCTTGCTCTTGAAGTGCCCGCCTCGTTGCTTGCACTCTTCAGGAAGACAAGAAATAAGGGATTAGTCTCCAATCTCAAGACTAAAACATAAGGACACTCATGGTCCCGCGTTACTCTTATGTGGATAACTTCTCTACGAACCGACCTCGAATCAAACCTCGCTCTGATACCAAATTGTAACACCTCCCCTGTAATGGACGTATAATATGGGTCCGGCCGGGGCCCCACAACATACGAACGCCACAGCTTTAGTATTAAAAGTTGATATAGCTACCCACACTCAAAACACTTGCACAACACAGCGGAGAACCAAGCACAACTAGAAGTTATCCACTAACCAAAAGAGTAAACAAATGGCCTTAAGGCCTTATATCAAATGTCCAAAAGTAAACAGTACATCAAACTTGAATGTGCATAGCACTCCTAGTCTACCTCGGCATGCAAGCCGGACAAAAGAGTCTCAAACAAACATCATCAAAAAGGTAGTGCTACAAAAGAGGGGAAAACACTTCATGGGGCTTAGGCCTTTCTGGCCGGCGTGCTAGCTTCTGCATGCGATCCTTGCCCTGTAAAAATTATTAGTAACGTGGGTCAGCAAAGGCTGACCTCAAACTGTGTAACAACACATCTCCTCCCGGCCGCCCCTAACGGACCCCGGGGAACCCTCCAACCTGCAAGTCAGCACTTCATATGCAACTAAACATCTATAAATAGAAAAGCATTAAAACAGGCTTGGATGTCTCAATCAACAAACATGTTCTCTACTGGTTGAGCATATAAAGAAAGGGCCTACTGTGCAACATGAATGCAACACCCGGGCTTCACCCAAGGTACCCTACAACGTATGCATCTAGCACAACATCACATCATTTGGGTACTCACATTTCCCCAATTGGCATAAAGCCGCAAACATTGAGGGAGACACAACTCCCTCACACGGCGCACAGGCCGCCACATGGATTTCTTGCCAAGGCCCCACCCGCTCGTGGGCTTAGCCCCGGGCTTGCCTGCAAGCTCTGACGTCTCATGTCAGGTTTCCAACAACCACAGACTGACCGATTCTAAGAAGCCTTGCTGGACCCCACCCGCTCATGGCCTCTTTGCCCTGGCTTGCCCCAAGCTTGGCATTCTCGTCAGTCTCACAGAAGGGGACTAGTCTCGCCGGGACACTCTCCACACATGACGCACATGTCACGGGATAGCCAGCCGACCACGGAGACATAGCCACGCCTTGGCATAACACAACCAAGACTAAACACATCGCAATCCCTCTTTGTACCGCAGCGTTCCCGCGCACCAAGGAAAACATCTCCAACTTGTGCGGAGCTAACCTTGTCCACCAAGGAAACCATCTCCATTCTCATATGGAGCTAACCTTGTCCCTCAAGGAAACCATCTACCGCCACGAGGAGCTAACCTTGTCCGGGTTCGACTACCCGTACCTTTTCAAGCAAACGGGACAATCACCACCACAACACAAACGGCATCTTGCCGCAACGGAAATCTCTACGAATCCCTAAGTTCGTATGCAACATCACCGGGCCGGACTAACGGTCGCGACCACGGCTTCACCCACCATGCCTAATCCACTAACGAAGCGGATCTCTAATGCAAAAAAATGCCGGGGATGGACTCAATCACCCGGAGGTTCCTATTGAACCTTGGCAAACCAAAGCCCCTCTCATTTGAGAGTTTGGTGCCCAAAAATCTAGAAGAAAACGATGCTAAAAACGTGCATCCTAAAGACCGGGAGGATAGATGTCGTTACCTTCCGACTCCTCTTCCTTACCATGGCAAACTAGCCGGATGGAAAACTTCGCAATGCTCCAAGCTTCACGAATCCGGACTCGGCTCGCGATTTGGAGCTCCGAAACCCTTCCTACAGCCCAAGAGTTCTTCTTCTTCCTCCTTGCTCTAGTTTCTCTCAAGAACTAAGAAAGAGAGGACTTGAAAAAGAATGAGGATCTGCAACCCTAACTTCGGACTTAACTTCCCAGGAGATGGCCTGAACCGTCAGATCCCAAAACCAGAAAAAGACTGGCTGCGATTCGCCTGGAAAATAAAAGACCTGGGCCGAACACGGCCTGGCACACGCCCGTGTCCAGGGCCGTGTGCCTCATTCGTCGTCTCAAATCGACGCGCCTGGAATCAGACACGGGCATTCGACACGCCCGTGTTCGATTCGACACGCCCGTGTCCCCAGTGACACGGCCGTGTGGCCTGCCGTGTGTCTCCAACGACACGGCCCCAACACCAACCCGAGAGTTGACACGGCCTGGGACACGCCCGTGTCCCAAGCCGTGTGCCAAGTCTCGACACCCGTCGACAGGCTTTGTGTCGACACCACGGAAAAACGTCGAGCGAAGATCGTCGACCAAACGGGACACGCCCTGTGACACGCCCGTGTCACAGGCCGTGTGCCCCAGTCTCGACACACTGTCGAGCAAAAGTGTCGACACTTGGGCCGAGTGTCGACACGGCCTCGACACGCCCTGCGACACGCCCGTGTCGCAGGCCGTGTGCCCCACTCTCGACACTCTGTCGAGCACAAAGTGTCGACACTTGGGCCGAGTGTCGACACGGCCTCGACACGCCCTGCGACACGCCCGTGTCGCAGGCCGTGTGCCTCACTCTCGACACTTTGTCGAGCGAAAGTGTCGACACTTGGACCGAGTGTCGACACGGCCTCGACACGCCCTGCGACACGCCCGTGTCGCAGGCCGTGTGCCTCCTGCCAGAACCCAAAAAATTTCCAGAACTGCAGACTGAAACCTCTTGAAAAAATTGGGGTGTTACACCGTGGTCAACCGACACTTCAACTCGTCAAAAGCTCGCGCGCACTCCGGCGTCCAAACGAACTTATGCTCCTTCCTCGTCAAAGTAGTGAGAGGTAACGCTATCCGTGAGAAGTTCTCTACGAAGCGCCTATAATCGCCGGCAAGCCCCAAAAAGCTCCGGACTTCCGCTACCGTAGCAAGCTCAGGCCACTCCCGTATCGCAACAATCTTCGCCGAATCCACAGCAATACCCTCTCCACTTACTATATGACCGAGGAACGCCACTGAGGATAGCCAAAACTCGCACTTCGAGAACTTGGCATACAACTGATTTCTCCTTACCGTCTCCAGAACTAAATGAAGATGCTTGAAGTGATCTTCCTCACTTTGCGAGTACACCAAAATATCGTCGATGAAGACGATCACGAAATGGTCCAAGTACTCCCTGAAAGTCCTGTTCATCAAATCCATGAAGATTGACAGCGCATTAGTCAGCCCAAACGGCATGACCGTAAACTCATAATGCCCGTATCTCATACTAAACGCTGTCTTTGGGATATCACTCTCCCTTATTCGCAGCTGATAGTACCCAACCTTGAGATCGTCCTTCGAGTACACCGTCGACCCGACTAACTGATCAAAAAGATCATCAATCCGGTGGATCAGGTATTTGTTCTTCTCCGTCAGCTTGTTAAGCTCCCTATAATCAATACATAGCCTCAAGCTTCCGTCCTTCTTCTTAACAAAGAGGACTGGTGCGCTCCAAGGCGAAGAACTCGGGCGCACATACCCTTGCTCCAACAACTCTTGCAGTTGAACTTTCAGCTCCGCCATTTCCTTAGGCGCTAGCCGATAAGGATATCGTGACACAGGCCTTGCACCTGGCAGTAGCTCAATCATAAAATCTATCTCCCGCTGAGGCGGGGCTCCAGGAAGATCAACGGGGAACACATCAGGGTATTCCGATACCACTAAAATACTATCCAACGGGGGCTTCGGCTTCGCAACTTCCACTAGTGTAAAGAAAAGTTCTGCACCGGCACGAACCGCCTTCACCACCTGAAGAGCAGACATCAACGTCTTGCTCGACCTCTTTAAGCCCGTAAAAGTCGTCTCACGACTTGCTCCCAGCTTGACTTCCTTCCGCCCGCAATCGATATAGGCTTGCTGCTCTGAGAGCCAGTCCATGCCAAATATAACGTTGAACTCCACCAACGGGAGTAAAGACGCCTGCAGGTCAAACTCCTGATTCCCAATACGAATCTTAACATCGCAGATCCTATCCGCTCGCATCGAACACCCATTGGGCAACAACACATCCAACTTATCCTTCGCCATCAAAGAAGGGACTCCGATGCGTGATATAAATCCTTCGGACAAGAAGGAGTGTGAAGCTCCCGTATCGAAGAGTGATCGTGCCAGATTTTCACAAATCAATACAAATCCTAAACAAGCAGTGGTAAGGTAACATGTGCATAACAAGTATTTAAAGAAATTGACTTGCTATAACGGGGTGTTCGTCATATTGTTTGATGGCCTCCTGTTGGCCAAGATTATAGACCCTCGGTTGGGCCGGAGCATAGTGGGACACGGTCGACTCCACCGCCTTGCCCTTCTCTTCATAAGTAGCTCCGGGCCTTCTCTCGAACTTTGGACGTCCGCTCCAACAGTCACGGGCAAAATGCCCCGTCTTTCCACAAGTAAAACACGCACCCGGGGTCCGACCCGTAGTCGCCCCAGATGCGCCAGAAGGAGCTGGACCCGAAGTCCTATGCTTCTTGAAAGACCTCCGATAGCCGGCCTTTGAAGTAGTCGGCACTTTAAATTCAGATTTCCTATCACTCAAGCTTTTCTTTGCTTGCACATTCTTCATGTCCTTCTCCAAGGACCGGGCAGTATTGACCAAGGTTAAGAAACCCTGCGTCATTGGCCCCGAAAGTAGTAATCTCAACTCATCTCTCAAGCCTTCGTAGAAGCGATTAGTCTTGCGCTCCTCATCCACGATGGTGGAGCTAGCATATCGACTCAAACGAGTAAACTCGTGGAGATATTCATCCACGCTCCTCTCACCCTCAACCAGCTTCAGAAACTCATTCTCCAACGCTATCTTCTGCGTCGAAGGGAGGTATCTAGCCAAGAACAATCTCGAGAACTCCTCCAACGAGACATCAACAAGTTGCCTACCTCTCAACAAGTGCAGCTCCAATCCTTCCCACCACATTCTCGCTTCACCGTCCAGAAGGAACGTAGCGATGGTGGTCATTTGCCACTCCTCCGTCTTTGTTGCTGTCATGACTCTCTTCACCCTGGAGAGCCAGTCTTCAGCCTGAGATGGGGTTCCCAACCCCGAGAATAACGGAGGGTTAAAGCTCATTACATGCTTAAGCTGTCTCTCGGTTGCCCTCCTTGGCACCACCGGTTCCACAACCACTTGGTCCACTCTCCTCGGCTCAGCCTCTCGAAGAGGTTCCTGCTACATCACAGGAGAGGGCTGCTGCGTTTGCCTTGCAGGCTGCGCATTTATCATGGCCAACACCGCTTCAGCCACCAATCGTATGTTCTCAGCCGATAGAGGTGTTGCAGGAGCAACCTCTGGTGCACTGCTTGCCTCAGAAACTCGGCGTTCTGACGGCCCAACACCACTTCTGGTCACCTATAGTGGTACAAAACACCGTTAAGCAACCAAATAAAATTGCAAACAACAATTATAGGAACACGCAGGTTCCTCAAACACGAGTATTTTCATTCCTAAGTGGACATTCATGGGTTCTTTTACTGTTATAACGATGACGCACACAATGTGCTCACCACCCCTTAAAAAGAATTCGCCCACGAATTCATCTTAAGCCCGACCAAAACCAGTAGTCTGATACCAAATTGTAACACCCCCTATCAGTCACATAGCATATAACAGTAGGTCCGGTCGGGGCCCGACGCCGTATGCCACAGACAAACCGGGTGGTTACTCATGGAAACCATCCAACCAATCAACGTCGTACACAGAGCATTCTAGCGGAAGTTGTTTATAAAAGTTGCAATAAAGAACCCAACATTAAAGCATGAATGTCCACTAATACAAAATAGGAATGTATACAAATACTAACGTAAGCCTTAAGGCCTTACAAAATGTTTCACATGATATTACATGATTTACAAACCGCGGCACGCAGGCCGGTCATACATGAATAAAACAGTAAACACTTCCATTTGGGCCTTCGAGGGCCGGCTTCGCAAAAAGGGCTTTAGCCCGCTATTGACCGCTTGATCCAGCAGCACCTGCAAGCAACAAACCACCGCACGGTGGCAAAACAAGGCAACGGTCAGCAATGCTGACCAAATTATAACGATCCTGCCCCAAGCACGGGACGGCGATGCTCCTTCCCTGCATTTCATTAGCATAAGCGAGCAATATATAAATATAGCCATTTCATCACAGACGTTGGCTCGCCCGGCCACACGCCCCGTGCTCTCAGGGCATATTCTCGGTGAACCGGTCGATGTCACGTCAATTAAAGCCATAGGCATTCCTGACTCACCATCGCCACTATGACGGCCAAACCTATGAGCAATTTGTCTTCTCGGCCTGGGTCACGACAATTTAAGCCATCGACCGCCGAAGACTCTAATCTATGCCAACGGCAAGTGCCACGTGCCTTTAGGTCTCTTTAACCGAACGACATAGAACGGGTACGGTTCCATCTAACCCGTGCTCACATCGCAACGACAATTTAAGCCATTTGCGCGGGTCAAACTTCCACCGAGTCCCATTTCCATCACAATGCACATAACCCGGTTATGTTCAAGTTGGCTGTCAGGCCACCAAGTTGGCAAGATCTCGCATCCGCCCAGTTTTCCGGGTGCACCTTTGGGTTAATCCCCAAGGCTCCCTACTGCAATCTACCGCGTAGAAAACCCGAAAAACAACCAATAGCACGGAGTCTTCTCCGGCATTATGCAATGCAACATCACCGATCCAGACCAACATGTCCAGGTAGGCTTCACACATCATGCCTATGTTCGTTCTCGCTTACAGACTCTAAACAACGGGGACTTCACATATCTACCCGAAGGAACTCCTCTAACTCTCCACAAACTAGCGAGAGCGGGCTTCCTATGTAAAGAAGGAGAGCTACTCATGCTCAAGAAGAGAATCGTTACCCTAGCGTTCCTCTTTGGCGCCATTGAAAAGTAAGCGGATGAAAAGCACCGCACTAGCTTTGCCTCCGTAGATCCGGAGTCGGCTCGCGATTCGGAGCTTTGAAGCTCCTCCAATGGCCGAATATAGCTCCTTCTTCCTTCCTAGGCTCTCCTCTCTCTCTAAGGTTTTAGAAAGATAACAACTTAAGAAAAGTGAGCGTTTCTAAGTCCAATCCCGGGTATATCCCTTCAGGAACAACCCCCAGACGTTGGATCCCAAAATAAAGAAACGAACGGCTTTGATTTGGGACTGAAATGCCCAATCTGGACCGAACACGGCCTGACACACGCCCGTGTCCAGGGCCGTATGCCTCATTCGCCGTCAAAATCGGCTCGCCTGGAACAACACACGGGTATCGAACATGCCCGTGTTCGACCTGACATGCCCGTGTTCCATGTGATACGGCCGTGTGGCCGGCCGTGTACCCCTATCATTTTTCCCCAAAAACAACCCGAGCACTGCACGGGTTCTAGGACACGCCCGTGTCCTAACCCGTGTCACCTCAACACGCCTGGACCCCAGGCCGTATACACGGTCTCGACACTCGACACTTCGTCGAGCGAAGATCGTCGTCCTGATGACACGGCCTTGGACACGCCCGTGTCCTAGGCCGTGTGCCTTGTCTCGACACAATGTCGAGACCAAAGTGTCGACTTCCCTGGATGAGTGTCGACACGAGTTGACACGCCCTGTGACACGCCCATGTCGCAGGCCGTGTGCCATGTCTCGACACTTTGTCGAACACAGAGTGTCGACTTCGCAGCTAAGTGTCGACACGGGTCGACACGCCCGTGTCGCAGGCCGCGTTCCCAGTCTCGCCACAATGTCGAGACCAAAGTGTCGACTTCCTGGCTCAGTGTCGACACCAGCTTGACACGCCCAGGGACACGCCCGTGTCCCAGGCCGTGTGCCTGCAGCCAGAAACCAAAACTGGCCCAAAACGTCCCCCGTCGCTCTTTGGAGTTTCGGGGCGTTACACGAACCGCCTTCACCACCAGAAGAGCAGACATTAACGTCTTGCTCGACCCCTTTAAGCCCGTAAAAGTCGTCTCACGACTTGCTCCCAACTTGACTTCCTTCCGAACGCAATCGATATAGGCTTGCTGCTCCGAGAGCCAGTCCATGCCAAATATAACGTCGAACTCCACTAATGGAAGTAAAGACGCCTGCAGATCGAACTCCTGATTCCCAATACGAATCTTAACATCGCAGATCCTATCCGCTCGCATCGAACACCCATTGGGCAACAACACATCCAACTTATCCTTCGCCATCGAAAAAGGGACTCCGATGCGTGATATAAATCCTTCGGATAAGAAGGAGTGTGAAGCTCCCGTATCGAAGAGTGCTCGTGCCGGATTTTCACAAATCAATACAAATCCTAAATAAGCAGTGGTAAGGTAACATGTGCATAAGAAGTATTTGAAGAAATTGACTTGCTATAAATTAAACCGTACCTGTCACCACATCAGCTTGTTTGATGGCCTCCTGTTGGCCAAGATTATACACCCTCGGTTGGGCCGGAGCATAGTGGGATGCGGTCGACTCCACCGCCTTGCCCTTCTCTTCATAAGTAGCTCCCGACCTTCTCTCGGACATAGGAAGTCCGCTGCAACAGTCACGGGCAAAATGCCCCGTCTTTCCACAAGTAAAACACGCACCGGGGTCTGACCCGTAGTCGCCCCAGAAAGGCCAGAAGGAGCTGGACCCGAAGTCCTATGCTTCTTGAAAGACCTCCGATAGTCGGCCTTTGAAGTAGTCGGTACTTTAAATTCAGATTTTCTATCACCCAAGCTTTTGTTTGCTTGCACATTCTTCATGTCCTTCTCCAAGGGCCGGGCAGTATTGACCAAGGTTAAGAAACCCTGCATCATTGGCCCCGAAAGTAGTAATCTCAACTCATCTCTCAATCCTTCGTAGAAGCGATTATTCTTGCGCTCCTCATCCACGATGGTGGAGCTAGCATATCGACTTAAACGAGTGAACTCATGGAGATATTCATCCACGCTCTTCTCACCCTGAACCAACTTCAGAAAGTCATTCTCCAATGCTATCTTCTGCGTCGAAGGGAGGTATCTAGCCAAGAACAATCTCGAGAACTCCTCCATCAATACATCACCAAGTTGCCTACCTCTCAAATGATGCAGCTCCAAACCTTCCCACCATAATCTCGCTTCACCGTCCAAAAGGAACGTAGCAATGGTGGTCATTTGCCACTCCTCCGTCTTCGTTGCTGTCATGACTCTCTTCACCCTGGAGAGCCAATCTTCATCCTGAGATGGGGTTCCCAACCCCGAGAATAACAGAGGGTTAAAGCTCATTACATGCTTAAGCTGCCACTCGGTTGCCCTCCTTGGCACCACCGGTTCCACAACCACTTGCTCCACTCTCCTCGGCTCAGCCTCTTGAAGAGGTTCCTGCTCCATCACAGGAGCGGGATGCTGCGTTTGCCTTGCAGGCTGCGCATTTATCACGGCCAACACCGCTTCAGCCACCAATCGTATATTCTCAGCCGATAGAGGTGTTGCAGGAGCAACATCCGGTGCACTACTAGACTCAGAAACTCGGCGTTCTGACGGCCCAACACCACTTCTGGTCACCTATAGTGGTACAAAACACCGTTAAGCGACCAAATAAAATTGCAAACAGCAATTATAGGAACACGCAGGTTCCTCAAACACGAGTATTTTCATTACTAAGTGGACATTCATGGGTTCTTTTACTATTATAACGATGACGCACACAATGTGCTCACCACCCCTTAAAAAGAATTCGCCCACGAATTCACTTTAAGCCCGACCAAAACCAATAGGCTGATACCAAATTGTAACACCCCCTATCCATCACATAGCATATAGCAGTAGGTCCGGCCGGGGCCCGACGTCGTATGCCACAGATAGACCGGGTGGTTACTCCTGGAAACCATCCAACCAATCAACGTCCGACACAGAGCATTCTAGCGGAAGCAATTTATAAAAGTTGCAATAAAGAGCCCAGCATTAAAGCATGAATGTCCACTAATCCAAAATAGGAATGTATACAAATACCAACGTAAGCCTTAAGGCCTTACAAAATGTTTCACTTGATATTACATGATTTACAAACCACGGCACGCAGGTCGGTCATACATGAATAAAACAGTAAACACTTCCATTTGGGCCTTCGAGGGCCGGCTTCGCAAAAAGGACTTTAGCCCGCTATTGACCGCTTGGTCCAGCAGCACCTGCAAGCAACAAACCACCGCACGGTGGCAAAACAAGGCAACGGTCAGCAATGCTGACCAAATTATAATGATCCCACCCCCAGCTCGGGGCGGCGATGCTCCTTCCCTGCATTTCATTAGCATAAGCGAGCAATATATATATATATATAGCCATTTCATCACAGATGTTGGCTCGCACGGCCACATGCCCCGTGCTCTCAGGGCACATTCTCGGTGAACCGGTCGATGTCACGTCAATTAAAGCCATAGACATTCTGGACTCACCACCGCCACTTTGACGGCCAAACCTATGAGCAATTTGTCTTCTCGGCCTGGGTCACGACAATTTAAGCCATCGACCACCGAAGACCCTAATCTATGCCAACGACAAGTGCCACGTGCCTTTAGGTCTCTTTAACCGAACGACATAGAACGGGTACGGTTCCATCTAACCTGTGCTCACATCGCAACGACAATTTAAGCCATTTGCGCGGGTCAAACTTCCACCGAGTCCCATTTCCATCACAATTCACATAACCCGGTTATGTTCAAGTTGGCTCTCAGGCCACCAAGTTGGCAAGATCTCGTATCCGCCCAGTTTTCCGGGTGCACCTTTGGGTTAGTCCCCAAGGCTCCTTGCTGCAATCTACCGCGTAGAAAACCCGAAAAACAATCAATAGCACGGAGTCTTCTCCGGCATTTATGCAATGCAACATCACCGATCCAGACCAACATGTCTGGGTAGGCTTCACACATCATGTCTATGTCCGTTCTCGCTTACGGACTCTAAACAACGGGGACTTCACATATCTACCTGAAGGAACGCCTCCAACTCTCCGCAAACTCGCGAGAGCGGGCTTCCTATGCAAATAAGGAGAGCTACTCATGCTCAAGAAGAGAATCGTTACCCTAGCGTTCCTCTTTGGCGCCATTGAAAAGTAAGCGGATGAAAAGCACCGCACTAGCTTTGCCTCCGTGGATCCGGAGTCGGCTCGTGATTTGGAGCTTCGAAGCTCCTCTAATTGCCGGATCTAGCTCCTTCTTCCTTCCTTGGCTCTCCTCTCTCTCTAAGCTTTTATAAAGATAATAACTTATGAAAAGTGAGGGTTTCTAAGTCCAATCCCGGGTATATCCCTTCAGGAACAACCGCCAGCCGTTGAATCAACAATTAAAGAAATGAACGGCTTTGATTCGGGACTGAAATGCCCAATCTGGACCGAACACGGCGTGGTACACGCCCGTGTCCAGGGCCGTGTGCCTCATTCGCCGTCAAAATCGGCTCGCCTGGAAAAACACACGGGTATCGAACATGCCCGTGTTCGACCTGACACGCCCGTGTTCCACCTAACACGGCCGTGTTCCACCTAACACGGCCGTGTAGCCGGCCGTATACCCCCATCATTTTTCCCCGAAAAAAACCCGAGCACTGCACGGGTTCTAGGACACGCCCGTGTACTTGCCCGTGTCACCTCAACACGCCTGGGCTCCAGGCCGTATACACGGTCTCGACACTCGACACTTCGTCGAGCGAAGATCGTCGACCTGATGACATGGCCTTGGACACGCCCGTGTCCTAGGCCGTGTGCCTTGTCTCGACATAATGTCGAGACTAAAGTGTCGACTTACCGGGACGAGTGTCGACACGGGTCGACACGCCCTGCGACATGCCCGTGTCGCAGGCCGTGTGTCATGTCTCGACACTTCATCGAACGTAGAGTGTCGACTTCGCGGCTAAGTGTCGACACGGGTCGACACGCCCTGTGACACGCCCGTGTCGCAGGCCGTGTGCCCAGTCTCGACACAATGTCAAGACCAAAGTGTCGACTCCCCGGCTTAGTGTCGACACAGGCTTGACACGCCCTGGGACACGCCCGTGTCCTAGGCCGTGTGCCTGCAGCCAGAACCCAAAACTGGCCCAAAACGTCCCCAATCACTCCTTTGAGTTTCGGGGCGTTACAATGATGCCTCACACTTGTCATTCCAATCAAACGCCACATTATTCTGGGTTAAGCGAGTCAAAGGTGCAGCTAAGGTAGCAAACCCTTCTACAAATCGGCGATAATAGCCGGCCAATCCCAAGAACCTCTGAATCTCCTTGGGTGTCTCCGGTCTCCTCCACTCCATGACTGCAGCAATCTTTTCGGGATCCACTGAAATTCCATGTTGATTAATAACATGACCCAGAAATACAACCTGAGGCAACCAAAACTCGCATTTGCTTAGCTTGGCGAATAACTTTTGGTCTCGCAACATGGTCAACACCAATCGCAGATGTTGTTCATGCTCCTCAATACTGCGGGAGTAGACAAGAACGTCGTCAATAAAAACCCCCACAAACCTATCCAAAAAGTCCTTGAACACCTGGTTCATCATCTCTATGAAGGCTGATGGTGCGTTGGTCAAACCAAACGACATCACAAGAAATTCAAAATGGTCATGCCTCGATCGAAACGCAGTCCGCGGAATATCAGACTCCCGGACCTTGAGCTGATGATAGCCAGAACGAAGATCAATCTTCGAAAATACTGAACTGCCACGTAGTTGATCAAACAAATCGTCAATCCTTGGCAGTGGGTACTTGTTCTTAATCGTCACCTTGTTTAATTCTCGGTAATCGATGCAAAGCCGCATCGACCCATCTTTCTTCTTCACAAACAACACAGGTGCACCCCAAGGTGATGAACTTGGCCTGATAAACCCCTTTGCCAATAAGTCATCCAGCTGGGTACGCAACTCTGCTAGCTCATGCGGGGCCATTCTATACGGCGCTTTCGCAATAGGCCGCATACCCGGCTCCAAATCAATGACAAACTCGACATCACGATCATGTGGAAGACCGGGAAGATCAGTAGGAAAAACATCTGGAAATTCATGCACAACAGGAATCTCCTCCAAACGCGGGAATACAGCACTAGTACCCACAACTGAGACTAGACAAGCAAAACAATCGAAAACAAACAACGTCCGAACACATACCGCAGAAATCCCTGCACAATCCTGGCATGAATCACCATAAACACTTCCCGACTGACCATTGTCCTTGATAAAATCCAAGCGTTTTCCTTTGCACTGGATAACGACGTCATAGAGGGATAACCAGTCCATGCCCAAGATAACGTCAAAATCTTCCAAATCGATCACCTTTAAATCAGCCTTCGCTAAGAAATCCCACAACAAAATGGGACAATCAAGAAGACCCCAGTCTACAACCACAAAAGCACCGGAAGGAAACCTTACCAAAAATGCATTCCCCACTCGATCTGGTGTCAAATGATACCGATCCATAAAGGTTCGAGCCACAAATGAATGGGTCGCGCCAGAATCGAAGAGAACACGCGCCCAACGGTTCTTTACCTTAAATTTTCCTATAAGGGTACATATGTATCTAAGAACTACGCTTAAGAGTCATAAACAAAACGTGAACCAGAGGAAGGAATCGAACCTGAGATACCCTGAGGTGACATCTGAGCTTCCTCTGAAGAGATCACATTTAACTTCCCCTTTCCTTTGTCCAAACGCGGAGGCAGAGGCAAAGCCTGGAGTGGCATTGGCTGCAGCACGGGCTGGTTTTGTCGGCACCTTGCCTTGAGATGTCCCTGTTTGCCACACTGAAAGCACACCTTGTCTTTGACCCAGCAGCCGCCCACATCATGACCTCTTCCCCCACAACTTGTACACTCCAAGTCTCTGGTTGGCGCACCCTGAATGGCGTGCACCTGCTCCTTCTTCTGCATTCCCAACCGCTTGAAACATCTCTCAAATGGGTGACCTGACCGGCCACAGAAGCTACACGTCAACTTATTCTTCTTTCTCCCAGCAGCTTCTTGGGAGCTTTTCCCTTCCACTAGCTTCTCTTGTCCTTCCTCATCAACTGCCCTCTTTGTTTTGCATTTTATATAACTTCAACCTTCAAAGCAGCCTCAACCACACTGGTATAACTTGTCGCTCCATAAGCACTTGCGAACTGCTAGACATCGCTCCGGAGTCCGCCAAGAAATCTCTTCACTTGGTCAGCTTCCGTAGCCACCAGGCCCGGAGCGAACCGACTTAGCTTGCTAAACTCAATTTCATACTCACTAACTGTGAGTTTCTTCTGCTTCAGGTACAAGAAGTCATTCGTCAGGCGGTCCCTTTCGACCGACGGCAAAAATTTGCATCGTAGCATTTCTTTGAAGACTTCCCATGAACATCCCGCCACTATGCTTTCCTTTTCTCGCAACCACCAACTTTTTTCCAGTCCTTTTAGTTGGTAGGCGGCAAGCATCACCTCCTGGTCCTCGGTAACGCCATAATAGACAAACATTTCTTCCAACGTGATCATCCAATCATCCAAGATCACAAAGTCCGCTTTGCCATTATAGGTAGGTGGTCCAAGTCGCTGAAACTGCGAGATAAAAGTCATCGCAGGAGGAACCACAACTGGGGGTATCAACGCCACGAAGGAGTAGAAACAACGGGGCCTCTGACAGGCTCTTGCACTCTTGGTGCCAGCCCATACATCACTGATGACATAGCTTGGAGCTGGGATTGCACATCCTGCACTTGCCTAGTCAAAGCATCATTACTTTGTCGTAGACTATCCATCAGGGCATTATTCTGCATGCCCGAAGACTCGCCCTCAGATTGGGGAGTCTGCCTTGTCACTGGACGCTTTGACATCCTATAAACACGTTCACCCTCATCAAGCTCAAACCCAACAAAAACACACAACTACTATGTACTGACAATACATGTATAAATATGAACATCAACTGCTAACTTGCTTTGAGAGTTTGAGAATGATGTTATGCCTAGCCTAAGATGACTCATCGTCATCCCACTAACTTGTGCCTAAACAATGAATGCATGAATTTATTTGACCCAAAACCATGTGTGTACATGTGTCATCATGTAAATCTTTAGCTTGGCACGTTGTGCTCATGCAATGTTATGTTATGCGTGTTGTGCTATGCATTCTAAAAAAGGCCTTAATGCATGCCATGAGCGGTCGTACGCATCACAATGCTATGCATCCCATACTATATAACATTGCATGCAACGAATAAAAGAAAACGTGCTAGTCGCATTCATGTGGTGAGGTTACGCATCCCATACTACATAACCCTCACATGTTGCCCCTATGGTGGATCCATATACAACCACATATTATGCATCCCATACTACATAATATGCCTCGTATACTTCTGTTCATGCCATGAGTGTAGTGTTCGTGCTTCGGCCAAGACGTATTGATGACACCTCGGTGTGTGTATGATATGATTAAAACGTATTAAAAAAGTAAAGTTTGCCCGACCAATTGTCAAGCAAACCTGGCTCTGATATCAACTGTCACAACCCGCATTTCCTCAACGAGCACGTCGTATCAGAGCAAAAGAAAAAATGGGTGATGATGCCACGTCGTGCAGGGGATAATTGCACACGCTCAGGCAAACCTTTACACTTATTAGACTAGAGTAAAATCATCAGTTATATGCAAGAAAATCGTTGAGTTTGATGGCCGTATCCCTCGGCCTAGTAGAGCAAAATGTGGTTGTACGCGGAGGAAAATAATTTATGTTAGTTGTGATTTTTCCTATATGCACTGTAGATTTATTATACCATATGCAATCGTCTTGATGTCGCTGCCCCTCCGCCACTACTTGAAGACGATCCAGTTGCCGAGGCTCTACAACATAAAGACCTTCGGAGCCGTGATGACGCTAACGGACGACGTCGCTACAACCTCCGCCCGCGGCGTGCTACCCTCACTTGAAGACTATTTTAATTAATTTGTCATGCTTTATTATTTTATGTGCGAATATAAAATTATTCCAATCTTGGTTAATAATTTTATATTCATTTGTGACTTGTAATCTTTAATTATTTTCTGCAAACATTTTGGTGTGTATGTAACCGCCCGGATGGATGAGATTTTATCTCCATCATGGACGGTTGGATCTCTTTTGTAACTCCTATTTAAAGGAGGCTATTATGTGTATGTAACCGCCCGGATGGATGAGATTTCATCTCCATCATGGACGGTTGGATCTCTTTTGTAACTCCTATTTAAAGGAGGCTATTATGATGAGTTATGGAATGAAAAGAAAACCTAAAAAACCCCCCCTTTGAAGAATTCGGCCACCATGGAGAGAGTCCATTAGCCGCCCCCCCCCCCTTTGGTCTGAAGCCAAGCCTTGCCTCCTCCATCCCCGTTCGGTGCGACTTCGGCGTGGCTTCCTTTCGGTGCGACTCCAAGGAAGAAGGTTGCAGCCCATTCGGTGTGAAGCCGGTGGATCCGTGGAGAGAGTGATTCTCCCGCCTTATCTTGTGTGATTGTTGTTCTTGGTTGGGTAACTTCTTCCCCTTAGAGATTTTTGCTTTAGATTTTGTGGAGGTTTTTGCAAACCGCTTCTTCCGTGATTTTTAAATACGTCGCTTGCAAATTCCGATTTCGATTTCGTTGTTATTGAACCTCTTGTGATCCGGATTGGGTAGATCCGTTGCGAGAGCGAGACTTGGCCTAGCCTTGACTTGCCCTCCAAGATTGGCACATTTTGGTGTTAACAAGGGAGTTAATCACAACTCGAACTCGACCGCCTATTGAAGTTTTCCGCCACTCCGAAAATAAATTATTGATGCGTTGAAATGGCTCAAGTTGGTACAATAGATGCTTGTGCAGGTGCGGTGAGTTGTGTGCTTGTTGGAGAGGTAGGTCCTAAGGACGTTGTATCGAGTCCGGCAATTTTCTCTTTCGGATTTGGGAGCAAACTCGACCCCTTTTCGCTCGCTTTTTGGTCGGATCCCTCCCCTTTGGTTTTATGTCTTGTGATAATATTTTCCGTTAGCGTATTCGGGCACGAAACACGGTCACCCCTACATCAATTTGGTATCAGAGGCGGTCGTTTCAACTCCCACGTTGCAAACATCCTCTCTACGTTTCTTGTTGCCCGATCGGATCAAAAAAAATTATTTTCTATGGTCTGCCAATAGCGGGCTGAAATCTTTATTTTTCAGCAAAATTTCAAAAAAAAAAAATTTTTAACGATCCACGTGTTCCTCACATCGGGAAAATATAAAAATATCTTATTTTCAGTATTGCTACAGCCCTAGGAAAAATCACCTTTCCAAAATTTCCTAGACCTGAATGCGCACTAGGCACGGATCCGAGTACGCGACACCGTCTACGTCAAGGATGGCTGCGAACGAGCATGGGGATCCCAACACCGAGGTCATAGCAGGGCTACCTAACGAAATGACGGAGCTTAGAAACATGTTGGCACAGATCCTGCAAAATCAAGCAAGGCCACCCCCGCCACCCATTAATGTTGAGCAGCCCAACCGGCGCCAAAAAACTCCTGAGTCGGATTCCGATGAGGACTCTCCCCGAGTGCCCCCTCGAGAACACCACCACGATCGTGCTTACGATATCACTAAGGCCATTAAGATCGACGCCCCCACTTATGATGGCATGGGAGATCCCCAGATCTTCCTTACTTGGGTGGTGGATATGGAGTGCTACTTCGATTGGCACACCCTTACGGACCATCAAAAGGTCCAAGTTGCCAGGATGAAGCTAACGGGACGTGCCAAAACTTATTGGCTGAATGAAGAGCGTAGGCTAGGAACCGGGAATGGGGTCCCACTTATTGGATGGGCCGTGATGAAGAACTTGTTGACCGATCAGTACGTTCCCGCGTACCATCGGACACAGATGTTCGACGAGCTTGCCACTCTACGGCAGGGCTCCAATTCGGTAGCTGAGTATATGGGAGAACTAAAGGACCGTATGGTGCGTTGTGATTTGATGGAGATCCCCGAGATCACCCTATCCAGATTTCGTAAGGGGCTTCATCCCGATATTCAGCGGAAGCTCTTACGATATGGTCATACGGATCTGAACACGACATTTAATGCCGCCCTCGACATCGAAAAGCACTTAGCCTCTAAGGCTCACTCCCGGTATTCCCATGCGAAGGGAAAGTCCACAGCTGGAGCTACTTCCTCCACATATCAGGATAAAGGGAAGTTTCGGTCTGCCGAGTCAAAGTCTGTCGTGATTACTGATAGGAACGACAAGAATCCTGCGAGTGAGCATGTCCCTATAGGGAAGGTTAGCAAGGCTAACACTACTTGTTACTCTTGCGGCATTCAAGGCCACTATGCCTTTGAATGCCCAACGAAGACTAAAGCCATAGCCCTTCTAGAGTCGACTACCGACCTTGCTGATTTCGTTTATGAGGCTGCTGAGGAGAGTGACCCAGAAGGGGTCCCAAGCGATTTAGAGGACGAACACCCCGTTATGGTGATGCGTTGTATATTGACCACCCCTTGTCCGTTAGATGACTGGAAAAGGACTAGTATATTTTCCCTGATCTTTAAGAGTGGCGAGAAGTTGTGCAAGTTGATCATTGATAGTGGCAGTTGTGTAAACGTCATCTCTGAGAATGCCGATACACATATGTCCTTGACTACGCAGCCCCACCCAGCTCCCTATCAGGTAGCCTGGATTAATAAGGTTACCGTCCCGGTCACCAAGCGTTGCCTTGTACCTCTCTCGATCAAATAATATACTGACGAGGTGTGGTGCGATGTCCTTCCAATGGACGCTTGTCACGTGTTATTAGGCCGCCCTTGGCTTTACGACCGTGACGTGACACACTTTGGAAGGGCCAACACATATGAGTTTAAATTCAATGGCAAGGTCATTACGTTGAGACCGACCGTCCCGAAATAGCCAGTAGCTTTGGCTAAGGACACCACTGTTCCAGTCGAGAGGAAACGTTGAGTCTCGTGGGAAGAAAAGAGTTTGTGAAGGATCCCTTTCTTGACGGGATGATGTACGCTCTAGTTCTTATGAGTGCGAAAGGGGATACGAGAGCATTGGATGAGTTGCCTAGAGAGTTACGGGAATTGTTGGATGAGTATAAGGACGTGTACCCGGATGAGCTGCCTTCGGTATTACCACCGCTTAGGAATATACAACATGCTATAGACCTTATCCCCGGCTCCTCCTTACCGAACCAACCCCACTATAGGCTTCACCCTGCCGCCCATAAGGAGTTACAGACCCAGATCGAGGATTTGATGAAAGAGGGGTTCATTAGGACTAGTATGAGTCCATGTGCGGTACCGGCCCTTTTTGCCCCCAAGAAGGATGGTACGTGGAGAATGTGTGTTGATAGCCGTGCCATCAACAAGATTACCATCAAATATAGATTTCCTATTCCGCAATTAGATGACCTCCTAGATGTCTTATCTGGCGCCAACATTTTTTCAAAGTTAGATTTGCGGAGTGGCTATCACCAGATCAGGATCCGTGAGGGGGACGAGTGGAAGACAGCATTTAAGTCCAAGGATGGGTTATATGAGTGGCTTGTGATGCCCTTTGCGCTATCCAACGCCCCCAGTACCTTCTCCCGGATGATGACCCATGTCTTTCAGCCTTACATGGGGAAGTTTGTGGTCGTCTATTTTGATGACATTTTAGTCTTTAGTACCACCACTGCTGAGCACGTCTCCCACATGAGATCGGTTCTTTCCACCCTGCGGAAGCAAACCTTATACCTTAATCTCAAGAAATGCACATTCTATGTCACTGAATTGGAATTCTTAGGCTATATAGTCGGTTCAGAAGGCATTAGAGTTGACCCTAATAAGGTTAAGGTCATGAGGGATTGGCCCGAACCGACCACATTACGAGAGGTGCGAAGTTTCCATGGGTTAGCCACTTTTTACCGCAGTTTTATTAAAGACTTTAGTAGCATTATGGCCCCCATTAGTGATTGTATGAAGAAAGGTGAGTTCACCTGGACAAGGTCCGCCGCTACTGCTTTCCAACGCATTAAGGAACTTATGACTGAGGCACCTGTCCTACATCTACCTGACTTCAATAAGGTCTTCGAGCTTACGTGTGACGTTTCTGGCGTAGGAATAGGAGGTGTCTTGAGTCAGGAAGGGCACCCTGTGAGTTATTTTAGTGAGAAGTTAGCGGGCGCCAAATTGAATTACTCGAATTACGATAGGGAGTTTTATGCCATCATTAGATGTCTGCACCATTGGAGGCACTATCTCCTCTCTAAGGAGTTTGTGATCCTCTCCGATCACGAGGCACTGCGGTTCATCAATGGCCAACATAAAATCAGCCCGCGACACGCTAAGTGGGTATCTTTCCTACAGGGTTACACTTTTAACCTTAAACACCTTAAAGGAGCTGACAATCGAGTCGTGGATGCTCTTAGTCGCCTGACCCTGTTACTCACCACTATGGAGGTTAACGTGGTAGGATTCGGGCGAATCAAGGACGAGTACGCCACATGTCCAGACTTTCAGGATGCATATTTATCTGCCCAAGATAGCTCCCCCACGATTATATCTGCGTTCGTCATTAAGGATGGCTACCAATTTAGACATGGGAAGTTATGTATCCCGCAGTCATCGCTATGCCTTCATATCATCTGGGAATTGCATAGTGGAGGGTTGAGTGGTCATTTCGGTAGGGATAAGACCATTACGTTAGTTGAGGAGAAATTCTATTGGCCAAAACTTAAGGCAATGGTGGGAAGGGTAGTTAGTAGTTGTCATACCTGTCAGGTATCCAAGGGCACCAAGACCAACGTAGGATTATATACGCCCTTGCCTATCCCTTCCATGCCATGGGAAGACGTGAGTATGGATTTTGTTCTAGGCCTACCCACCACCTTACGCCGTCACGATTCTATTTTTGTAGTGGTGGATAGATTCTCTAAAATGGCATATTTTATTCCTTGCGCTAGAACCAACGACGCATCTCACATTGCCAAATTATATTTTAAGGAAGTAGTTAGTCACCGGGGAGTGCCGAAGACAATAGTCTCGGATAGAGATGTTAAGTATACGAGCTATTTTTGGAAAACACTTTGGGTCTTGATGGGTACCAAGTTATTGTTTTCCTCAACCTATCACCCTCAGACCGATGGGCAAACTGAGGTAGTCAATCGGAGCCTAGGAAGCCTCCTTAGATGCCTAGTGAGCGATCACAAAGGTACGTGGGATCTTCTTCTTCCCCACACCCAGTTGGCCTATAATAATTCCAAAAACCGGTCCACTGGTCTGTCTCCAAATGAGATAGTTCACGGGTACAAGACCCCTGTGCCTCTTGACTTGGTTCCTTTGCCCCCCAACATACAAGACAAGTCAATTTGCACAATCCTTCGCCCAACATATTCATTACCTACATGCACGTATACGAGCTACCTTGACTGCTCAATACGAGTCTTATCAGTCGCACGCTAATCTACATAGGAGGGTGTCGCACTTCAACGTCGGCGATTTGGTCCTAGTCCGGTTAGTTCCCGAACGCTTGCCATCTGGCACCGTTAAAAAGTTGGCACCAAAGCGCGCCGGCCCTTTTTGAATTATAAAGAAACTAGGTGACAACGCTATCGTGTTGGATTTGCCAGCTGATTGGGGTATCTCCCCTATTTTTAATGTCTCGGATTTGACGCTGTTTGTTTCTCCTCCACCTGAGTTGAATTCTTTGTCGTCTTCTCCCTCCACTAAAATTTCTACTAGGTTGGGGAGTGGTAGTTCGGATGATCTCTCTCTTTCGGTCCCCGCAGGTATAACATCGGATGGTACGTTGCCTTCTTTTTTCCCTACTGCTGACATGTTTCCCAGGTTTCCGAAGACATTTCTCACTCCAGATATGATACTTGCTGCTGATCCACTTACCACTCCTGATGGTGCTACCTACCGCTTCCTCATCCGTTGGCGTGACCGCCCCCCTTCAGATGATTCATGGGTACTTGCGAAAGAGCTTCAACGTTTGGATGCCGAGCTTCTCCGCCGCTATCTCTCGGACCACGCATCGGAGATACGTGATTTTGAGTGGGGGAGGATTGATGCCGCTGCCCCTCCGCCACTACTTGATGACGATCCAGTTGCCGAGGCTCTACAACATAAAGACCTTCGAAGCCGTGATGACGCTAACGGACGACGCCGCTACAACCTCCGCCCGCGCCGTGCTACCCTCACTTGAAGACTATTTTAATTAATTTGTCATGCTTTATTATTTTATGTGCGAATATAAAATTATTCCAATCTTGGTTAATAATTTTATATTCATTTGTGACTTGTAATCTTTAATTATTTTCTGCAAACATTTTGGTGTGTATGTAACCGCCCGGATGGATGAGATTTCATCTCCATCATGGACGGTTGGATCTGTTTTGTAACTCCTATTTAAAGGAGGCTATTATGTGTATGTAACCGCCCGGATGTATGAGATTTCATCTCCATCATGGACGGTTGGATCTCTTTTGTAACTCCTATTTAAATGAGGCTATTATGATAAGTTATGGAATGAAAAGAAAACCTAAAAAACCCCCCTTTGAAGAATTCGGCGACCATGGAGAGAGTCCATTAGCCGCCCCCCCCCCTTTGGTGTGAAGCCAAGCCTTGCCTCCTCCATCCCCGTTCGGTGCGACTCCGGCGTGGCTTCCTTTCGGTGCGACTCCAAGGAAGAAGGTTGCAGCCCATTCGGTGTGAAGCTGGTGGATCCGTGGAGAGAGTGATTCTCCCACCTTATCTTGTGTGATTGTTGTTCTTGGTTGGGTAACTTCTTCCCCTTAGAGACTCTTGCTTTAGATTTTGTGGAGGTTTTTGCAAACCGTTTCTTCCGTGATTTTTAAATACTTCGCTTGCAAATTCCGATTTCGATTTCGTTGTTATTGAACCTCTTGTGATCCGGATTGGGTAGATCCGTTGCGAGAGCGAGACTTGTCCTAGCCTTGACTTGCCCTCCAAGATTGGCACATATTGGTGTTAATAAGGGAGTTAATCACAACTCGAACTCGACCGCCTATTGAAGTTTTCCGCCGCTCCGAAAATAAATTATTGCTGCGTTGAAACGGCTCAAGTTGGTAGAATAGATGCTTGTGTAGGTGCGGTGAGTTGTGTGCTTGTTGGAGAGGTAGGTCCTAAGGACGTTGTATCGAGTCCGGCAATTTTCTCTTTCGGATTTGGGAGCAAACCCGACCCCTTTTCGCTCGGTTTTTGGTCGGAGCCCTCCCCTTTGGTTTTATGTCTTGTGATAATATTTTCTGTTAGCGTATTCGGGCACGAAACACGGTCACCCCTACATCACATCTGTTTTTACGTGTTTTGGAAATACGTCTTAGTTTACCAAAATATGTATGCATGACATAGAATAGTAGGTTTGGTTTAACTTTAAAATATCTAATGCAACATAGCATAAATCCTTCTCAAGAGCAAGTAGATCTCATTTCATCCAAATGATTCATATTAGCAGTCTAGCATTCATATGTAGCAAGTAAAGAAAACCACCAATGGGCGCCAACAAGCTGACACGAACCCATTGGGGCGTATGTATGTCTGTACAATAAAGTAAAGAACTACCTCGCCCAACAGGCTCGGCAAGCTCCAAGTAAATTTCACCAAACTCTAGCCGCTCAACCGGCTACAACCTGCACCTGAGGTATTCAAGAAAGAACACCTCTGCAATCATCAAGGCTACAACATAGAGCATTAAGTTCATAAAATATGACGAAGGGGCTTACCGACCCCATAACAATTTTCATATAAAACGAGTGGAAAGAATGGGGTGGAAACTAAGTGTCAAACACTGCCAACCCAACGAGTAAAACACACCAAGTGCGTGTAACAACCCTCATGCCCTGCCCAAACCTGCAGTAGCAACAAGACGACATATGCCAACACCATAGCCGTATAACCTCACACGTCGAACACGTGCACTTGTGGTAGTGGTAAGTCATCAGTACTCAAGGGCTCAACGGTGGTAGCCCAGAAGTGCAACGCACCGGGCCAGATCGGGCCAAAACTGGTGCAACGCACCACAAAGCACAACCCCCCTCTGGGGCAATAAACGGTGGACACCAAGGCATTACCACACCGCCCCTCACAGAGCCAGCAAATGACACCACACACCAAACGCACGACGCGCTCAAAACTCTCCATAATCCAACCTCAACACACTCACTACATCATTCCCAAACATGACCACAAATCACCCAAGTTATAACAAGCTTGATAGAGTTTGGGTATCTACTTCACCATAAGCGAACTCCACAAGTAATAATACCGACCAAACCAACAAGCTTATCATACCTTGATGAATAGGAAGGGATCACATGAACAAGCAAAAAGTACATGAAGGAGAAAGGTAAAGCTACTGAAAGTCCACCTAGTGTCAGCTAAGTGCACCTATGGGGGGGTGGATAGGTGTAGCGCTTTTGCGGAATTTACGAATGTACCTGCACAATAAAAATAAAACGCACAGCACAAAGAATACGCAGGCAATTTATAGTGGTTCCCCGACTTGGGTACATTCACTTTCCCCCTTCGACCTATCTCCCAACAAGGGACGACTCGGTCTCTTCTCCAACAGGATTGAAATCCAATCCCTGCACTATCGGAAGGAACCCTTCCACACGTGAGAGTCAACACTCCCACAAAACGGGTTGCACCCAACCCTTACAACACGAAACAATCGTTCCTTTACAACAAAAGTAAATATAGAATGTACACGAGATACAAACTTCGTTTAGAGACTACGGTGTTCCTCTTCGTTCGACGACGTGTTCGTGAAGTCAACGAAGAGTCTACAACCTTGGTCTCTCTTGGAGAGGATCTCCCCGGAACTGGCGGCGGCAACACGAGCGGCGGCTAGCTTCGGGATCGGCGGCTATGATGATGAGCGGCTGCTGAACTTGGAGATCCAAACTTCGTAGCGAAGCTAGCTTGGTCTTCCAACGGTCACTCTAGGATCAGTCGTCTCGATCGATTCGGACGGGGGAGTTTTTCCCGGTCAACAAATCAAGAGACAAGAGATCTCTGGATAGACACGTGAGACTCAGAGCTTTGCTAAGCTTCTGTCGCCGGAGATCGGGAAGAGAAGAGATCTACAGCGGCGACCAACTTATCGCGAGCAGTGGCGGCGGCGACGGAGCGGAAGCGGGGATCTAGGGTTTGTCCGTGCTCGCGTATGTCTGGTTTTCTTCGCCCCTTTACTGTTCAAAAATACCCATGTATTTATACATTGAAGATCCATACAATATGACCGTTGTGGGTCCCACAAGTAGAAACCCGAAATCCGGTTCAAACTAGTCCAGCGGCAGAATCCGGTCCAGCAGCATCCCGAGAAATCGCTAAGTGTAAATCAGCGAGAATCGCAGGTGATTCTCGACGAATCGGCGAGAATCACCAAGTGATTCTCGACGATTCGTCGAGAATCGCTAGTGATTCTCGCCGAATCACTTATTGATTCTCAGCGATTTTCACTTGGTATTCATGAGCTGCTTAACCACTGGTTCGGCGAGAATCACTAGTGATTCTCGCCAAATCTTACTTGGCACCGTTTTGAGGTAGCCAGAAGGGGTCGGCGAGAATCACTAATGATTCTCGCCGAATCGGCGAGAATCACTAGTGATTCTCGTCGGCGAGAATCACTTGGTGATTCTCGTCGAATTTTCCTTGGACGAATTTTCGTCTTCCACCCAGGAGCTGCTCCTTGACCCATCCATGCTCCCTGTCTTCTCTTGCATATGAACGGCCCTGTACTTGAAAGTAAGTGCACTCCAATAGAGAGAGTACATGTAGGCCAACACACTGATCTGCTCAATGAGGGATTACGTCTTGCAGACCGGTGTATATTGACCTACTGCACCCTGACATTGGTGTGCACTTAGCGTGGAGGAGCTGCAAGTACAACTTAAGATGTTTCATCAAATACATTGTGAATTCATCTTAGCTTGACAGGTGGCTTTCTCAAATCCAGGTAATTGTGGATACAATACCCAACAATCTCCCCCTATTTGACGAAGCCAAAACCCTACTAGCTAAGATGAATAACACCTATCAAATAATAAACATAGCATTCAGAAATTAAACATGCAGCACAAGAGAACATATGCAACCAGATCAGGACTTGAGTCATTCACAAATTCAAATATATATACCAATATATATATACACATATAACCTCAGAATTGTTCATATGATAACTATAATCATTAAATGTTCTTAAGACAAAGTGACAAGCTATAAGTTATTGACTATTTTTCCTTAGCTAAGTCACCCTTAAGATTTTGAGCCAAGTACTTCTTGCTTTGCCTCTCCATGTATTCTTTGGGCTTCGGGTAATACCTAGGAGGAGGAACTTTATCTGCATCCTTGTCGTTTCTGAAAAAGATGTTGCGTTTCGCTTCAAACGTTTTGTGCGTTTCCCACTCATACTGGCTATATACTTCGTTTCGATTGATCTCTCCTCTTTCTTGCAGCCAGAAGGTATCTAAGATGATGTTCCTTGAAACTGGACTCCATTTTTTGTTTCGTACGTCCTCCTCACTCATTCTGATCCTCTTTTCAGCTGGTGTCTCCTTGGAGGTCCCTTCCTGAGCTTTTCTCTTGGCCTTGGCTTTTGCTAGGGCCTCTTAATCAAACATGCTCCTCAGTTTAGCTTTGGAGAGAGCCCTAGCATCAGCTTCACTTATGGGAACATCTCCAGCACTTGCACTTATTCTCTCAGCAGCACTTACTCCCTCAGTGGCCATAGATGTCTCAGGAGGATGAATATCTGCAGGATTTTCAGCCAAGGGGATGCCTAATGCTTGGTGGAGCATCCACCTGCAGCTGTCATAGACGTACTTGTTTGACTGTTCGAAGTTTAGGATCATTACTTCTCGGAGCTCAGCCATCTTAGCTAGATACTCTTTCTCCCCCTTTTTGGCTTCTACAGCTATGAAGTTGGCATAGGAATGTAGGGAGTCATCAATATGCTTCGTGGTCTTGGAGAATTCAGAGACCAAGGCCTGCTGATTGTCGTTGAGAGTGACCATATTACCATCAAACTTTTGAATGTTGTTGGCGACAACATGTGCATTCTGATTTACGACAGCAAGAGTATCAGTGTTCTTTTTCAATCCGGACATAAGGAGTGTGACAGCTTCGCCGGCCGCGGTATACTTCTCTTCAAATTTCTTCTCCATCACGTCCAGTTTATGTTTGATTTCCACCATATTCTTGAGCATCAGATTTTCAGAAGTCTTAATCCTTTTCAGCAGTTTATTCTGAGCGTTAGCAAAGGAGTCTTTGAGTTCATTCACAATTCCCTGAATGACATTTACTGTGTGAGTGGCTAGATCATCTCATAATGGAAGAGCCGGAGGCACTTGTGGACCTTGCCCTTCAGCAGACGCATCTGTAGAGTTGGATACAAGCACAGTCTCTAATGGAGGAATGCTGGCGGCCTCTGTAGATTTGTCTGACTCCCCCTCCACTGGTGTAGGCTTGTCAGATGGAGGTTCAACAAGATCTGGATCCTCAAATACTTCATGTCCCTTGTGCCCTTCATCTTCTTCGTCATCATCCATGAACTCATCTTCATCAGCAGCTTCATCCAATTCTTTGTCAGCAGTCTCTTCCAATTCTTTGGCAGCAGTCTCCAATACAGTGTCACTTTCCTCTTGAATTTCGGCCACCGCATCCCTGGCCACCTGGGAGATGTCAGATACTACCTCAGTATGAGGGGGTAGAGGCTCCCCCTCGATTCCTGCAGTCAAGGTATCAGGAATTTCACCGGGGGTGACTGCTGAAGAAACTCCCTGTTGCTCTACCACTGCAGGCTGCCCAATACGTCTCTCCCATCGATCAAACACACTTGAGTCCATCTACTTCAGGTAGTGGAGAGGGACACCTTTACTCATGTCGAATTTGTCTCCATTTAGCTGGTTTAGATATAGACTTAAGATGCGGCCAAAACTTGGAGAGCACAAGGTGTCCTTGATCTTCTCGAACAGCAACTCCCCCCAATTGAACCTCTTACGGCAGACAACAGCTATCAGGATCTTGAACATATCTCCTGAGATATGGTCATGAGAGCCCGGCTTGCAGATGAGCACCTTTCCAATAATATCAGACAGGAGCTTCCCTTCATCATTCATATCTTTTCTCTTTATTGACCGAGTTCCTCGTGGGAGACCGCAGAATAGGAGAGTTCTGGTTTTGTCCTCGTCCTCCAGATAGTCCTCATGCTCCGAGCTAGAAAGCTGCAGGTAGCGAGTCAGCTTGCTGGCAGACAGCTTGACCTTTGCCCCAGCCACCTTGCTTTTGATTAGTGAGTCGCCATTTCGGAGTCTTGCGGTGGCGAAGAACTTCAGTACTTCTTTGTCCAGGATTTTGCAAGGGTGCTCCAGGACGAATGTTAGCCCAGCCTCTTCCAGCATCAGAATGATGTTGCGGAATTCGTCCGAGGCGTGAGAAAACCCAGTTCGAACAAGCTCGCAACCGGTGACCAACCCAGCAGTTGTCCTTGGAGCCATTGCAGATCTAGAGAGAGAAGCCCTACTCTAAGCTTTAATGAACATTCAAAAAGGAAAGCGTCACTAGTGAGGACGTCCAAGTACGGGTGAGGAAGAGGTTACCTAAGGCGTAGACGGAAGTGAGATGGAGAACTTCTTTCAGGGTTTGGCCTTGCGAGAACCTTCTCGATTTGACGATGGACCTTACGAGAACCTTGCGGTCACAGAGACACTTCACGATTCGACGAGAACCCTGCGAGAACTTACGAGAAGAAGATGGAGAGTCGGATTCGTGTAGCGATGAGCTTCCTGCAGGGTTCGGCGGGAATCAACGGGAGTTTGCGAAGGCGGTGCGACGAGCTTCCTGCGGGTCTCTGCGAGTCGGCGGGAGAGCTCTTGTGGGTTTCGGTAAGTCTGTGGGATATCTGCTGCGACGTGAGGCGGGATTCGTGAAGAAGGCGAAGGGTCGGCGTGATTTGTCCGATTCGGCGAGATTTCAAGTATATAATGGGTCGGCGGGATTTGTCTAATTCGAAATTGAGAGGTTTCTTGACTAGGAATTTTCACGTTGAGAAGCATTGCAAAATTTTTGAATTCTTCTGATGTCAAGTCAATATAAAAATGAGAAATACATGTATATTTTAAAGTCAATCTATTTGGATTTGAACGAGGCTTTTCCAAAAACTTTTTGATGTCAATTGTGAGTTGTCGAGATTCACGATGACATATCTTCGTTAACTCTTTATTGATGTATAAAGGTGTGCAAGCATCGAGTTAACCTATCCTTAGAGGTGCCCACATACATGTATAAGCATAAGAATAAATATACACATGGATAGAAATATATATATATATATATATATATATATATATATATATATATATATATATATATATATATATATATATATATATATATATATATATATATATATATATATAGGGGTTAAATGAGGATGCAATATGACGTAAGTCCTTGAACTGATCAAAATTACCTGGGATTTTGAGAGTCATCGTTTAAGTCCCACAGGTAGAACATATTAGACGCTCAATGTGAGTCTGCTCAAGTAGATATCACATCTGTTATTGCAGACGCTTGTTCCAATTTAGTCTTGAGCCACCTACTGTCTAGTTCCCATCATATTCACGGGAACCTAGACTACCCTGCAAGAAAGAATTACTTTACCTTAGGAACCCAAATCATATTGGGTCCTAGGTTCCTGTTAGCATAAGCACGCAACTGCCTTCCTTCAGAAAACCTGTCTGGAAGATTACCTCTGTCCCGAGAATGTGGATAAGCCCTTGCCGTGGGCACAGAGGGGTTGTGCCAACAGTCGATGGCAAAGTGCCCCACTTTGCCGCAGCACCAACATGGGTGAATGTTGTATCGCCGTTTCTGACCTGATCTAGTGACTGATGTAGTCACGGTCCTAGGTCTAAACGGGATAGGGCATGATCTTGTCACAAAAATTCCTCTTCCATCGTGACACGTGGAAGGGTGGAAAGAATGCATGTTGTGAGCGTTATGAGGCCGGGAAGGTGGTGTCATTCTTTCAGGCATCTCCCTTACAGAGGCCCCAAGGAACCTGACATCATGGCTTCTATCCTCTATATCCCGTGTCCTCGAGTGATGAGAAGTCTTCTGTGAGCTGGGACATGCAGATTCACACTGTGTTGAGGCAGTGGCAGTGAATACAAAGGGCTCAGAATGAGCCTTTGGTATTATCTCATGAGTGGCCACGACGGCCCTTGCACTCTGGGTGTCTCCACATGGGGACAGATTACCCTTGCAGTGACCACGACTATTCTTGTGGTCATACCTGAAGGCATGATGAGTTGCCTTCCTGCTTGGAGTGGGGGGTCGGAACACCGTTTCCCCATTTCTCCACGCATTGATAATCCGGGAGATCCACCCGTTTTCTTGCTTTCTCTTTATAGCATCAACTTTGGAAAAGTTTGATACTATACGTTTCTCATTCTCTAGACTACTCTCTAGAGCTGAGATCTTAGAGTCCTTGACCTTGTTGGACGCCAATTGGAGAACCAACAAGATCTTCAGTCGAGCAATCTCTTGAGCTTGCTCCTCAGCAAGTAGGTTGCTCGACTGAAGGGCTCTCTTCAGAGAATCAGAATCTTCTGGAGGAACGCAGTTCCTGTCTTCAGAAATTTCAAGAGATACGGGGCAGGACGAAGAAGTTACCTGCTCCTCAGCTATATTGTTATTAGAGCCAGTGACCATTGTGTCATCCTCATTAGAGCTGCTTTCCTCGGTGGCCTCTTCAGTCTCAGACATGGACACTGGAGCTCTGATGCAGTCCGAGAGATCCTTGCCTTCATCTTCAGAAGTGAGGACCCCAACATACGCTTCATCCTCTGATTGACAGCATATTCCAGCTTTCTCCGACTCCCCCATCAACTCTGATATCATCACCCGCATGGATTTAGCCGTCCTACATTTTTCCAATCTAGAGCGAGAGGCTCCAGACCAGATATTCATAATAATTTGACGAATCCTCTCATCCAAGTGAAATAGTGATAGTTCCGTCTCTGACATCTCAGCAATGCCCATGGGCACTTGGGTCCCAGAGTCGGAGGTCTTCATGGTAATAAACAGACCCTCTTCCAGGATGAAGGATGCTCGAGGATCGATAGCATCAAGGTGAAATGACACTCTCATTCTCCAGATGGGATAATAATCCTTTGTGCATGCGGGGAGTTTGAGTGGCGGTATCTCATAATCCAGATCCATGCTTCTGACACTGGTGGCAGGATTCTACTCAAGGTGTTAACCTTTTCGAAGAGCAACCTAGCTCTGATACCACTTGAAAGTCCACCTAGTGTCAGCTAAGTGCACCTATGGGGGGGATAGGTGTAGCGCTTTTGCGGAATTTACGAATGTACCTGCACAATAAAAATAAAACGCACAGCACACAGAATACGCAGGCAATTTATAGTGGTTCCCCGACTTGGGTACATCCACTTTCCCCCTTCGACCTATCTCCCAACAAGGGACGACTCGGTCTCTTCTCCAATAGGATTGAAATCCAATCCCTGCACTATCGGAAGGAACCCTTCCATACGTGAGAGTCAACACTCCCACAAAACGGGTTGCACCCAACCCTTACAACACGGAACAATCGTTCCTTTACAACAAAAGTAAATATAGAATGTACACGAGATACAAACTTCGTTTGGAGACTACGGTGTTCCTCTTCGTTCGACAACGTGTTCGTGAAGTCAACGAAGAGTCTACAACCTTGGTCTCTCTTGGAGAGGATCTCCCCGGAACTGGCGGCGGCAACACGAGCGGCGGCTAGCTTCGGGATCGGCGGCTATGATGATGAGTGGCTGCTGAACTTGGAGATCCAAACTTCGTAGCGAAGCTAGCTTGGTCTTCCAACGGTCACTCTAGGATCAGTCGTCTCGATCGATTCGGACGGGGGAGTTTTTCCCGGTCAACAAATCAAGAGACAAGAGATCTCCGGATAGACACGTGAGACTCAGAGCTTTGCTAAGCTTCTGTCGCCGGAGATCGGGAAGAGAAGAGATCTACAGCGGCGACCAACTTATCGCGAGCAGTGGCGGCGGCGACGGAGCGGAAGCGGGGATCTAGGGTGTCCGTGCTCGCGTATGTCTGGTTTTCTTCGCCCCTTTACTGTTCAAAAATACCCATGTATTTATACATTGAAGATCCATACAATATGACCGTTGTGGGTCCCACAAGTAGAAACCCGAAATCCGGTTCAAACTAGTCCAGCGGCAGAATCCGGTCCAGCAGCATCCCGAGAAATCGCTAAGAGAAAATCGGCGAGAATCGCAGGTGATTCTTGACGAATCGGCGAGAATCACCAAGTGATTCTCGACGATTCGTCGAGAATCGCTAGTGATTCTCGCCGAATCACTTATTGATTCTCAGCGATATTCACTTGGTATTCATGAGCTGCTTAACCACTGGTTCGGCGAGAATCACTAGTGATTCTCGCCGAATCTTACTTGGCACCGTTTTGAGGTAGCCAGAAGGGGTCGGCGAGAATCACTAGTGATTCTCGTCGATTCGGCGAGAATCACTAGTGATTCTCGCCGAATCGGCGAGAATCACTTGGTGATTCTCGTCGAATTTTCCTTGGACGAATTTTCGTCTTCCACCCAGGAGCTGCTCCTTGACCCATCCATGCTCCCTGTCTTCTCTTGCATATGAACGGCCCTGTACTTGAAAATAAGTGCACTCCAATAAAGAGAGTACACGTAGGCCAACACACTGATCTGCTCAACGAGGGATTACGTCTTGCAGACCGGTGTATATTGACCTACTGCACCCTGACATTGGTGTGCACTTAGCGTGGAGGAGCTGCAAGTACAACTTAAGATGTTTCATCAAATACATTGTGAATTCATCTTAGCTTGACAGGTGGCTTCCTCAAATCCAGGTAATTGTGGATACAATACCCAACAGCTACATGAATAAAATGAAGAAGTACAGGCGTAAGAAAGAATTGAGCATAGGGAAATTAGATAATTAGGCGGTAAGCATATAATACTTGAAGGAACAAGAGGATTTATGCTTGTGAGTACTAAACAAAAGTAAGTGTAATAAGGCTAACATATTTAGACAAAAGTGAGGTGCAAAACAAGAAGAACAAGCTAGTAAAATTGAAAGGGGAAAGCTAGCTAAACTTGCACAATCAAAGAACAAGAAAATAAGATTGGCGAGGGTGAAGAACACCGCTTGCCTAATCCGAGATGACACCGCGACGGCTGCTCCTCTCTTTCCTTCCCTTGCATTAGCTTTTATCCCTTGCTTTCTCTTTGAGAATGAAGAAGAAGGGGAAGAAAGGGATAAGTGAGGAGGAAGAATATCTTTCTCGGTCTTATATCTTCCAGAACAGTACTGGACCATTTGATCCAGAATCAGAGAAATGAACGACACAAAAAACTGAAAAAATTGATTTTCGACCCTGACACGCCCTGTGACACGCCCGTGTCACAGGCCGTGTCACTTAAGCGGTGGGCAACCGCCTCACCTCCAAACAGTACATGGCCTGTGACACGCCCGTGTCACAGGTCGTGTCACTGAACACGCCTATCTACACGGCCGTGTCACACGGCCGTGACACAGCCCACAACACCCGCCAAACAACCCGAGAAGGACACGACCTGGGGACACGCCCGTGTCCCAAGCCGTGTCACCCCTACTCAACACTCGTCGAGCGAACTTCATCGAGCGAAGTTCGTCGACCGCGGGACATGCCCTGTGACACGCCCGTGTCACAGGCCGTGTACCCCTTCTCTCGACACTCGACACTCGTCGAGTAAACTTTGTCATCGAAATTCGTCGAACACCCGGGACATGCCCTGTGACACGCCCGTGTCACAAGCCGTGTAACCCGACACGCCCTGGGATACGGCTGTGTCCCAGGCCGTGTCACCCAAATGCGCTCCAGGTCTTTGACCTCTTACACCTCTCCCCTGCTACAAGAAACTGCAGCCATACTTTTGGCACCTGAGGGGGTAAAAACCAGCAAACATGCTTTTATCTACTAACTCCACATCTTTCATACAAAATGCCATACAATCAACCCGTTTTGAGCATCACGACTCAGGCTCGAGAAAGTGCATGCATTCCCTAAGAGGCCTCACCAAATCCCCAAAAATAGACTCCCTCTTGCTGGGGAACCGTGCAACTAGGCTACCAAAACAACCACTCGAAAGCCCGCGTGAAAACCATGCTCAAACAACAGTCAGAGCCAACGCAACGCCCATCAAGCGTATGCAATCATTCAACGAAAAAATCCAGGGCGTTACAACCGGAGACGCACCGGATGGGGAGAACCGAGCCGCCCTCTACGAATTCACACCGAAGGAGGTAGGAGGTCGTCAGAGCAGCGGGAAGCACCATCCAGAGGCACGGCCGCAATAGCACAGTCGCAACTTTCCTGGAGGCACGGCCGCAATAGCACAGTCGTGACTTTCCTGGAGGCGCGAGATCAGGTTTATGTGGTAACATAATTTAACATAGCACGGGCGATAACGGTCGCGGATATTGTAGCGGCAGGAGTGGCGGCGAGCGGCGAACCGGGCATGTCATCGCAAATCATATTCCGGTGGTGGTGACGTATCACCAATTGCGTGCCGGCACCAACATCAACCGGGTCGCCAAAATCATCAGGAAGGGGAGCCTCCATATTGTACCAGATCACCATAATCGATAGGAGGGGGATGCTCCATGTCAACATGTCGGGGGTAGTCGGCTCCATCAATCCTCCCCCTCTAAAAAATACTCATCACCGATGAGTAGGCCTATGTGTACTCACATGGAAGATCATCGACGGGGAAGAATAACCTGCAAGGCAAAAGGTGGTCTTGGGGGGACCTCAAAAATGCATTAGCCAAAGAAGGAAAAATAGTTTCCACAACATCAACCAACATACCTCCGATGGAGACCGAGAAAGAGAATGATCCTGGGAAACTATCACCACCCAACCCAATAGAAATCATAGTGGGAAATATATACAGAGAGGTAGACATTTCAAGTGGCATAGAAGCATGAAGCGTAAAATATGAAACGATGAAAATAGAAGCTATGCCCAAATCAATGGAAAATTCTAAAAGAAATGTCATGCTACCAAAGTCCCTTACGATTTGCAAAGGATGGACTTGCTGATTCATTAATATTTTTAAGGTGACCGGGGGAATCCTTTCAGGGGTGAGACAAGCCAAAACCAAATCATCCATATAACGGTGGGAGACTCTCCGATACAAACTAGAAAATAATTTAAAGGACACATTTTGATTGATTAAAATGTTAAGAATGCGCCTAATTAAATTAAAACTGTGAGGGGTGAACCCATGTGAAAATGACTTGAATCAACAGTAGAAAATAACGGGACTAAGTCAGGTGGCACGTGTGCTTTAAATTCATTAATGATGTCCGTGGAGTCCAACGTCGTAGTTTTAAATGATGATTTAAAATGTCATAAAGAATTGCCAGCGAAAAACGCTCACCACCAACTATAGAGTTGGACGCTTCCGGACTTGAAAGGACGTGCGTGCGACATAAATCAACATACCCAACTACGTTAACTAACGTGTGCATGCACGGATCATCAAAAGGCGGGGGATAAATTCGTGCAACCGGGCTTGGCAAATAAGTGTGTCTAGGGGACACCACATCAAAAAGCCACATAGCCAAGGAATCACTAGCAGTCCAACACGAAGCCTTACCCAACGCCAAATGGTCAGATGAACGGTCCATCCTAGGAAAAGCATAATCAGATCTACGAACTGTAGTGGAAAGACCGAACGCGACAACTAACAACTCGCCCACACACATCTATCTAGGTAAGTCTAACGGGGGAGCTAGATAAATAAGCATCTCCAAATATCTCGTACTAGAAATGACAAGCTCGTTTCCTAACAAATCATCTAATCGAGTCAAGTGAATCGGAGGGAGAGTTGACAGGGTCAATTCCGGAGGAGGAGCTAAGTCATACTCTGTAAGACCCCCCCCCCCCCCCCCCCCCCGAATCCCAGAACACGACACGAAGGGGGTCTTATTCCCGGAACAGCCGCCTTGCGGTAGCATTAGCGCACGTGCTAACCTGTACCACAAGATGCCTATCCCGCCGGGTACAATAAATATCAACATACATATGTCAACCCAACAAAAATATAATAAAGAGAGAAGTCAAATTCACACCAAGTATAAGAGTACAAAGTACATCAAAATAGAGAAGCTGAAACATTCTTCTACAATATCATAATACAACTAATAATTTCCCAAAGGGCAACATCAGAGTCCCTCAACACTCACATCGGTAACTGACGGTAGCGACGGTACCGTCCATTCAGGCCCTGTCGTCCTGGCCTGGTCATCCTGCTGCAAAGTCTGCGGCTACTCTACCTGCGGGGAGACCTCCTAAAAAGGAATACGTAGCAACTGTTAGTCGAAAAGACTAACTGGCTTTACATCTGCTCCCCCGGCGACTTCTCGGCACCGGGCGGAGAAAAGAGCAAGGGTACAAAGTATAATAAATCGTGTACCAGGTACAAGCAGGTGGTAATGGTACAATAAGATTAATAGCATTTTATTCTAGCAGTTCTACATAAAAAGTAACAAACCATCAAGTACAAGTAACTACAGCAGGAAAGTAACTTAACTTATAAGGATGCTCATACAAGGTTATTTGTTATGGATCGTTTACATAAAGTAACTCATCATATAGGAGTGCCCATACAAACTTATATGATGAGGATCTTGTTGTGCAATGTTATGAAATGGTATGTATGTTATGCAATGACTCACCCATGATCACACACATGCAATTGGCATGTCGACACAGGCTATAGTTCCCACTATTCGAGCAGGTAGCTAACCTCTTAGGCATCAACCACCGTGGCCAGGCGGTGACAGTAAAGCAGACATCTCTACTACTAGGCGGGTATCCAAACTACTTCACCTAGGCCTCCGTACGCCTCAACGCTAAGAACAAAACAGCAGAGCCCATGTGTATTGTGGCCTAGCGGGGGGTGGGGGGGGGGGGGGGGGGGGTTCCTTCACACAACTCTAAAATTTGGTTTTCTTTCTTCAACTTGCTACATAAAACATCAAAGTTTAGCCTCTTGTAGGCTTTACAAACAGAAGGTCTAAAAGCACCCCAAACATGGCTAAACATAGGCCAAATGAAAACCATTAACAAGGCTATTAGAAGCCCAAATAAACATGAAATCAAAACATGAAATAGATGTTAAAATATGTGGTAACATAATTTAACATAGCACAAGCGATAACGGTCGCGGACATTGTAGCGGCAGGAGTGGCGGCGAGCGGCGAACCAAGCATGTCATAGCAAATCATATTCCGGTGGTGGTGACGTATCACCAATTGCATGCCAGCACAAACATCAACTGGTTCGCCAAAATCATCAGGAAGGGGAGCCTCCATATTGTACCAGATCACCATAATCGACAGGAGGGGGATGCTCCATGTCAACATGTCGGGGGTAGTCGGCTCCATCAATCCTCCCTCTCTAAAAAATACTCATCACCGATGAGTAGGCCTATGTGTACTCGCATGGAAGATCATCGACGGGGAAGAAGAACCTGCAAGGCAAAAGGTGGTCTTGGGGGGACCTCAAAAATGCATTAGCCAAAGAAGGAAAAATAGTTTCCACAACATCAACCAACATACCTCCGATGGAGACCGAGAAAGAGAATGATCCTGGGAAACTATCACCACCCAACCCAATAGAAATCATAGTGGGAAATATATACGGAGAGGTAGACATTTCAAGTGGCATAGAAGCATGAAGCGTAAAATATGAAACGATGAAAATAGAAGCTATGCCCAAATCAATGGAAAATTCTAAAAGAAATGTCATGCTACCAAAGTCCCTTAAGATTTACAAAGGATGGACTTGCCGATTCATTAATATTTTTAAGGTGCCCGAGGGCATCCTTTCAGGGGTTAGACAAGCCAAAACCAAATCATCCACATAACGGTGGGAGACTCTCCGATACAAACTAGAAAATAATTTAAAGGACGCATTTTGATTGATTAAAATGTTAAGAATGCGCCTAATTAAATTAAAACTGTGAGGGGTGAACCCATGTGAAACATGACTTGAATCAACAGTAGAAAATAACGTGATTAAGTCAGGTGGCACGTGTGCATTAAATTCATTAATGATGTCCGTGGAGTCCAATGTTGTTGTTTTAAATTTTGATTTAAAATGTCATAAAGAAATGCTAGCGAAAAACGCTCAACACCAACTATAGAGTTGGACGCTTCCGGACTTGAAAGGACGTGCGTGCGACATAACTCAACATACCCAACTACGTTAACTAACATGTGCATGAACAGATCATCAAAAGGCGGAGGATAAATGCGAGCGACCGGGCTTGGCAAATAAGTTTGTCTAGGGGACACCACATCAAAAAGCACCATAGCCAAGGAATCACTAGCATTCCAACATGAAGCCTTACCCAACGCCAAATGGTCAGATGAGCGGTCCATCCTAGGAAAAGCATAGTCCGATCTACGAACTGTAGTGGAAAGACCGAACGCGACAACTAACAACTCGCCCACACACATCCGTTTAGGTAAGTCTAACGGGGGAGCTAGATAAATAAGCATCTCCAAATATCTCGTACTAGAAATGACAAGCTCGTTTCCTAACAAATCATCTAATCGAGCCAAGTGAATCGGAGGGAGAGTTGACCGGGTCAATTCCGGAGGAGGAGCTAAGTCATACTCTGTAAGACCCCCCCCCCCCCCCCCCCCCCCCCGAATCCCAAAACACGACACGAAGGGGGTCTTATTCCCGCAACAGCCGCCTTGCGGTAGCATTAGCGCACGTGCTAACCTGTACCACAAGACACCTATCCCGCCGGCTACAATAAATATCAACATACATATGTCAACCCAACAAAAATATAATAAAGAGAGAAGTCAAATCCACACCAAGTATAAGAGTCCAAAGTACATCAAAATAGAGAAGCTGAAACATGCTTCTACAATATCAGAATACAGCTAATAATTGCCCAAAGAGCTACATCAGAGTCCCTCAACACTCACATCGGTAACTGACAAAAGCGACGGTACCGTCCCTTCAGGCCCTGTCGTCCTGGCCTGGTTGTCCTGCTGCAAAGTCTGCTGCTGCTCTACCTGCGGGGAGACCTCCTAAAAAGGAATACGTAGCAACTGTTAGTCGAAAAGACTAACTGGCTTCACATCTGCTCCCCCGGCGACTTCTCGGCACCGGTCGGAGAAAAGAGCAACGGTACAAAGTATAATAAATCGTGTACCAGGTACAAGCAGGTGGTAATGGTACAATAAGATTAATATCATTTTATTCTAGCAGTTCTACATAAAAAGTAACAAACCATCAAGTACAAGTAACTACAGCAGGAAAGTAACTTAACTTATAAGGATGCTCATACAAGCTTATAAGTTAAGGATCGTTTACATAAAGTAACTCATCGTATAGGAGTGCCAATACAAACTTATATGATGAGGATCTTGTTGTGCAATGTTATGAAATGGTATGTATGTTATGCAATGACTCACCCATGATCACACACATGCAATTGCCATGTCGACACAGGCTATAGTTCCCACTATTCGAGCAGGTAGCTAACCTCTCAGGCATCAACCGTCGTGGCCAGGCGGTGACAGTAAAGCAGACATCTCTACTACTAGGAGGGTATCCAAACTACTTCACCTAGGCCTCCATACGCCTCAACGTTAAGAACTCAACAGCAGAGCCCATGTGTTTTGTGGCCCAGCGGGGGTCTCGGGTAGATGTGCACCAAGAACACAGCCCCGAACTGGCGTTGTGTGACCCAGAAGGGGCCTCAGAAGTAAGCACGAGAACACAGCCCAACCGTTCACTTGGCACGGAAGGAGCCCCGAGACGTGAACGCCAAGGACCAAGCCCAACCGCCCAAAGTCTAACTGTCAACTCCCGTCGGTGTGATAATCGGCGAGCCCGTAGACCTGCCACACTATCTGAAAGAACTAGTGCCTAAACACCTAGAGGGGGGGGGGGTGAATAGGTGCACTTAATCTTTTTAACTTTTAAGGCAGAAACACTGAATTATTAGACATGTTTATGCAATTATCTACAGCAATTCAGCACATATAACACAACAATCACAGAATAAATCACACACAGAGTACACACAGCTTTTATAGTGGTTCCCCAAGGTCTGGATACATCCACTTTCCCCCTTCGCCTATCTAGTAGTGTACTAGGTTCGACCTAACTTCTCCACTACTTCTCAGATCCACAGATCTTACAGCTCAGAACCCAAACAGGTTCCTACAACTCAGAGTGATCCCACTCCTACCACTCAGGCACAAAGCCTTACCACTCAGTCTTCACTAAGACAAACACTCAGCCTTCAACAAGGCGTACACTCAGCCTTCAACAAGGCCTACTCTCAGAGAAATGTATCTCCTACACTCAGGCACAAAAGCCCTACCACTCAGCCTTTATAAATATAGGCTTACAACTCAGATCCCTTAGGATCCTATAGAAAATAAAGAGTACAAAGATTAATAACCACAACTCTGATTGAGAAAGATGAGTTGACTAGCTTCTTGAAGAGTTCTTGAAGTAACTTTGCAGAGATCAACCTCCCTTGGCTTTCTTCAAAGCTCCTTGAATTAGAATACAGTAGGGTTGTATCTCTAGGCAGATGATCTTCAATCAACTGTTAACTTGAGAATCAGATCTCAATCTAAAACTTTCTTATCAGCCCGGTTCAATAGCTGTCTTCTTAGAAGGAGCTTTCTCTCTCCAACTTCTTAGATCTTCACTTGAAGGTCTTCTTCTTGTTGTATTGCTTTTCACTTCAATGATTGCTTCATCTAATGATGATCATCCTTCCCATCTGTTGAAGGAATAACCCTTTATATAAGATTTCCTCAGGGTGACCGGCTGATCCGGTTTCTAACAATCTTCTGACATCTCTGACAGTAGCAGTTGACCGGTTGAAATGGCAGTGGTCAAGTCATCCAGTCACTTCTTGAAATCTCTGTCACTGTCTGAAAGTGTCGAGACAGATAGTCTTTATGTGTCGGCACAAATAGACCAAGTGTCGACACAAGTAGACTAAGTGTCGACACTAGCCTTCATGGTGTCGACACAACTCCTTGTGTTGTAGAAACTGCTTCTTGACACTGCTTCTTCAGAATGTGTCGACACTGATCTAGTGTGTCAACACAAGTCCTTCTTCTTCAGTACTTAGTTCATTTCTGCTAAGTGTCGACACAACTCCTTTGTGTCGACACATCTTCTTGTGTTGAAACTTGCTAAGTGTCGACAAATCTTCTTTGTGTCGACACATCTTCTTGTGTTGAAACTTTTGCTGAGTGTCGACACATCTCCATTGTGTTGACACATGCATTCTGTGTTGAAACTTTTGCTGAGTGTCGACACATCTCCTTTGTGTCGACACATGCATTCTGTGTTGAAATTTTTGTTGAGTGTCGACACATCTCCTTTGTGTCAACACTTGTACTTAAACTTTGAAATTTGCTGAGTGTCGACACAGCCTCCTAGTATCGACACTTATACTTGAACTTTGAAATTTGCTGAGTGTCGACACAGCCTCCTAGTGTCGACACTTGTATTTGAACTTTGTTGAACTTTTGCAGAGTGTCGACACACTTTCTCTGAGTGTCGACACTGCTTCTAAGTGTCGACACTGATTATGTAGACATTTCTTCATTTGTGTCGACACTATCTATATGTGTCTACACTTTCCTTCTGGTGTCGACTCTGCATCCTGGTGTCGACACAATTACTCCAAGTGTCGACACTGCTTCTCTAGGTGTCAACATAAGCCTTCTTAAGTGTCGACACTTTTCTTCTAAGTGTCGACACATGGACTTAGAAACTTTTCCTGCTAACCAGCAGTTACTTAACCTGCACAAAGAAACTCAAAGCACATCAAATACATCTTGATGTATATCATTGAGTAGGGTGAGGCTTTTTCAAATCAGGTACATATATTCCAATGTACCTAACAATCTCCCCCTATTTGGAGAAGTCATAACACTTAGTCAATGATATACACCATACATAACAAAATTTTCAATATGATGTAAAACATTAATATATGACAGGGTAAAAACTTAAACATGCATGAACAGAACATGTATAATTAACTCAAAACAATTAATGTAATATATTTGAACCATGACATAATGTTCTTACAAATTCCAACATTTTCATTAGTCAAAAATTTACATAGAATTTTAATACAAATGATTACAATTTGTAAACTTAAGAAAATGCTATCCTAAGGCTGCTCTGGTTCCTTGATTACAATCCCCTTTCCAGATTGAATCTTTGCTTGAACTGGAGCTTCAGTGTCATCAGCAGCAGCAGGCTTCTTCCCTTTGAGATCTTTCTTTTTCAACTCTTCAGCCTTAATCTTCTGCCTTTCAAAATACTGATAAGGCTTGGGAAAATAATTACTAGGCTCCTGTGCATTAGGAGGTAGCTTTCCCAGTTTAGCCTTTCTTATATATTGTACAATGGCCTCTTGCCTATTCTCATGTTTCCTCCACTCCTGTTCAGAATACCATTTGCCTCTATCCAGGATATTGTCCTTAGCAGCCTTCCAAGCAGTCAAAATGATATTCCTGGAAGTGGGGCTCCATTGTTCAAAATCAGGCCTTAATTCAGCTTGCTCTCTGAATATTTTCTTAGACAATTAAGCCTCTTGTTCCTTTAATAAGGCCTCTTGCTCTTTTAGTATGGCCTCTGGCACAGGCTGATCAACTTTCTCAAGAATAATGTTCTGATTACCCTCAGGAGGACTGTACATAGTCTGTATCGCTTGATGTATCATGTCAAAGTCTGGTGGAGGGTAAATCACTTGAGCCACTTCAGCTTGCTCTCCTCCAAAGTAGGCAGGATTGATTCCAGACTCTGCCACATTGTCATCATCACATAAGGGTGGATATCCAAGGGTGGCTCTGATGGAATTTGAAATCCATTTGGCATGATCAGAGCCTGCCTTGACTAATACCCTCTCCCCGTTTATGACATCTCTCTCGATGTGATCCCTAAGATCATCTTTCTGGAACCTGATCTGGGCATTCAGATAGTTTACTTCATCCTTATAAAAAGGTTTCAACCTTTGGAGCTTTTCAGTGATTAGCTTCTGTGAATCCTAGAGGGCAGAAGTAACAGTAGTGAGACCTTCTTGTAATGCCTGATCAAATTCTGCCTTGGCTGTAGTCAGGGCTGCAGTATGGGCAGAAGCAAGATTCTTCATTTCAGTGACTATCACAATATGTGATTCAGTCAAGTTTTCATTCATTCTTATTTGATTTTCAAGAACATATCCTTGCTTCACTGTCAGGTCATCAAGTTGTGTCTTTAGCTTCTCTTGATGTGTAGCCAGATAGACCACTGCATTGCCTCCTTTATGGAAACAATCAGTCATTTATTTCTTGCTGAGATTCACTTCAAATCTGATTGTCTTGATGTCTTGTGCCAGATCAAATTGCAGGGATTTATGCCCTTCATCCATGTATTTTTCTAGAGCTTGTCTTTGCTCATCCAGCTTAATCTGCAAAGCCACCATCAGTGAACTATAATCAGTAGTGGTGGCAGGCTGTGGAGCAACTGTCTGTAGGGCTTTCTTATAGTTCTGGATTCTTCTCTTGAAGACCTGGAACTTCCTCTTCTTGGCTCTAATAGCTTCTTCATCTTCTGAAGTAGATGTGTTGTCTATGTCCACTCTATCCTTAGGACTAGGAGGTAACTCCTTCTCAGTCCTTTGTGATTCCTCAGCATCCTTTGGCTTCTCAGTCTCTTGTGTAGCCGTGTTCTCTACATTCTCCATAGGCTCCCCCTCAATATTTGCCTTCTCCCCCTCAATAGCAGCTATTTCTCTCTCAAGGTCAGTCTGTATAAGATCAGGGAATAGCTCCTCTAAGGTGAATTCCTGTTGAGGATGTGCTGTAGAATCTCTGATCTCATCAACCACTTTATGTGCAACAGATATGTCCTCCATGACAACATCTTGTAGTTGAGGGTGTATCTGTGTTTGCTGATGAACATTAGGTAATGAATCAGACAAAACTTCATCCTCAATAGGAAAATCTATTTGATTAATGTCAGTTATTACCTCTAGTATGGTTTGGGTAGCCCTTTCACTCTCTAGTGGAGTTGGCTCTTCCACAAGTAAAGGCTCCCCCTGGAGTGGATCCAGGTTAATTGGGCTTGCTGAGGGTAGCTCCCCCTGCCTCTGTGCATCTTCTTGTCTTGCTGGAGACTGTCCAGCATTTCCTGTCTCTTCATCAGGAGTAAAGACCACTTGCTCTTCAGAGCTGCTGGAGGATTCTTGAGGCACAATGACTGTCTTCTTCTTATTCTTCTGGGGTGTGTCCTTTTCTAGAGATGGCGGTTCCTTTGTCAGCACCCTATCCCATCTTGAGAAAATTCTGACATCCATTCTCCTCATGTGGTTTATCTTTGAACCAGCAGTTTGATTCATTACCTCTGGTATACTTCCAGCTAGGTATAGACTCAGTATTCTACCCAGATTGGGCTTCTTCATACTTTCTTTTATCTTATCAAACATAACTACAGACCAATCAGTATTAAGTTTGAAAATTATTCTTGTCATTAGACTAAACATATAAGCTGAAATTCTGTCATGTCCTTCAGGCTTGCTCAGGATGACCTTGCCAACTATTTCAGACAGAAACTTTCCTTGGATGTTCATTCCTTTTATGTTGAAAATAGATCCAACTTTCATGTTTGAATCCAGTCCACACCATCTCAATGCCTCTCTAGTCTTAGAAGCAGATACATATTCTTCCTCTTTTGTTCTTGGTAGTTGAAGTACCTTCCTCAGACTCTTCTCTGTGACCTTGACTTTGGTCCCATGAACTCTGGACTTAATCTTGAGTCCAGTATCATCAAGTGATGCTGCACTCAAAAATTCAAGGACCTCCTTCTTCCAGATCTTGATTGGTTCTGATACAAGATATTCCAATCCAGTCTCGGCAATTAGGGTTACCACACCTTTGATTTTGGGTTCCGCGTCATCAAAGGCATGTCGCACGAGCTCATATCCTTCATTAATATTCTCTTCTAGCTTGGGCGCCATTAGGGTTTGAAGAAATTTTGAATTTGGAGAAGAGAGATGTCGACACACAAGTTTGGTCTCGAGACTAAGGTGAGCGTGTCGACAAATACTGGGGAAAACATATTTATACCTTTCTAGAATCGAAGTTGAAAAGACGCTTCAAAATACTTAAATTGTGTCGACACTGTTGAAAAGTGTCGACACTTACTTATAATGTCTCGACCACTATGTGTCGACACAAGTATAGTCGACAGAATATATGTGTCGACACTTAAATATGTGTCGACACCACTCAGCTCGACACTTAGTCGAGAATCTACTAGACTAATTCTGTGTAAATCCTAAGTGTCGACACCACCCTGAATGTGTCGACACCTACCCTACATATGTCGACACTAATTCTCTGAAGTGTCGACACAGACTTCCTAGATGTGTCGACACCATTTCTCTGAAATGTCGAAACCACTACTATGTGTCGACACAGACAACTTTGTGTGTCGACACCATTTTACTTAACCAATTTTGTAAACTATTCTAAGTTTATCATCCCTAATTCAATTTTAAATTTATTGCATTTGGTTTCATCTAAGGGCTTAGTATACATATCAGCTAACTGATTATCTGTATTTATATACTCTAGGGAAATATCTTCTTTTTCCACATGTTCTCTTAGAAAATGGTATTTTATTTCTATGTGCTTAGTCCTACTATGAGAGACAGGATTATTTGCAATAGAAATAGCACTAGTAGAATCACAAAATAAAGGTGTTCTACTTACTTGAATACCATAATCTTCTAGCTGGTGTTGTATCCATAGTAGTTGTGCATAGCAGCTTCCTGCAGTAACATACTCTGACTCAGCTGTGGAGATAGCCACACTGGTCTGTTTCTTGCTACTCCAAGACACCAGCCTTCCACCTAGAAATTTACAAGTACCTGTGGTACTCTTTCTGTCTTCCTTGTAGCCTGCAAAATCTGCATCTGAATAACCTGTCAGTTCAAAATCTCCATTCCTAGGGTACCAAAGGCCTAGATAAGGTGTGCCCTTAAGATATCTCAAAATTCTTTTGACTGCTGTCAAATGAGATTCTTTAGGGCAAGCTTGGTACCTAGCACAGACACATGTAGTATACAGGATATCTGGTCTACTTACAGTTAAATATAGTAGGGAGCCAACTATCCCTCTATACAAAGTTTCATCTACAGGTTTCCCTGCATCATCTTTGCATAAAGACATTGTTGACCCTATAGGAGTTTTCATGGTAGTGGATGATTCCATACCATACTTCCTTATCAATTCTAGGGTGAACTTAGACTGGCATATGGATAAACCATCCTCAGTCTGTCTAACTTGGAGACCCAAGAAAAACTTAAGTTCCCCCATACTGCTCATTTCAAATTGTCCTTGCATTATTTTTGTAAACTTTTTGCAAAGACTACTTTCTGTAGACCCAAATATTATGTCATCTACATATATTTGGACTAAGATAATATTGCCTCTGGATTTCCTAAGGAAAAGAGTCTTGTCTATTTTCCCCCTTGTGAATTTATTCTCAATGAGGAAACTAGACAGGGTTTCATACCAAGCCCTAGGGGCTTGTTTTAACCCATACAAAGCCTTCCTAAGTCTATAAACATAATTAGGTTTAGTAGAATCTACAAAACCTGATGACTGCTCTACATAGACTTCTTCCTTCAGGTTTCCATTCAGAAAAGCTGACTTAACATCCATTTGATAGACCTTAAATCCTTGGAATGTTGTATAGGCAAGGAACATCCTTATTGCTTCCAGTCTGGCTACTGGAGCAAAAGTTTGATCAAAATCAATACCTTCTTCCTGCCTATATCCTTTTGCAACTAGTCTAGCTTTATTCTTTATAATAATTCCATTCTCATCCAGCTTGTTCCTAAAGATCCACTTAGTTTCAATTATGTTGTGACCCTTTGGTTTAGGAACTAGCTCCCAGACCTTGCATCTTTTGAATTGGTTCAGCTCCTCTTGCATGGCTTCAATCCAATGAGCGTCTAGGATTGCTTCTTCAAATTTCTTTGGCTCTACCTGGTATAGAAAGCTGGAGTAGAGAACTGAACTTAAATTCCTGCTCCTTATTTGTACCCCTTGTCTGAGATCTTCAATAATTTGATTGGCTAGATGATCCTTTAAATGCCTATTTGCTGGAGGCAGCCTGTCTTCTGGTTGTACACCTTCATCTTCTTCATTCAGCTGCTCCTTTTGGTCTTCTTCAGCAACAGGAGTATCTTGTACTCCCCCTGGACAGCAGCCACTATCATCCACTTGCTGACTTGCAGTAGAACCTTCTTCAATAGTAAGCTTGTCCATCTTCTCAGTCACACCTGTAGAGCTGCAAACACTTCTAGGCAATTCATTGTTAATGAGTCTAGCTTCATCAAAGACTACATGAACCGACTCTTCTACAACTTGAGTAATCAAGTTGTAGACCCTATAAGCCTTACTGTTGTTGTTGTACCCAACAAAGATCCCCTCTTGGGATTTGGCAGCAAACTTGGTTAAATAAGACTTACCATTTTTAAGTATATAGCATTTACAACCAAAGACCTGAAATAGGATAGATTTGGTTTTCTGCCCTTCATAATCTCATAGGGGGTCTTCTTGTGGCTCTTGGTGATAGTAGCCCTATTGATCACATGACATGCAGTATTAACTGCCTCTGCCCAGAAATATTGTGGGAGAGATGTGTCACTCAACAGGGTTCTACTAGCCTCTATCAAGGTTCTATTTTTCCTTTCAGCAATACCATTTTGCTGAGGTGTTCTTGGTGAGGAAAATTCCTGAAATATCTCAAACTCTTCACATAGCTTTGCCATACTATCAGACTGGAATTCAGTACCATGGTCACTTCTTATTTTGACCACTGTACTGTCTAACTCATTCTGAATTTGTTTGACAAAACTATAAAAGATACTAGGAGTTTCAGATTTTTGCCTTAGGAAGAATACCCAGGAAAACCTTGAATAATCATCTACAACAACAAATGTGTAGACCTTCCTACCTAGGCTGTGAACTGGCATAGGACCAAAAAGATCCATATGCAAGAGGTATAGGCACCACATAGCATCTTTGTTCTCAATGCTATGAAAGGTGGATTTGGTCTGCTTGCCCTTTTGACAAGCTGAGCATATCCCATCCTTTATACACTTAACCTGAGGACCATTCCTCACTAATTCTTTGCTAAACAGTTGGCCAATTGTCTTATAGTTAAGATGAGCTAGCCTCTTGTGCCATTTAATACAATATGAGACTTTCTCATCAGCTACAAGACAAATAGGAGAAGCATTGTTCTCACACATAATGTCTAGACAATAGACATTTCTCTTCCTATGTCCTGTCATAATGATCTTTTGATCACTTGACCTACTGATATGACAACCATCCTTGACAAATGAGATGTCATATCCTAAATCACTCAGCGGACTTATGCTAATGAGGTTATGTTTCAAACCCTTTACATAAGCCACTTGAGTAATTGTAATTAGGTTGCTAGAAATGTTACCAAAGCCTTTGATGATTCCTTTTTCTGAACCACCAAAGGTAACTTTAGGACCATCCTTGATTGGTGTATAGTCCTTCAGCAATCCCCTAGTTCCAGTCATGTGTCTGGAACATCCATTGTCCAAGTAACATATTGGGGCATGGCCACTTGGACTCACCTGCAAAACAGATTACTTAACCTTAGAACCCAAATAATTCTTGGGTCCTTGGTGCAGGTTAGTTTGACTTTTAATAAAACTACCTGTAGACCTTCTAGCAGGCAGTTTGCTACTCTCCTTGACACTAGAATTGTGCCAACAATCTATGGCAAAGTGGCCTACCTTGCCACAACACCAGCACTCAAATCTGTTGTACCTTTGTTTAGGTACAACCCTGGCTGTTCTATCTACAGCAGGCTGCCTGTTGAGTACTGGGTCTTTGCCCTTAGACTTGGACTTTACTGTCCTGGCAGGTTTTGTAAAACCCAATCTAGTTTTACCCTTATGAGGTACAAACTCATCTATCAAAGGTAGAATAGATTTTGGTTTAGAAAAACTTGCTACAATATCTCTCTCCTTCTGAATACTAATCTCCAGATTTCTAATTTGATCATTCTTGAATGTAATAGTCCCCATCTGAATAACAGTAATGTTCTTCAGTCTGGCTATTTCATTTAGTTTCTGATCAAGCAACTTGTCAAAATCTGTTGCAGCCTCTTTAAGACTAGCAATCTCCTTAGCCTTAGTTTTGGCCAAGAGTTTGCTTTTCTTCAAAGCCTGCAACAATACTCTATATTCATCAATCAACTGATGAATGTCTCCTTCAGATTCAGATTCAATCTCATCACTTGATGCTGATGTATCTGAATCTGACTCAGTACTAGAAATTGAACTTGAAGAACAATTTTGTACCTGACTAGGTCCAGGCTGATCCTGGATTTTGTCTCCTTCTGATAAGGCCATCAGTCCCTTGCACTGAATGTTCTCCTGCTCATAAATTGAGTTCATTAGCTGCATGAACTCATTTTCTTCTTCTTCAGCAAACAAGCCAATATAGGCTTCAGCTTCTGAATCTGTTTCTGAAGATGACATATCAGTCAGACTTTTATCCTTCTTGGCAACAAAGGACCTTTCCTTTTTGCCCTTGAACTGTGTCTTCTTCTTGTGAGTGGACTCTTTCCTCTTTTCTGGACAATCAGCTATTACATGTCCTTGTCTATTGCAACAATAGCATACTATCTTTGAGGATGTAGTTTTACTAGACTTTAACTTTCTCCTGTCATTCCTTGATGACTTTCTGTTCTTATAATAGTCATCTTTTGTCTGTGAAGTGGATGGCTTGGACCTCCACTGCTTCTTCTTTAGAAACTTCTGAAAGTGCCTAGTAAATGCAGCAAAGTCTTCATCACTTTCACTGCTTTCTGACTTCTTGCTATATGAAGTATCTGTCTCAGCCTCAGCAACTTTTTGAGGTGGAGATGGAGACTTGCTTTTATATTTCCTAGTGGCTTCAGTCTTGAAAGCCACAGCTCTTTCTTTGTGCTCCACCCTAGTAGTCTTTTCTTCCTCCTTCCTTACCATTAACTGCATCTCATAAGATAACAGTTTTCCAAATAATGTTGGAGGAGGTATATCAGCTAGTTTGGCCATTTCCCTTATGGCACAAATCTTAATATCTCAGTCCTTTGTCAGGGATCTCAAGAACTTATCATTCAATTCATAATTGCTAAACTCTCTTCCATAGGACATCAATTCATTGACTATCCTATAGAATTTCTTGTAGTATTCAGTTATGCTATCAGACCTGCCTTGTCTGAAGCTTTCATATTCTTGATTTAATAAAGACTTCCTGTCTTGTCTTACCTCTTCTGAACCCTCCATATAGACTATCAGTGTGTCTCACATTTCCTTTGATGTTTTACAACGAATCAGATTCTGAAATGTGGCATCATCAATTGCACTTACAATAATATTCTGGGCCCTCTTGTCCATAGTGGCCAGAATTATTTCATCCTTGGTCATTTCTGAATAGTCTTTGGGAGTTCTCTGATTTGCATCCAGAACAGATACTTTCATTGGCACATATGGCCCTTCTTTGACTGTAATGTAAATTCTTGGGTCAGAGGCTTCCATAAAAAGTCTAACCCTCTCTTTCCATATGCCAAAAATCTCTTTCCTGCAGATTGACAACTTCATGGATCCAAGCTCTTTGTGATTCTCAGTTGAACCCATCTTCTTGATTCTTGATTATGCTGATTCTGCCTACAGGATCTTTACTCAGACTGTTATGTCCCCTTTTGAGCAACCTCTCTCTGATACCAATTGAAAGAACTAGTGCCTAAACACCTAGAGGGGGGGTGAATAGGTGCACTTAATCTTTTTAACTTTTAAGGCAGAAACACTGAATTATTAGACCTGTTTATGCAATTCTCTACAACAATTCAGCACATATAACACAACAATCACAGAATAAATCACACACAGAGTACACACATCTTTTATAGTGGTTCCCCAATGTCTGGGTACATCCACTTTCCCCCTTCGCCTATCTAGTAGTGTACTAGATTTGGCCTAACTTCTCCACTACTTCTCAGATCCACAGATCTTACAGCTCAGAACCCAAACAGGTTCCTACAACTCAGAGTGATCACACTCCTACCACTCAGGCACAAAGCCTTACCACTCAGTGTTCACCAAGACCTACACTTAGCCTTCAACAAGGCCTACACTCAACCTTCAACAAGGCCTACTCTCAGAGAAATGTATCTCCTACACTCAGGCACAAAAGCCCTACCACTCAGCCTTTATAAATATAGGCTTACAACTCAGATCCCTTAGGATCCTACAGAATATAAAGAGTACAAAGATTAATAACCACAACTCTGATTGAGAAAGATGAGTTGACTGGCTTCTTGATGAGTTCTTGAAAGAACTTTGCAGAGATCAACCTCCATTGGCTTTCTTCAAAGCTTCTTGAATTAGAACACAGTAGGGTTGTATCTCTAGGCAGATGATCTTCAATCAACTGCTAACTTGAGAATCAGATCTCAATCTGAAACTTTCTTATCAGCCCGGTTCAATAGCTGTCTTCTTAGAAAAAGCTTTCTTTCTCCAACTTCTTTGATCTTCACTTGAAGGTCTTCTTCTTGTTGTGTTGCTTTTCACTTCAATGATTGCTTCATCCAATGATGATCATCCTTCCCATCTGTTGAAGGAATAAGCCTTTATATAAGCTTACTTCAGGGTGACCGGCTGATCCGGTTTCTAACAATCTTCTGACATCTCTGACAGTAGCAATTGACCGGTTGAAATGACAGCTGTCAAGTCATCCAGTCCCTTCTTGAAATCTCTGTCACTGTCTGAAAGTGTCGAGACAGATAGTCTTTATATGTCGGCACAAATAGACCAAGTGTCGACACAAGTAGACTAAGTGTCGACACTAGCCTTCATGGTGTCGACACAACTCCTTGTGTTCTAGAAACTGCTTCTCGACACTACTTCTTCAGAATGTGTCGACACTGATCCAGTGTGTCGACACAAGTCCTTCTTCTTCAATACTTAGTTGATTTCTGCTAAGTGTCGACACAACTCCTTTGTGTCGACACATCTTCTTGTGTTGAAACTTGCTATGTGTCGACACATCTTCTTTGTGTCGACACATCTTCTTGTGTTGAAACTTTTGCTGAGTGTCGACACATCTACTTTGTGTCGACACATGCATTCTGTGTTGAAACTTTTGCTGAGTGTCGACACATCTCCTTTGTGTCGACACATGCATTCTGTGTTGAAACTTTTGCTGAGTGTCGACACATCTCCTTTGTGTCGACACTTGTACTTAAACTTTGAAATTTGTTGAGTGTCGACACAACCTCCCAGTGTCGACACTTGTACTTGAACTTTGAAATTTGCTGAGTGTCGACACTTGTATTTGAACTTTGTTGAAGTTTTGCAGAGTGTCGACACAGTTTCTCTGAGTGTCGACAATGCTTTTAAGTGTCGACACTGATTATGTAGACATTTCTTCATAGTGTGTCGACACTGCCTGTATGTGTCGACACTTTCCTTCTGGTGTCGACTATGCATTCCTGGTGTCGACACAATTACTCCAAGTGTCGACACTGCTTCTCTAGGTGTCGACATAAGCCTTCTTAACTGTCGACGCTTTTATTCTAGGTGTCGACACGTGGACTTAGAAACTTTTCCTGTTAACCAGCAGTTACTTAACCTGGACAAAGAAACTCAAAGCACATCAAATACATCTTGATGTATATCATTAAGTAGGGTGAGGCTTCTTCAAATCAGGTACATATATTCCAATGTACCCAACACTATCCTCAACCCAGGATTACGACACCACGTGTCGACTCGCATCGCATGCAATTCCACATCACCGTGGCATGGAAGGAGCCTCGAAGAAAGCACGAGGACCAAGCCCAACCATCCACTCGGCATGGGAGGAACCCTGGGATGTGAACACCGAGGACCAAGCCCAACTGTCTGACTTTCACTCATCCCAACTCTATCCCAACTAGTGACGGTCAACATCGCACTTATATCCTTCCATAATGCTACCCATAGGGAGACGACACTCTAAGCATTTCACTACTAAATTCATTCCGTTAATCAAACATTCATATGGCCATAGATTATCCTCCTACATGTCATTCCAAACGATTTCAACATATTGTAAACATGATGCACATTTATATTAGTCTACCAATTTCTATCAAATCATTTTGTTTATGTATGCTTCGCTTCACTAATAAATTTCTTGGGATCCAACTTGTTAACCCCTCAGTCCGCAACATCCTACAAGATGCCAAGACCCCCTTTCATTATCCGCGGACTTAATTAGGCAGTCCGCCCAGTTCAGCAAAGCAGCGGTAATCGCCCTCCAAGGATAATCCCCAGCGGCGAATTCAAGGCTCTGTCCGCCATGCCTTGGGATCTCTGGATTCTCTACCACGGCGGACACAGTGTCTCGTCCGCCCATGCCGCTGTCCTCCAGCAGGATCGCGCCTAGAAGCAGCAGCTGGAAGCTCAAGCCCGCGAGCCCAATCCGCCGCTTCTGCACGGACTGGCGTGTTCTTTCTTTTTGCTTCCCATCACCGCTTCCCGGTTCTCCTGTACCCCGGGCAGTCGGTTATTTTAGCACTGCCCGTTTGGGCAGGCCCCTTATCCTATAAATAGGGGGGAGGTGGTGCACCCAAGGCACGCTGACTCATGCCCAGGAGCCTACTTGTTAAAGGTTACGGACTCGAAACTTTTGCCTTGCGGACTCCAGCTTGCTCTGCTCTTGTCTTCTTTTTTATTCACTTGTAACCCAAACTTTCTTCAATCAAGGAAAATCTCATCGCAAGAGCGGCATTCACGCCGCGACGGGCGAAGTCTGTTGTTGCCTTGGCTCACGACCCTACTGTTCTTCCTGCTCTCGTCCGCTTAGTAGATTGCTACTCGCAGTCTTTCCTCTCCCTTCTTTTCCCTTGTGCTCGAACCGGTAGCTGGTGGTGCTCGACCCCCCCTTTGCATTTTTGTGCATCAACAGTTAACACGCAACCTTCAGATTCGAGTGTCATTTCGAATTTAGCGGACAGAAATGTCAGACCGCAGAGCCCGCTCGTCAGACCGCTCCAGTTCTTCAGAGGACTCTCTTTGGGATGCAATTGAACAAGCTCGCTTTGAGGCCGAGCAGTCCCGCAGGCAGACTGACCAGCGTCTCGACGCTATCAGCCAAGCCCTACTCGTGCTAACCCAGCGGCTTGCTCCTCAGGCCGCAGTAGAACCTGCGGACTCGCCAGTCCGCCAGACTCCAGCTCGCCGAACTCCGCTTCGGCAGTCGTCAGCCACTCCTCGGAATCCTGCCCACTCCGCCGCCCCTCTGCGTCCTGAGGAGGAGCAGTTTGCTTTCAGGAATTTCTTCAGAGAAGCTGCCAGGGGCACTCCTGCCCGCCAGCTTCATTTTGCTGACCGCCAGTCCGCCGAGCCCGCGGACTCCCCAGCTTCAGTCCGCCCCTTCTACGCTGTTAAGTTCGAGACTCCGTCTCCCTTCGTTGATCGAATCTGATGGGAGTCGGCTCCGAACAACTTCAGGGAGCCTCTCCATCCCTTCTATTCGGGGGCGACTGATCCAGTCTCTCACCTCCAAGTGTTTGAAGGGGCAGTTGCTTTGAGTTGCCTCTCAGACGCCATCAAGTGTAAACTCCTGGTAACCACTCTCGAAGGACAGGCGAGAGAGTGGTTCTATGAGCTGCCTTCGGGCACAATCTCTTCTTTCGCTGAGCTTCGCAGCGAGTTGTTGCGGAGGTTTGCTACCTCAAGAAAGAGGAAGGATGGGCCAGCTGCCCTCTTTGAAATCAAACAAAGGGACAACGAATCAGTGGCGTGATTCGTTGATCGCTTTCAAAAAGAGATCCAAGGGGTAAGGAATGTGAACCCCGATTACTACAAGGTCACCTTGATTGATGGCCTTCGGGAAGGCCCCCTGAAGTTTAAAGCAACAACCAAGGCACCTGAGACTTACCAAGAGCTGATTGCCATGGTGAAACGCTTCATAGAAGGCGAGAACGCCAATCCTACTTATGTCTCATCCCTGACAGCTAAGTCTGAAGGAAGGGATGCCTTTGCTTCTTCCTCTCACACCAAGCCCCCTCGCCCAGACTTCCAGCCTCCTTCTCAAAGAGGCCGGAATTTCAGCCATAAGAAACCTTTCCTTTGCCATCAACAGTTTCAGGAGCAGAGACTGTCGTTGGCCACCACTCCCGCCATTCCATTGCAAGCACTTCCTATCCTCCAGCAGGCAGGCTTGCCTGCTCCAAGCCGATATGATACAAGCCCCATGGAGGATATTGCAGATCTGGACCTTGACGAAGTCATCCATATTTTGCAAAAGAGATCGGAAGAAAAGAAGCAAGAGCCTCAGAGAGTGTTGAGGCCAAGGAATAATACGCAATATTGCCAGTTCCACAATGAGAAGGGCCACTTGACCAAGGATTGCAAGGCCCTTTGCATGTTGATAAAGAAGTTGCTTGCCGAAGACAAGATTGACTTGACCAAGAAGGATTCTTCCTCAAAGCCCTCCACCTCAAAAGGCAAAGAAGTGGCTGAAGCTTACCAGGAATATGTGGAGGTAGAGGACGAAGGCGGTCTGGGGCCGATCAACGTCCCGGTTGAGTGCTTTGATGCCGATGATGAAGGGGTTCTGGGACGCCTCTTCTTTATCCATGGTGGAGCAGGAAACGAGTCTACTCGGAAATCTTCAATCTCTAGGGTCACTCGAGCAGAGGTGGCCTCTTCTTCTTCCTTTGCTCCACCCAGTGAGGTCATCACCTTTGGTCTAGCAGATTTACCCCCAAACAGCCAATCCGTTTGATGATGCAGTGGTGATCAAGGCTGTGATTGGGGACTTCACAGTTGATAGAATTCTGGTTGACACCGAAAGCTCAGTTAACCTCTAGTTCAAGTCTACTTTTGAGGCCCTGAAGACTGGAAAGCCTCTGCTTTCCACCGAAAGGCCACTCTATGGCTTCTCCGGAGAGAGAAAAGAAGTGGAAGGTAGCGTCATCCTGCCCGTGAACCTTGGAGGGGAAATTAAGCAAGTGCAATTCATAGTGGTTGACGCTCCTAGTAGCTACCATGGAATCTTCGGCAGGCCTCTATTGAACAAGTATCAAGCGGTGGTCTCCACTTACCACCTTGCAATCAAGTTCTTCGCAGATGGACGGATGTGCCAGGTCTGGAGTGACCCAAGGAGAGCAAGGGAGTGCTACGTTCGCACTGTCAACATGGTTGATGCTAGTCCTTCCCTTGCTCTAGCAGCAGCTGCAGAAGCCTCTCCAGATTCAGGAACTGTTGCTGATAGAGGAGCTCACCTGGAACCTGCCCAGATGATGCAAGGAGTCCCCATTGTTGAGGTGGAGGAGAGGAAGCTCTCCATCAACTCGGAGCTGCCTGAAGATCAAAAAGCCGAGCTGATCTCCTGCCTATTGAGGAACCTGGATATCTTTGCCTGGTCAGCAGAAGACATGCCAGGAGTGGATCCAGATGTTGCATGCCACCACCTGAATATTGATCCCAGCTGCAAGCCTGTGCAACAAAAGAAGAGGGATATAGCAACAAATCTTGCTGAGCCAATAAGAGAGGAGGTCGCGAAGCTCCTCAAGGCCAATTTCATTAAAGAAATTCAATATCCAACCTGGATATCTAATGTTGTAATGGTTAAAAAGACAGGAGGAAAATGACGCATGTGTGTAGATTTTACCAAACTTAATAAAGAATGCCCCAAAGATTGTTACCCCTTCCCTCGGATAGATTCTTTAGTTTATTCCTCGGTAGGGTACTCTTGCATGAGTTTTTTAGATGCGTTTTCTGGTTATCACCAGATAAGAATGCATAAACCTGACGTTCCTCATACGTCGTTTATTACCAATGATGGTTGCTACTGCTATCTTGTGATGCCCTTTGGGCTTAAAAATGCTGGTGCAACTTACAAACGTATGATGGATCGTGTGTTCAAGCATCAGAAGGGGTGAAACCTAGAAGTGTATGTAGACGACCTCTTGATTAAGAGCAAGTTGTTTTCGCTACACTTGCAAGATCTAACAGAGACGTTCGCTACTTTGCGTAGATACAAAATGAAGCTCAACCCGTTAAAATGCACCTTTGGGGCGAGTAAGGGGAAGTTCCTTGGTCATCTCCTTACTCCAGAAGGACTTTCCCCCAATCCAGATAAAGTGAAGGCCATTCTTGATATGCCTACCCCTCGTTCACCTAAGGAAGTTCAGCAGTTAGGGGGGAGGCTAGCAGGTCTTGCGAGATTTCTCTCTCGGGTTGGAGATATGAGTGCTCCTTTCTTTAAAACTCTCTGAGGAGCATCCAGGTTCGAGTGGACAGAAGAATGTTCCCAAGCCTTTGAACAGTTGAAGAATCAACTGACCTCAACACCTCTACTTCAGAGTCCCCGGCCGGGGGAGATTCTTTTCTTATACTTAGGAGTTGGCCCTGAGGCTGCCAGCTCCGTTCTTCTTCGGGAAGAAAGCAGGAAATAGTTCCCAATCAACTATGTCAGCCATATTTTGAAGAGTGCCGAGACATGGTACCCGATTTTGGAGAAGTTAGCCTTGGCACTAGTCATGTCAGCTCGCAGACTTCGTCCATATTTCCAAGCACACTCGATTCAAGTCGTTACCGATCAACCTTTGAAAAGTGTGCTGGAGAAACCGGAGCATTCTGGAAGATTAGCTAAATGGGCAATAGAGTTGAGTGAATTTGAAATCTCTTATGTGCCCAAGACAGCCATCAAGGCTCAAGTCCTAGCAGACTTCCTAATTGACATTCCAGAGTCCAGTTCTGATCGAGCAGAAAGGTCACCTTTGGTTTGGACCATCTATGTTGATGGTGCCTTAAGCAGAAGTTCTTCTGGAGCAGGAGTGGTTCTCATTTACCCAAACGGCGTCAAACTGGAGTAGCCATCAAGTTTTACTTTCCAGTAACCAATAACCAGGCCGAGTATGAAGCTCTGCTAGCAGGCTTGAGACTTGCAAGGGAACTCGGAATCGATCATGTTCATATCAAAGCCGATTCTCTTGTAATGGCGTCATAAGTCCTTGGAAACTTTGAAACAAGTGAGGCGATCTTGAAGAAGTATCTGACTCTTGTGAAGATAGAGATCGTCAAGTTCAAGAGCTTTATCATTGAGCACATCTCTAGAACCAAAAACGAGGAGGCAGATATTCTTGCTAAGTATGGATTGCCATCAGGAGGAACAACTTCCGAGCTCTTCCGCCCGGCAGTGGAGGAAGGAGAATTGATGCAGGTGGATCAACATCCCTCCTGGATGGACCCATTCATTCTCTATCTGTCAACAAGAGTTTTTCACCATTCAATCAAAGATAAGAAGAAGTTCAGAATAAAGGCAGCTCACTACTACCTAGTGGCGGGAATCCTTTACAGAAGAACATTCCTCTCTACCATGGCCTGATGTGTTTCAGAAGAAGAAGCTCCCCTTATTTTACAAGAAGTACATTCAGGAGAGTGTGGAAGTCACTCGGGAGCAAGAACCTTGGAAAGGCAGATCCTGTGGTAGGGATATTTCTGGCCCACTATGAAGAGAGACTCTGAGGTCTATGCTAGAAAGTGTGTTCAATGCCAGAAGTTTGCTGCACTTCAACTACAAGCAACTCAGTCACTCAGATCGATTGCAACTCCTTGTCCCTTTGCAGTTTGGGGGATGGATCTCATTGGTCCTTTTCCCATGGCAAGCAGACAACGGCGTTTCATCATCGTAATGATCGACTACTTCAGCAAGTGGATTGAAGCCAAGGCATTGGCAAAGACAACAACTCAAATCATCAAAAACTTCATTTGGGGAGAGATTGTTTGCCGACATGGAATACCTATGGCTATAATCACTGACAATGGGCCACAATTCAACAACTCAGAGATGATAGATTTTTGCAAGCATATCGGAACAAAGCTGCGGTTTGCATCAGTTCATCATCCTAGGAGCAATGACCAAGTCGAAGCAGCCAACAAGCAGATCCTTAATTTGCTTAAGAAGAAAGTGCAGAATCTCAAGGGCAGCTGGCCTGATCAGCTTCCATCAGTCCTCTGGTCCCTTAGGACAACGCCTTCATCTGCAACTGGCGAGACTCCGTTCAAACTTTCTCATGGCTCAGAGGCACTCATTCCATTTGAGTTTGAAGTCCCGTCACCTAGAGTTCTGCTTGCAAGACAAGGCATTGAGGATTGGCTTGAGCTGAATAATGAAGAAATGAGATTCAGCATGGAACATACCAAGGCAATCAGAGATCATGCAGCCATAAGGCAGGAGGAGGTCAAAAGAAGGATGGCCCGTTACTTTGATCAGAACGTAAGGATCAAACACTTTCAGGTGGGAGATCTAGTTCTAAAGAAAGTTGATGCTGCTGCAAGAGCTGATTCAGTTGGAAATCTTAATCCAAATTGGGTCGGTTCTTTCATTATCAAAGAAGGGTTAAAGAGCGGCGCTTACCGCGTACAGACATACGAAGGAGAGGATATGCCTTATACATGGAGCGGGGATGATCTCAAACGGTTCTATTCCTGAACCTCCTCTTTTCTATTCTATGTATCCTCTTCAAGAATCATTATGAATAGAAACTACTTGCTAATGCTTCTTCAAGTGTTTTGTCTATGTAAGCATAACAGATGGCATGCTAAGAAAGATCCCAAAAACGGTTCCACCCTTGAACTCTCTTTTCTTTCTTATGCTTGCATTGCAAATGCATTTTATTAATCAAAGGATTCTTACTGACACTTTTTCCTAGTGTTCTCTCTTTCTCCCCCAAAGATCAATAACGGTTAGCTGATACCAGGAGACATCGCCGAGTTCAGCTAGACCTCCCCTAGAGCTGTTGTCATTAGCGTAACACCACGAAGACCTCGTGTTGCGAGGAGATTTCGCACCGTGTAGTGGGAGCTTGCAGGATCTAGTGCGGTAGGATTCTAGACTTCGGATCCCGGCTAGTACCTGACCCCACCTCTGCATTATGGAGGGCAGGGTGGGAGTAAAGCTCTACCATGCCGCATTTGGGATATCGTTACAACTTTGATGATCTGGTGAGGAAAGTAATGCCACGTGCACCTGCCCACCGATCATCTTAGCTTATAACCCTCGAACACTCCATGGTACCCTCAAGCAGTTCCTGCAGGAGACCCACAGCTTAGACTGTACTCCAGTCAAGAGGGAAGGGAACCGTTCCGCCAAGTCAGCATCTTGCTCTTCGCAGGGAATCTTCCTAGTGCGAACTGCTTTTCTTTATCCGCGCAGTCTGCCAGTTTTCTTTGGGTTGATCGTATAACTTGTGGCCTGGTGAGGAAAGCAATGCCACGCGCACCTGCCCACCTGGTCGCAAGCTATAGATCATTTCTTCTGCTTAGTACAGACTGGTTTTAAATATCCGCTCAGTCCGCCAGATTCTCAGGTTGATTTTATAGATTGTGGCCTGGTGAGGATAGCAATGCCACGTGCACCTGCCCACCTGGTCGCAAGCTATAGATAATTTCTTCTGCTTAGTGCGGACTGTTTTTCTATATCAACTCAGCCCGGTAGATTCTCATGTTGATTTTATAGTTTATGGCCTGGTGAGGAAAGCAATGCCTAGCGCACCTGCCCACGTGGACACAAGCTATAAATCATTTCTTCTATTTAGTGCGGACTGGTTTTCTATATCCGCTCAGTCCTCCGTTTTCCTTGGGTTGATTTTATAGCTCGTGACCTGGTGAGGAAAGCAATGCCTACCGCACCTGCCCACCTGGTCGCAAGCTATACATCATTTCTATTAGCATATGCGCGAACTGTGAAATTATATCAGCCTAGTCCACCGAATTGCTTCCCATGTATTATCATTAAGTTCGAAAAATTAATAAAGAGAATCGCGGACTGCTATTGGAACTCAATCAAGTCCACCTGATATTGTCATCAGCCAATTATTCTCATTCTTACGGCGGACAATAGCCGGACTGATAAATGGAATTTCCTAATCAGCAAGTCCAAGAACTCATTATGGATGATCTTTGTATGTCGCGGACTGCAATTCGAACTCAGCAGAGTCCGCCTTATATTTTCATCAAGTGTTCATTCTTACGGCGGACAATGGTCGTCTAATCAGCAAGTCAAAAATCTCATACAGTATGATCTATCTGCGTATCACGCGTACTGCTAAATCAGATCGAACTTAATTGCATTAAACGCAGAAAATAAAGATCATTACAAGAAGCACACAGATACCAGAATATCCTTTCTATTTCATCAAAAATTTTTTACATCTTTTTATCTATTTGACGGACTGCAATCTTGAGTCCGTCCCATTTACAAAATCAAAAAAAGCAAAAATACATTAATCGTCAGCAGTCTTCTGTTTCTTTTCAGTAGGAGGTGCATGGCTTAGGCCGTCGATGTCGACTTCCGGAGAATAGCCCTCCAAGCCGCTTCTACTACTATCCGATCTAGTGCCTGAGGCGGACTCGCTATGCGAGCTCCTGTAAGTAGAGGAGGATGTAGAGGGGCTGGACTCGGCGGACTATTCTCTGCCTCGCTGGCTTGAGCCAGTGTCATCCGCCGTTACCATGACGCCTTGCACTTTTCCTTCTCCTTCGTCTTGCTCTTCGCCTTCTTCTTCTTCTTCTTGTCCTTCCTCTTCCTCGATGATAACATTTTTACCCTTCGCAGCCCACTCCATTGCTGCGACCTGCGGTGCCAACTCTGGGAAGAGCTCTAAGAAGGGAACGCCATCCACCCCTTCCTTTGCAATGCCGCCGCAGACAAATCGCTCGATGGCGACCTCGATGGTTTCTTTCACAAATGGGAGCATGGCGGCCTGGAAGCTGTTGTTCTCCAAGTCTTAGGCGACCTGCGCAAAACAAAGTAGCAAACATCAGTTCGCGGCGGACTGCAAATAGAGACCGCTGCAAATTCAACTCACCCGAGCTCTTCCTTTTGCTGAGCGACTTTCTTCCCTAGTCGCGCATTTCTCTCCTTTAGCACCTTGTTATCTTGTTGAAGCTGCTCATTCTGCTTGAGCAGGTCTCTGGCCAAGGTGGATACATAGTGGGTTGTCACGATAATGTTCGTACTAGCCTGGGAGGCTAGCAGGGGGAGGTCGGCAGCGACCACTTTCTTCAGATCGCTCAGATTGCGCTTTCCATAGAGGGCGGAAATCGCAACATCGGCATGACGAGTTATTTGCGGACTCTTCCACGAGGGGAGCGCGGTGGACAAGCAGACATGCTTGTTCTTGTTGTGCCAGTGGATCATTGGGTTTCCCCTAAGATCCTTCTGGCGGTTTCCGAAGCCGCTCATTATAAAACTTTTCGAAGAAGAGTAATCCGCCGCGGGATCCCCTTCTTCTTTTCTCTTCCTTGCAACTTCTTGTTTCTTCTCTCTTTGTATAGGAACAAAGCCACTAGGCATCTGCGGCAAATTGGCGGGTACCGCCAAGGTCGCTACAAAAAAAAGAAGAGTTAACACTAAGGTCGCTGCGGATACACAGCTTGATTTCGCAAACAGCTTACTTTCTTCGGGCAAAACGTCCGCCAAGCTCGCCAGTAGCGGAATATAATGCTCAATGTCAAGCCTTGCATTGGCTAAGAACTCGACGATGGCGGACTCCATAGCATCAAGTGGCACACTCTTGAAGGCAGAGTCCGCGCGCACTTGCGGATAGGTGTGCGCAAACCCTAGGTCGCCTTCAAAAACTAAGAATCTGGAGGTCCAGTTGTGGATCATGTTGGGAAGGCCAACAACCTTCATCCCTCTACAGTAAAAATATATCACCCCCTTGTAGGGGAGGCCTCCAGATGCAGTTATCGAGCGGACGGAGAACATCTTGCGGAAGACGTTCATGGAGAAAGCAATCTTTTCAGACCGCAAATAGGAAATAAAGTTGTAAATCGCAGCCAGAGTGTTGGGCGCGAGCTGTCCCGACACCATTCTATAATGCTCGAAGATTTCGGCGAGCTCCCATAATAGCGGAAACCTGAATCCGCTTTCAAAATGATCTACAGGGATAGCGATCTGAGTCGCGGTGGAAAAATTCAATCTCTCTTCGTGAGCTGGAAGGCGGACAAGAAAGTTTGAATTCACCATCTTTTTCTCAACAAAGGCCTCCAGATCGGCCTCAGTTAAGGTGCACTTTCGGTGATCGGCGGTGTGGAAAGACACTACAGCATCAGTCCTGGCAGATACCATTTTGGCAGGCCGCAGGGTCCTTTAGCTTCAACAGTTTTCCTGCATAGAAGAAGCGGCAGGGCCATAATTATAGTTATAGGGTCTAACAGCTTTTTGGCCAGGCCGCGCAGCTCGCATTTGCAATCCGCATAGTCCGCAAAAATCCAATCATTCACGCAGCATAAGTTAAAGATAACGCGAACACAAACATAGATTCACATGACAGGAAAAGTTTCAAAGCAAAAATTAAGGCGGACAAAATTTCAGTCCGCCCAGCTCGCGATGCTTCCTTCCTGCAGACAAGTCAAACATGAGAAGCGGACACAGTTTCAGTCCACTTAGTTCGGAACATTTCCCACCTGCAGATAACAGCAAAAATAAGCAACATCATGGGCGGATATATTATTCAGTCCGCACAGATCGCAACACAGTTCAATCTACAACACAACATTGTTTAAAAACACATAATTATACAATCAAACAAATTGATAGTTCATGGCATCGCGGACTCAGCGGTCTCTAGTTTCGGTCTGCGCTGGCCTTTTCGTCCTGTCTCTACATAAGTGCGCATCTTGGTCACTTATTTGGAGGATCTCACTATACATACGACAGAGGTGATGATGAATGACGTTAATAGTCTGGTGCATGTGGACAGCCTCCCGATCTACCCGACTAAGGGGCACCATTGGCTCCGCTGCCGGCCTCGGCTCCTCGTCCGCAGCCTGTTGACAGCCCGCTGGTGCTGCGATCTCCGGAGCAGCACGATCTGGCAATCGCGACCTCTGCTCAGCGACCTCAGCAGCCCGCTTCCCTATTTCTTCACGCACCGACGCCAAGTGCTTGCCCTTGTAGAAGCGGACATCGTCTACGATCCTCTTCTTCTCCCTATCAGACCTCTCCAGCGCCCTCGAGATGCTGGCAATCTGGTCCTCTAGGGCTTTCTCGCGCTCCGCGGATGCTTTCTCGCGCTCCACGGACTCTTTTTTGCGCTCTTCCGCCTTCTCTAACTCTGCTTTAATACTCCGGATTTCAGCTTGAAATTTTCTTTCTAACTCTCTGATATCGTTCAGGAGGGGCTGCTCATCCCTTGCGGACTCCTCATGCGAGATCGCATCGACATCAGTACTCGGCGTTACCATAATCTCCCCACTCTGGACAGTGCGTGGTGGGGGTTTTTCTACCTGTAACAAAGAAAGTCAACTCCATATTCAAAGACAGTCCGCGGCGGACTCAAAGAAAGGATAAAAGATCACATTTGGACATAGCAGTAGCGAGTTGTCGACTATCAAAGATGATAGGCTGCCTTGCACACTCCGGGTCGAAGGCGCTTAACCGCTTCTTCCAATCACGTTGAACTTTAGCTCTTTTCTTAGCAGCAGAACTTTTTGAAATCACGATGTCGTCAGTTTTAGTGATGATCTTTATTGGTCTTGACTTCCGCGGCGGCGACCTGTAAAGCCACTGACGCTTAAAATACTTAGGCGCCGGTTGAAGATTACCTAACCGCAATAGCTCTGCAGCAGTCCGCAGATCCTCCGCGTTCTTGTCCGCCACGACCTACGTCGAGGCCGCCTCCTCCACAGCTACATGAGCAGCAATTTGTTTCTTCTGCTCCTCTATCTTCTACTTCAGTCTTTCCCTCTCTTCTTCCTCAGCAACGGACAAAGAAGGGAGTCCCTACCTTTATCCCCAATGACTTCCACCTCAGATTGTTGTAGTACAATCAGCAAGGATTCATTGATTAGATCAAGTCGATCGACATCAATAGAGTCTAGTATCTCATCCGTGGTTAAACTGACCGTGGAGAGGGAATTGTCTCCCTTGATTTGGGCCTCCGGTGTAATCAAATCGCTGTCAGGAACTTCTTTCTCGCGCGGTCTGTGCTGTAAATCCGCATCTCCAGTCCGCTTGGAGATATTCTTCTCTTTCATCGCACGCAGTTTCTTCTCAACCCGCTCAGCCACGGTTGACCCGTCCCTCTTCCACTTCTTTATAGAAGCTCTCTTCTCGGCAGAGTCCGCGGCAGCCTCTCCTAAGTCGGGCTGGCTCTCGCGGACAGTCTCAGGGTTCACAATAATCAGTGCCTTTGAGGGCGCGTCCTTGCCAACCTCTTCTCCCGAAGTCCGCCTATCTTCTTCCTCAAGGTTCACGATGGGCACTTGGGCATTGGTGGATTCTACTTCGGTCCCAGTGTGTTCGCCAGTGCTGTCTGCCGAATCCACGGTTTTCTGGGAAGGGGCAGTGTCCGACAGAGTCAATAACTTTTCACTTCTCAGTGGTTCAGCGTCAAGAACTGCGGCATCCTCGCGCACAGATATATCAGCGCGGCGGACTGCCTTCTCAGCAGGCTTCTGGCTACAGGAACTTTCTCCAGCAGAGCGGACAGGATCCTTTCTTGTCGTCCTCTTTATTATCTTCTTGGTCTTCATAGGCATTGTTAGTATCGTCTCGCCTTTTGCAGTGAGACTAGAGAAGAAAGCTCCAAGCCTTGCCATGCCGGACTGCAAAGTGGATACCGCAAGTGGTGAATATTGCCCCGTGTCGATCGGAAATTCCAACAGTTCCAGGCCCTCCATCGATATTTATATCGCTGGCGACATTAATGAGTCTTGCGGACTCGGCGGTTAAGAAAACATTTTCGAAGTTTTCTGGAAACTTAAAAATGTGCGGGGAATATGTTAACCCCTCAGTCCGCAACATCCTACAAGATGCCAAGACCCCCTTTCATTATCAGCGGACTTAATTAGGCAGTTCGCCCAGTCCGGCAAAGCAGCGGTAATCGGCCTCCAAGGATAATCCCCAGCGGCGGATTCAAGGCTCTGTCCGCTCAGTCCGCCATGCCTTGGGATCTCTGGATTCTCTACGACGGCGGACGCAGAGTCTCGTCCGCCCAGGCCGCTGTCCTCCAGCAGGATCTCGCCTAGCAGCAGTAGATGGAAGCTCCAGCCCGCGAGCCCAGTCCTCCCCTTCTGCGCGGACTGGCGTATTCTTTCTATTTGCTTCCCGTCACCGCTGCCCGGTTCTCTTGTACCCCGGGCCGTCGGTTATTTTAGCCCTGCCCGTTTGGGCAGGCCCCCTATCCTATAAATAGGGGGAGGTGTTGCACCCAAGGCACGCTGACTCATACCCAGGAGCCTACTTGTTAAAGGCTGCGGACTCGAATCTTGTGCCTTGCGGACTCCAGCTTGCTCTGCTCTTGTCTTCCTTTTTCATTCACTTGTAACCAAAACTTTCTTCAATCAAGGAAAAGACCGTCGCAAGAGAGGAATTCAGGCCGCGACGGGCGAAGTCTGTTGTTTCCGTGGCTCACGGCCCTGCTGTTCTTCCTGCTCTCATCCGCTTAGTAGATTGCTACTCGCTGTCTCTCCTCTCCCTTCTTTTCCCTTGTGCTCGAACCGTTAGCTTGTGGTGCTCGACCCCCCTTTGCGTTTTCGTGCATCAACACAACTATTAAACTTCATCAATTATAGAAAAATTATGATTAACATAAAAGAGTTCACCAAATCTCAAGTTAATTTGCAACATTATCTCTACCGAGTCCAAATTCAATGTTATAACAAACCCAGAATTTAAGTACAGGATAAATCTGGACAGCAACTTCGACCGGAGATTCCTGAATCTACAAGAATCCGGCGAAGACGTGTAGCCACATGATGGAAAGGTGTTTCCATGGGTTACAACTTTCATGTTCAGACCACAACCTAGATTCAATAGTATCATACTTGAAATCGGCTTCAAAGTCTGCTGCGTACACAATTTCTGCATGCAGGGTTTGCCGGATGTCAAATTCGTTCAGACTTTCCCGTGGATACAGACTTCGCCTGAAGTCGTTCAACCACTCGTTAGAAAGGTACTTTCAAGGACTTCAACTTTCATGTTTAGTTGAAAGACCAGATCTGGCCATATCACACCTGAAAATGGCCAAGAAGATCGTTATGTGCAAAACACAGATTCTGCACGCATCTTCAAGAGGAATGAACGACATCAGTTCATCTTCCTCCTCAGGTCGGTCTTCCAAAATCACACCAGAAGTTCCTCCTCCCTTATTCAACCTCATGAGGCCATTATTCTTCAGGATACCACCCCAACCTTCACATAGAAGATTGGAGAGGTTGAAGACAAATCTAGCCTTAGAGCACAAGCCCTAGTACGTCCTCTTCCTTGAGAAATGACCATCTCGCTAGTCAAGACTCTTATGAGTCAACATCTCACCTAGATATATACAGATCTAGCACCAAGGGAGAGGGGAGGAAGCTCACCTCATTTCCGGCGTTTCCACTATTTCCGGCCATGGATCGTGTAACTCTTCTCGGCGACATCTTCTCCTTCACGGCGGCGGCGGTCTTCTCCTCCAAGACATGCTCCAGCAGTTTTCCCTCTACAGAAGTTTCTCTCAGGAAAAATGACTGGAATGAGGAGTTAAAACGGCTAGGGTTTTCAGAACCCCTATATATGAAAATTAACACGGGTATGGACACGCTCGTGTCCTTACCTGTGTCCTGCTTCGAGCGAAGCGTCAACAATGGTTTTAGTGTCAATTAAATACTCGACACAGGTAGGGACACGCTCGTGTCCCGACACATGTCCTCATGACACGGTCGTGTTCCTTGGCCGTGTCCTTCTCCGGATACATCTCGACGAACTCAACTCGACACACAAACACACGGGTAGGGACACGCCCGTGTCCCTACCCGTGTCATACATTTCATCGATCTCGACACACTTCGTCGATCTCGACACGCTTCGTCGAGCCCAACTCGACACACAAAGACACATGGGTAGGGACACGCCTGTGTCCCTACCCGTGTCATACATTTCGTCGATCTCGACACAATTCATCGATCTCGACATGCTTCGTCGAGCCCAAGTCGACACACACGGGTAAGGACACACCCGTTTCTCTACCCATGTCACTTCACAGGACACGCTTCGTCGATCTCAACACATTTCCTCGATCTCGACAAGCTTCGTCGAGCCCAACTCGACACACACGGGTAGGGACACGCACGTGTCGCTACCCGTGTCACTTCACAGGACACTCTTCGACAATCTCGACACGTTTTGTCGATCTCGATACACACACGGGTAGGGACATGCCTGTGTCTCTACCCGTGTCACTTCACACGGGTAGTGGCACACCCGTGTCACTACCCGTGTCCTTCTTTGGAAAAACTTGAGTCGTCGACTCGAGAGCTAGCCTCTCCCACACGGGTAGGGACACGCCCGTGTCTCTACCCGTGTCCTATGCTCAACTGATTTCTCCTCCTATTTACAAGTGCATCCCTGTTTCCAGCACACCCCTGAACACTATTCAACTCTCCTGACTCAAAACGCGCACGAGGGGCCTAGTGGGAATCGGGGCGTTACAAATCCTATAAACAAAATAAAAGATTTCGTCCCCGAAATCAGGCTAGGGCTTTGGGAATAAAAGCATAACATAAAATAAAATATGCTTTTAAACAAAATTACCTCGAGGAAATAATTCTGGGTAGCGTTTTTGCATCAGGTCCATCGGCTCCCATGTATACTCCTCCTTCCCATGATTAGACCAGAGCACCTTTACCAAGGGAACACTTTTACGGCGCAATATTCCTATCTCACTGTCTACGATCCGCACCGGCTCCAGTCGCACAGAACTATCAGTCTCCACTGCACCATCAGTAGTGGGGATATATTGATCGGGCCGCAACAACGCCTTTGGAAGCGACGACACATGGAACACGTCGTGGAGATTCTCTAGCTCTGGCGGTAACTTCAACCAATAGGCCAACGAGCCAATCCTTTCCAATACAGTGTATGGCCCAACGTACCTTGGGCTGAGATTTTTCACACCACGCACTCGTGACAATCAATGCATCGGCCTAATCTTTAGAAACGCTTTATCACCCACTTGAAATTCCACAATCTGGTGCTTTGCATTGTAATACTTTGCCTGCCGACTTTGAGGCTCTAACATGCGATCCCGTATTAGGTTAACCACCGCATTGGTATCATCAATATACTCAATTCCTAAAGCCTTTGTGTCTTCATCTTGCACCCAAAACAAGGGGGTTCTACACCTTCTTTCGTAAAGAGCTTCATGGGGTGCCATGCCGATGCTAGCTTGATGACTGTTGTTGTAGGAGAATTATACCTCTGGTAGGAGCCTTTCCCACGGCTCCCCTCTATACAACACACATAATCTCAATAAATCTTCCAGTGTTCTGATGGTCCTCTGAGACTGCCGGTCCGTCTGAGGGTGAAGCGCGGTGCTGAAGGTAAGGCGTGATCCCACATATGCCTGTACCACCTTCCACTCCCTTGAGGTGAAATGACCATCCCAGTCCGAAATGATTATCTTAGGCACGCCATGATACCGTACGAACTGCTCCACAAAGAGGCATACCAAAACATCTACGTGAGCCTCTTTCTTCGTAAGGATGAACCATGCTACTTTCTTCAGTCGATCCACGATCACCCACACTAAATCATTCCCTGAGCATGACCGAGGTAACCCATGGACAAAGTCCATAGAGATATCCTCAAAATTACACTCAGGGACGGGCAACGACTATAACAAACCACCAGGATTCCTACATTCTGCCTTCACCCTTTGACAAGCTTCGCAATGTGTAACAAAATATCAGACATCCTTCTTCATTCCCGTCCAACACATGGTCTTTCGTAGGCCATCATACATCTTGACAATACCTGGGTGCACTGAATACGTAGAGCAATATGCCTCTCTCAAGATATCCTCCCGGATTTTTCCGCCCTTGGGAATGTAGAGCCGGCCTCAGAAATAAACGAGGCCGTCTTTTAGCGTATACTCATCAGTAGTCCCATCTTTGATTGCCTTGATTGCTGGGTCCAGAGCTGCATCACTTCTTTGCTCTGCCCAAATTTGGTCCCGGATGTCACAAACTATGCTCATGGTTGCCAAGTACTCTGTATACTCTGCCGAAGGCGCCTTATATACCAAAGTAATATCCATCTCTTCAATCATCCGAGCCAACCCCATATTAACCAACCGAGACTTTGGGCTCGGGTCTGGTACCTTTCTGCTCAATGCATCTGCCACCGAGCTCGCTTTTCTGAGGTGGTAGTTGAAGGTGAACTAATAATCACACAGAAACTCTAACAACCACCGTTGTCTTAAGTTCAACTCCTTCTGTGTATGAACGTACTTTAAGTTTTTATGGTCTGAGAAGATCTCGCAATGGATGCCGTATAGATAATGCCTCCAAACCTTCAAGGCGAACACCACTGCTCCCAATTCCAAATCATGAACCGGGTAATTGATTTCATGCTTCTTCAACTGTCTTGAAGCATAGGCAATCACGTGCCCATGCTGCATCAACACCGCTCCCATCCCTTGATATGACTCGTCGGTGTAGACTTGCAATCCTTCCTTCCCAGATGAATGTGCTAGGATGGGGGTGGAGGTAAGTCTATCCTTCAGCTCTTGGAACTCCGCTTCACACCGGGGTGTCCACTCAAATGGCACACCTTTCTTTGTTAAGGAAGTAAGAGGAAGAGCAATCTTTGAAAATCCTTTTACGAACTTGCGGTAATAGCCGACAATTTCAAGGTAGCTCCTCACATCGGCCGCCGACTTCAAGGGCAACCACTACTTCACGGTAGGCACCTTGGCCGGATCCACTACTAGTCCAGCTCCACTGATCACATTCCCTAAGAAAACAACCTCTTTAAGCCAGAATTCGCACTTGCTGAACTTGGCAAACAAGGCGTGCTCTTTTAATTTCTTCAATACCATGGTCAAGTGCTGAATGTGCTCCTCTGTATTTGAGTAGACCAGGATGTCATCGAAGAAAACAATGACGAAGATATCGAAGTAAGGTTCAAATACCTAGTTCATCCGGCTCATGAAGGCCGAAGGGGAATTTGTGAGGCCAAACGACATCACAGTGAACTCGTACAATGCATATCTTGAACTAATGGTCGTTTTCTGGATGTCCTGTAATGCCCCGTATTTTTCGTCGAATGATTGCATACGCTTGATGGGCGTTACGTTGGCTTTGGCCGTTGTTCGAGCATGGTTTTGCACGGGCTTTCGAGTGCCTGTTTTGGTAGCCTAGTTGCATGATTCCCCAGCGAACCGGAGTATAATTTTGGGGACTCGGTGAGGCCTCTTAGGGAATGCTTGCACTTTGTCGAGCCTGGATCAGGTTGCTCACAACGGGTTGTATGTGTACAGAAAACAAAACGGGGTAAAAAGTTCTTAAGGAAGAACTGGTCTAGGACGAAACAGAAACACATTTCAAAACAGTGAAAAATGGTCATTGTTTTGAGTGACACGGCCTGGGACACGGGCGTGTCCCAGGGCGTGTCTTGCTCGGGATGCGGTTTGGCTTTGTGGTCATCGAACTTTGTTCGACGAAGTTGCGGGAGGAACATGCCCCCCAGACACGGGCGTGTCGGGGCGTGACCCAAGGCGTGACCTGGGGCGTGACCTCCTTGACTCGACGAATTTTCTTGCGGCGAGTTAAGCTCGACGAATGGGGTACACGCCCCGTGACACGGGCGTGTCACGGGCCGTGTCCCGCTATGTCGAGTGTCGAGTGTCGAGTGTCGAGTGTCGAGTGTCGAGTGTCGAGTGTCGAGTGTCGAGAGAGGGGACACAACCTGTGACATGGGCGTGTCACAGGGCGTGTCCAGCTTTGTCGAAGTGTCGACACTTTTGGTCGACGAAATGTCGAGACACGGGTTACACGCCCTAGGTCACGGGCGTGACCTACCGGTCACTAGCGTGTACCCGGCCGTGTACCTTGTGGATAAACCAGAAATTGTCGGATTCTACGCCGCTTAAGGTACACGCCCTGTGACACGGGCGTGTCACAGGGCGTGACAGGGCCGAAAATCAATTTTTTCCAGTTTTTTTGTGCCGTTCATTTCTTTGATTCTGGATCAAATGGTCCATCTCTGTTCTAGAGGAAATAAGGCCGAAAAAGAGATTCCTCCTCCACATTTCACCTTCTTCTTCATTCTCAAAGTGAAAGCAAGGGAGAAAAGCTGAGGAAAGGGAAGGAGAAAAAGAGGAGCAGCCATCGCAGTGTCATCTCGGTTCAGGCAAGCGGTGTTCTTCACCCTTGCCAATCTTGTTTTCTTGTTCCTTGATTATGCAAGTCCTTTCAATTTTAATAGCTTGTTCTTCTTATTTTGCACCTCACTTTGGTCAAAATAGCTTAGCCTTGTTACTCTTACTTTTGTTTAGGATTCACAAGCATAAATAATCTTGTCTTTCAAGAATTTCTCAATCTATATGCTTACCTATTGTTCATCTCCTTGTTGCTTACCTCACTTTTGTCTAGTTGTACCTTGCATTTTTTTTATAGCTACCTTTCTTGTTCCTATGATTCGCGAGCTTGTTAGGTTTCATCGACGTTGTTACTTGTGGGGTTTGCTTATGGTGAAGTAGAGATCCAACTTCTATCAAGTTTGACATAACGTGGCCAAGATGTAGTCATGAGTGAGGACGATGAAATGAAACGGGTTTAGCTTGGATTATGGTGAGTTTTGCGAGGCGAATTGTGAACCATGGCAGGAGCGTTGGTGTGAGGATTCGGTAAGGGGTGGTGTGGTTTCAGCCTTGGTGGCCACTGAGTTTTGATTTGTGGTGTAGAGCACCATTTTGGCCCCGATTTGGGCTGGCTTTTATTGGTGAGTTCCACTTTAGGGCCGCCACCAAAAGACCCTTGCGGGATCGAACTTAACCACTGCTTATGTTTCACTAGTATAGTTGTTTCTTGTTCTAAAGATGATGGAATGGGCATGTGTATTGCCTTTTTGCTCCTGCGTGTTGAGCAGGGCTTGATGGGAATTTCATGCACTTGATGCGTTACATGTTGGGTTGGCAGTGTTTAACACTTATTTTCCACCCTGTTCTTTTTACTCGTTTATATGAAACTTCTACGGGGTCGGTAAGCCCCTTCGTTATATTTTATGAACGTAATGCTCTCTTTTTGTAGCTTTGATGATTGCTGAGGTGTTCTTTCTTGAATGCCTCAGGTGCAGGGTATAGCCGGTCGAGCGGCTAGTGCTTGGGTAGAGTCTCTTTGGAGCTAGCCGAGCTTACTTAGCAAGGTAGTTCTTTACTTTGTTGTACAGACATACATACGCCCCAATGGGTTCGTGTCAGCTTGTTGGCGCCCATTGGTGGCTTTCTTTACTTGCTACATATGAATGCTAGACTGCTACTATGAATCATTTAAATGAGATGATGTCTACTTGCTCTTGGGAAGGGTTTATGGTAGGTTGCATTAGGTATTTTTAAGCTAAACAAAACCTATTATTGTATAACATGCATAACATGTTTTGGTCACCTAACAAGTAGTTTCCAAACAACGTAAAAAGGATGATTTCTTATATTATTATCAATCTAGAATGTATATCGGAGATCGTCATAAGTAAACGAAAGTATTTCCGCCGCATACAAACACACATTTTGATTCCTAAGGTCGAGGGATACGGCCATTAAACTAAACGGTTTTCTTGCATATCACTGATGATTTTCAACTACTAAGTGTCGAGGTTTTGCCTGAGCGTGTGCAGTTATCCCCTGCACGACGTGGCATCAAAACCCGTAGTTCCTCTTGCTCTGATATGATGTACTCGTTGAGGAAATGCGGGTTGTGACAGTTGGTATCAGAGGGAGGTTTGCTTGACAATTGGTCGGGCAAACTTGCCTTTTTGTCATCGTAGTAAGCATCATATCATACACACACCGAGGTGCCACCAGTACGTCTGGGCCGAAGCACGTACACTACACTCATGACATGAACAGAAGTATACGGGGCATATTATGTAGTATGGGATGCATAATATGTGATTGTATATGGATCCACCATAGGGGCAACATGTGCGGGTTATGTAGTATGGGATGCATAACCTCACCACATGGATGCGACTAGCACGTTTTCTTTTATTCGTTGCATGCAATGCTATGTAGTATGGGATGCATAGCATTGTGATGCGTACGACCGCTCATGGCATGCATTAAGGCCTTTTCTAGAATGCATAGCATAGCACGCATAATATAACATTGCATGAGCACAACGTGCCAAGCTAAAGATCTACATGATGACACCTGTACACACATGGTTTTGGGTCAAACATAGTCATGCATTCATCGGTTAGGCACAAGTTAGTGGGATGACGGTGAGTCATCTTTAGGATAGGCATAACATCATTCTCAAACTCCCAGAGCAAATTAGCAGTTGATGTTCATATTTATATATGTCTTGTCTGTACGGCGTCGTTATGTGTTGCTTGTTGGGTTGAGTTTGATATCGAGTGAAATGGTTTATAGGATGTCGAAGCGTCCAGTGACAAGGCAGACTCCCCAATCTGAGGGCGAGTCTTCGGGCGCGCAGAATAATGCTATGATGGATAGTCTACGCCAAAGTAATGAGGCTTTGACGAGGCAGGTGCAGGAAGTGCAGTCCCAGCTCCAAGTTATGTCATCAGCGATGTCTGGGCTGGCACAAAGAGTGCAAGAGACTGTCAGAGGCCCCACTATTTCTACTCCTTCCGTGGCAGTGATACCCCCAGTTGTGGTTCCTCCTGCGATGACTTTCATCTCGCAGCTTCAGCGACTTGGACCACCTACCTATGATGGAAAAGTGGACTTTGTGATCTTTGATGATTGGGTGATCACGTTGGAAGAGATGTTTGTCTATTCTGGCGTTACCGAGGACCAGAAGGTGATGCTTGCCGCCTATCAACTAAAATGGTTAGCTAAAGGTTGGTGGTTGTGAGAAAAGGAAAGCCTATTGGCGGGATGTTCGTGGGAAGCCTTCAAAGAAGTGTTACGGCGCAAGTTTCTGCCGTTAGTGGAAAGGGACCACCTGATGAATGACTTCTTGTACCTGAAGCAGAGGAAACTCACAGTTAGTGAGTATGAAATTGAGTTTAGCAAGCTAAGTCCGTTCGCTCCGAGCTTGGTGACTACGGAAGCTGACCGAGTAAAGAGATTTCTTGGCGGACTCCGCAGCGACGTGCAGCAGTTCGCAAGTGCTTATGGAGCGACGAGTTACACCACTATGGTTGAGGCTGCTTTGAAGGTTGAAGCTATAGAAAATGCAAAACAAAGAGGGCAGCTGATGAGGAAGGATAAGAGAAAGCTGGTTGGAGGGAAAAGCTCCCAAGCATCAGACGTAAGAAAGAAGAGTAAGGAGACGTGTAGCTTCTGTGGCCGGTCAGGCCACCCATTTGAGAAATGTTTCAAGCGGTTGGGGATGCAGAAGAAGGAGCAGGTGCACGCCATTCAGGGTGCGCTAACCAGAGACTTGGAGTGTACAGGTTGTGGGGGAAGAGGTCATGATGTTGGCCGCTGCTGGGTCAAAGACAAGGTGTGCTTTCAGTGTGGCAAACAGGGACATCTCAAGGCAAGGTGCCCATAAAACCAGCCCGTGCTGCAGCCAATGCCACTCCAGGCTTTGCCTCCGCCTCCGAGTTTGGACAAAGGAAAAGGGAAGTTAAATGTGATCACTTCAGAGGAAGCTCAGATGTCACCTCAGGTTATCTCAGGTTCGATTCCTTCCTCTGGTTCACGTTTTGTTTATGACGCTTACGCGTACTTCTTAGCTACATATGTACCCTTATAGGAAACTTTAAGGTAAAGAACCGTTGGGCACGTGTTCTCTTCGATTCTGGCGCGGCCCATTCATTTGTGGCTCGAACCTTTCTGGATCGGTATCATTTGACACCAGATCGAGTGGGGAATGCCTTTTTGGTGACGTTTCCTTCCGGTGCTTCTGTGGTTGCAGACTGGGGTCTTCTTGATTGTCCCATTTTGTTGGGGGATTTCTTAGCGAAGGCTGATTTCAATGTGATCGATTTGGAAGATTTTGACGTTATCTTGGGCATGGACTGGTTATCCCGCTATGACGCCGTCATCCAGTGCAAAGGAAAGCGCTTGGATTTTATCAAGGACAATGGTCAGCCGGGAAGTGTTTATGGTGATTCTTGCCAGGATCCTCCAGGGATTTCGGCGGTATGTGTTCGGACATTATTTGTTTCCGACTGTTTGCTTGTCTAGTCTCAGTTGTGGGGACTAGTGTTGTTTTGCCGCGTTTGGAGGAGATCCCTGTTGTGCGTGAATTTCCAGATGTTTTTCCTACTGATCTTCCTAGTCTTCCCCCTGATTGTGATGTCGAGTTTGTCATTGATTTGGAGCCGGGTACGCGGCCTATTTCGAAAGCGCCGTACAGAATGGCCCCGCGTGAGCTAGCAGAATTGCGTACACAGCTGGATGACTTATTGGCAAAGGGGTTTATCAGGCCAAGTTCATCACCTTGGGGTGCACCAGTGTTATTTGTGAAGAAGAAAGATGGGTCGATGCTGCTTTGCATCGAATACCGGGAGTTGAAGAAGGTGACGATTAAAAACAAGTACCCAATGCCAAGAATTGATGATTTGTTTGATCAAATGCGTGGCAGTTCAGTATTTTCGAAGATTGATCTCCGCTCGGGCTATCATCAGCTCAAGGTCCGGGAGTCTGATGTATCGCGGACTGCATTTCGATCAAGACATGGCCATTTTGAATTTCTTGTGATGTCATTTGGTTTGAGCAACGCACCATCAGCCTTCATGGATATGATGAACCGGGTGTTCAAGGACTACTTGGATAGGTTTGTGGTGGTTTTTATTGACGACGTTCTTGTCTACTCCCGCAGTGCTGAGGATCATGAACAACATCTGCGATTGGTATTGGCCAATTTGCGAGACCAAAAGTTGTTTTCCAAGTTAAGCAAATGTGAGTTTTGGTTACCTGAGGTTGCATTCCTGGGTCATGTTATTAATCAACATGGAATTTCAGTGGATCCCAAAAAGATTACTGCAGTCATTGAGTGGAGGAGACCGGAGACACCCAAGGAGATTCGGAGCTTCTTGGGATTGGCCGGCTATTATCGCAGATTTGTAGAAGGTTTTGCTATGTTGGCCGCACCTTTGACTCGCTTAACCCAGAATAATGTGGCATTTGATTGGAATGACAAGTGTGAGGCATCATTCCTTGAACTCAAGAACAGGTTATGTACCGCTCCTGTGTTGATCTTACCGACAGAATGGATAGATTATGAATTTTTTGTGGATGCGTCGCACGTTGGACTTGGATGTGTTTTAATGCAAGACAAAAAGGTGATTGCGTATGGGTCTCGGTAGTTGAAAAGTCATGAAAAGAACTACCCGACGCATGATTTGGAGTTCGTAGTGGTGATATTTGCATTGAAGTTGTGGAGACACTTACTTTACGGCGCGCAGTGTAAAATCTTTACGGATCATAAAAGTTTGAAGTACGTCTTCACGCAAAAGGAACTTAATCTGCGCCAACGGCGATGGCTTGAATATGTAGCTGATTATGATGTGGAAATTTAGTATCATCCCGGGAAAGCTAATGTTGTGGCCGATGCTTTGAGTCGGAAGACAGGTACATTATTTCATCTTTCAGCTGACCGTCTATTGGAGGAATTTCTATTGATGGATATTATCGTGGGAAGATATGAACCACAAAGTCATTCGACAGTAGAAGAACCTTCATGGATGGTGCTTGCAAGACAATATCAAAAGGATGATCCTGAGCTTTTACATTTATTTCTTCTGACTGAAAAGGGTGAATTACCGGATTTTACTATTGATGATGGGGGCACGTTAAAGTATCGCGGTCGATTTTGTATCCCTGCAGTTGGAGACATTCGCGAGATGGTGTGTAGGGAAGCACATGGCTCAAGTATGGCCTACCATCCAGTCTCAACTAAAATGTACCGTGATTTGAAACAAATTGTCTGTTGGTATGGAATGAAAAGAGATATAGCGCAATTTGTATCTAAATGTCATACCTACAAGCGGGTGAAAGCTGATCATGGGAGGCCTGGTGGCAAGTTGACGACATTGGAGATTCCAACATGGAAGTGGGAAAGCATTTCAATGGATTTAATTACAGGCTTACCAAGATCTCCACGAGGACATGACTCTGTATGGGTGATCGTGGATAGGTTGACCAAGTGTGCTCATTTCATACCATTTAAGGTCAACTACCCGATGAAGACAATAGCGGAGCTATATTTGAACGAGATCATCCGACTGCATGGTGTGCCAGTCAATATCATTTCAGACCGGGATTCCCGATTTACTTCTTGTTTCTGGAAGAGTCTACAAGAGGGTTTGGGGACGGATTTGAGGTATTCCACTGCTTACCACCCTCAGACGAATGGCCAAACGGAACGAGTAAACCAAATCGTGGAAGATATGATTCGATGCTACATTCTTGAGTATGGCGGAGCATGGGATGAATGCTTGCGCCTTATGGAGTTCGCATATAATAACAGCTATCAAGAAAGATTGCAAATGACTCCATTTGAAGATTTATATAGGCGACGATGTCGGACTCCCCTATTTTGGGCTGAGGTTGGCAAGCGGCCTTTGTTGGGCCCAGAGGCACTCGAGGACATGGAAGTTGTCGTACGACTTATTCGGGAGAAGCTCCAGATCGCCCAAAAGCGATATGAAAAGTACGCCAACCGGCGATGGTCGGAGTTAGAGTTTGCAGTGGGGGATTTTGTCTTCCTGAAAGTCTCCCCAATGGTTGGAATTAAAAGGTTTGGAAAAGAGCGCAAATTAGACCCAAGATTTGTGGGTCCCTTCAAGATTCTTGCGTGAGTTGGTGCATCCGCTTACAAAGTAGAATTACCCATGAACTTTCCTGGTGTTCACGACGTGTTTCATGTCAGCCAACTTCGCAAGTGTGTGCGAAATGATAAGCAAGTTTTGGATGTTGTGCCGTAGTTGGCGCCGAACCTTTCCTATGTGGAGATGCCCATCCGTATTTTGGACTTCCAAGAGCGCGTGTTGCGGAAAAAGAAGATTCCTATGATCAAGGTGTTATGGAAAAAATCAGCATGTGGAAAGCGCGACGTGGGAGCTCGAGGCAACGATGAGGGCTGCTCACCCTCAGTTGTTCCCGTAAATAAGCTGGTATGTGAAGTGGTGTTTTTGTTTGATTACTCATTTACTTTATATAAGAATGATTGAAAAGTTTCGAGGAGAAACTTTTTGTTAGGGGGAGTGACTGTAACGCCCCGTATTTTTCGTCGAATGATTGCATACTCTTGATGGGCGTTACGTTGGCTTTGGCCGTTGTTCGAGCATGGTTTTGCGCGGGCTTTCGAGTGGTTGTTTTGGTAGCCTATTTGCACGATTCCCCAGCAAGCCGGAGTCCAATTTTGGGGACTCGGTGAGGCCTCTTAGGGAATGCTTGCACTTTTTCGAACCTGGGTCAGGTTGTATGTGTACATAAAACAAAAAGGGGTAAAACGTTCTTAAGGAAGAACTGGTCTAGGATGAAACAGAAATACTTTTCAAAACAGTGAAAAATGGTCATTTTTTTGAGTGACACGGCCTGGGACACGGGCGTGTCCCAGGGCGTGTCTAGCTCGGGATGCGGTTTGGCTTTGTGGTCGTCGAACTTCGTTCGACGAAGTTACGGGAGGAACACGCCCCCCCGACACGAGCGTATCGGGGCGTGACCCAGGGCGTGACCTGGGGGGTGACCTCCTTGCCTCAACGAATATTCTTGCGGCGAGTTGAGCTCGACGAATGGGGTACACGCCCCGTGACACGGGCGTGTCACGGGCCGTGTCCCGCTATGTCGAGTATCGAGTGTCGAGTGTCGAGTGTCGAGTGTCGAGTGTCGAGTGTCGGGTGTCGAGAGAGGGGACACGACCTGTGACACGGGCATGTCACACGGGCATGTCAAGAATTTCCCAATCTATTTGCTTACCTATTGTTCATCTCCTTGTTACATACCTCACTTTTGTCCAGTTGGACCTTGTATTTTTTTCTATAGCTACCTTTCTTGTTCCTATGATTCGCGAGCTTGTTAGGTTTCATCGACGTTGTTACTTGTGGGGTTTGCATATGGTGAAGTAGAGATCCAACTTCTATCAAGTTTGACATAACGTGGGCAAGATGTAGTCATGAGTGAGGACGATGAAATGAAACGGGTTTAGCTTGGATTATGGTGAGTTTTGCGAGGCGAATTGTGAACCATGGCAGGAGCATTGGTGTGGGGATTCGGTAAGGGGTGGTGTGGTTTCAGCCTTGGTGGCCACCGGGTTTTGATTTGTGGTGTAGAGCACCGTTTTGGCCCCGATTTGGGCTGGCTTTTATTGGTGCGTTCCACTTTAGGGCCGCCACCAAAAGACCCTTGAGGAATCGAACTTAACCGCTGCTTATGTTTCACTAGTATAGTTGTTTCTTGTTCTAAAGATGATGGAATGAGCATGTGTATTGCCTTTTTGCTCCTGCGGGTTGAGCAGGGCTTGATGGGAATTTCATGCACTTGATGCGTTACATATTGGGTTTGCAGTGTTTAACACTTATTTTCCACCCTGTTCTTTTTACTCGTTTATATGAAACTTCTACGGGGTCGGTAATCCCCTTCGTTATATTTTATGAACGTAATGCTCTCTTTTTGTAGCTTTGATGATTGCTGAGGTGTTCTTTCTTGAATGTCTCAGGTGCAGGGTGTAGCCGGTCGAGCGGCTAGTGCTTGGGTAGAGTCTCTTTGGAGCTAGCCGAGCTTACTTAGCGAGGTAGTTCTTTACTTTGTTGTACAGACATACATACGCCCCAATGGGTTCGTGTGAGCTTGTTGGCGCCCATTGCTGGCTTTCTTTACTTTCTACATATGAATGCTAGACTGCTACTATGAATCATTTGAATGAGATGATGTCTACTTCCTCTTGGGAAGGGTTTATGGTAGTTTACATTTGGTATTTTTAAGCTAAACAAAACCTATTATTGTATAACATGCATAACATGTTTTGGTCACCTAACAAGTAGTTTCCAAACAACGTAAAAAGGATGATTTCTTATATTATTATCAATCCAGAATGCATATCGGAGATCGTTATAAGTAAACGAAAGTATTTCGGCCGCGTACAAACACACATTTTGATTCCTAAGGCGGAGGGATACGGCCATTAAACTAAACGGTTTTCTTGCATATCACTGATGATTTTCAACTACTAAGTAAGTGTCGAGGTTTTGCCTAAGCGTGTGCAGTTATCCCCTACACGACGCGGCATCATAACCCGTAGTTCCTCTTGCTCGGATACGATGTACTCGTTGAGGAAATGCGGGTTGTGACATGTCCTCCTCTTGTATCCTAAACTAATAATACCCCGAGCGCAAATCCAACTTAGAAAACCAATGCGCTCCCACCAGTTGATTGAACAACTCATCAATCCGGGGTAGCGGATAGGTGTTCCGCACTGTCAGATGATTGAATTCCCGATAGTCTATGCATAAACGTAGGGTTCCATCCTTCTTCTTAACAAACAATACGGGGGCTCCCCATGGTGACGAGCAGGGGCGAACGAACCCTGACTCCACCAGTTCTTGCAGTTGAACTCTAAACTCCGTGAGTTCCTTCGGGGCCATTCGGCAAGGGGCACTGGGTACAGGCTTGGCGCCCGATATTAGATTAATTTGGAAATCAACTTCTCTATGCGGGGGTAATCCTGGCAGTTTCTAAGGAAATACCTCAGGGACGTCCCGCACTACCTGTACATCTTTCATATCCAATGCCATCTCCTTCAACTCGAAACAAATCGTGAAGACTTCATTGCCCTTCATATGGGCTTTAATAGCCTGAACTGAAGATAACAACATACGTGGTGCGAATCTAATACCTTGGAAGATGACATCTGAGTCCCCATGTATCAAATAGATTCGTTTCTCCGCACAGTCGATCCTTGCAAAGTGCCAGTCCAACAACGCCATACCCAGAATGAGATCAAACTCTGGCATCCTCAAGACTGTGACAGGCGTATCAAAGACCTTTTCCTCAATAAGTATCTCAAATTCGCACTTGGAGGTTGCGAGCATCTCAGAACCGTCCGAGAGGCGTACTCGTCGGGCTATGCCAGTAAAATATTGTATACCCTCCATGTCCTTAATGAAGTCCTCAGAGACGAAGGAATGTGAGGCACCGGTATCGAACAGCGTATAGGCAGTCTTCCCGCCGACTACCACGGTGCCTAAGTACCAATAACCAAAACTCAACAGTAGGTGTCTATTATGTTTTAAGTAAGTTAAGTTAAACAATGTAAATGTGAAAGATAACAGCAACATACCTGTAATAACATCCTGGGGATTCCGTTCTTGCGCCATGTCCAGCGCGTACACTTGATCACGGGAAGGACCGGGCTTTCCTCCTTGTGGTCCTCGTCCTCGACCACGTATATAACCCCTCCCCCACGGAGCTGCCGGAGGGAGAGCAGGAGGGACATTCCCAAACAACTGCGAGCATAAACGTCGAATGTGGCCCGGCTGGTTGCATTCAAAACACACAAGCCCACGACGCCCCTCAGGTTGCTGAAATTGTTGAGGCTGTGGTGGTGGAGGCAACGCAGGTGGCTGGGGGACCGGATGCACCACTCTAAAATCTCAATGGAAACTCCATCCACCCCTTTGATGTCCTCTTTATCCTCTAAAGTCCCGCCTTCTTCTATTGCTTGGGTCAGCATCCATCATGCCCTCCGCAGGTCTCTTACCACTACTCAAGTGATCCGCCTCCAATCTCTTCGCCATGTCGATAATCTCCGCCAAGCTAGTGTCCGCTATAAACAAAATGGCCTGCCTTAGGAGATCTCGCAGCCCTTTGTAGAAATGCTTAGCGTATCCTCTATCATCCAAATCATAAGAAGTCGCGAACCTCGCGAGGTGCTAAAACTCTCGTTGATATTCCGTAACTGATTTTGATACTTGCTTCAGTAGAAGAAACCTCCCTTCGAGTTCATTTCGAGTGGATGTGGGAATTAAGTGCTCCAAGAAGACATCCGAGAACTCGCTCCAACTTATCTCTATATAGACCCATCCTTGGAAGGTGGAGCCCTTGAGGGTTTTCCACCACCTCTTAGCATGTAGTTCCAAGACGGACACCGCCAATGTCACAGCCATGTTGGATGGGCAATAGATCCCCGCCAATAACTCCTGCACTGTGTCAAGCTATTCCTCCGTGCATACGGCCGACTCTGTCCTGAGGTAGGAAGTAGGGGAGAGGGCCCGAAAGGTGCTCAACCAGTTAGATCCCGGAGCCTGTTGTTGCATCGGAGGCTGCTGCTCCCTAAAGGCATCCAGGATGGCGGTGAGCGTCTGCCCCAACTCAGATTGTTGGAACTGTGTGGGTATGGAAGGGGCAGGAGTGCCCCGCCATCGGGTCAACGTGCACTGGAATCTACACATAAAACACAAACGTATGGTCAGGTTGGCTAATCTTAAGGTCAAAGTTGGACAACTTAGTGTGAATTATATATGGGCACACCACTGCTTCCGCTAAGTCAGTTTGGCCTAAAACAGACTAATCGAACGGGGGTGGTACCATTGTTGAATGACTTCTTTAGTTGAGGATCGTGGTAAACTGATACCATTTGTAAGACCCCCCCCCCCCCCCCGAATCCCAAAACACGACACGAAGGGGGTCTTATGCCCGGAACAGCCGCCTTGCGGTAGCAATAGCTCATAGGCTAATCTGTACCACAAGACGTCCATCCCGTCGGCTACAATCAATATCAACATACATATGCCAACCCAATCAAAATATAATAAAGAGAGAAGTCAAATCCACACCAAGTATAAGAGTCCAAAGTACATCAAAATAGAGAAGCTAAAACATGCTTCTACAATATCAGAGTGTTGGATCCCTAGTTGATTTGGGCTAGGCTCACTGACTTAGGATGTGACCCATCATGTATAGTCTGGGTCAAGTTTTTGTCTTAGAGTCTAGGACAGTCCTCTATCTCAACCTCAGATGGACCAGCCTTCTTCAAGACCATCAGGAACTCCAGATCTATCGGTTTTTCAGACTAAGTGAAATGAGTTCGACGTTCGTCGAACTCAGCTCGACGAAGGGAGTTCTGCGCTCGACGATCGTGAGATAATTCGTAGTGCTGAGCTCGACGAATTATATTCGGAGCTCGACGAACTAGGATCTCAAGATCACAACTTCTCAGGTCGACGAATGCTAATCTCTACTCGATGATTTTCATACTCAGAGAATCTGTGTCGACACTTAGGGTTTGAGTCGACACCAGACGATTTGTGTCGACACCAGGATTTCAGTCGACACTAGCTTATGTCGACACCAGGATTTCAGTCGACACCAGCCTATGTCGACACCAGAGGATTTGTGTCGACACCAAGATCAATTTGTCGACACCAATTTGTGTCGACACAGCATTTCAGCAGATGTAGAGTATTTCGTCCAAGTCCAGAACTTTTATCAGCTCGACGAATTTAGTTCTCTGCTCAACGAAAAATGTTTGTCTGATATTGAAGATTGTCTGTTCAACGAATGAAGACTGTCAGCTCGACAAACTCAGCTCAGCTCGACGAACTCAGCTCAGCTCGACGAACTCAGCTTAGCTCGACGAACTCAAACTCAGCTCGACGAATTATGTTCTTCGGTCGATGATTCCAGACTAGGTCTTCTTCCGTTCCCGTCTCATTCTATGGCGCTGATTCCTGAACATTTAATGGCAGATCTTCCCAGAATACTACCATTAGAATGCGCAGTTAATCCTGGATTATTACATGTCATTTTCCCATGTAAACTGTTGGGGAAATAATTAATTGCTGCTTCCTTTCCAAGCCGTCTGCCATTACTGCTCGATATTCAAAATTCGAGTGTTTCTTATGAGACATCGAGATATACAGAAATAGTCAGTAACACAGTGAAAAAAAAACATACAACAACAAAAAAAGGACAGACAGTGATTCAGAACACAAGAAAAAGGAATTCATTCTTGGCCCAGAGAGAAACTGATCAAGAAGAAGAAGAAGAACACTACATCAATATCAAGTGTCTTCTTCATCTGCTTTTACTCAGGTTAACTTCAAAGACAATACATTCATTTCAGTCACAAGAAGTTTCTGGAGACTTTCTCTGGACCTGGAATTCTAGGTCTTTGAAGACCTATCACCCTGAAGCAGTGCTCCAGCATTCTTCCTGATTCATTCTACATCTCAGGGGGAGCAAAGCTGCTAAACAACAATCCACAAGTCTTCTCATTTGACTTGAGAAAGAGAAGACCTCATCACCCACTCACTCCACCTCTGTACAGGGTTTTAATTCCCTTCAAAATTATTCTGGTTACAAGTCTCCCTCCAAAAGACTTGAGGGTTTGGTTTTTGGGAACCTGATCAAAACCCCATTGGTGCCAGGGCACCTGATCAACCCCTTCCTGCAGTGGATTCCTACCAGGGTGGTAGAAGAGTGGACTACCCAGATTTGGGGAACCACTATAAAATTCTTGTGTCGTCTGGTTGCTTTCTTTTCCTTTTTGTTTTCTGGCCTTGCTCTGTGAATGTGCTGTGATTAGATAGTTGCCGCATCTTGGTTTATTGTATTTGCTTCCCTGCACACACACCTAAAATACAACAACAGTTGTAAAAGTTTTAAATCACCAACATACTCTATTCACCCCCCTCTAGAGTATATCTGATCTAACTAACACCTTCAGGTAGTATCAAGCATACCTCTTGAACTTTCAATTGGTATCAGAGCGAGGTTGGTTAATAATACCACATCTTTCAGGTTGGTTAAATTACCAGACCATACAGGTTGGTTAACATACCATACCTGATTGGTTGTACAGGCTAACACCTGAACCCAAAGATCCCTTAGTTAGATCTGTTTGTTTTTATTCTGTTATTGGACTTATCCTTCTCACAGACATGGCCCAAAACAAGGATTATACAAGTATCAGACCTCCAGTGTGCAATCTTAATAAGTTTGCCATCTGGAAGGCAAGAATTAGATTATATATGAACTCCATTGATGAGGATATTTTCTCTGTCATTTCAACAGGTGTTCCTCCAGCTCCTGCAACTTTTGCCAGCACATCAACTAATCTGAGTGCAGTAACACCTCCAGACAATACTGAAGCCTATAAGAAAGCCAAGATGGCTGATGCAAAGGCTATGAATATTCTGGCCCAAACAATGTCAGATGACATATTTTAGAAGGTGGCTGAATGCACCTCAGCCAAGGCCATTTGGGACTCTCTCAACCAAATGTTAGCAGGCTCAGCTGATGAAAGAACGGATAGGAGATCCAGTCTCATTTCTCTCTATGAGAATTTCAGAAAGGATGAGACAGAATCTGTGGCTGAGATGTTCAATAGATTAAGTTCGATCATCAGTGAACTCAAGACTCTTGACAAGGACATCACCTTAACTGAGGTGAATGACAAGATACTGATGTGTTTCCCCGGTTCATGGGAGTCCAGAATCTTGCCAATCAAAGAAGCCAGAAGCCTCAATGAGATTTCAACAGAATCTTTGTTAAGCAAGCTGAAGTCATATGGGCAGCTTGTCAAATCAAGAGAGGCAGCAAAACAGAAGGCAACTACCCCAGTTAGGAAGGAGCACAACTTGGCCTTCAAAGCTTCTGAAGACAACGAAACATCTACATCCAATGAGGACTTAATGAGTCTTTTTGCTAAAAGATTCTACAAAATGGCAAGAAAGAACTTAGAAGAAAATCATCCAGGCAGGATGATAAGCCCAAATATTACAAGACACCAACTAAGGAGGTTGTGTGTTTTGGATGCAGAAAGCCTGGGCACTATATTTCAGAATGCCCAGAGAATCCGAAAAAGGACAAGGGCAGGGACAAGGATTCCAGAAGAAAACAAAGCAGCAGACCCTCCTCCAACAAATATAAAAGGAAAGACAAAGGATTTGTTGCTGAGTCCTAGAGTGACACAGAAGAGGAAACATCCTCCTCCAGCTCCAGTGAAGAAGAGGAAGAAGCCAGATCCAAGGAGGTGTGCCTAATGGCAATAGATGCCTCCAAAAGCAACTGTGGATCAGAAGAGGATTCTAAAGATGAAGGTGCCTCAGACTCCGAGGCTGATCAGGTGATTTCTAGTTTTGATTTCAATTCTGACTTATTTAAAGTAGAATTTAAAAATATGTGCATGGATCTAATAAACTCAGAGAAAGAAATAAAAACCTTGAGCACTAGGCTAGAAAACCTTGAATCTGTCAGCACAGAAAATTGAAAACTAACTGATCAATTGACTCTAGCTAATGAACAAATAATCAAGTTAAAATCTGAATTATGTGAGGCAAAACAACTTGAGCAATCTCTCAATGGGAGAAGCCTCAAGATGATGGATATCACAAGCACAGTAAATGCCAGATTAAATGGCAGGCTGGGCTTGGGTGCTTCATCAGGTTTACCCCCCATAATAAAGAAGAATATACTTTCTACTCTCATAAAGTTTATCACTGCTAAAGGTAAAGAGAAACTAACTGAAAAACCCATGTCAGAAAACAAGTCAAATACCTTAGACAATAGAAACAGAAAACAGAAGAAAGCTGTTAAAAACCAAGTTCAGCAGTATTCGTCGAACTTAGATCGACGAAATCCTGCAAGTTCGTCGAACCCCGATCGATGAACGCTGAACGCAAACTTCAGAAATAATTATTCGTCCAACTGCGATCGACGAACTGTGTATGGTTCGTCGAGCAGAGGTCGACGAACGTGGGATGCAGAAAATGACCATGGTCATTTTGTAAGACACCCCCTTTTTTTTTTCTCTTAGACGCCGGGGTCTTAGGCCCAGAACCGTAGTTTTGCGGTGACTCCTTCACGCCCTGAAGAGTCATCACCACAAAGCGTCGATTCTGCCGGCCAGTTCGATCACAGAAAAGTAGCACAAGAAGTAAATGTAAACTATTAGTCCACAGAGAATCACATGTCATAATAAATATAACTCCACGATGGGAGTGTCCACAAAAATGAAACATCAAAGTAGCAAAAACGGGCTTTTGACCGGTACATCAAATCCTCACTACAAAGATCACTCCTGCGGAAGCAGAAAGACTACTCAAGGTCGAGACTTACGGTCCCGGCTGTGTGAATTCCGGAGCTAGACTGCCCCACCTCCAAGCGCACCGGTCTCTGGGGCTGCTCCTCCATGCTGGTCTCCGCGATCCCCTAAATGATGCGGTTCGAAAACCGTTAGTCTAAAAGACTAAGTCCTATCATCCCCCGCCCCTTCCCCCACGACTCCTATGCACCGAGCGGAGAGAAAGAAAGGGGAGGAACTGAAGGTGGAGAATATCAAAAGCAGATGGCAGCGGTCCTATTCTGGCAAGTTCTATGGCATATAAATACAATAAGCTGAAATATGAAATGTAACCTTTACTTATGTGAAAACACATAAGCCAAGGGTTCTTCTGCAAGGCTCCCATCATATAAAAAGTCTCATACCGATTTATACGTTGGGGTGTCGTGGTCAAACAGCATTAACTATACATATCAAAATTAACCTTAATTTATAAACTTGCCCACACAAGCTTATAGACCAAGGGGTCGTGTAGCAGGTCCTAAAGTATAAGCGTCCCATTCCACTTATACTTTAGGTGTCAAGGTTAAAGGTAACGAATATGCTATGACATGCAAGTGGGTATGATGGACATGCAGGTGCAACACACACACACGACTCTGTGCACACAGACCTTTAGTTCCCCCTTTTTGGAGCCGTAACCTCCCAAGATACCTCCGTAGTTGCAGACGGAAGCGGTGGGTTGGGCCTCGACCACCTCTAAACCAGTAAAGCACCACCGGTCATACCTATCGTACGCCTCAACGCTTGGTGCATGAAGCGGACTCCTGCGTACTCTTGCCGGCTGGCGCACCGGACTTCTGTTGGCGAAGTGCTAACCACACTTGCCGAGTCAACGTATTGGCGTCGGTGCATCGACCCTCCAATACCGAAGACCCACCACCTTAATTTTCTTTCCTGTTATGCACATGCAAATTAGCGTAATAAAGAATCGAGCCGAAAGCTCCCCGGACCAACACGTCCGTCTCAAACAATCGAGCTGAAGCTCCTCGGACCCAAATCCCTCCTTTTAACCATCCGGGCCGAAGCTCCTAGCTAACATCCGGTGCCATCAGTGTTGTGGAATGTGCAACCCTAATTACTAAGTTACTCTTTTCAGCTTGTTAAAACAATTTACGTTAACCCAGGACTGCCCCCGGTATTCCCTGTGAAGGGCTCTCAAGGGGCACTAGGAACTGTGTTGGGATTACGCCCAGCATTCCCTTTTGCACGGTACTTATTTTATTATTGGTTGATTCCCTTACCCATTCTTTTCTCATATTTCGATATGCTAATCCTAGGGTAATTTGACTCCAACTCTCCTTGGGTAGGACGATCTTTCGTCGGACCCGAACGCCTATAAACCCTAGACAAAATCACACCCTACTCACTCATCTTCCATAGATGCAGCCCATTCCACTTGTCCTTACAGCAACCCATCAATACCCATCATACGTGCCCTAATTCACATCCAAATGAAATCCTGCAGTTTTGCTATATGCAGACCACTTAAGCTACATGACCCGTAAAAAGGGAAGTACATGAAATACTCATCCAGTACCCTCATGATAATTATTAGAGGGCTAAAAAGACATTTGAAGCATAAATCCATAAATCCATAATTTTCCTAATTTGTCTGATAATTAATTTATTTATTCTACTGTCCCAAACGACCCAGGTTTGAACATGAAGTACCATTTTCAGACAAGATAATAATCTACTAAATTTATGATAATTACAAAATGCCAAATCAACTCTAAATCCTAAGTCTTCCAATTTTCCAGCAAGGTTTAGGCCTTTAAATTTAATTTCAAATATGCCCCATAAAAGTCATTTTAAAAGATTCTATAGAAAATATACCTCCAAAAATTTAGTGAAAATTCAGGGATGATTGTGATGGACTACAAGTACCCTAGAAAAAGTTTCATAATTTATCATTTGGAAATAAGACTATATTTGATTTTCTTAATAACTTTCTAATTTAAGGGTTAATGAACAAAGTATGCTAATCATTCATCAAATATTTCCAAAAAAATTCCCATATAATAAAATTGAGCTAAAAACACTATGCAGCAAGTTTCATGATTTTTCAGTAAGTAATGGGCTCTGACTAGAATTATTTAATATGTAATCAAAATAAAGCACTTGTGAAGTAGATGCCCTAAATAGATATCCAAAAATTCTAACAAAATTCATACAAGATTATTATAGCCTAAAACTAACTCTGCCCATGTTTCATACCCTCTCTAGGGGCAGTGAGACCACAATAGCCAAAATATTAATTAGGGCATTACTATTGATTACAAATGAAGTGCTATAAATATTGTCCAAAATTACTCAAGTAAATTATCAGAGGCTCAAAATACCATAATCCCCTCACTACCCAAATTTGGTTAAGTTTCAAGATGTTTAGCTAGCCTAAACCTACACTACAAGTTTTAGGACCTAAGCTAGGGTTAGGGTTTTGGGGCCCCTATCCTTTTCAAAATTAGCTAATATTTTTAACAGAGGGTTATATATATCCTAGGAACCTCCTTGCAAAATTTGGAGTTCATCCAAGGTGTTTAGGACTCATACCCTTCACAAGGCTAAAAGGTCCCTCCTTAGGGTTTGACCTAGGAACTTAGGGCAATCTATTCCTCTCTACACCATATTCCATGGGGAGGTGATAAGTGCTATAACAAGCCAGTGGCCCAAATTTCTGCCTCTGTTGAGGTGATTTGGTCACTCAAAACCAAAAGTGCACCCTTTGACCAAAATGCCCTTATAAAGGTATAGTTAGGGTTGGGTCAAAACCTATTCAAAACACATCTAAATTAACTGAACTTTTATACAGATACCTAATTTGAACCTAGGGACCACTCACCAAAATTTGGGAGGGTTTGGAGGTGTTTAGGGCACCTATTTAATTTATTTAATAATTATTAAATATTTACAAAAACTATAGAAATATTTTCTCCAAAAATTCCCATTTTGGGCAGGTCCTAGGTATATCTAGGATAGACTCTCTGCCAAAATTTCAACTAATTTGGGCTAGGGGTGAAGAGTGGGCACTCAATTTAATGACTGCCTAGCCCTAAGGGTATGTCCCACCAAAATGGGTGCCCTGGTCAGACCTTACACCCAAATGGGTTCACACTAATTTTAAACTAAAGTAGACTCAAAGGACTACAACTTTCATGTTGAAGTATTTTCCACCATATGAGCCTAAATATTTTTAAAGTTTAAAACTAATAATATCAAAAACTGTGACAAAATTTCATTAATATAAAATATTTCCTATAGTTTAATCTCAGGCCCGTACGAATCTTGAAGCAAAAAGGGACGTAATCCCTTCATCTTCTTCCTTGAGCCGGCGGCCAGGATTCATCCCGCCTGGAGCCACTTCCAAGCCCTGCCGCCGGCGATCCAGCCCCTTCCCCGGCCGGCCACTGCCACCAACACCTCCGTTGAGGTGGTGGCTATCGCCAGGCGGCGGCTCTGCCGCCGGAGAGGCGTTTTCCGGCGGTTATAGCAAGAAGATTTCTTGCCGAAACTTTGAGAAATCCTGGATTCGATCGGGCTCAATTGAGCCCGAATCTTAAACCTTAAGAGTCCTAAGATCTACCCGCGAGTTAAGGAGAGGAGGAGGACCTTCCTGGCGGCCTGGATGCGTGAGGAGCGGCGGGATGCCATTGACGATGGCGGCGGCGCTCGGCTTCTGCAACTGCACAGTGGAATGGCTCATCTCCTCTAGGTAAACGCTATAAAATGATCCCCTTGGCTCCCTGAAGGTGTTTAAATGGCAAATGGGGGAGAGGGAGGCTGGTTCTTCAATGGCCATTAACACCATTAAAGGTGTGGCTCGGGTTGTGTGGAGGGGGGCTGAACCCACCCCTTGGTGGCCGGGAAACGGCTGGAATCAACTCCTCTCTCCTAGAGGAGTTGATTGCAGCCATAATTGGTGGCTGTTAGCCTCCCTTGGCCGGCCTCTCACTTCCCCTTCTTCTTCCTCATTTTCTCTCTCCTCCATTATCATGGAGGGGAGCTCCTTTCTCTCTCCTAGTCACCTCTGGTTGACTAGTCAACCTCACAAGCTAAATGCAGCCCACTTGATTATGATGGTCATGGGAATGGATTTAGCCTAAGGGAGAAGTGGCTTGGGCTTGGGTTAGCCCTTTTGGGCTAAGTTTGACTTGACCTAAATGAGGGTTGACCTGGTCAATTTGACCATCTGGGTTGACCCCATTGGGTTTTTAGTGGCCCATTGGACTCCCTTAAGGTCTAGGGTTACTTGAGTAGGGTTATGTATGGTTACCCTGCACCTTGGAGGTCACATACCCTTAGTAAGGGTACTTTGACCAGGTTAGGGCTTGAGTTGGCTTGGGTCAACCTGGCCTCTAGGGCTGACCCCAATGTGTCCTTAGTGACTCATTGACCTCACTTTAGGGTTAGGAGGCATAGGTGTGGTCCTCTAGGCTAGGAGTAGGTCAATTGACCCTAAGAAGACTAGTTTGACCCATTTAGGGCTAGGGTTGACCTTGGTCAACTGAGCGTCTTTGGTTGACCCCAATGGGTCCTTATGGCTCTAATGGGCCTCCCAAAGTATTAGGGGTGTTGTGGTAGGGTCTTGGGGTTAGGGTGTGGCCCATGGTCATCCTACACCATTGTTCAGAGTTCTACTGTTTGCAGACCATGATGATCTCCCACCTTTCTGTCCCCTATCTCTTGGCCCATTTCTGGCTTCCTAGGGTTTGTCATGACCTAGTCATGGTCAAAACCACTCTTAGGGGTCTAGTTGGAAATGAGATGTTACAAATCCCAATAAACAAAACAAAGATTTCGTCCCCGAAATCAAGGTTGAGTCTACGGGACTTACTACCGAAGAAAAGAACCTTGTAACATCCCAGCATGGTGGCTTGTTTGCTAAAATAGGTTTAAAGGGAAACCTAGATCTATGACCATTTCGCCCAATCGGAAGACCAAGATCCCAATAAACAAGGATAAGCCCCCAATAAACAAAAGATAAGCCTCTATCCGCCTAAAGCAGCCCTTAGTAAATTAAAGCAGGAGAATAAATTAACATCTTGAAGGGGTCTGAGAGGTATACCTGACTGAATAGCTCTGGGTATCTTTGTCGCATCAGGTCCTGCGGCTCCCAGGTATGCTCCTCCTGGCCGTGGTTCCTCCACAGGACTTTGACTAATGGGACCTTCTTGCGACGCAGGACTCGTACTCCTCGGTCGTCGATCCTAACCGGCTCCAAACGAACTGACCGGTCTGAAGCTACCGGCCCTTCGGTGGTCAAGATCTGCTGCTCCGGGCATAGCAGAGCCCTGCTCAGTGAAGAAATATGGAAGACGTCGTGCAGCGCTTCCAGCTCTGGTGGTAACTCCAGCCGGTAGGCTAAGGGTCTGATCCGCTCCAGGATCCTGTAAGGGCCCATGTACCTAGGGCTGAGCTTCTTCCTCCGACCACGCACCCGTGAGACTCCATGCATGGTCCGGATCTTCAGAAACACCCGGTCTCCCACCCGGAACTCCACCTGCCGATGTCGGGCGTCATAGTACTTAGCCTGTCTACTCTGCGCCTCTAGCATCCTGTCTCTGATCAGCCTCACCTGTGCCTCGGTGTCTTCAACAAACTCTGATCCCAACACCTTCGGATCTTCGTTCTGAACCCAAGAAAGCGGGGTCCGGCACCTCCTCCCGTACAAGGCTTCGTAAGGCGCCATCCTGATGCTGGCCTGGTAGCTGTTGTTATAGGAGAACTCGACCAGGGGTAAGAGTTTCTTCCACGGTTCCCCGCGGTCCAAAATGCATAGCCTCAAAAGGTCTTCCAGCGTCCGGTTGGTGCGTTCTGTCTGCCCGTCTATCTGGGGATGAAATGCAGTGCTGAAGGTCAATCGCGTGCCTAAGTAAGCTTGAACTGATCGCCACTCCGTGGATGTAAACCGCCCATCACGATCTGACACTATCGTCCTGGGCACGCCATGATAACGAATGAACTGCTCCACAAACTTCCGCACCAGTACTCCTACTGAATCGTCCTTCCTGATCGGTATAAATCGAGCCACCTTGGTCAACCGATCAACGATTACCTAGATCGAGTCATTCCCTGTCCGAGACCGGGGAAGCCCATGTATGAAGTCCATGGCTATGTCATCAAACTTCCACTCCGGCACCGGGAGTGGCTGCAATAATCCTGAGGGGTTCTTGCACTCCGCCTTCACTAGCTGACATGCCTCACAATGGGTCACGAAGTAAGAGACATCCTTCTTCATGCCCGGCCAGAACATAGTCTTCTTCAAATCAGCCGTCATCTTTGTGATCCCCGGGTGTACAGAATACCGGCTGCAGTGCGTCTCCGTCATAATATCCTCCCGGATCTGGCCTCCCTCCGGTATATACACCCGTCCTCTGAAGCACACCAGGTCGTCCCTCATAGTGTAATCTCCTGCAGTGCCTGCCTCCAGAGCATGGAAGATGGGCTCTAACTTGGCATCTTGCCTCTGTCCTTCTCTTACTCGGTCTCTGATGTCATCGGTAACGCCCATCGCGGCCAAGTACTCCTCATAGAGCTCAGGATCGTCAGACGTCACCAGAGTAATGTGCATGTCCTCTAGTCTCTGCAGCAGCTCCATAGACATCAACTGAGGCTCTGCTCCTGCTGTGGCGGCTCTCCTACTCAGTGCATCCGCTACCACGTTAGCCTTCCCCGGGTGGTAGTGCATCTCATACTGATAGTCAGATAGAAACTCCACCCACCGCCTCTGCCTGATGTTCAGTTCCTTCTGCGTGTCCACGTACTTAAGGTTCTTATGATCGGAGTATATATCACAGTGGACTCCATAAAGGTAGTGTCGCCATATCTTCAGTGCGAATACAACTGCTCCCATCTCCAGGTCATGCACTAGATAGTTCTTCTCATGGGTCTTCAGCTGGCGGGAGGCATAAGCTATGACGTGTCCGTTCTGCATCAGCACCGCTCCCATCCCTTGATATGATCCGTCGGTGTAGACCTGAAATCCCTCCCTCCCCGAGGGGAGAGTAAGAATGGGAGCCGAGGTTAGCCGATCCTTCAGCTCCTGGAAAGCTGTCTGGCACTGCGGGGTCCACACGAACGGTACCTCCTTCTTCGTCAAGGATGTGAGCGGGAGGGCGATTCGAGAGAATCCCTCCACGAACTTCCGGTAATAACCGGCAAGTCCTAGAAAACTCCGTACGTCGGTGGCTGTCTTCAGCTGCGGCCAATCCGAAATAGCCTGAATCTTTGCCGGGTCCACCGCCAGCCCGGCTCCGCTGATAATGTGGCCTAAAAAAGCCACCTCCTTCAACCAGAACTGACACTTGCTGAACTTCGCATAAAGGCGATGCTCCCGCAGTCTCTCCAAGGTCAGTGCTAGATGCCGTGTGTGCTCCTCCTCCGTCTTAGAATAGATAAGGATGTCGTCTATGAATACTATGACGAACATATCCAAATAAGCCTCGAAGACCCGGTTCATGAGGCTCATAAACGCCGACGGAGCATTCGTGAGCCCGAAGGGCATCACGATGAACTCATACAATCCATATCTGCTACTAAAGGCCGTCTTCGGGATATCCTCCTCCTGGATCCGCAGCTGGTAGTAGCCTGACCTCAAGTCCAGCTTCGAGAAATAATGGGATCCCTTCAGCTGATCGAACAACTCGTCTATCCTGGGGAGCAGATAGGTATTTCGGACGGTCAGCCTGTTTAGTGCTCGATAGTCGATGCACAGGCGAAGAGTGCCATCCTTCTTCTTCACGAATAGGACCAGAGCTCCCCATGATGAGGAGCTCGGCCTAACAAATCCTGCTTCCACCAGCTCCTGCAACTGTGTCCGAAACTCCGCCAACTCCTTCGGGGCCATCCGATAAGGGGCCTTGGATACCGGCTTAGCCCCTGGTACCAACTGAATATGAAAGTCCTTCTCCCTATGCGGAGGCAGTCCGGGCAGCTTATCCGGAAAAATATCGGCGTAGTCACGAACCACCGGAATGCTAGCAATCAGGTCCTTCTCCTCAGTCATCTCGAATAATACTTGATATACCTCGTCCCCTTGCATGTGAGCCTTAACGGCCTGAATAGATGAAAGCAGGCGGCGGGAAACCGGAGTAGTACCTTCGAATGTCGCATAAGTGTCGCCGTGTCTCAGCACGACCCTCCCTGCCGGGCAGTCAATCTGGGCATGGTTCCAGACAAGCCATGTCATGCCCAAGACAAGGTCGAAGTCCGGCATTCTCAGGATCGTCGCCGGGCCTCGAGTGTCACCCCGTCTATGGTAACCTCCAGGAGGCACTTCTCAGTGGACTGGATCTCCATCCCATTGGGGAGACGCACCCTCCTGGATAATCCCGTATAACATCGAATCTGGTCCAGATCCTTGACGAAATCCTCCGACACAAAGTTGTGCGATGCCCCCATGTCGAACAGGGTATGGGCAGGCTTGCCGCACACCATCACCATTCCTAAATCAGTTTTAAGAAAGAACTTTGGTGTAAGGTTTTCTAACCTAGGTTGTGTAGTAGTTCTATCATTACTTAATATGAGCAGGGAATAATTCAAACTAAAATTATTCTCATACCTGCAATAATCCTGTCCGGGTTCCGGGGCTGGGCTAAGTCCAAAGCGTAAATCTGCTCCCCGTTCTGTCTGCGGTCGCCTCCCTGGTAACCACATCCTCGGCCGCGTCCTCGGCCTCCGAAATGATGGGCAGGTGGCCCACCCTGTGGTGCTGGAGGTGGTGCCCCCCTCATAGGGCAGTTTCTCCGGAGATGTCCCACCTGGTGATAATGGAAGCACTCCAGCGGGGGATATGCCATACCCCCGGGTCTCGGCATCTCCTGAATCCGGAGAGGTTGAGGGGCCAAAACCACCTGCTCTCTCGGCTCCTGCCTCACCTCCTGACGAGGCCGCTCCTCTGTCCTCCTCCCATCTGGTATGGTGCCCCGCCGCTGATCATTTCGGGCCCTCCGGCCCTGGTCCTCCGCTTGCCGCTTCCGGCCCCGAGTGGCGTGCCAATCGGCCTCAATCCTCTTTGCCATCTCCAAAATCCGGGAGATAGGCCCATCAGAGACAAACAGCAAGGCCTCCCTCAACTCTTCTTTTAGGCCCTTATAAAACCTCTTGACATAACCTGCTTCGTCCAGCTGGTAAGAGCCCGCATATCGGGCCAAATGATCGAACTCTCGGTGGTACTCCACCACCATCCTGGTGCCCTGCCTCAGCTGCAAGAACCGCTCCTCCAACTCGTCCCTGGCCGACTGCGGAACAAAGTACTCCAGCAGCGTGGCCCTGAATTCCTCCCAAGTGATTTCTGCAATCTCCCTATCAGCATATGTCGTGTCCAACAGCGTCTTCCACCACCTCTTAGCATGGGACTCTAAGCAAGATACCACCAGGGCCACCCTCTCCTCCCAAGGGCATCGTATCCCAGTCAACATCTCGTACATAACATCCAGCCACTCCTCTGTCCGCACTGCCGACTCTGTCCCCAAGTATGATGGGGGAGAGAGTCCTCGGAAGGTGCTCATCCAGTTGGCCCCTGGGTTTGGCTGCTGGGCTGGAGCCTGCTGAGCCCGGAAGGCCTCAAGGATAGCTGTAAGGGTCTTCCCCATGTCCGACTGAAGGAAAGGTGTGGGGACCATGGGAGGTGGTGCAATGTCTGGATTCTGCTGAGCTCCACCTTGTGGGGTGGGCTGAGCTGGGGGCTGCAAAACGAACTACATTAGTACGTAATCGACTCAATACCTAATAAAAGTGGACAATTTACATGTGATCCCCCATATGGGCACACCACTGCTTCCGCTGCTTAGTTTGTCCCCAAACTAAACTCGCGCGGGGGTGGCCTAAGGTTGTGGACTGTTACTTTTCGATCGAGGTCTCCTTTGATACCACTTGTAAGACCCCCCCCCCCCTTTTTTTTCTCTTAGACGCCGGGGTCTTAGGCCCAGAACCGCCGTTTTGCGGTGACTCCTTCACGCCCTGAAGAGTCATCACCACAAAGCGCCGATTCTGCCGGCCAGTTCGATCACAGAAAAGTAGCACAAGAAGTAAATGTAAACTATTAGTCCACAGAGAATCACATGTCATAATAAATATAACTCCACGATGGGAGTGTCCACAAAAATGAAACATCAAAGTAGCAAAAACGGGCTTATGCCCGGTACATTAAATCCTCACTACAAAGATCACTCATGCGGAAGCAGAAAGACTACTCAAGGTCGAGACTTACGGTCCCGGCTGTGTGAATTCCAGAGCTAGACTTCCCCACCTCCAAGTGCACCGGTCTCTGGGGCTGCTCCTCCATGCTGGTCTCCGCGATCCCCTAAATGATGCGGTTCAAAAACCGTTAGTCTAAAAGACTAAGTCCTATCATCCCCCGCCCCTTCCCCCACGGCTCCTAGGCACCGAGCGGAGAGGAAGAAAGGGGAGGAACTGAAGGTGGAGAATATCAAAAGCAGATGGCAGCGGTCCTATTCTGGCAAGTTCTATGGCATATAAAGACAATAAGCTGAAATATGAAATGTAATCTTTACTTATGTGAAAACACATAAGCCAAGGGGTCTTCTGCAAGGCTCCCATCGTATAAAGTCTCATACCGATTTATACGTTGGGGTGTCGTGGTCAAACAGCAGTAACTATACATATCAAAATTAACCTTAATTTATAAACTTGCCCACACAAGCTTATAGACCAAGAGGTCGTGTAGCAGGTCCTAAAGTATAAGCGTCCCATTCCACTTATACTTTAGGTGTCAAGGTTAAAGGTAACGAATATGCTATGACATGCAAGTGGGTATGATGGACATGCAGGTGCAACACACACACACGACTCTGTGCACACAGACCTTTAGTTCCCCCTTTTTGGAGCCGTAACCTCCCAGGATACCTCCGTAGTGGCAGACGGAAGCGGTGGGTTGGGCCTCGCCCACCTCTAAACCAGTAAAGCACTACCGGTCATACCTATCATACGCCTCAACGCTTGGTGCACGAAGCGGACTCCTGCGTACTCTTGCCGGCTGGCGCACCGGACTTCTGTTGCCGAAGTGCTAACCACACTTGCCGAGTCAATGTATTGGCGTCGGTGCATCGACCCTCCAATACCGAAGACCCACCACCTTAATTTCCTTTCCTGTTATGCACAAGCAAATTAGCGTAATCAAGAATCGAGCCGAAGCTCCCCGGACCAACACGTCCGTCTCAAACAATCGAGCCGAAGCTCCCCGGACCCAAAGCCCGCCTTTTAACCATCCGAGCCGAAGCTCCTAGCTAACATCTGGTGCCATCAGTGTTGTGGAATGTGCAACCCTAATTACTAAGTTACTCTTTTCAGCTTGTTAAAACAGTTTACGTTAACCCAGGACTGCCCCCGGTATTCCCTGTGAAGGGAGCTCAAGGGGCACTAGGAACTGTGTTGGGATTACGCCCAGCGTTCCCTTTCGCAAGATACTTATTTTATTATTGGTTGATTCCCTTACCCATTCTTTTCTCATATTTCGGTATGCTAATCCTAGGGTAATTTGACTCCAACTCTCCTTGCGTAGGACGATCTTTCGTCGGACCCGAACGCCTATAAACCCTAGACAAAATCACACCCTACTCACTCATCTTCCATAGATGCAGCCCATTCCACTTGTCCTTACAGCAACCCATCAAGACCCATCATACGTGCCCTAATTCACATCCAAATGAAATCCTGCAGTTTTGCTATATGCAGACCACTTAAGCTACATGACCCGTAAAAAGGGAAGTACATGAAATACTCATCCAGTACCCTCATGATAATTATTAGAGGGATAAAAAGACATTTGAAGCATAAATCCAGAAATCCATATTTTTCCTAATTTGTCTGATAATTAATTTATTTATTCTAGTGTCCCAAAAGGCCCAGGTTTGAACATGAAGTACCATTTTCAGACAAGATAATAATCCACTAAATTTATGATAATTACAAAATGCCTAATCAACTCTAAATCCTAAGTCTTCCAATTTTCCAGCAAGGTTTAGGCCTTTAAATTTAATTTCAAAAATGCCCCATAAAAGTCATTTTAAAAGATTCTATATAAAATATACCTCCAAAAATTTACAGAAAATTCAGGTATGATTGTGATGGACTACAAGTACCCTAGAAAAAGTTTCATAATTTATCATTTGGAAATAAGGCTATATTTGATTTTCTTATGAACTTTCTAATTTAAGGGTTAATGAACAAAGTATGCTAATCAGTCATCAAATATTTCCACAAAAATTCCCATATAATAACATTGAGCTAAAAACACTATGCAGCAAGTTTCATGATTTTTCAGTAAGTAATGGGCTCTGACTAGAATTATTTAATATGTAATCAAAATAAAGCACTTGTGAAGTAGATGCCCTAAATAGATATCCAAAAATTCTAACAAAATTCATACAAGATTATTATAGCATAAAACTAACTCTGCCCATGTTTCATACCCTCTCTATGGGCAGTGAGACCACAATAGCCAAAATATTAATTAGGGCATTACTATTGATTACAAATGAAGTGCTATAAATATTGTCCAAAATTCCTCAAGTAAATTATCAGAGGCTCAAAATACCATAATCCCCTCACTACCCAAATTTGGTTAAGTTTCAAGATGTTTAGCTAACCTAAACCTACACTACAAGTTTTAGGATCTAAGCTAGGGTTAGGGTTTTGGGGCCCCTATCCTTTTCAAAATTAGCTAATATTTTTAACAGAGGGTTCTATATATCCTAGGAACCTCCTTGCAAAATTTGGAGTTCATCCAAGGTGTCTAGGATTCATACCCTTCACAAGGCCAAAAGGTCCCTCCTTAGGGTTTGACCTAGGAACTTAGGGCAATCTATTCCTCTCTACCCCATATTCCATGGGGAGGTGATAAGTGCTATAACAAGCCAGTGGCCCAAATTTCAGCCTCTGTTGAGGTGATTTGGTCACTCAAAACCAAAAGTGCACCCTTTGACAAAAATGCCCTTATAAAGGTATAGTTAGGGTTGGGTCAAAACCTATTCAAAACACATCCAAATTAAATGAAATTTTATACAGATAACTAATTTGAACCCAGGGACCACTCACCAAAATTTGGGAGGGTTTGGAGGTGTTTAGGGCACCTATTTAATTTATTTAATAATTATTAAATATTTACAAAAACTATAGAAATATTTTCTCCCAAAATTCCCATTTTTGGGCAAGCCCTAGGTATATCTAGGATAGACTCTCTGCCAAAATTTCAACTAATTTGGGCTAGGGGTGAAGAGTGGGCACTCAATTTAATGACTGCCTAGCCCTAAGGGTATGTCCCACCAAAATGGGTGCCCTGGTCAGACCTTACACCCAAATGGGTTCAAACTAATTTTAAAATAAAGTAGACTCAAAGGATACAACTTTCATGTTGAAGTATTTTCCACCAGATGAGCCTAAGTATTTTTAAAGTTTAAAACCAATAATATCAAAAACTGTGACAAAATTTCATTAATATAAAATATTTCCTATAGTTTAATCTCAGGCCCGCACGAATCTTGAAGCAAAAAGGGACGGAATCCCTTCATCTTCTTCCTTGAGCCGACGGCCAGGATTCATCCCGCCTGGAGCCACTTCCAAGCCCTACCGCCGGCGATCCAGCCCCTTCCCCGGCCGGCCACCGCCACCAACACCTCCGTTGAGGTGGTGGCTATCGCCAGGCGGCGGCTCTGCCGCCGGAGAGGCGTTTTTCGGCGGTTATAGCAAGAAGATTTCTTGCCGAAACATTGAGAAATCATGGATTCGATCGGGCTCAATTGAGCCCGAAACTTAAACCTTAAGAGTCCTAAGATCTACCCGCGAGTTAAGGAGAGGAGGAGGACCTTCCTGGCGGCCTGGATGCGTGAGGAGCGGCGGGATGCCATTGACGACGGCGGCGGCGCTCGGCTTCTGCAACTGCACAGTGGAATGGCTCGTCTCCTCCAGGTAAACGCTCTAAAATGATCCCCTTGGCTCCCTGGTGGGCAAAAACCCGAACAGGCAAGCGTACCTGTCGAATTGTAGTACCAAGGTCATATTTAAACACGAGGTTGTCAAGTACTTCTACTCGCGCTCTAACTATTATCCTACCGGAAAACTATTGGGAATTTGAGAATTTTTTAAGAAGTAAAATGAACGATAAATTGCAAGACGAAAACTTATATAAAAAAGGCTAGCATTCGATCATTGATTCACCATGAAATGAAACGAGAAAATAAAAGGGCATAGTTTTAAATTTGCAAATCCAACTCGGCCGTGACGGATCCGAAAATAAGACAAAATCTCGCTAGAGCATTAGGTCTCCTAACTTATAGACTATTCAATCGAAATCTCTTTACAAATCGAAAAAGCCTAAAGCTGCATTATCGAGGTGATCCGCACTATTGGATTTGACTCCAATCCGGAGGATTTACGTCGTCCTATCTCTAGGGTTGCGTTCAACTCCTTCCTTCTTTGAGTGATCTTTCACATTCATGAGCCTCTCGGCTACTCGAATATGAGATCATAAGCCTACTACCGTATACCAGAAATACGGTGTCGACACAATAATTATTCAAAGAAGGACCGAGTAGAATTATGCAAAAATAAAACTATGAAATAAAAATAATTCTCATTTCAAAGCATGGATCCTCATGATCAAATGCTAATAGGGAATTAGCTATGCATATTGTAAAAGGAAACAACAAAATAAAGAGAAAAGAATTTCATTGATATTACGCAAAAGAAGTACACAAAAATATTAAAAGGGGGACAAAATTTTACTAAGAAGAAAATTACACAATAGAACTAGAACAACAATGAAGAAAAACTCATACTAGAACTCTCTTGCTCACTTGCTCTCTTGCTCCAATCCAACCTCTCAATCTAACTCCAAAGAAAAAACTAACTCCCAAAGTATGGGTCTTGGGTTCCTTTTATAGATAAGGGAGAAGGTTCTAGAATGAAATGAAGAAGAGGGGGCAAGGGGGGTGGCCGGCCATGTAGGATGGAGAAGGTGCATGCATTGCATTAAATGAGGTGGAGAGAATGAGGTGGGTTCAATGCATGGAATTTAAGGGAATGAGTTGGAAAATATAAAATAGCAAAGGGGGAATGAATAAGAAATAAAGAAAGGGAGGGAGAGATGGGTTGAATGTAGAATAATAAAGACAAGAAATAAAATAGGAGGAAGGAATGGAGGGGCCGGCCAAGCATGAACAAGTGAATGCATGCATGCAATAAATGAAAGGGAGAGAAAATATTATGATGCATGCATGGATTGAAAGGTGTCAAGAGAATAAAGGAAAGAGAGGGGGGTGGCCGGCCATGTGGGCTTAAATGGGCTGTATAGGGGCTGTTTGGTGGCTCGGGTAGGGGCTAGGTGGGCTGCTCTTGAGGGAGGGGCTGCATGGGGCTGCTTTGGGCTGCATGGGCTGCATAGGGGGCTCGGGTTGGCTAGGAGAGCTGCTTGGGCTGCACCATATGTGGCCGGGCTGCACCATGCTTGAGGTGGGCTGCTTGCATGTTGGAATTTGAACAAGAGGGCTGCACAAGCTTGGACTTTGAACCTATAAATAGACAATACAATCATGGATTAGTCACAATAATAACATAAGACTATATAGATTTTAAAAGTTAAAACAAAGTTAAAACATAACATAACATAACAAAGTTAAAAAAAACAAAGTTAAAACAAGATTTCTAACACAATAATAAAAACATTACAACATTAAAATTAAAACATATCCTAACATAACATAATATATAATAACACACATAATAAGACTATATAGATTTTTATATCAAAACTCTAATAACACTAGGGATTAATATATTGTAAAGAAACATTAAAACATGAAATAACAATCATAAAATATAAATAAAATTAGGCTTTTTGAATACTAAATTACCCCAAAAAAGGATGACTAAAACTAGTCATCAAATTTCCCCATGCTTAGACATTTGCTTGCCCTCAAGCAAATAAAGATGAAAACTAGGGAAGGAAATAGAAAATAAACAAAGCTAATTTAGGTTTCATAATTAAGAAAAACAAAACATGAAAAATTAAACTATCCTAATTCCTATGTTAACAACTAGTGGGGTGAGAAGTGCACAGTAGAAAACTTGAAAGTGGAGACCTAAAAATATCATTCGAACATAAGAAAAGTCTACACATTTCTAAATCTTAAAAACAAGGCATCCAAAATAAATGAAAATGAGGACAACAAAAAGTAGAGGTTCTAAATAAACGGCGCATTAACAAACTACTAGGTTGCTAGATAAACATTAACCCTAAGACACTCCAAGATAACCTCCAAAGAAATCCATCAATGATGGTGGCCATAGGCTTGTACGTTCACACTTTCTCCACTACGCGAAATTAAGTTCTAAGATCATTAGGACTTCTACTAGGCATTAAAACTTGGCTTAGGTAAATGATTAGGAAGTGGAATCAAAGATAAACATGAAGGTTTTAGGCACTAAACCAAGGTGAGCTCAAAAATAAACATAGCATAAAAAAGATGAGAAATAATGAGTATGTCATTTCTCCAATATGAAACTACAACAACAAGGCCATGAAATGTTTTTCTTTTATAAACTTGGCCAAACATAAACTTTTTGCATTCATTTTTTTTTTTGATTTTGTAATGATATATTTTGTTTCTTTCTCAATTTGTTTCTTTTGAATAGCATTTGATAAGAAAACTCCAAAAATAAGCTTGAGAATTTCCTATTCATTTCAAAAATAATACCCTTCCCAAAATAATTTTTATGCTCAAATTTATAGTGCAAAAATAGGAAAGATATTTGGCTTTGGTGAACATAATGAAATGAAAGGTGGAGCTAAAAACAAAGAAAAAAGGAAAAGGCCCAAAATTGTTTTGCAAGGGTTTTGTTTTTGGTGGGCAAGAAAAGCTCAAACTATTCAAATGGTGGCCTAAATCATTTCTAAAGAACGTAAAAACGGCGCAGATGCTTCGAGAGTAGCTTGGTACAAGTTCTAGACACCAAGAAAGACTACCCCGCAAATGAAAAAGAGATAACATTACCTAGCAACCATTCGTAAGCAACTAACCGAATAAAAAGACATAACTACAAATTGCTACTTATAACGTAAAAATCAGATGCCTATATTTAAGAAAAAGAAACTAGTAAACTAAGCTATGTTAAACTGATAAATTTAGAAAACCAATTCAAAGAAATCTAAATAGAACTAAGAAACCGCAGGGCCTACACTTCACTAGAAGAAACATAAAAATAAAGATAGAAATAATTTTAGGTTTTGTTTTTCAAATAGATTTTAGCACAATTTTTTTTTGATTTTTTGTTTTTCTAATTTTTTTGGGTTTTATATTTTATAATTTTTGGATTTTAGATTTTGATGACATAAAATACTGTACTAATTTAAAACAAAAAAAATTTTTTCTTTTGAAAGAACAAGAACAGAAAAGAAAAGACCAAAAGAAACTAGACCCCCCATGCTTAAATTCTTCATTGCCCTCAATGAAGGAAATATAAAGAAAAAGAGAAGGGGACTGAGAAGAAGAGAAAAAGAAAAATGCAGGAAAAGTAAATAAATAAGAACAGGACTTCCCCGGGTTCGTGAGATGAAGGCGGATGTCGCTCCCCCATGCTTGCTTTTTAGAGTACTTGATCGTCAGCAGGAATGACTTGATCCATCTGATATCAGCAACGGCGGAGCGGCGACCACGAACATGGACTTGATTGGCCTCCGGTAGGAAGAGCAAAATAAAAGCAAAACATAGATAGAGTCCATGGGCAGATGCCCGATAATGGTTTTTATTACAATCATTTAAAGTCCGAATAAAAGAGTTTCAGAATAATAATAATAAGTCCAGAAATAAAATAAAAAAATTGTCCCACACAAGATAAATGTTTAAGAGTCCAACATAAGATTCTCCTTTGCAGGAGGCACATAATCATTAGAAAAATAAAGTTTAAGTCTATGGCCATTAACTTTAAAGTCCCCCTTATCGGGGTGTGAAAGTAGCACAGTGCCGTAAGGAAAAACATCCTTGACCGTGAACGGTCCGGACCATCTAGATTTGAGCTTTCCCGGGAAGAGACGTAAACGCGAATTAAAAAGAAGAACTTGATCGCCTGGTTTAAAAGTTTTAGGGTGGCGCAGGTTCTTATCGTGATACAATTTCGTGCGTTCTTTATAAATTTTATTATTTTCATATGCGTACGCTCGCCACTCGTCAAGCTCATTTAGTTGGTTTTTTCTATGCTCGCCGACCGAGTGCGGATCGAAATTGAAAAACTTTAACGCCCAGTACACACGGTGTTCTACTTCTACCGGAAGATGACACGATTTTCCATAGACTAATCGGAAAGGAGTACAACCGATGGTGGTCTTGTACGCTGTCCGATAGGCCCACAGAGCATCGTCCAATTTTAAAGACCAATCCTTACGAGAAGTAGAAACGTTTTTTTCCAAAATTCGTTTAAGTTCGCGATTGACTACCTCGACCTGACCGTTAGTTTGGGGGTGATAAGCAGTGGATAATTTATGCGTAACGCCATATTTGGCTAAAGCCTTAGTGAGTTGAGCGTTGCAAAAATGACTTCCCCTATCACTAACGATCGCTCGAGGAAAACCAAAGCGAGAAAATAATTTTTTTAAAAAATTGACAACAACGCGAGCATCATTATTTGGTAGAGCTTGGGCCTCTGCCCACCTAGAAACATAATCGACAGCGACTAGAATATATTTATTTCCTAAGCTGGAGGGAAATGGGCCGACAAAGTCTATGCCCCATAGATCAAAAACTTCGCATTCGAGAAAGTAGTTTTGTTCCATTTCATTTTTATTTGAGAGATTTCCAGTCCGCTGGCATCGATCGCACCCGCCCACAATGATTTGTGCATCTTTAAATATGCCTGGCCAATAGAAGCCAGCACTAAGTACTTTGTGTGCGGTGCGGTTAGCTTGATAGTGCCCGCCAGTTGGACCTTCATGAACATGTTTTAAAATTTGGTGACCCTCTTCCCGCGAAACACATCTCCTTACCACCTGGTCCGCACAAATGCGAAATAGAAATGGGTCTTCCCAAAAATAATACTTCAACTCCGAAAAGAATTTCTTCTTTTGGTGAGTGGAGTATTCTTTTGGAAGGACCCGGCCACAAGATAATTGGCCAGATCGGCAAACCAGGGGGTAGGAGATGAAGAAATAGTAAAAAGACGCTCATCCGGAAAAGAGTCATTAATAAAGTTTCATTTAAAAGAGCTAGATTGGGATTTTCAAGACGAGAGAGATGATCAGCTGCTAAGTTTTCCGCTCCTTTCTTATCCCGAATCTCCAAGTCGAATTCTTGAAGTAAGAGGATCCAACGGATAAGACGCGGCTTGGCATCCGGTTTAGAAAGGAGGTACTTCAGAGCGGAATGATCCATGAAAACAATAACCTTAGAAAGAGTAACATACGGTCGGAATTTATCAAAAGCAAAAATAACCGCTAAGAGCTCTTTCTCCGTCGTGGTGTAATTTTCTTGCGCAGAAGTGAGAGTTTTACTAGCGTAGAAAATCGGATGAAAGTTCTTAGCGATTCGTTACCTAAAACCGCACCTACCGCATGATTACTCGCATCACACATGATCTCGAAAGGTAAATCCCAAACTGGGGCGATCAAAATAGGAGCATTTATAAGTTTTGATTTAATTAATTCAAATGCCGTGAGACACGATTCATCAAAAACGAAAGGAGTGTCTTTTTCGAGAAGGTGGGTGAGAGGCTTAGTAATTTTTGAAAAGTCTTTAATGAATCGTCGATAAAAACCCGCATGCCCTAAAAAACTTCTAATAGCTTTAATATTTGTAGGCGGCGGTAACTTTTCAATTACTTCAATTTTCGCCTTGTCCACTTCAATTCCCCTAGCGGAAATGTTGTGGCCAAGGACTAAGCCTTCACGTACCATAAAGTGGCACTTCTCCTAATTTAAAACTAGATTCGTTTCTTCGCAGCGTTGTAAAACGTTTTCCAAATTTTCTAAACATAAATTAAAGGAGTCGCCAAAAACAAAAAAATCGTCCATAAAGATTTCCATAATATTCTCGACGTATTTATCAAAAATAGCAAGCATACACCGCTGAAAGGTGGCGGGTGCGTTGCATAATCCGAAAGGCATTCTACGATAAGCAAAAGTACCGAAGGGGCAGGTGAATGTCGTCTTCTCTTGGTCCTCGGGTGCGATAGGGATTTGAAAGTATCCCGAGAGACCGTCGAGGAAGCAATAAAAATTGTGCCCGGATAAACGTTCTAGAATTTGATCGATAAAGGTGAGGGGGAAGTGATCTTTTCGAGTGTCATCGTTTAGCTTACGGTAATCGATGCACATCCTCCATCCCGTTATCGTCCTAGTTGGAATTAAGTCGTTATTTTCATTTGGTACTACCGTAATCCCTCCCTTCTTAGGAACAACCTGTACCGGACTCACCCACTGACTATCGGAAATCGGATAAATTATCCCCGCATCTAATAACCTAAGCACCTCTTCCTTCACAACCTCTTTCATATTTGGATTAAGACGACGTTGTGGTTGAACTACACCCTTAGGATTATTGTCAAAAAATATTTTGTGTGTGCAGAAGGAGGGGCTTATGCCAGGAATATCACAAATTTGCCACGCTATAGCTCGGCGATGCTTTTGTAGTACTTCGATCAACTGATCGTTTTCGGATTGAGATAAATAGGCCGAGATTATAACGGGCAACTTAGAATTTTTTTCAAGAAAGGCATATTTTAGATGATCAGGAAGTGGTTTTAAATCAGGATGGGGCGGCTCGGTATAAGAGTTTTTCAAATTCTTTTCTTTTTCAAAAATAAGATTTTCATACTTGTTTCTACCAAAGACAGAATCGTTTTCAAAATTTGCTTGTGCTGACATAACCGTGTTTTCAAAATCATGTGATGAAATTTCAGAAAAAGAAGAGGAAAATTCATTTGAAGAGATGTTGGAAAGGGAAAGGGAAGAATCTTCATTTAAAACATCAATAAAGAAGCATGAGTCATCATTTTGTAAGGAATTTTTCATTGATTGATTAATTGAAAATGTGACCTCATCATCTCCCACACACAAAAACAACTTTCCGTTACTAACGTCTATAACCGCTCGAGAGGTGGCTAGAAATGGTCGTCCAAGGATAAGAGGAACCTCGACGTCCTCTTCAATATCAAGAATGACAAAATCCACCGGGAAGATGAATTTGTCGACCTTTACTAGCACGTCCTCAACGATATCTAGAGGATACTTGATAGACCTATCGGCTAACTGGATACTCATTCTTGTAGGGCTAAGAGTGCCTAATCCTAGCTTTTTGAATAAAGAAAAGGGCATCAAATTTATGCTCGCTCCTAGATCCGCTAACGCATGTTTAACAAACAGATCACCAAAACGCACGGAATGGAAAAACTACCCGGATCGTTTATCTTTTTAGGAAGATTAGAGTTTTTAACGACCGCCGAGCATTCTTCATTTAACGTTACATGCGATAAATTTTCTAATTTCTTTTTGTTTGTTAATAAATCTTTAAGATATTTGGCGTACTTAGGCATTTGGCTAATCGCTTCATGAAACGGCAAATTAATATGAATTTGTTTAAATATTTCAAGAAAGCGTTGATATTGATTATCTAATTTTTCTTGCCTAAGTCTAGCCGGATAAGGAGGTGGCGGAAATTCCTTTAGACTAATTGGAGCATCATTTTGAAAACCATTTGTCTCTTTTTCAGAATCAGAAATAATAGAGCTATCCTTTTCTTTTTCAAGTGTAGATTTTTCTTTTTCAAGATCTAAGTTGTCATTTTCCATGGGGGTACAAACAGGAGGGACAATCACCCTTGGCTCTTCCCTTGTGGTGGGCTCGTTAACAACTTTACCGCTCCGAAGGGAAATCGCATTTGCGTGTTCCCTTGGGTTAGGCTCAGTGTTCGAGGGAAGAGTTCCAGGTGGTCTCTCATAAAAAGCCTTGGCGAGTTGGCCGACCTGATTTTCTAAATTTTTAATTGATCCCGTTATGTTTCTAATAGTAGCATCGTTTGAGCTTATATACTTAGCAAAGATCTCTTCCAAAGGGGAAGGTTTTTGAAAATTTTGTTGTGGTGGTGGTGGTGGTGTAAAATCGTGCGGTGGGCGTACTACGTTAGCATTATTACTCCATGAAAAATTAGGATGGTTACGCCATCCAGGATGATAAGAATTCGTAGCAGCATTAAAACCAGGAGGAGAAGAAAAATTCGAAAAAGTAGAAAAATTATTGGCAGAATTATTTTGAGCAGGCCTGGGTATGTTCCCCAGATATTCCACCTGCTCGGCAGCAGCAGCATTTTCATATACCTTAGCGGTGGAGGAAGCAGTCATCTCCGAGATCTTCTTGTTCAGCATTTCCACTTGCATCGCCAGTTGCGTCACCGAATCCACTTCATAGATACCTGCAGGTTTAGATGGGCGAGACCTGGACGAATTCCACTGATAAGTGTTCATCGCCATGTCCTCGATAAGCTCAAGAGCGGCTTCCGGAGTTTTGCGGTCCAAGGAACCAGCGGAAGCGGCATCTATCATTTGCTTAGTTTCTTGATTTAGCCCATTGTAAAATGTCTGAACCTGTAACCATACAGGCAGAGCATGATGTGGGCATCTTCTCAAAAGTTCTTTGAACCTCTCCCAAGTGTCATAGAGGGTCTCAGAATCAATTTGAGAATATGAAGTTATATCATTTCGAAGCTTAGCAGTTTTGGCGGGGGGAAAATAACGAGAAAGAAATTTTTCAGTTAAAATGTTCCAAGTAGTGATTGAGCCTCTTGGAAGAGAACTCAACCACTGTTTGGCCTTAGTTCTTAAGGAGAAGGGGAAGAGTCTTAGCCTTATAGCATCATCTGAGACACCATTTATTTTGAAGGTGTCACAAATTTCAAGAAAATTGGCAATATGCAAGTTCGGATCTTCATCTTGTAATCCGTCGAACTGTACATATTGCTGCACCATTTGTATGATGCTAGGCTTAAGCTCGAAGTTATTGTTCGCAATTGCAGGTCGAACAATACTTGTTTCAGTCCCCTCCAGGTTGGGTCGAGCATAATCAGACATAGTCCTTTGCTGAGCCATTCCTGGGTTGGGATCTCCCATTGCAGAATAGTTACAATCCCCGAAGGAATCCTCAACCGCTGTTTGAGAAGTGGAAGCCCCGAATCGTAGTTGTCTCCGAAAGGAGCGTTCGATTTCTGGGTCCAAATCAACAAGTAGCGACGGATTCGCTCGAGTCATGCACTAGTAAAGAAAACGAGGGAAGATGAGAATGAAAGCTTGGAAAAGAAAGAAAAAGAGGGAAAAGAAAGGAAAATTTTTTTTGTTTTGTTTTTTTTGAAATTTTTTTTTTAAGACGGCTTGGCTCTCGAACTTCCCGAGGACTACCCGGTGAAGGGTTTGCCCGGTACTAGGTAAAATGGTGGCGCTTAAAGCCCCTTACCCTTTTCGAGAGATTTTAGGTGGGGTAGAAATAAGGTGAAGTGGGTTGATTATAAATATTTAAATATATAAATTATAATTTTTTTTTGATTTTTTTGGAGAAGTAATAGCGTAAGCGTTTTCAAAATATTGACGAAGAAAAAGTCCCCGGCAACGGCGCCAAAAACTTGGTGGGCAAAAACCCGAACAGGCAAGCGTACCTGTCGAATTGTAGTACCAAGGTCGTATTTAAACACGAGGTTGTCAAGTACTTCTACTCGCGCTCTAACTATTATCCTACCGGAAAACTATTGGGAATTTGAGAATTTTTTAAGAAGTAAAATGAACGATAAATTGCGAGACGAAAACTTATATAAAAAAGGCTAGCATTCGATCATTGATTCACCATGAAATGAAACGAGAAAATAAAAGGGCATAGTTTTAAATTTGCAAATCCAACTCGGCCGTGACGGATCCGAAAATAAGACAAAATCTCGCTAGAGCATTAGGTCTCCTAACTTATAGACTATTCGATCGAAATCTCTTTACAAATCGAAAAAGCCTAAAGCTGCATTATCGAGGTGATCCGCACTATTGGATTTGACTCCAATCCGGAGGATTTACGTCGTCCTATCTCTAGGGTTGCGTTCAACTCCTTCCTTCTTTGAGTGATCTTTCACATTCATGAGCCTCTCGGCTACTCGAATATGAGATCATAAGCCTACTACCGTATACCGGAAATACGGAGTCGACACAATAATTATTCAAAGAAGGACCGAGTAGAATTATGCAAAAATAAAACTATGAAATAAAAATAATTCTCATTTCAAATCATGGATCCTCATGATCAAATGCTAAGAGGGAATTAGCTATGCATATTGCAAAAGGAAACAACAAAATAAAGAGAAAAGAATTTCATTGATATTACGCAAAAGAAGTACACAAAAATATTAAAAGGGGGACAAAATTTTACTAAGAAGAAAATTACACAATAGAACTAGAACAACAATGAAGAAAAACTCATACTAGAACTCTCTTGCTCACTTGCTCTCTTGCTCCAATCCAACCTCTCAATCTAACTCCAAAGAAAAAACTAACTCCCAAAGTATGGGTCTTGGGTTCCTTTTATAGATAAGGGAGAAGGTTCTAGAATGAAATGAAGAAGAGGGGGCAAGGGGGGTGGCCGGCCATGTAGGATGGAGAAGGTGCATGCATTGCATTAAATGAGGTGGAGAGAATGAGGTGGGTTCAATGCATGGAATTTAAGGGAATGAGTTGGAAAATATAAAATAGCAAAGGGGGAATGAATAAGAAATAAAGAAAGGGAGAGAGAGATGGGTTGAATGTAGAATAATAAAGACAAGAAATAAAATAGGAGGAAGGAATGGAGGGGCCGGCCAAGCATGAACAAGTGAATGCATGCATGCAATAAATGAAAGGGAGAGAAAATATTATGATGCATGCATGGATTGAAAGGTGGCAAGAGAATAAAGGAAAGAGAGGGGGGTGGCCGGCCATGTGGGCTTAAATGGGCTGTATAGGGGCTGTTTGGTGGCTCGGGTAGGGGCTAGGTGGGCTGCTCTTGAGGGAGGGGCTGCATGGGGCTGCTTTGGGCTGCATGGGCTGCATAGGGGGCTCAGGTTGGCTAGGAGAGCTGCTTGGGCTGCACCATATGTGGCCGGGCTGCACCATGCTTGAGGTGGGCTGCTTGCATGTTGGAATTTGAACAAGAGGGCTGCACAAGCTTGGACTTTGAACCTATAAATAGACAATACAATCATGGATTAGTCACAATAATAACATAAGACTATATAGATTTTAAAAGTTAAAACAAAGTTAAAACATAACATAACATAACAAAGTTAAAAAAAACAAAGTTAAAACAAGATTTCTAACACAATAATAAAAACATTACAACATTAAAATTAAAACATATCCTAACATAACATAATATATAATAACACACATAATAAGACTATATAGATTTTTATATCAAAACTCTAATAACACTAGGGATTAATATATTGTAAAGAAACATTAAAACATGAAATAACAATCATAAAATATAAATAAAATTAGGCTTTTTGAATACTAAATTACCCCAAAAAAGGATGACTAAAACTAGTCATCACTCCCTGAAGGTGTTTAAATGGCAAATGGGGGAGAGGGGAGGCTGGTTCTTCAATGGCCATTAACACCATTAAAGGTGTGGCTCGGGTTGTGTGGAGGGGGGCTGAACCCACCCCTTGGTGGCCGGGAAATGGCTGGAATCAACTCCTCTCTCCTAGAGGAGTTGATTGCAGCCATAATTGGTGGCTGTTAGCCTCCCTTGGCCGGCCTCTCACTTCCCCTTCTTCTTCCTCATTTTCTCTCTCCTCCATTATCATGGAGGGGAGCTCCTTTCTCTCTCCTAGTCACCTCTAGTTGACTAGTCAACCTCACAAGCTAAATGCAGCCCACTTGATTATGATGGTCATGGGAATGGATTTAGCCTAAGGGAGAAGTGGCTTGGGCTTGGGTTAGCCCTTTTGGGCTAAGTTTGACTTGACCTAAATGAGGGTTGACCTGGTCAATTTGACCATCTGGGTTGACCCCATTTGGTTTTTAGTGGCCCATTGGACTCCCTTAAGGTCTAGGGTTACTTGAGTAGGGTTATGTAGGGTTACCCTGCACCTTGGAGGTCACATACTATTAGTAAGGGTACTTTGACCAGGTTAGGGCTTGAGTTGGCTTGGGTCAACCTGGCCTCTAGGGCTGACCCCAATGTGTCCTTAGTGACCCATTGACCTCACTTTAGGGTTAGGAGGCATAGGTGGGGTCCTCTAGGCTAGGAGTAGGTCAATTGACCCTAAGTAGGCTAGTTTGACACATTTAGGGCTAGGGTTGACCTTGGTCAACTAAGCGTCTTTGGTTGACCCCAATGGGTCCTTATGGCTCTAATGGGCCTCCCAAAGTATTAGGGGTGTTGTGGTAGGGTCTTGGGGTTAGGGTGTGGCCCATGGTCATCCGACACCATTGTTCAGAGTTCTACTGTTTGCAGACCATGATGATCTCCCACCTTTCTGTCCCCTATCTCTTGGCCCATTTCTGGCTTCCTAGGGTTTGTCATGACCTAGTCATGGCCAAAACCACTCTTAGGGGTCTAGTTGGAAATGAGATGTTACACATTCTCTGAGTGGAGGTCGACGATCTCATCCCCATTCGTCGAACTCTGGTCGACGAACTCACAATAATTCGTCGATCCCAGAACGACCAAATATAAATCATTTCTCCTATAGAAATTTTAAAGCAGCTAACAAGACATTTAATCCAGTAGCTGATTGGATAATCCCACCTAGGAGATATCACCCTCTAGGGTATAAGTCTCAACCTGCCTTATCAGTCATTTCTAGTTTTACTGTTCAGCCAAACCAAGGACCCAAGGTAACCTGGGTCAAGAACAATTGAGCTTTTTCTTTTAAATGCAGGTACAGGTGAAGAGCTGTCCATGGTTAAGTCAGACCTGGTACCTGGACAGTGGCTGCTCCAAGCACATGACTGGCAGCAAAGCAAATCTCTCCAGCTATAAGTCCAAGCTAGGACCAAAGGTGATATTTAGAGACTCATAGAGTGGTCAGTCAACAAAGAGTGGTCAGTCAGAAGGATATGGAAGAGTAAGCATTGGAGCAGTGACCTTCAAAAAGGTGACATATGTAAGAGGACTTAAACATAACCTTATTTCCATAAGTCAATTATGTGATGAATGTTATCAGGTACATTTCAACTCTACCTCTTGCTCTATTATAAATGATAAAAACCAAACTGTTTTAATTGGACTTAAACAAGGAAACATATATTTAGTAGATTTCATTTCTGCCACAACTGATATTTGTTTACTCAATATCACTAGTAACCAAAATGAGTTATGGCACAAAAGGCTAGGACATGTAAACCTTAAGAACATATCTAGGTTATCTAAAGACAACCTTGTTAGAGGTTTACCTTCTGGTCCCTACAAGAAGGAAAGCCTATGCAGTGCTTGTCAACTAGGCAAGCAAACTAAAACTAGTTTCAAATCCATTAATAAAAGTTATTCACCTAGGATATTGTATCTGCTTCATGTGGATCTTTTTGGACCCCTTGCAGTACAAAGCCTAGGAGGGAAGTCTTACACCTTAGTCATTGTTGATGATTTCTCCAGATTCAGTTGGGTAGCCTTTCTGAGAGCTAAGTCAGATACATTCAAAGTTCTTACAAATTTTCTCAGGACCATACAGATTGAGTTCTCTACTCATGTTGCATTGATCAGAAGTGATCATGGCACAGAGTTTGAGTCTCTTCTTATGCATGAGTTCTGTGAGAAGTAAGGTATCAGGCAGTGTGTAACGCCCCGAAACTCAAAGGAGTGACGGGGGACGTTTTGGGCCAGTTTTGGGTTCTGGCTGCAGGCACACGGCCTGGGACACGGGCGTGTCCCAGGGCGTATCAAGCCTGTGTCGACACTAAGCCGGGGAGTCGACACTTTAGTCTCGACATTGTGTCGAGACTGGGCACACGGCCTGCGACACGGGCGTGTCGCAGGGCATGTCGACCCGTGTCGACACTTAGCCGCGAAGTCGACACTCTGCGTTCGACGAAGTGTCGAGACATGGCACACGGCCTGCGACACGGGCGTGTCGCAGGGCGTGTCGACCCGTGTCGACACTCGTCCCGGGAAGTCGACACTTTGGTCTCGACATTGTGTCGAGACAAGGCACACGGCCTAGGACACGGGCGTGTCCAAGGCCGTGTCATCAGGTCGACGATCTTCGCTCGACGAAGTGTCGAGTGTCGAGACCGTGTGCACAGCCTGGAGCCCAGACATGTTGAGGTGACACGGGCAAGGACACGGGCGTGTCCTAGAACCCGTGCAGTGCTCGGGTTGTTTTCGGGGAAAAATGATGGGGGTACACGGCCGGCTACACGGCCGTGTTATGTGGAACACGGGCGTGTCAGGTCGAACACGGGCGTGTTCAATACCCGTGTGTTGTTCCAGGCAAGCCGATTTTGACGGCGAATGAGGCACATGACCCTGGACACGGGCGTGTGCTAGGCCGTGTTCGGTCCAGATTAGGCATTTCAGTCCCGAATCAAAGCCATTCATTTCTTTAAGTGTTGATCCAACGGTTGGGGGTTGTTCCTGAAGGGATATACCCGGGATTGGACTTAGAATCCCTCACTTTTCATAAGTTATTATCTTTCTAAAAGCTTAGAGAGAGAGGAGAGCAAAGGAAGGAAGAAGGAGCTAGATCCGGCCATTGGAGGAGCTTCGAAGCTCCAAATCGCGAGCCGACTCCGGATCCACGGAGGCAAAGCTAGTGCGGTGCTTTTCATCCGCTTACTTTTCAATGGCGCCAAAGAGGAACGCTAGGGTAACGATTATCTTCTTGAGCATGAGTAGCTCTCCTTCTTTGCATAGGAAGCCCGCTCTCGCGAGTTTGCGGAGAGTTGGAGGCGTTCCTTCGGGTAGATATGTGAAGTCCCCGTTGTTTAGAGTCCGTAAGCGAGAACGGACATAGGCATGATGTGTGAAGCCTACCAGGACAGGTTGGTCTGGATCGGTGATGTTGCATTGCATAAATACCGGAGAATACTCCGTGCTATTGATTGTTTTTCGGGTTTTCTACGCGGTAGATTGCAGCAGGGAGCCTTGGGGACTAAGCCAAAGGTGCACCCGGAAAACTGGGCGGATACGAGATCTTGCCAACTTGGTGGCCTGAGAGCCAACTTGAACATAACCGGGTTATGTGAATTGTGATGGAAACGGGACTCGGTGGATGTTTGACCCGTGCAAATGGCTTAAATTGTCGTTGCGATGTGAGCACAGGTTAGATGGAACCGTACCCATTCTATGTCGTTCGGTTAAAGAGACCTAAAGGCACGTGGCACTTGTCGTTGGCATAGATTAGGGTCTTCGGCGGTCGATGGCTTAAATTGTCATAACCCAGGCCGAGAAGACAAATTGCTCATAGGTTTGGCCGTCAAAGTGGCGGTGGTGAGTCCGGAATGTCTATGGCTTTAATTGACGTGACATCGACCGGTTCACCGAGAATGTGCCCTGAGAGCACGGGGCGTGTGGCCGTGCGAGGCAACGTCTGTGATGAAATGGCTATATATATATATTGCTCGCTTATGCTAATGAAATGCAGGGAAGGAGCATCGCTGCCCCGAGCAGGGGGCGGGATCGTTATAATTTGGTCAGCATTGCTGACCGTTGCCTTGTTTTGCCACCGTGCGGTGGTTTGTTTCTTGCAGGTGCTGCTGGACCAAGCGGTCAATAGCGGGCTAAAGCCCTTTTTGCGAAGCCGGCCCTCGAAGGCCCAAATGGAAGTGTTTACTGTTTTATTCATGTATGACCGGCCTGCGTGCTGTGGTTTGTAAATCATGTAATATCAAGTGAAACATTTTGTAAGGCCTTAAGGCTTACGTTGGTATTTGTATACATTCCTATTTTGGATTAGTGGACATTCATGCTTTAATGCTGGGTTCTTTATTGCAACCTTTATATACTGCTTCCGCTAGAATGCTCTGTGTAGGACGTTGATTGGTTGGATGGTTTCCATGAGTAACCACCCGGTCTGTCTGTGGCATACGGCGTCGGGCCCCGACCGGACCTACTGCTATATGCTATGTGACGGATAGGGGGTGTTACAATTTGGTATCAGACTACTGGTTTTGGTCAGGCTTAAAGTGAATTCGTGGGCGAATTCTTTTTAAGGGGTGGTGGGCACATTGTGTGCGTCATCGTTATAACAGTAAAAGAACCCATGAATGTCCACTTAAGAATGAAAATACTCGTGTTTGAGGAACCTGCGTGTTCCTATAATTGCTGTTTGCAATTTTATTTGGTCGCTTAACGGTGTTTTGTACAACTATAGGTGATCAGAAGTGGTGTTGGGCCGTCAGAATGCCGAGTTTCTGAGGCTAGTAGTGCACCGGATGTTGCTCCTGCAACACCTCTATCGGCTGAGAATATACGATTGGTGGCTGAAGCGGTGTTGGCCGTGATAAATGTGCAGCCTACAAGGCAAACGCTGCAGCCCGCTCCTGTGATGGAGCAGGAACCTCTTCAAGAGGCTGAGCCGAGGAGAGTGGAGCAAGTGGTTGTGGAACCGGTGGTGCCAAGGAGGGCAACTGAGAGGCAGCTTAAGCATGTAATGAGCTTTAACCCTCCGTTATTCTCGGGGTTGGGAACCCCATCTCAGGCTGAAGACTGGCTCTCCAGGGTGAAGAGAGTCATGACAGCAACGGAGACGGAGGAGTGGCAAATGACCACCATTGCTACGTTCCTTTTGGACGGTGAAGCGAGATTATGGTGGGAAGGTTTGGAGCTGCATCATTTGAGAGGTAGGCAACTTGGTGATGTCTCGATGGAGGAGTTTTCGAGATTGTTCTTGGCTAGATACCTCCCTTCGACGTAGAAGATAGCGTTGGAGAATGAGTTTCTGAAGTTGGTTCAGGGTGAGAAGAGCGTGGATGAATATCTCCATGAGTTCACTCGTTTAAGTCGATATGCTAGCTCCACCATCGTGGATGAGGAGCGCAAGACTAATCGCTTCTACAAAGGCTTGAGAGATGAGTTGAGATTACTACTTTCTGGGCCAATGACGCAGGGTTTCTTAACCTTGGTCAATACTGCCCGGTCCTTGGAGAAGGACATGAAGAATGTGCAAGCAAAGAAAAGCTTGGGTGATAGGAAATCTGAATTTAAAGTGTCGACTACTTCAAAGGCCGGCTATCGGAGGTCTTTCAAGAAGCATAGGACTTCGGGTCCAGCTCCTTCTGGCGCTTTTGGGGCGACTACGGGTCGGACCCCGGGTGCGTGTTTTACTTGTGGAAAGACAGGGCATTTTGCCCGTGACTGTTGGAGCGGACGTCCTAAGTCCGAGAGAAGGCCGGGAGCTACTTATGAAGAGAAGGGCAAGGCGGTGGAGTCGACCGCATCCCACTATGCTCCAGCCCAACCGAGGGTCTATAATCTTGGCCAACAGGAGGCCATCAAACAAGCTGATATGGTGACAGGTACGGTTTAATTTATAGCAAGTCAATTTCTTTAAATACTTGTTATGCACATGTTACCTTACCACTGCTTGTTTAGGATTTGTATTGATTTGTGAAAATCAGGCACGAGCACTCTTCGATACGGAAGCTTCACACTCATTCTTGTCCGAAGGATTTTTATCACGCATCAGAGTCCCTTTTTCGATGGTGAAGGATAAGTTGGATGTGTTGTTGCCCAATGGGTGTTCGATGCACGTGGATAGGATCTGCGATGTTAAGATTCGTATTGGGAATCAGGAGTTCGATCTACAGGCGTCTTTACTTCCATTAGTGGAGTTCGACGTTATATTTGGCATGGACTGGCTCTCGGAGCAGCAAGCCTATATCGATTGCGGTCAGAAGGAAGTCAAGCTGGGAGCAAGTCGTGAGACGACTTTTATGGGCTTAAAGGGGTCGAGCAAGACGTTGATGTCTGCTCTTCAGGTGGTGAAGGCTGTTCGTGCCGGTGCAGAACTGTTCTTTACACCAGTGGAAGTTGTGAAGCCGAAGCCCGCGTTGTATAGTATTTCAGTGGTATCGGAATACCCTGATGTGTTCCCCGCAGATCTTCCTGGAGCCCCTCCTCAGCGGGAGATAGATTTTACGATTGAGCTAGTGCCAGGTGCAAAGCCTGTGTCACGATCTCGTTATCGGCTAGCGCCTAAGGAAATGGCGGAGCTGAAAGTTCAACTACAAGAGTTGTTGGAGCAAGGGTATGTGCGCCCGAGTTCTTCGCATTGGAGCGCACCGGTCCTCTTTGTTAAGAAGATGGACGGAAGCTTGAGGCTATGTATTGATTATCGGGAGCTCAACAAGCTGACGGAGAAGAACAAGTACCCGATCCCCCGGATTGATGATCTTTTTGATCAGTTAGTCGGGTCGACGGTGTACTCGAAGTTGTATCTCAAGGATGGGTACTATCAGCTGCGAATAAGGGAGAGTGATATCCTGAAGACAGCGTTTAGTACGAGATACGGGCATTATGAGTTTACGGTCATGCTGTTTGGGCTGACTAATGCGCCGTCGGTGTTCATGGATTTGATGAACAGGACTTTCAGGGAGTACTTGGACCATTTCGTGATCGTCTTCATTGACGATATTTTGGTGTACTCGCAAAGTGATGAAGATCACTTCAAGCATCGTCATTTGGTGTTGGAAACGCTAAGGAGAAATCAGTTATATGCCAAGTTCTCGAAGTGCGAGTTTTGGCTATCCTCAGTGGCGTTCCTCGGGCATATAGTGAGTGGAGAGGGTATTGCTGTGTATCCGGCGAAGATCGTTGCGATACGGGAGTGGCCTGAGCTTGTTACGGTAGCGGAAGTCCGGAGTTTTCTGGGGCTTGCCAGTTATTATAGGCGCTTCGTAGAGAACTTCTCGCGGATAGCGTTGCCTCTCACTACTTTGACGAGGAAGGAGCATAAGTTCGTTTGGACGCCGGAGTGCGCGCGAGCTTTTGAGGAGTTGAAGTGTCGGTTGACCACGGCTCCTGTTCTGAGTTCGCCATGTGGGACCGAAGGCTATGAGATTTATAGCGATGCTTCGAGCAGCAGTTTGGGTTGCGTGCTACTGCAACACGGAAGTGTAATAGCTTATGGCTCGAGAGAGCTAAAAGTGCATGAAAGGAACTATCCGGTCCATGACTTGGAGTTAGCGGCCGTGATTTTTGCCTTGAAGCTGTGGAGACACTACTTGTACGGTGTGAAGATTGATATCTACACCGATCACAAGAGCCCGAAGTATCTTATTGATCAGAAGGATCTGAATATGCGGCAGCGTAGATGGATGGAGTTCCTGGGGGACTATACATTCAAGATCCATCACGTGCCTGGTAAGGGGAATGCGGTTGCGTACGCGTTGAGTCACCGAGCCCCAGCTCAAGCCAATTGGCTATCGGTGCATGATGAGTAGTTGGTGCGGGAGTTGGAGGCGTTGGAGATTGTTTATGTGGACAAGCAATCAAGTGCTGAAGCAGTTCTGAATTGGACTGAAGTCCAATATGACCTGACTGATCGTATTCGGCAGGCTTTGGATATGGATGCTCATATGAAGCAGTTCATGGTAGAGGCTCTGGATTGGTCAAATCCCCAATTCGTTGTGGAGGACGGATTACTTTGGAAGGACGGTCGTCTGTGCGTCCCAAGTGTGGGTAATTTGCGGTTGGAGTTGTTGTACGAGGCACACCATACCAAGTACTCGATTCACCCGGGGGGCACGAAGATGTACCGTGATGTGAAGAAACTGTTTTGGTGGCCGGGTTTGAAGAAGGATGTGGCACTCTACGTAGCGAAGTGCCAAACTTGCGCCTTGGTGAAGACGGAGTGCCAAAAGCCGGGAGGATTTCTTAAGTCCTTGCCTATTCCGGAGTGGAAATTTGACGACATCTCCATGGACTTTGTGCACAGTTTTCCAAGGTCGCAAAAGGGGAACGACGCCATTTGGGTGGTCGTGGATCGATTAACGAAGGTGTCGCATTTTATTCCGCATATGAAGGTTGATCCGGTGGAGAAGTTGGCAAAGCTTTATGTGGATAACATAGTACGGCTTCATGGTATGCCCCGCAGCTTCGTGAGTGACCGAGCTGGGAGGTTCACGTCCAATGATTGGAGGCTTGTGCAGCAAATGTTGGGAACAAAGCTGAAATTTAGCATAGCCTTCCATCCGCAAACATATGGGCAGACCGAGAGGGTCAATAGAACCATGGAAGACATGCTCCGCACGTGTGTCTTGGATTTTGAAAAGCAATGGGAAGACCATCTTTATTTGGTGGAGTTCGCATACAACAATAGCTACCAAGCGAGTATTCAGATGGCGCCTTTCGAGGCCCTATATGGTAGAAAATGTCACACGCCGTTGTCTTGGTTAGAAACGGGTGAGTCAAAGTTGTATAAGCGATCAAAAGTAGAGGATGCTACTTCTTTGGTGAGAACCATTCGGGAGAGGTTGCTTATCGCTCAGGACCGCCAAGCAAAGTACTATAATGCCAAGCACAGGAACGTGGAGTTCGCTGTGGGCGACTATGTGTACCTAAAGATCAAGCCGTTCAAGGGTGTCTCGCGGGTGCGGCGATTGAAAAAGCTAAGCCCGGGGTACCTTGGACCGTTTGAGGTTTTGGAGCGAGTTGGTGAAGCGGCCTATCAGTTGAAGCTTTTAGTGGAGCTTAGTGGTTTACATGATGTATTCCATATTTCGGTGCTTCGAAAGGCGGTGCAAGAGCATACGCAAGTGATCGCGGTTGATCAAGTGTCGGTGGATAGTGGGCTGACGACAAAGGTCAGGCCCGTGCGGATTGAGGACTCGGAGGTCAAGAGGCTACGCAATAAAGAGATCAGGATGGTCAAGGTCCGGTGGGACAATTACGGTCATGAGGAGCTCTCTTGGGAGAGAGAGCAGACTATGCTTGATGAATATCCGGAGTTGTTCCGCTCAGGTACAAATTTTGGTTTTGTACATGTCTTTCCTTTATATAATTTCGAGGACGAAATTATTTTAAGAGGGGGAGAGTTGTAACGCCCCGAAACTCAAAGGAGTGACGGGGGACGTTTTGGTCCAGTTTTGGGTTCTGGCTGCAGGCACACGGCCTGGGACACGGGCGTGTCCCAGTGCGTGTCAAGCCTGTGTCGACACTAAGCCGGGGAGTCGACACTTTGTTCTCGACATTGTGTCGAGACTGGGCACACGTCCTGCGACACGGGCGTGTCGCAGGGCGTGTCGACCCGTGTCGACACTTAGCCGCGAAGTCGACACTCTGCGTTCGACGAAGTGTCGAGACATGGCACACGGCCTACGACACGGGCGTGTCGACCCGTGTCGACACTCGTCCCGGGAAGTCGACACTTTGGTCTCAACATTGTGTCGAGACAAGGCACACGGCCTAGGACACGGGCGTGTCCAAGGCCGTGTCATCAGGTCGACGATCTTCGCTCGACGAAGTGTCGAGTGTCGAGACCGTGTACACGGCCTGGAGCCCAGGCGTGTTGAGGTGACACGGGCAAGGACACGGGCGTGTCCTAGAACCCGTGCAGTGCTCGGGTTGTTTTCGGGGAAAAATGATGGGGGTACATGGCCGGCTACACGGCCGTGTTAGGTGGAACACGAGCGTGTCAGGTCGAACACGGGCGTGTTTGATACCCGTGTGTTGTTCCAGGCGAGCCGATTTTGACGGCAAATGAGGCACACGGCCCTGGACACGGGCGTGTGCCAGGCCGTGTTCGGTCCAGATTTGGCATTTCAGTCCCGAATCAAAGCCGTTCATTTCTTTAAGTGTTGATCCAATGGCTGGGTTTGTTCCTGAAGGGATATACCCGGTATTGGATTTAGAAACCCTCACTTTTCATAAGTTATTATCTTTCTAAAAGCTTAGAGAGAGAGGAGAGCCAAGGAAGGAAGAAGGAGCTAGATCCGGCCATTGGAGGAGCTTCGAAGCTCCAAATCGCGAGCCGACTCCGGATCCACGGAGGCAAAGCTAGTGCGGTGCTTTTCATCCGCTTACTTTTCAATGGCGCCAAAGAGGAACGCTAGGGTAATGATTCTCTTCTTGAGCATGAGTAGCTCTCCTTCTTTGCATAGGAAGCCCGCTCTCTCGAGTTTGCGAAGAGTTGGAGGCGTTCCTTCGGGTAGATATGTGAAGTCCCCGTTGTTTAGAGTCTGTAAGAGAGAACGGACATAGGCATGATGTGTGAAGCCTACCCGGAAAGGTTGGTCTGGATCGGTGATGTTGCATTGCATAAATACTGGAGAAGACTCCGTGCTATTGATTGTTTTTCGGGTTTTCTACGCGGTAGATTGCAGCAGAGAGCCTTGGGGACTAACCCAAAGGTGCACCCGGAAAACTGGGCGGATACGAGATCTGGCCAACTTGGTGGCCTGAGAGCCAACTTGAACATAACCGGGTTATGTGAATTGTGATGGAAATGGGACTCGGTGGAAGTTTGACCCGCGCAAATGGCTTAAATTGCCTTTGCGATGTGAGCACGAGTTAGATGGAACCGTACTCGTTCTATGTCGTTCGGTTAAAGATACCTAAAGGCACGTGACACTTGCCATTGGCATAAATTCGGGTCTTCGGCGGTCGATGGCTTAAATTGTCGTGACCCAGGCCGAGAAGACAAATTGTTCATAGGTTTGGCCGTCAAAGTGGCGGTGGTGAGTCCGGAATGTCTATGGCTTTAATTGACGTGACATCGACCGGTTCACCGAGAATGTGCCCTGAGAGCACGGGGCGTGTGGCCGTGTGAGCCAACGTCTGTGATGAAATGGCTATATATATATCTTGCTCGCTTATGCTAATGAAATGCAGGGAAGGAGCAGCACCTCCCCAAGCTGGGGGCGGGATCGTTATAATTTGGTCAGCATTGCTAACTGTTGCCTTGTTTTGCCACCGTGCGGTGGTTTGTTGCTTGCATGTGCTGCTGGACCAAGCGGTCAATAGCGGGCTAAAGCCCTTTTTGCGAAGCCGGCCCTCGAAGGCCCAAATGGAAGTGTTTACTGTTTTATTCATGTATGACCGGCCTTCGTGCCGTGGTTTGTAAATCATATAATATCAAGTGAAACATTTTGTAAGGCCTTAAGACTTACGTTGGTATTTGTATACATTCCTATTTTGGATTAGTGGACATTCATGCTTTAATGCTGGGTTCTTTATTGCAACTTTTATAAACTGCTTCCGCTAGAATGCTCTGTGTAGGACGTTGATTGGTTGGATGGTTTCCATGAGTAACCACCCGGTCTGTCTGTGGCATACGGTGTCGGGCCCCAGCCGGACCTACTGCTATATGCTATTTGACGGATAGGGGGTGTTACACAGTGCTTCTCAGCTCCTAGAACTCCCCAACAAAATGGGGTTTCTGAAAGGAAAAATAGGACACTCATTGATGCTGCAGGTACATTGTTAGCAGATGCTTACATGCCTCTATCCTTTTGGGCAGAAGCTGTAAACACAGCTAACTATGTCCTGAACAGATGTCTTATATATAAACTAAAACATAAGACCCCCTATGAATTACTTAAAGAAAAGAAACCTAAAATCACTTACTTTAAAGTTTTTGGTTGCATATGTTACATCCACACAAATAACAAAAGATACATTAGAAAATTTGACGCTAAGGCTGAAAAAGGGATTTTTCTAGGATATTCCCAAGTAAGCAAGGCCTATAGGGTTTTCAACAAATCATCCCTTAAAATTGAAGAATCTGTCCATGTGTCTTTTGATGAAGCTAACATGTCTTATAAGGAGAAAGACATTTCTACCAATATTCTTTTGCAGGTTTCACCAATGTGTGAGTCTATGGATGGACTAAACCTTACCCAAGAGATTCCAACTCATCCCACTCCACAGGCTGCTGAAGATAGTGAAGAAGAAGTCCAAGAGGAAGTAATTGAACTTCCATCAACAGCCAGTACCATTCCTCAAGAGGAATTATTTACAGAAGTTGTTGCTCAACCAACTCCACCAACTGATCTTGTCACACTTAGAGATCACCCCAGATCTCAAGTGATTGGAGACATTTCAGTTGGTGTACAGACAAGACATCAGCTCAATCAAGACTTGATGCATGCCTGTTTTCTCTCTCAAATTGAACCTCTCACCATCCATGAAGCTGAGCAAGATCCCCACTGGATTCTTGCAATGCAAGAGGAACTAAATCAATTTGAGAGATGTAGAGTTTGGGATTTCGTTCCAAGACCCCATAACTACCCAGTTATTGGAACCAAATGGATCTATAGGAACAAATTGGATGCACAAGGGAACATAGTAAGAAACAAGGCTAGACTGGTTGCCCAAGGCTATAGACAAGAGGAAGGAATAGACTATGACCAAACCTTTGCCCCTGTTGCAAGGTTGGAGGCCATGAGAATATTCCTAGCCTATGCAGCCTACAAAAATTTCAAAGTATTCCAGATGGATGTTAAGAGTGCCTTTCTGAATGGTGTACTTCAAGAAAAGATTTATGTAGAACAACCTCCAGGTTTTATCTCTCTAACTCAACCCTCTTATGTTTACAAATTGCATAAAGCTCTCTATGGTTTAAAGCAAGCTCCAAGAGCTTGGTATGAGACCCTAGCTAGCGTTCTTTTAGAGCATAAATTTACAAGAGGAACCAAAGATAAAACACTTTTCACTAGACATCATAAGGACCAAATCTTATTGGTACAAATATATGTGGATGACATTATTTTTGGGTCTACTGATCTCAAATTGTGCAAGAGGTTTGCTGACCTCATGCATTCCAAATTTGAGATGAGTAGCATGGGTGAGCTTTCCTACTTCCTTGGTCTCCAAGTGAAGAAGCTCCCTGATGGTATCTTCCTCTCCCAATCTAAGTATGCTAAAGAGCTTATTAAAAGGTTTGGGATGGGTGATGCTTCAGGAATGAAAACACCTATGGCTACCAATGCTGTTGTGGATTCTGATGCAGCAGGGAAACCTGTAGATCAGAAACATTATAGGGCAATTGTTGGATCCCTATTATACTTAACAGCTAGCAGGCCAGACATAATGTTTGCCACATGCCTTTGTGCTAGATTCCAAGTGAATCCTAAAGAATCTCATCTTATTTTTCTAAAAAGGATTTTGAGATATATATAGAGTTGTCCTAGTCTAGGACTCTGGTATCCTGCAGAGTCAGAATTTGAGTTAACTGGATACTCAGATGTTGACTATGCTGGATGTAGAGTGGACAGGAAAAGTACCTCTGGAACTTGCCAGTTCCTGGGTATGAGACTTGTCTCTTGGTTTTGCAAAAAGCAGACATCTGTGTCTACATCAACTGCTGAGGCAGAGTATATGGCTGCTGGCAGCTGCTGTTCACAGATGCTATGGATACAAAACCAACTCCTAGATTATGGTATCAACTTAAATAATTCAACCTTATTTTGTGATAATACTAGTGTTATTGCTATAGCTCAGAATCTAGTTCATCATTCTAGGACTAAACATATTGAAATAAGACATCATTTCATTAGAGATAATGTAGACAAAAAGAAGATTAACTTGATTCATATTTCTACTGATTTACAAAGAGCAGATATTTTCACCAAACCTTTAGATGAGAAAACCCATCTGTTCCTTATAAATCAACTGGGAATGATTAATGGAGAAGAGTTAAATTAGTTTCTGTCTGCATTCGACGAATTTTCCAGAGTTCGTCGAATGGAGTTCGACGAATTAGGGAAAGTTTGAGAGATTCTCGTCGAACAGAGTCTGACGAATTCTTTGTGTGGAAACAATTTTCGTCGACCGGAGATCGACGAACCTTGCTTCAGAAACCATTTCGTCAAACGGAGTTCGACGAACTGTTTTCAATTCTTCTAAATGAGTTCGACGAACTACTCACCTCTAACTTATTTCGTCGACCTCAGTTCGAAGATATGTCTCTTTTCGTGGAACGGAGCCTATCGATTCATATTCTGAAAATCTTATATCTAGGTTTTCTTCGACCTCCGTCCCGCGCTTTCAGTTCCTTTGCTCTTGATCGCCGTTTTCTTTGTGATTTTCTTTGCAGGTCATCAATGGCGATTCCTCCAGGAGCACTTGCGGAGATGAAGTTCGATGCAGCATTCTCCATGGATTTTGAGTCTTTTCAACACTCCGATCCACTTTTTCTTTATATCCTGGAATTACTTGAAGAATTGCATCTCAAGGACTTCATGACTTGCAGCATCAAGCTACACTTAACCGAGATAAGAGAATGGGTGTACACTGCTACCGTTTCTGAAGACGGAAATCTGACAGGACATATTGGAAACACTGCTGTTTCCCTGTCTCCAGCCGTACTTTCTGAAATTTTTGGACTGCTCAATGGTGAAGACAACTTGGAAATGGAAGCTGAAGAATATTCTGATATGTTGAAAGTAATGGGTTTCTCCGGCAGCAACCCTAATAAGCTTCTGAAGAAGCAACTATCAGCCGCCTCTCAATTCTTGGCCGACATTATAGGAAAAATTCCTATGGCAAGCACTCGGCACATGCCTATATCACTCGCCATCAATTCCTGATTATGTGCGCAGTGCTCAACAAATGACAAGTCGACTGGGGCATGGTCTTCTTTGACCTAATCAAGAAGAAAACAAGCAAGAAGGAAGTCTGCTACGGCAAAATCCTGGGGATTTTCCTCCAGGAAAAGGCCAGTGAATGTTTGGTCTCCCCGACCACATTCATCAATGCCAGCAAGCGCCTCACCTGCGCCTTGCTTGGAAGATGGGAGAGGACCATCACCAAACCCTCCAAGGGTTCCTCCTCCTCCATCAATGATTCTGAGAGCATAAGGACCGCCAAGGTCACTCCCCACCCTGACACTGAAGAGGCCATTCCACCTCCCAAATCTCTTCCCAATCCTCCTGCACCTAAATTGACTCCACCCCAACATCAATCTCCACCGCCTGATCTTGCACATAACCCTACACCTCTAGTTTCCCCCACTGACACACATATTCCCTCACCTCCTCAATCCCCTCTTCCCCCACACCTATCCACTATTCCATCCTACACAATACCCCTGAACCACAAATTGTTCTCCCTCCATTATCCCCTCCACCTATTCTTCATTCCTCCTCTGCTTCTATCCCCTCCACCTTCCTTCTCCACTTCTGGACTCCTCCACCATTCCCTCCATCATCTATCTTCTGACTCCTCTCATTCAAGCACTCATCACAGAGGCCATTACACCTCTGGTAAATTCCATTAACTCTTTATCTGCACAAATCACAGCCTTTTCTGCTGCCCCCTCTTCATTAATGGGCCTGACTCCAGGCTCTCCTGAACCCAGGAAGGGGGAGATGCTCCATCATAAAGCTGGTGCAGCAGCTGCAGAAGTTGATACAGTTGATACAGATACAGATACTGCAGATACAGTTTTTGATACTACAGATACAGTTGATACAGTGCTTGATAATGCAGTTGCAGTTACAGATACAACAATTGATTTTATTCAATTTATGGACTGACATTAGCTTTGATGAGTCAGTAGATACAATAACAACTGTTGGTGATTTCCTTATAAATCTCACAGTTAATTTATCTGAGATACTTCATATCTTTGATCCTGTATATATGAAGCTTCCTTCAGTAGAGGTTGCTAAGATGAAGCTTCCTTCAGTAGAGGTTGCTAAGCCATACTTGGCTATTGCCCAATATACCTCTCCAGCTAGTCCAGCAGTTGCCAAGCAACTTTGTGACACCTTTGCTGCTCCTACTGCTGTTCCAATTCCTGTGTCTATTCCAAAAATCTGCCCTGTCCTAGATTTTCTCATGGATGATTCTCCCATGCCTGATCTGGATGAGCTCATTCTGGCAGACATTGAAGAAGAGAACAAGGCAGCAGTTGAAAGCTCTATCTCTACTGCTGTTGAACCCTCACCCTCTGAACCTTCTATCCCCCCTCAAGAAAAACCTCTTATCATTCCTGATGACACTCTGAGGAAGTTGAATGCTCTGTATGACAATCCTCAGAGTTCAGATTCTGATGTTGATGATGATGATGAATCAGATGAGGAGGCTGCTAAAAAGAAAAAGAAGTTGCTCTCTAAGAAAAGGAAGGCTCCTCCTCCTGCTGCTCACAAGCCTAATCCCACTGTAGACACTCCATACTATATTCTGCACAATGTTGCTCCTTACAAAGTGATGCCTGCATGGATGTGGCTATCAAAGAACCAGCAAAGAGAGAGGAAGAGGAGTAGGAGATACTCTCCTCCCCCAGTTCATAGATACAGAAAGGATCCTCCTCCTCCTCCTCCTCCAGTAGTAGGTACCTTTGGATCTGGCTCTTAGAGATCTGCCCATATTCAAACTTATCAGAGACAAACAGGGAGATCCTTTGGTTGTAGTCAGCAAAGGCCACCATATTCAGGCAGTCAACACCCTCAACAACAACATCAGCAGCAGCACCACCAGGAATCTAAGGAACATGAAGCTGAAAGGCCCTATTCTCCTCCTGAAGATCCAGAAACAGCCAACACAGCCAGAATGGCAAGGTTCCAAGAGATCATTGGCTTATCTCTAATCAACAAAGCTAAAGCTGAAGGCAAGGACACAACAGGCTTAACTACTATGTCTCAGTATAGGAGAAATGAGCTAAAGAGATTTGTGAAAGCAAACAAGTTACTCAATGTTGATGAGTACATGCATCTTTACCCAGAAGCAGTTGTCCCCAGAGCCACTTCACTGAACATTATAGGGGCAGCTGACATGACTATGACCAAGGCTCTAGCTTCAGATCCCAATAGGGAAATCATTTTCAAAAAGTCAGGAGATAAAGCACCAGAAGGCAAGCTAAAACAGAAGAAGACAGAGAAGTAATTTTGTGGTTATTTCATTTCTGCTTCTATTTCAGACTATTCCTTGCATTAAAACAAAGCCTGTATGTATATATATATCTGATGCATGTGTTGTCAATTCTCTGCCAGATATATCTCTTAATTTTTCTTTGTTTTTCTGTTTGTTCTTTGCTTGGAGTCTCTGTTAGTGACCTCACCCAAATAGGAGGAGATTGTTGGATCCCTAGTTGATTTGGGCTATGCTCACTGACTTAGGATGTGACCCATCATGTATAGTCTGGGTCAAGTTTTTGTCTTAGAGTCTAGGACAGGCCTCTATCTCAACCTCAGATGGACCAGCCTTCTTCAAGACCATCAGGAACTCCAGATCTATCAGTTTTTCAGACTAAGTGAAATGAGTTCGACGTTCGTCGAACTCAGCTCGACGAAGGGAGTTCTGCGCTCGACGATCGTGAGATAATTCGTAGTGCTAAGCTCGACGAATTATATTCTGAGCTCGACAAACTTGGACCTCAAGATCACAGCTTCTCAGGTCGACGAATGCTAATCTCTACTCGACGATTTTCATACTCAGAGAATCTGTGTCGACACTTAGGGTTTGAGTCGACACCGGATGATTTATGTCGACACCAGGATTTCAGTCAACACCAGCTTATGTCGACACCAGGATTTCAGTCGACACCAGCCTATGTCGACACCAGAGGATTTGTGTCGACACCAAGATCAATCTGTCGACACCAATTTATGTCGACACAGCATTTCAGCAGATGCAGAGTATTTCGTCCAAGTCCAGAACTTTTCTCAGCTCGACGAATTTAGTTCTCTGCTCAACGAATAATGTTTGTCTGATATTGAAGATTGTCGGTTCAACGAATGAAGACTGTCAGCTCGACGAACTCAGCTCAGCTCGACGAACTCAGCTCAGCTCGACGAACTCAGCTCAGCTCGACGAACTCAAACTCAGCTCGACGAATTATGTTCTTCGGTCGACGATTCCATACTAGGTATTCTTCCGTTCCCGTCTCATTCCATGGCGCTGATTCCTGAACATTTAATGGCAGTTCTTCCCAGAATACTACCGTTAGAATACGCAGTTAATCCTGCATTATTACATGCCATTTTCCCATGAAAACTGTTGGGGAAATAATTAATTGTTGCTTCCTTTCCAGGCCGTCTGCCATTACTGCTCGATATTCAAAATTCGAGTGTTTCTTATGAGACATCGAGATATACAGAAATAGTCAGTAACACAGTGAAAAAAACACATAACAACAAAAAAAGGACAGACAGTGATTCAGAACACAAGAAAAAGGAATTCATTCTTGGCCCAGAGAGAAACTGATCAAGAAGAAGAAGAAGAACACTACATCAATATCAAGAGTCTTCTTCATCTGCTTTTACTCAGGATAACTTCAAAGACAATACATTCATTTCAGTCACAAGAAGTTCCTGGAGACTTTATCTGGACCTGGAATTCTAGGTCTTTGAAGACCTATCACCCTGAAGCAGTGCTCCAGCATTCTTCCTAATTCATTCTACATCTCAGGGGGGGCAAAGCTGCTAAACAACAATCCACAAGTCTTCTCATTTGACTTGAGAAAAAGAAGACCTCATCACCCTCTCACTCCGCCTCTGTACAGGGTTTTAATTCCCTCCACCTCTGTACATGGTTTTAATTCCCTTCAAAATTATTCTGGTTGCAAGTCTCCCTCCAAAAGACTTGAGGGTTTGGTTTTGGGGAACCTGATCAAAACCCCACTGGTGCCAGGACACCTGATCAACCCCTTCCTGCAGTGGATTCCTACCAAGGTGGTAGAAGAGTGGACTACCCAGATTTGGGGAACCCCTATAAAATTCTTGTGTCGTCTGGTTGCTTTCTTTTCCTTTTTATTTTATGTCCTTGCTCTGTGAATGTGCTGTGTTTAGATAGTTGCTGCATCTTGGTTTATTGTATTTGATTCCCTACACACACACCTAAAATACAACAATAGTTGTAAAAGTTTTAAATCACCAACATACTCTATTCACCCCCCCCCCCTCTAGAGTATATCTGATCTAACTAACACCTCCAGGTAGTATCAAGCATACCTCCTGAACTTTCACAGAGTACAGCTAATAATTTCCCAAAGGGCTACATCAGAGTCGCTCAACACTCACATCGGTAACTGACGGAAGCGACGGTACAGTCCCTTCAAGCCCTGTCGTCCTAGCCTGGCTGTCCTGCTGCAAAGTCTGCAGCTACTCTACCTGCGGGGAGACCTCCTAAAAAGGAAGACGTAGCAACCGTTAGTCGAAAAGACTAAGTGGCTTCACATCCGCTCCCCCGAGGACTCCTCGGCACCGGGAGGAGAAAAGAGCAAGGGTTCAAAGTATAATAAATATTGTAATAGGTACAAGCAGTTGGTAATGGTACAATAAGATTAATAGCATTTTATTCAAGCAGTTCTACATAAAAAGTAACAAACGATCAAGTACAAGTAATTACAGCAGGAAAGTAACTTAACTTATAAGGATGCCCATACAAGCTTATAAGTTAAGGATCTGTTTACATAAAGTAACTCATCGTATAGGAGTGCCCATACAAACTTATACGATGATGATCTTGTTGTGCAATGTTATGAAATGGTATGTATACTATGCAATGACTCACCCATGATCACACACATGCAATTACCATGTCGACACAGACTATAGTTCCCACTATTCGAGCAGGTAGCTAACCTCTCAGGCATCAACCGTCGTGGCCACGCGGTGACAGTAGAGCGGGCATCTCTACTACTAGGCTGGTATCCACACTACTTCACCTAGGCCTCCGTACGCCTCAACGCTAAGAACACAACAGTGGAGCCCATGCGTACTACGGCCCAGCGGGGTCTCGGGTAGATGTGCACCGAGAACACAGCCCCGAACTGGACTTGTGTGACCCGGAAGGGGCCTCGGAAGTAAGCATGAGGACACAGCCCAACCGTTCACTTGGCATGGAAGGAGCCCCGAGACGTGAACGCCGAGGACCAAGCCCAACCGCCCAAAGTCTAACTGTCAACTCCCGTCGGTGTGACGATCAGCGAGTGATGCGTGGAAATCGACAAGCGCACCGATCGCACAAGTAATAAAATTTGGGAATAAATCCCCGAGTGTCGGTCTCTTGAGAAATGCAATTAGCATAGAGCGGCGACAGTTTAGAAAATATCGTTATGAGGGTTATACTTAGAAAGATTAAAAAGGGGGCTTGTGAGATTGTGGTTTTTTGAATTATTGCACCAGAGTGGAAAGGAATTATTTGTCCCGAGCACCACAGGGGTGTACACCCACCCGTTTGCTTTGTCGTGTCACATTAGCCCCATTTTTTTCATAATCAACTCGAGCACCACATGGGAGGGCACACACCTGTGTGTGTGCGGTCGTGTTAGGGTAATGAGTTCGACGAACACCACACGGGTAGCTACCCAGCCGTGTGCGCACCCATGTGTAGGGTAATGAGTTCGACGATGTTGTACCCGAGCAGGACACGGGTCCACACATGTGCGTGTAGTTGACTGTGTTCACCTAGCGTGTTGCTTTCCCATCAATTTGATAACACGGGTCCACACACGCCCGTGTTGTTGAATGTGTTGGCCTGGCGCTCTGCTTCCCCATCAGTTTGACCACACATCATTTCAGGACCCGTGTACATGGTGGTTATTGATTAGTGAACATAGGTCCAGACACACCCGTGTTGCAACTGGTGTTAGAAATAATATATAAGGTTGTGTGTGCTGACTTGTACTCATCTTCCTCCTCTCCAATCCTTGGTTAAAACCCTAGTTTCTAAAACTCCTTCACGCCACGAACTCTGTTGGGAATTTTGCATTCAAACTTCATGGATCAGTCTCCTCTAATCTCAATATATATTCCTAGGTAAAATTTTCTTGTTTTTCACTTTTCATTCTTCTTCATTCCCTTCTCATTCTTCTTCATTCTCTTCTCATTCTTCTCTTTCTCACTCTTCTAATTTTTATTTCTCTTATCATTCTTCTTCATTTTCTTCCCTCCCCAAGAAATCTTAAATTCATTTCCTCTTCCCTTTCTTAACACATTGTTTGGTTCTTATCTACAGATCATGTCGACGGGATGATCGCAAGGGGGACGATTTTGTCATCCAAACCTCACAACATTAGCTACAGAAGGGTGCGGTAATGATACGCACCTAGAGTTTATGGATCCAGCACACGTTAATCGTTTTAATCGCCTCCAATCCAAGAAATTTCAGGATATTCGTACTATCGATTGGAGCATTTTAGAGGAGATCCATTTGGCTGACAAATTACGAGAGTTAGTTCTATAGCGGGTCGGCACAATTTTTTAATATTGATGAGTTAGGGTTTGAGGAACTTACGATAGAGTTTATGTCATCTTTCTACTCAATCTCAGGCCGACCTTCACCGAGGCGACCAACACGCAGGAAGGGATTATTTCGTTTCGAATCGCGGGCATAACATATACTCTTTCTCTTATCCAGTTCACCTAGTATTTATGGGTGTATGAGGACTCTTTCCTCCATAGTACTGCGTATTCTGACATTCACCTTGATCTCCCCTCTCATAACCATGCTGTAAATATCTGGTCTCGGCTTGATTTTGATCTGTCCCCATATGAGGCCACGAGGTCTAAGGCATCTAAGTTGCATTCTCCCGCTCTTCACTACATCCATCATCTACTGAGTCATACTTTGAGTGGCCGGGGCGAAAGCTCAAGTGTAGTGAGTAGACAGGACATTCTTTACCTCTATAGCAAGTCTTTGCGATACCACATTCACTTGGGATATATGTTAGCATATTTCTTTCTTCATCAGGCCAATAATTATCGTATTGGGTCTATTTGTGTAGCACCCTACATCACACGCTTGGCGAAGAACATGAATATCTTTGATTCCCTTTCCTCGATGACAGTAGTAGCGAGGATAGTTCCTATCACTATGGCTAGTATTCGATCACTCTGCCTCGTCACTACACGTTAGGGTCATGGTGGACTTGTTTATTCTATTGTAAGGAGCGGACCTCAGCTTGCTTCTGATTCCGACGATGATGACCATGACCTCAACGAGCCTCTAATTCCTCCATCCCAGTCTACTCATCATCATAAAGAGTATTTTGCCCCTCCTCCTCGATCGTGCTCTCAGTATTCACGTAATTTCCATCACCTTTATGAGACTGTGATCTCAACATGATTACAGAGTATAGAGGAATCATAGTAGCGGATAGAGGCCGTCATAGCTCAGATCAGGGATCACTTGAAGATCTCTCATCCATGTCCACCAGCTCCCTGCCCCGCTAACAACCCCGACGATCCTTCAGATCCTGCCAACCCAACATTTTTTTTGATTTCTCAGTAGTATCTTATATTTGGATATGTATCATCAGATATTATATGTTATCACTTTTACTCCTGCTGTACCTCTTATGCTCTTCTATTTTATTGATGCTTAGCTGTTTACCTATTATTTTATTTGCTTTATCAGTTCTTTACATTGTATTGAGGACACTGCAAATTTTAAGTCTGGTGGTGGATATTCTTAAATTCTCATATTTAACTACTGGACATGATTACAATTTGTTAAGAAACATGCCAAAATAAAAAAAATCTAATATATATATATATATATATACTCAATATTGTTAAACACCCTAATAAAATAATTTTTGCTTCTTTTTAAGCTTTCATTAATTCACTCACTTGAGATTATAATTAGTTAATTTGCTTTGACAAGTTGATTAAAATGAATTAAAGTAGACTCATTGAGTGTACAAATTTGTTGTTAGTAATTATGTACAGAAATTCATTAGCTTAATTTTCTCTATATAACTTATTTTTAAGATTAGTCCTCTATATTATTAACTAACAATCACTCTATTTTATAAAATATAATTATCTATAATAAAGCGAGTCGAAGAGTGTAAAATTTTGATATTTTTGTATTAGGGAATCAAAATGAAGAATACTCTTTGTTGGTGTCTAGAACTTGTCCCTAACAATCCTCAAAACATTCTCATAAATTAATTAGTTAGGGCAGAAATAACTTAGGCCGCCCATTGGATAGCTTGAGCATTGCAAGCCCAAAACCCTAAACATTGTATAGTTGCACACCCAATTTGGACCTAATCCCTATTTCATTTGGTACACCACTACTAAAATTCACCAAGGCAAACAATCCTTACCTATTAGCACATCTATCATTGAGTTTACACCTTTTGCTATGTGAATTACAAAATTTAAACAGATGGTGCAAAGTACTTTGATAAGCTATTTATTGGTGAAGAAAAAAAGCGAAAAAAAATAGGAGTATGTATATAAAGAATGAATAAGAAAAACAAAGGATTGAAGAGAGAAAAAAATAATACAAAAAAGGTGAAGTATAATAATTGTGAAGTCTGCGAGTGCTTTTATAATGTTGATGTGTGTTAGGCTAATTACATAGCAAGAGGCTCAATCATGATCTAGGTGTGATAAGAACCATTGAGTTAATCTTTGATTACCCTGCCTATAACCTTTTATCCTAAGCCAAAACATTACATCATAATACAAGTCCTAAGGATCCAACCTTACTAATCCTAACAAGTGTCATGGAGAGGGTGTGAAAATGCTATCTTATGGCAATCAATATTGATACTTATAAGTTTTGAAATACTAATGCCTACCTTATTAAGATTGTTATTTTCTCCACACATTTGTTATGGATGATTGTAATTTTATTTCTTGCAAAGAGTGAAAGATAGTTAAGAGATATATGGGAGAAAATTTAAGATAAAGTTATATTTAGATAAGTCTGCTATACAATTTCCCATGCAATTACAACATCAAATTTCTCTTTCAATTCATAGCAACCAGGTTGTGGAAGAAAAATTAATTATTGGTAATCCAAATGTTTGAATTAGTTTGCTTAGGGACAAGCAAACAATTAAGTCTCGGGGTATTTGATGAGTGCAATTATATAAGTCCTTTTTACTATCATATTTTAATGCATGCCCAAGGTTTCGACGAATTAAACAACGCACACTGGTGTTTTGACAATTAAATTAGGGTACGTAGCAAGCACTATTTTCTCTAAACAATTCTACCGACTATTTAACTAATTTAGGAACACACAAAACAAAGGAACGAAAAGTTTTACGAGCTAAACACGAAAATCTAAGTTAGCGAAAATAAAAATCACTTTGAAAACTCTTTTTCAGATTTATAGGAATGCATAAAAGGCTATAAAAAACTGATTTAAACAAAACTAATTGAAAATAACTAAGTATAAAAGCATGAAGATTAATCTCATACACACACACCCATTTTAAAAGAACAAAAATAAAAACAAAACAAGTAAATATAAGATTACATAAGGGTTTGTTGCTTAGATTCATTCCAACATCATGTAAAGAGACGAAAAAACACAATTTATTAAGTAAAAACAGGGTTACAAAAGAACGAAAAAAAGCTAAATAGTGGGGGGAAAAATAACTTTACATAGCATTGGAAATCAACTAACAGCCAGCCCCTTAAGCAAAATGGTTCAGGAAAAGAGGGAACAGGAGATCAGGAAAAAGCTCTGAATTTATAGAAAAAAAATTCAAAGTACACGCCCTCTGACACGGGCGTGACATGGGGCATGTCGGCACTATTCATAACTGATTTCGGCGATTTGACGGCGATTTGACATTGCGGCTAAAAATGCGGCGGTCACGCCCCAGGTCACGGGCGTGACGGTGGGCGTGTCGGTAAGGTTGAACTAGGCATCGTTTGCATTGAAAGTCACCGATGGCAGTTTGTCGGGCAAGGTGGAGGAGTACACGCCCATATCGCATCTTGACACGGGCGTGTCTGGTTGAGTCGACGAATGTCAAGTGAAAAATGTCAAGAGATGGTCACGGGCTTCAGCATGGGGCGTGTCACATGACACGGGCGTGTCGCATATTGGACACGGGCGTGTCCTGTCGGGTCGACGAACGTCGAGCGGAAAATCGTCAAACTGGCTGACACGGGTCAGGTCACGGCCGTGTCACATGTGACACGGCCGTGTGACAGGGCGTGTCACAAGATTTTTTCACTTCTGCGGCTGATTTCACGGGAATTAAGTTGTCACACCCAGGTCACGGGCGTGACCCATAGTATACGGGCGTGACCCATGCAAAAATTTGACTTTTCCTGAAATTTTTCTGAAAATCAAAAATAAACTAAGTTAGAAAATATTTACAAAATAGGAGCAATTTATTACAGAAAATTAAGAAAAAATAACAAAAATAAAGTAAAACGACTTATTTGGTGTACATCAAAATAGATATATTTACAACTCATGAGGACGAACACGGGCGCGTCGGCTAGTTTGACGAACGTCGAATGCCGATCGTCGAGCTGGCGACAATATTCTGTTGGGATCAAGTAACACGCCCAAGTCACGAGCGTGACCGAGAAATACCAGGTCATGTACTTTGAAATTTTCGCAGTTTTTGAAAAATTCTGAAAATCAAAATAAAGATAAGTTAGCAAAATATATACAAAAAAGAGGATTTTATCAAAGAAAATTTAACTACAAATAAAGAAAATAAACAAAAACGACTTAAATAATCTACACAAAAATACATATATTTACAACTTATCAGTTGTGAATGCCTGTGATAGAATACAAAAGGTGTATTTCTGTTGTACTGGTGTACTAGTAGAGCAATTTTCATAACTGGTGTTAACATTGTTGTCATTTCAGTTATGCTATTTTCTTTTATTGCTGCGCCTTGATTAAATACTGTGTTAAACCCTCTCATGCTTCAGTTATCTTATACTGCTGGGTGCATGTGTGGTCGTCCCCAGGATATGGATCCGGGGAGGAGATTTGTTTCTACTTAGCCCTGTGACTAACGATTATTTAAATGATCCTTCACAGGAAATGGAGCACCGTAGTGATCCCCTACTATAGGAGAATGCTCCAGCAGTTAGGACTACTCAAGCTGAAGCACCACCGATGTTTCAAGAGTTTCGAGACGTGAGTACTAGTGAGTAGTATAAAGATGGAGAATGAGGATTAGGTGTAGAAATCGTACATCCTGTGTGCTTATATAAGAATATAGGCTAAAGCCTTTTACTCATGTAAATATTATACAGTTATATATATATATATATTAGTGTTTTCCTGTTAATGCTTCCGCAATTCTCTAATGTGTTGTTAATGTTGTGATTCTAGCCAAGCAAGGCAGCCAACTAGTGCTTAGCATAGTGAGTCATCTCCTCTTAAAGGAGCACTAGGTGGACGCCTAGGGCCTGTAAGATCCCCTCTAGCCCGACGCAAAGGTTTGGGGGGGGGGGGGGGGGGTCCTACATAAACCACGCCCACCGAGCCATCGTATTGACGTCGGTGTGAATGACCATCAAATACCAAAGACCCGCCACCTTATTCACATGTAGCCATGAATTCTTGAGCCATCGTCTCCCCGGGCTAACCTGTCTATTACAACAACCATTCAAGACTCTGGATCGCCGGGGCAACTTTCCCATTTCCATAACCACCGAGCCTACCGCTAGGGTAATCAAACCAAACAAGTCTCCTGAGCCATCGGGGTGAGTGAAAGTGAAGTAATAGTATTTACAAGTTTAACTTTAATCTTTTTAGTCTTATGTTTTAAGGTCAACCTTGGACTTCCCAGGGCATTCCTTATGAAGAGCTCTCAAGGGCACTAGGATCTACGATGGGCTGAAGTCCAAAGCTCCCTTTCTCAAGATACATATTATTGTTGGTATCTACCCATGTCCCAACTCACCTGATCTTACACCTGATCTAACCCTAATTGTATTTAGACTTCCTCCAAGGGAAAAACTACCCATCGTCGATCACGAGAACAACCCTACATCCTAGTCAACCAGACTATCATAGCTTGAATCCTACTTAGGACAACCTTATTATCCAACCAGATCAAATACACCAACTACCTCACCTTCCCCTGCCAAGGCTTGCATGTTATCTTATTTCTACAACTTTACTATGTGCAGATCTAATGAGCTACATAACGTGCTTGAATGATGACCTCCTTCAAATATTTATCCAAATGACCTAATATTATTATTGGGTGTCTAACATGTTATTTTAAAGATAAATCTAGAATATAATATGTTTCCTAATTTATTTGGCATTTATTTAATTTTATGTAAAATTAGGCCAATTGCGCTTTTGAACACCAAGTACCATTTTATGACTTGGTATGTCCTTAAAAATATTATGACAAGCGTATATCATTAAAATAACTGTACTGAATGAATTTCATAATTTTCCAAAAAGGTTTAACCTCCACAATAATTATTGACTAAATAACCACAATGATAGGGCGAAAGAGGAAATAATATAATTATTCATCCAAAAATTATATAAAAATTACCAGATGTCAATATTGACCAGAAATGTTTACTGACCAAAAATCATAATTTTCTAAGCATATTTGGTTACCTAAATAAATCATTTAATAATATTATATATAAGGCACTTTGTGAAACAACCTGTATAACAAGAGTTCCAACATTTTTATAAATATTCCCAAAGCTTACTGATGCCCTAAAAAATCCCATGCCCAAGTTTTATAACTTTTAAGTGAGTAAATAGTTCATAATAAATTCCTTCATGAATATGGCAAATCCTAGGTTTTTGAATGAAGTACCAAAAATATTAATTCAAAATTCATAACAAAATTTTCAGAGATTAGTGACAACAATTTAAGGTCACTGCCTAAGTATCTTAGACATCCAAGATCTTATGACTATGTAATAAAATCATAAGTAAAAGTGCCTTAACTGATCCTAAACTATTTTAGAGGGGATATAAGCTCCTAAAGGTCATAAAATCATTCATTAGGGCTTAATTCCACTCCAGGAACTCTCCTACCAACTTTCAAAACATTCCAAGGACATATGGTCCCATGTCCTTCATTGAGCTCAAAACTCAACTGTAGGGTTAATAGTTATAGGGCACACCAATCCCTAAACCACCCAAATTCTCCTGTAAGTGTTTTTTATATGACAATAAATCAGTGGCCAAAGACCCATCCCTTTTGGGTGATGATTGGCCACACATCACATTAAACACCATCTGCCCTAATTTGCCCCCTTAGGGACCAAACTTTGGTCACACAAATACCTACTCAAGTCAACACCAAATGGGCTGATATTTTTATTAGTGACCTATAATGAACCTAGGGGTCATCCACCAAATGTTTGGTGAATTTTGAGGTCATAGGCCCTTTAATTAACCCATACATGAATTATTAGTTTTTTACAAAAAACTATATGAAAATAGTTTCCAAAAATTCTCATTTTTGGACATATTAGGGGTATAGATATAAGTGACCACCAGTCCAAATTTCAAGTCACTTGGATGGATGGATTGATGGGTACACACAATTTAGTCTCTGATTAAACCTAGGTATAGACTACGCCATTTTGAGTGTTATGGTCAGACCTCTAACTCAAATGAGTTGAAATCAATTTTAAAATAATGTAGATGTGGCTACAACTTTCATGTTGGCCACTTTTACTATAGAGGAATCTAAGTATTTTTAATATTTAAAATCAAATACTGCATAAGTTGTGACAGAATCTTTAAATTAGATACCATTTAATAAATATTATAAAATTTGATTCAGCACAGATCTTAAAGCCCAACCGAGGGTATCCATGCGTCTTATTTCTCTGGCCTACAGTTACAATTGTTCTGACCTATAGCTACTTACAGGACCATTTCCCAGCGACTCGGCCACCTCCCTGGCCGGCCAGCGCCACCACCACCTCCATTGAGGTGGTGTCTATCGCTGGGCGGGGGCACGACCGCCGGAGGGGCTATTTCCAGCAAACCTGCAACTTCAACATTCATGGAAATTCTTCAAATCTCCTCACTAGATCGGGATCAATTGAGCCAGATTTCTCTCCTACTCAAACTAAGCTGCTAGCACAGAGGGAGAGGTGGATTTGTCAACCTGGATCCGAGCTTGGTGGAGAGTACGGTAATGGTGAGCCATATCTGACGCTTGCTCCGACGAGTTAGCTTGATTTATGGTTTATCCAGCAAAAGCTTATCCTCAACAGTCATTTTCCACTCCTCTGGGTTCAATGAATGTGATGGTGGGCTTGGCAAGAATGATGGTGACGGTGGGCTTCTCATTTCTTCCATTTATAAAAAGAGTTAGGGTTTAAGTGGCTTGCCACGTGTAACCCTAATAGTGGACTGTCAATCATCACTTTAAATAGGTCTTGGCCTCGATACACTCTAATATTGGACCACCATTTATTGCTTTAAATAGGTCTTGATCGAGGAAATGGGGTCCAATGAGCCTTCAGCACTTATCCTAAAAATCCGGTTCAACCTGTACATATGAAGCATTAAACAAATTTTTAGACAAAAAAATACTCTAAGTCCAAAAGAATTGAGTGGCGTCGAGACCACTCAACGCCGCGTTGAGGGGCGTTGAGACCACTCAACGCCTAGTTGAGTGGCATTGGGTGGTGTTGAGACCACTAAACTCCACGTTGAGTGGCGTTGAGTTGTGTTGAGACCACTCAATGCCGTGTTGAGTGGCATTGAGTGGAGTTGAGCGGTTTTGAGACCGCTCAACGCCGTGTTGAGTGGCATTGAGAACACTCAATGTCGCATTAAGTGGAATTGAGTGGTGTTGAGACCTCTCAACGCCGTATTGAGTGGTGTTCAGACCACTCCATGCCGCATTGAGTGGCGTTGAGTGGTGTTGAGACCACTTAATGCCGCATTGAGCTGAGTTGAGTGGTGTTGAGACCACTCAATGCCGCATTGAGTGTCGTTGAGTTGTGTTGAGTCCTCTTAATGCCGTGTTGTGTGGCGTTGAGTGGTGTTTACACCACTCAAAACTGTGTTAAGTGGCGTTGAGACCACTCAATGATGCATTGAGTCCACTCAACGCCTCAACATCCTGAATGTTTCTAAGTCAAAAGCATTGAGTGGCATTGAGACCACTCAACGTCGCATTGAGTCCACTAAATGCATCGTTCAATGTCATCGAGTGCACTCAACGCACTAGATGACTCATCGAATGACATCGAGTGTACTCAATGTACTTGACTCCTATTGGCTCTAGAACATTCTTTTCCAAATTTATAATTAATTGAACCCCATAGTGGGTCCTATTTGAATCCACCATAACCCTTGGGTTAAACCTAGTCTATCCCAATTTATCCACCACATGTCCTACCCTAATCTTAGTTAAAGGGTCTAGTTGTTTGAGAGATGTTACAAATCCAAATACATAAAAATAAACTTTTGTCCCCGAAATTAACGTTAGACCTATGTGGTTCTACTGAAATTAAAGCATGTAACATCCCTAAGAAAGTTAAAGGTATATCTGACTAGAAGTGATCAGGATATTTCTGTTGTATTAGAACCCATGTCTCCCAGGTGTGCTCCTCCTGCTTATGTTTCTTCCACAGGACCTTGACCAACGGAACCTTCTTGCGCCACAAGACTCACACTGTCGTATCGTCGATATAGATCGGCTTCATGCTAACTTGTTGGATTCGTAGTTGGATTTGGGATAGGTTCACTAAATTAGGATGTTTGACCCAACATGTATAGCTAGGGTCATGTGTGTGTCCTAGAGTCTAGGACATGTCCTTGGAGTCAACACCACATGGACCAGCCATCAATAGAGTGCAAAAGACTCAAGACTTAGAGAAATTTCAAAGACTCAGAAAATGAGTTCGACGTTCGTCGAACTCAAGTCGACGAAAGTCATGCTCAGCTCGACGAACTTAGAGTAAATTCTCTGAGCTGAGCTCGACGAACTTGAATCTCAGGTCAGCGATTTCTAGAGTATACTTCAACATTCCAAGTCCAGAATTCTTCACACTTAACTCCAGTCGACGAACTTAGTTCTTAGGTCGACGAACTTAGTTCTCAGGTCGACGATTGCTGGGTATTCTACTTCAACATCTTATTCAAGAAACATCTAAGTATTCGAAGTCCAGTATCATACTCTAGTCGACAAACTCATCTTCTCAGCTCGATGAACTTAGACCACAGTTTTGGCAAGATTTATCAAGTAGCAGTTAGAAGCTCTCAGCTCGACGAAACTAGTTCTCAGGTCGACGAACACAGTTCTGAGGTCGACGATTTCTGGACACGTTACTTCAACATTCTTAAGTTCAAGAAACACGGAATTCTGTTATTCAGCCGACGAAGTTATATTCTCAGCTCGACGATCTTGGATCTAAGCTCAACGAACAAAGATTATCTGGTCGACGAACTTGACTTCTCTGCTCGACAAACTCTGGACACAGATCAACGAATTCTGCTCAACGAATTATATAGAGTTCCAGACTTAGAAATTTCCCTCCCTCTGTTCCTTTTTTATTGCAATAATTCCTGAGTAATCAATGCTTAAATATTCCCTGAATATTACCATTAGAAGCAAGCATTGATTACGCTCTTCATCAGGATTATTGCTTGTCATTTTTTCGTGGGACAGTTGGGGAAATCAATCAATGAAAATATTGTCTAGGCTGTCAGCATTAAATGAAGGAAGAAATTCAAATTCAGAAGGAAAATTACACAGAAATACAAAAAGGATTTTTCTTTTTCTTCCCTAAGCAGAGGAGACAACAATACAATGAAAAGGCTTTTCTTCTTCCTTCTCGTTTGAACACAAAACAAAATACACATGCCAATAACACAGCAAAATCAGAAGCCCTAGACCAGAGAAAGAACGACAAGCTGAAGAAGAAGAAGAATCATTTAAATCAAGAGTCTTCTTCTGTCTTCATCCAAGGATTCTTCAAAGGACAACAATTATTATATCAATCAAGAAGCACATGGATATCTGCTGGTCAAGGCTGAAATACTGAAGGCCTACTCACCCTGAAGCAAAGCTCCATCCTTCCTGAACAAATCTATATCTCAGGGGGAGTTTTGTCAAAATGAAGATCCGCTAGAGTCTTCTCAGTTGTATCTGAGAAAGAGAAGACATAATCACTCTCTCATCCCCCACTGTATAAAGGGTTCTTAACTCCCTTCAAAAGTTATTCCTGGTTGCAAGTCGCCTGATCAAAAGACTTAAGGATTGGTTTTTGAGCACCTGATCAAAAGCTCATTGGTGGCAGTCACCATATCAAAAACCTGAGTGGATTCCTACCAGGGTGGTAGAAGAGTGGATGTACACAAGTTTGTGGGAACCACTATAAAATTCTTGTGTTGTCTAGTTGCTCTTTTTTTTGTTCTTGCTGTGGCTGTGCTAGCTAGGTTGTTATGTTTGTGATATGCTGTGCTAGATTACTTTATCTTAGGATTGTTTTTATTTACAGCAAAAAGTTTTAAGTTTTCAAGATACTCCATTCACCCCCATCTAGAGTATTTCAGATCTAACCCTTACTTTCATAACTGATCGATCAGGTGCTACTGGGCCGTTAGTGGTAGAAATCTGCTGTTACTACCGTGGTAGAGCCCTCTGAAGGGAGGAGATGTGGAAGATGTCGCACAATCCTGCCAACAACGGCAGTAGCCCTAATCTGTAAGCCAAGGGGCCGATCCGCTCTAAGATCCTATAGGTCGCCATATATCTCGGACTGAGATTCTTCCGCCCGCGCACCCACGAGACTCCATGCATGGGACGTATCTTCAAGAAGATATGGTCTCCAACGTGGAACTCCACCTGACGATGCCGCGCATCGTAATATTTGTCTTGTCTGCTCTAGGCCTCCATCATCCTATCCCAGATCAGTCTCACCTGAGCATCAGTGTCCTCTACAAACTCCGAGCCGAGTTCCTTTGGATCCTCATCCTGGATCCAAGATAGTGGGGGTCCTTCACCTCCATCCGTATAATGCCTCGTATGGGGCCCTGCCTATACTGGACTGATGACAATTGTTATAAGAGAACTCGATCAATGGCAACATTCTCTCCCATGGTTCCCCATGGTCCAAGATGCATAAGCGTAAGAGATCCTCTAGTGTCCGGTAGGTACACTCCATCTGTCTGTCCGTCTGAGAGTGGAAGGATAAATTGAATGACAACCGGGGCCCCAGATAAGTTTGGACAGACGTCCACTCTCTGGACGTAAACCATCTGTCTCGATCCGACACAATCGACCTCGGCACTCCATGATAGCGGACAAACTGCTCCACGAACATTTGCACCAACTCACCAACCAGAGCTTCCTTTTTAATCAGAATATATCTGGCCACCTTCGTTAACCTATCGACGATCACCCATATCGAATCATTTCCCGTATTTGATCGAGGGAGACCATGAATGAAATCTATGGTAATGTCGTCAAACTTCCACTCTGACACCGGTAGTGGCTGCAATAATCCGTCTGGACTCTTACACTATGCCTTTACGAGCTGACAAGGCTCATAGTGCGTCACAAAATAAGTGATATCCCTCTCCATACCCATCCAATAAATAGTCCTCTTCAGGTCAGTTGTCATCTGTGTAATCCCTAGGTGTACTGAGTGCCGGATGTCATATGCCTCTGCCATAATATACTCCCATATCTGGCCTCCTGCCGGTATATAAACTCTGCCTCTAAAGCATAAAAGCCCATACCTCAGAGAATAGTCCCCAGCCGTTCCTTCCTCCAAGGCCCTAAATATCGGCTCCATACTCGGATCTAGTCTCTGTCCAGTCTCTGATGCAATCTTGTATGTCGTCGGTGGCACTCATCGAAGGCAAGTACTCCTCATAAAACTCTATATCGTCCTCGAATACCAGAGATATCTACATGTCCTCCAACATTTGTATCAAGTCCAAGGCCTTTAGCTTGGGCTCTTCTCCTGATGTGGTGGCTCTCTGGCTCAGTGCATCTACAACTATATTTTCCTTCCCGGGGTGGTAATGCATGGTGTACTGATAATCTGAGAGGAACTCAACCAATCGTTTATGTCAGATGTTCAACTCCTTCTATGTATCTACATGCTTCAAATTCTTGTGGTCCGAAGAAATGTCGCAGTGGACACCATAGAGGTAGTGCCGCCAGACCTTTAGAGCGAAGATAACCACTCCAATATCCAATTTGTGTTCCTGGTAGTTCTGCTCATGTTTCTTCAACTAGCGGGAGGCATAAGATATCATGTGCCCATTCTGCATCAGAACGAGTGTAACACCCCAAAACCCAAGTATGGGTTCAGGTTGGGCAACACAGCCTGGGACAACGGCATTTCCCAAGCCGTGTCCTACTCTATATGGTTGAGCTGCCTGGTGAGTGGTCGATGAATTTTTGAAAAGAAACATGTCGTGTGACACAGGCGTGTCGTAGGACGTGTCCTCCTCTGATCGATGAACTTCGTTCTACGAAATGTGAGTTGGAGGCGTGTCTGCAGCCGTATAAGGGCACACAGCCTGTGACACTGTGTGCCACATGGCCATGTCCTTTTCTGGATTTGGCCGGGGCAGTGAGGCCTGGTGAACACGGGCAGGACACTGGTGTGTCTCATGGCACATGGCCTATGACACGGGCGTATCACAAGCTCATGTCTTGTTCGGGTTGAGATGGTTGTGTACCACCTGAGGTACATGGGCTAGACACTAGCGTGTCTGAAGCCGTGTCATGTCACACAGCCTATGACACGAGCGTGTTATAGGGACGTGTACTATTCTGGATGAGTCGGTTGTATTCCACTTAAGGTACATGGCCTGTGACACAGGCGTGTCACACGCCGTGTCAGTCAAAAATTAGACTTTTGTGGATGAATCGTGGCCGCCCATTTCCTTCATCTGGGATCTGATGGCCCGGGCTTCTCCTGCTGCTTTTAGGCCGAAAAAGAGAAGATATCTCTCATTGTTCCCTTGGCCATTCTCTTTCTACAAGAGCTAGAGAGAAGGGAGAGTAAGAATGAGGAGGAGAAAAGGAGCTTGCCACTAGTGGAGCTGCAGAGTTCCGATTCAAGAATCGAGGCAAGCGTTGTGGAGGCAAGGCCGCTGCCATGCTTTCCAGCTGACTAGAATTCCATGGCTCCAAAGAGGTCGTCAAGGGTAATGATCTTCCTTCTTGGACATGTGAAGTCCTTCCTTTTTGGCATGTGCATGTAGTTCCCCCAACAGAGGGTTGATTGCTAAGGGATTTCCTTGGGTTGATTCTTGGAATCCCTAATAGTATTGCATATATATCCGGAAATGGAGTACGGAATAGGCATGCTGTGTGAAGACCATCTGGATAGGTTGGTCTGGATTTGTGATGTTGCATTTGCACACCGGAGAATACTTCGCGATTAAACGTGTAGTTTGTGGGGTCGATGGGTTGGACCTATGAAGGGTAGTAGATGGAAATACTAGAGTGGTAGTGTAGGAAAATACCCCTGTGATGATTGTGCTGTGTGCTATGACAAGACCAATTTTGTGGCACTGCAGGATGCTGCAGGGTTTGGGCGGAGTTGGGTGCAAAAAGTGAGTTCTGCGGAACCCGCTAGTTGATCATGAGAGATGCTAGCATGAACTCCCCTTGTTGATTGTGAAGCCAGTCCTTGGTGGACAATATGGCTATGGTGAGCTTGCTGAGCTTGTGAAAGGCCTCGTGCCGAATAGGAAAGGTGAAACTGACCTGCACCTTATATATTTGTCCTCGAGTATGTTGGTATTTGGTGATGGCAAGGCGACTTGAGCAACGGGGGGTGGCTGATCCGTACCTGCGTTTTGTCCGTCCGACTTGAAGACCTGAAAGTACGATCAGTTGGAGTGCATAATGAGACTCTTATGCCTGCGTGCCGGAAGACTAAATGCTAAATCTTACCGTCAGTTTTCGGACTTGGAATGGTGGTGGGACCCCAGTACACCAAGAATGTGCATTGAGTGCACGGATCGTTGGGCCGTGTGTTCGACGGTTGTGATGTATTATTTTTGCGTGAGAGCATAGTGTATGATATGTATATCTGCCTATGAATTGCTATGCCTGCAAGGAAGTAATACCACTACCCCGGGAAAGGGGTAGGGTCGTTATAAATTGGTCCACTGAACTCTGACTGTTGCTTTGTTTGCCACCGTTTGGTGGGCTGTCCCCTTGTAGTTGCTGGAGAGCCGAGCGGGATAAATAAGGGATGAAGTCCCTGCTGCTGCTGCTGCCGCTGCCAGCCCTTGCAAGGCTAAATAGAGAATATAGTGTTTTGTTCATGTGTGGCCGGCCTGCGCGCCGATGTTTGGAATCCACACTCATTAAGAGCAACTGTAAGGCCATAAGGCAAAACAATAATGTATTTGGTGTACATTCCTAGATAAATTAGGGTATTTATATCAGTGGACATTCATGGTTGGAGTTCAGTATTTATGTTAAAAGCTTCCGCTAGAATGTTATGAGTAAGGATGCGCAACTCTGATATCAACCCGTGACTTCGCCGCCTATTAAGTGGCATATGGTGTGGGGGCCCTGCCGGTCCTTCTATTATATGCTATATGAATGGATGGAGACGTTACATTTTGGTATCAGCTTGTGTCGGTCCTTCCCTTTCCAATTCGTGGTCGAATTCTTTTGTGGGGTTGCGAAAATATGTAAGTGCGAACCGCATTAACACTAATGAACTCTTGAATGTCCACTTAGGAATGCAAATACACTTGTTTGAGGAACCTGTGCATTCCTAAATTGTTGTTATTGCTTGCGCGAGATCACTATTGTATATCTTGTTCACCTATAAGTGACTCATAGTGATGCTGGGAAGTTTGAGCCCCTGCATTCTAATGAAAGTATGACACCAGTTGAGGTGCCTACACCTCCCCCTTCTGCGGAAACCATCCGCTTAGTTGATTAGGCGCTATTTGTCTTGTTTCAAGCACAGCCTGGTAGGCAAGCACAACCGACAGTCGTGTTAGAATAGGTTGTGGCGAGTCCAGAACTTGTTGCGGCTGTTGATGGGCGAGCAGCTGAACGCCAGTTGAAGCAGTTCATGAGCTTCAATCCTCCGACGTTTACGTGTGTAGGATCCCCTATGTAGGTGGAGAACTGGTTGTCGCGCGTCAAGCGTATATTGACGGCGCTTAGGACGGAGGAAGATTAAAAGGTCACCTTGGCCACCTTCTTATTAGAAGGAGAGGCTCGGTTATGGTGGGACGAGATCGAGTTACACCACTTAGCAGGCAGGCAGTTAACACAAGTCTCCATTGAGGAGTTCTCGCGACTAATTACTGGAAAAGCACCTACCAGCGGCACAACGCATTTCCATGGAAAATGAGTTCCAACAGCTAACCCAAGGAGAAGGTAGTGTGGAGACGTACCTGCATGAGTTCACACCATTGGGACAGTATGCAAGCTTCTCCAGTATACCCCATCATACTCAGCATCACATCATAATTCTTCAGTATCAACTTCTAACTCTTCTTCACCATTAGTTAATCCAAAAATTTCAGTTAGAACAACGGGGGTGAGAGAAACTGCATTTCCCGAGACTATCCCTGTCATGGTGATCTCATCAGTGGTGCAAGAGGTGTAGATCCACTCTCTGATCTCAGCGCTAGCTATTTTGATCATGGTGGACAGCAGATTCTTCAAATGCTGCTCTTCAAGGAGTTGCAGGATGTCTAGGAAGATTGGGTCTGAATGTTGGAAGGAATCAAAATCCACATCAAAGCCTGTATTGAACTTCATTGCTGCAAGACTGCCTGCTGGAATCGCCATTAGTTCACCTGCAAGAGAAAAACGAAGATCAAGTGCAAGGGAACTGAAAGCGCGGGATGGAGGTCGAAGAATTCCTAGATATAAGGTTTTCTAGAATATGAATTGACAAACTCCGTTCCATGAAAAATAGAATAATTCTTCGATCTGAGGTCGATGAAATAATTTGTAGTTAAATAATTCGTCGAGCTCTGTCTAAAGATTTGAAGACATTTCATTGTGCTCCGTTCGACAAAAGTTTTCTGAAGTAGATTCATCATTCTCCGCTTCGACGAAAACAACTTCACTCACAGAGAGTTCGTCGATCTCCGTTCGACGAATATCTCAAGAACTCGTCCCAGTGCGTCGAGCTCCATTCGACGAACTTTGAAGAATTCGTCGAGTACAGACAGAAGTTAAATCAAAGCTTATCCATTGATCATGCCCAGCTGATTTATAAATAACAAGTGATTCCGTTCATCCAAGGGTTTGGTGAAAATATCAGCTCTTTGTAAATCAGTGTAGATATAGACAAGTTTTATTTTTCTTTTGTCTACACACTCTCAAATGAAATAATGCCTAATGTCTATATGCTTAGTCCTACTGTGATGGACTTGATTCTATTCTATGGAATATAGTACTTGTGTTATCACATAGTAGAGTTGAAATATTTAAGTTGAAACCATAGTGTAGGAGTTGGTTTTGAATCCACAACATCTGTGAATAGCAACTGCCAGCTGTAATGTATTCTGCTTCAGCAGTTGATGTAGACACAGATGATTGTTTCATATAGAACCAAGACACTAGACTCATACCAAGGAACTGGCAAGTTCCTGAGGTAGTTTTCCTGTCAACCATGCATCCAGCAAAGTCAGCATTTGAATATCCAGTTTAATCAAATTCTGACTCAGTAGGATACCATAGGCCTAGATTAGGACAACTCTATATATATCTCAAAATTCTTTTTATAAAAATTAGGTGATATTCTTTAGGGTTTACTTGGAACCTATCACAAAGACATGTGACAAACATTATATCAGGTCTGCTAGCTCTAAGATATAATATGGACCCAACAATGCCCCTATATAACTTCTGGTCAACAGGTTTCCCATGTGGATCAGAATCTATTACAACATTAGTAGCCATATGTATTTTCTTTGCTGAGGCATCAGCCATACCAAACTTCTTAAGAAGCTCTTTAGCATACTTAGCTTGGGATATGAAGATGCCATCAGGTAGATGCTTCACTTGGAGACCAAGGAAGTAGGAGAGATCACCCATACTACTCATCTCAAACTTAGAATGCATGATGTCATAAAACCTCTTGCATAGTTTAGAGTCAGTAGAACCCAAATATGATGTCATCCACATAAATTTGTACTAACAAGATTTTATCCTTAGTGTGCCTAGTGAATAATATTTTATCTACTATGCCTCTAGTGAATTCATACTCTATCAGAAGTTAACTAAGGTCTCATACCAAACTCTTGGAGCTTTCTTTAGACCGTAGAGGGCTTTATGCAATCTAAATACATAAGAGGGATGGGTTGGAGAGACAAAACCTAGAGGTTGTTCAACATAATCCACTTCTTTTAGTACTCCATTTAGAAAGGCACTTTTTACATCCATCTGGTAGACTTTAAACTTCTTGTAGGCAGCATAGGCAGGGAAGATTCTGATGGCTTCTAACCATGCAACTGGTGCAAAGGTTTGACCATAGTTTATGCCTTCTTCTTGTGTATATCCTTGAGCAACAAGCCTAACCTTGTTCCTCACAATTGCACCTTGGGCATCTAGTTTGTTTCAATATACCCATTTGGTTCCAATGACTGGGTAGTATTTAGGTCTTAGAATCAAATCCTAAACTCTACATCTCTCAAACTGGTTGAGTTCCTCTTGCATTGCAATGATTCAGTGGGGATCTTGCTCAGCATCTTTTATGGATTGAGGTTAAACTTGAGAGAGAAAATAGGCATGCATCACATCTTAGTTGAATTGATGTCTTGTCTGTACACCCACTGTCATGTCTCCAATCACTTGGGATCTGGGGTGATCCCTTAGTGCAATAAGATCAGTGGGGGGAGTTTGTTTAGAAACAACGTTTGGAATTAATTCCTCTTGTGGAATTATGTTTGTTGTTGAATGAAGTTCAACTTCTTCCAAAGGTTCAACTTCACTATCTTCATCAACTCGTGGAGTAGGAGGTGATATTACTTCGTGTGGAAGGTTTAATTCACCCATTTTCTCACACAAGTGACGTACCTGCAAAGTGTTACTGGTAGAAATCTTTTTCTCCTTATAAGTCATGTTAGCTTCATCAAAAGTAACATGTATAGATTCCTCAATTTTTAAAGATTATTTATTAAACACCCTATAAGCTTTGCTTACTTGCGAATATCCTAGAAAAAATCCCTCTTCAGTCTTAGCTTCAAACTTTCTAATATATTTCTTGTTATTATTATGTATATAACATGCACATCCAAATACTTTAAAATAAGTGATTTTAGGTTTCTTCTCTTTAAGTAATTTATAGTGGAGTCCTATTCTCTATTTTATGTATCAGGCTTCTGTTCAGTACATAATTTGTTGTGCTTAGAGCCGCTGCCCAAAAGGATAGTGACATATAAGCATCTGCAAGTAATGTGCCTGCAGCTTCAATCAGGGTTCTATTCTTCCTTTCAGCTACCACATTTTGTTGGGGAGTATTAGGAGCTGAGATGCAGTGCCGGACACCTTCCTTCTAACAGAACTCATGCATAAGAAGAGCCTCAAACTCTGTACCATGATCACTTCTGATCAATGCAACATGAGTAGAGTACTCAATCTGTATGGTCCTGAGAAAATCTGCAAGAACTTTAAAGGTATCTGACTTAGATCTCAGAAAGAACACCCAAGTGAATCTTGAGAAATCGTCTACAATGACTAGAGTATAGGATTTCCCACCTAGGCTTTGTACAGTAATGGGTCCAAAGAGATCCATGTGTAGCAAGTACAAGATCCTAAGTGAATCACTTTAATTAATTGATTTAAAACTAGATTTAGTTAGCTTGCCTAGTTGATAAGCCCTGCAAAGGCATTCCTTCTTGTTGGGAGCAGAAGGTAAGCCTCTTACAAGACTATCTTTAGATAGCCTAGCAATATTTTTCATGTTTACATATCCTAGTCTTTTATGCCATAATTCATTTTGAGTGCAAACAATATTAAGCAGACAAATATTCGAATTGGCAGAAAGAAAATCAACTAAGTGTTTGTTTCCTTGTCCATTTCCAATTAAAACTTTTTGTTTTTCTTTATTAGAAATAATACAGGATGTAGAGTTAAAGTGTACATGATAACCTTCATCACATAATTGGCTGATAGAGATGTGTTTATGATTGATTCCTTTTACATAAGTCACCTTCTTGAATGTGACTGCTCCAATCCTTACTTCTCCATAGCCTTCAGACTGGCCACACTTTGAATCACCAAAGATGACCTTTGGTGCCAGCTTGGACTTGTAATTGTATAAGTTGTCCTTGCTGCCAGTAATGTGCTTGGAGAATCCACTGTCTTGATACCATAGTTGATTTACAACTGGACAGCTCTTCACCTGTCGAAAAAATAATTAATTGTTCTTGATCCAGTTTATCTTGGTTCCTTTGTTTTGCTGATAAGAAAAGCTGGATATCACAGAGAATTCAGGTTGTGATTTATATCCTAAGGGGTGATATCTTCTAGGTGGAATTATCCAATTAGCAAGTGGGTTAAAGGGTTTCCTAGTTTGATTAGGGTTGTTGTTATAGTTACAATTTTTATTAAGTCTGTCTGGGTTCTACGAAATGTTGTGCGTTCGTAGACCAACGTTCGACGAAATGGGATGAGATCGTCGATCTCTGCTCAGAGAATGAACATAGTCATTTTCTGTGCCCCAAGTTTGTCGACCTCTGCTCGACGAACCATACACAGTTCATCGAACTCAGTAAAACGAATGATTATTGTATAGATTTGCGTTCAGAGTTCGTCGACTTGAGTTCGACAAAATTGCCACATTTCATCGATCTGAGTTCAATGAAATCTGCTGAACTTTGTTTTTATGTGTGATTTCAGTTTGATTGTTGTTCATTACTTATTTATTCTTAGCTGACACAAATTTAATGGAGGTTGATTATATGTTCTTCTTGAGAATGGGGGGTAAACTTGATGATGCACCCAAGCCCAGCTTATCATTTAGTCTGGCATTGACTGTGCTTGTGATGTCCATCAGCTTAAGGCTTCTCCCATTGAGTTATTCCTCAAGTTGTTTGGCGTCACATAGCTCTATTTTTAAAGCAATGATTTGTTCATTAGCTAGTGTAAGTTCATCTTTCAGCTTAGTGTTTTCAGAAATTATATTTTCTTGATTAGCTAGTCTTTCTCTAAGTGTTTTGATTTCCTTTTCAGAGTTTATTAAATCAATACACATGGTTTTAAATTCAAATTTGAAAGCATCAGAATTATAATCAAAAGATAAAAGTACCTGATCAGCTTTTATTTCCAAAGCTTCTTCATTTTCAGATTTTTCTTCATCTAATTGACTTCTGGAGGCATCTATGGCCATGAGGCATACTTCCTTGGCCCTTTCCTCTTCTTCATCTTCACTGGATCTGGAAGATGTCGATTCATCCTCTGTTTCAGTCTAGGATTCAACTACAAAGCCTTTCTCCTTCTTCTTGTATTTGCTGGAGGAAGGTCTTGAACTTTGTTGTCTTCTTGCATCTTTCTCTCTTTTTTTCTCTTTCTTCTGATTCTCTGGACACTCTGAGATGAAGTGTCCAGGTTACCTGCAACCAAAACAAACTACCTCTTTAGTAGGAGTTTTCTCATACCTTGGCTTGTCATCCTGCCTGGATGACTCTTCCTGAAGTCTTTTCTTGCCATTTTATAGAATATTTTGGCAAGCAGACTCATTAACTCTTCATTAACTGTTGAAGTTTCTGTCTCTTCAGTAGCCTTAAATGTCAGGTTGTGTTCCTTCCTGGATGCTGGAGGTGTCTTTTGCTTTGCTGCTTCTATGGATTTAATGAGCTACTCATAGGACTTGAGCTTTCCCAACAGATATTCAGTGGAAATCTAATTTAAGCTTCTGGCCTCCTTTATTGGTCAGATCCTTGAATCCCATGTGCTTGGGAAGCACAAGAGAATTTTGTCATTCACCTCAATGAGGGTGATGTCCTTGCCCAAGATTTTCAGCTCATTGATGATTGAGCTCGGCCTGTTGTACATGTCTGCTATAGATTATGCATCCTCCTTCTTGAAGTTCTCATATTGTGATATGAGTTTAGATCTTCTGTCTTTTCTTTCATCAGCAGATCCAGCCACTATTTGATTAAGGGAATCCCAAATGACCTTGGCTGATGTGCATTCAGCCACTTTCTGGAAGATGTCATCTGACATTATTTGGGCCAGAATATTCATGACTTTGGCATCAGCAACTTTAGCTTTCTTCTGCGCTTCAGTCCACTCAGGTGGTGGAACTGCATTGTTGCTTGAAGCTACTGTATATGTAGAGGCAGTAGCTTGAGGAGGACCTGTCAAGATGGAATTGTAGATATCCTCATAAATAGAATTCATATATAATTGATTCTTGCCTTCCAGATGGCAAACCTATTTAGGTTGCACACTGGAGGTCTGGTGCTTGCATAGTCTTTGTTCTGTGCCATGTTGTGAATATAAACTTAATAAAAGTAAAGGTCATATCTAACACAGGATCTTTTAGTTCAAGGGTTTAACTTGTACAACCAAAGGAAACTTACTCTGATACCAATTGAAAGTAATGGTTATATCTGAAATACTCTAGAGGGGGGGGGGTGAATAGAGTATCCTAAAAACTTAGAAAACTTTTGCTGTATATAAAAAAACTTAGTCCTAAACTAAAATAATCTATCACAGGCACTAACTATCACAGGCACAACAAACCTAAGCCACACAGCCACAACAAGAACAAAAGAAAAAGTTCAACCGACAACACAATAATTTTATAGTGGTTCCCGAACCTGGGTACATCCACTCTTCTACCACTCTGGTAGGAATCCACTCAGGTTTATGTTCATGTGACTACCACCAATGAGCTTTTGATCAGGTGCTCAAAAACCAATCCTTAAGTCTTTTGATCAGGTGACATGCAACCAGGAATAACATTTGAAGGGAGTTAAGAACCCTTTATACAGTGGGGATGAGAGAGTGATTATGTCTTCTCTTTCTTAAATACAACTGAGAAGACTTTAGTGGATCTTGATTTTAACAAAGCTCCCCCTGAGATATAGATTTGTTCAGGATGGATGGAGCTTTGCTTCAGGGTGAGTAGGCCTTTAGTGTTTCAGCCTTGACTAGCAGGTATCCAGGTGTTTCTTGACTGATATAGTAATTATTGTCCTTTGAAGAATCCTGGGATGAAGATAGAAGAAACCTGTTGATTTAAATGGTTGTTCTTCTTCTTCTTCAGCTTGCTGTTCTTTCTATGGTCTAGGGCTTCTGATTTTGCTGTGTTATTTCCCTGTATCTTTTGTTCTGTGTTCAGACGAGAAGGAAGAAGAAAAGACTATTCACTGTGTTGTTGTCTGTTCTACTGAAGGAAGAAAAATAAAAATCCTTTTTATATTTCTATGTAATCTTCCTTCTGAATTTGAATTTCTTCCTTCATTTAATGCTGACATCCTGGAGAATATTTTCATTGATTGATTTCCCCAACTGTCCCATTGAAAAGCGGTAAGTAATAATCCTGATGTAGACCGTAATCAAAGCTTGCATCTAATGGTAATATTCAGAGAATATTTAAGCATTGATTACTCAGGAATTATTGCAATAGAAAAGGGACAGAGGGATGGAAATTTCCAAGTTTGGAACTTTATAGAATTCGTTGAGCAGAGAACAGAATTCAACGATCTGTTTCTAGAGTTCGTCGAGCATAGAAGTCAAGTTCGTCGACCAGATAATAATTGTTCGTCGAGCTGAGATCCAAGATCATCGACCTAAGAACAGATAACTGCTTTCTCTAGACCCTTGCCAATTCTGTTCATCAAGATCGTCGAGCTGAGAGTATAACTTCGTCGACTGGAGTTCAGAATTCCATGTTTCTTGGACTTAAGAATGTTGAAATAACGTGTCCAGAAATCGTCAATCTTAGAACTGGGTTCGTCGACCTGAAAACTTCTAACTACTACTTGATAAGTCTTACCACGACTGTCGTTTGAGTTCGTCGAGCTGAGAAGGTGAGTTCGTCGACTGGAGTGTGATACTGGACTTCGAATACTTAGATGTTTATGGAATAAGATGTTGAAGTAGAATACCCAGCAATCGTCGACCTGAGAACTAAGTTCGTCGACCTGAGAACTAAGTTCGTCGACTGGAGTTAAGGGTGAAGAATTATGGACTTATAATGGTTAAGTATACTCTGGAAATCGTCGACCTAAGATTCAAGTTCGTCGAGCTCAGCTCAGAGAATTTTCTCTAAGTTCATCGAGCTGAGCACGACTTTCGTCGACCTGAGTTCGACGAACGTCGACCTCATTTTCTGAGTCTTTAAAATTTCTCCAAGTCTTGAGTATTTTGCAGTCTATTGATGGCTGGTCCATGTAGTGTTGACTCTATGGACATGGCCTACACTCTAGGACACACACATGACCCTCGCTATACATGTTGGGTCAAACATCCAAGTTTAGTAAACCAAGCCCAAATCCAACTAGGGATCCAATAGAAAATTCTAATTGTTAGTTAATGTACAAGTGGAAGTAATGACAAAGTGGACTTCTTGCATTTTATTCCCCTAATGGGCACACCATTGCTTCCGCTGCTAGTTTGTCCTCAAACTAAGCTCGCATAGGGTGGCCTAGGGTTTTTTGGACTTCTTATCTTTGGATCGATGTTTCCTTCTGATACCAGTTTGTAAGTCCCACATTTTTTTCTATGCTTCCGGGATCTTATGCCCAGAATCGTCATTTTGCGGTGACACCTACGCTCGGGAAGGTCTCCACTACAAAACGCCGATTCTGCCGGCCTTGACGATCACCAAACAAAGAGAAGTATACAGATAGATGATAAGTTGTAAATATTCATATTTTTATGTAGTTTATTTATGTAGTTTTAGTTTATTTTCATTATTTTAAGTTAGTTTTCTTTAATAAAATGCTCTTTTGTATATACCTTCTAACTTAGTTTAAATTTTGTTTTCTGAAATGTTTCAGGAAAAAGTAAAATAGAAATAAAGTACACGCCCGTATAAAATTGGTCACTCCCGTGACCTGGGCGTGTCACTTTAATTCCAACAGAAATCAGCCGCCTGTAATGCCAAAGTCAAGTCACGCACATGTCCCGATTCAACATGCCCATGACACACCTCTCGAAACTCAACGCTAGTCAACACTCAACGTCGTCTCGACACTCAATGCCTCCGGCAAGTCGACACTCAACACTTTGCTGAACACGCCCGTGTACCGATTCGACGCACCCGTGTCTATCACGTCTCGACACTTAACACTTCCAGCTCGACGTTCGACATTCGATGTTCGTCGAACTGCGGGTCACGTCGTGTCAATATGCTACACGGATGTGCCCACTCCACCTATCCAAGACAGGACGTCGTCAGCGTGGCAATAACTCGACGCCTTCACCAAATAAACCTTAAGGACACTCCCATATCGATTCTGGAACATGCCTGTGACTATCACAAATTTCCTAGCAAGACGTCGCCAGCGATGCAAGCACTCAACGCTTTTCCAGTCACGCCCATACTACATGCTCCTGACTTCCACGTGGATTGCCCTAAAGTCAACCAGTAATAAATTCTTGGCTTCAACTCAGCTCCAGTACTGACATGCCCCCCTACACACCCGTGACCAGGCCATGTAATCTGAATAATTTTGTCTATAAATAAAACTCAGCTGTAAGGTCCAATGTTCCATTTTTTTGAACCATTTTGCTTACGTTAGGGGCTGCTAGGATGCTTTCCATACTATGTAAGGAGAATTTCTCCGCCTCACTTTTATATTTGTTTTAGCTTTTACATAACTCCTTTTCGTCTTAACAAAATTTGTGTTTTTCTTCTCCTTATATTGTATTGGATTTCATCTGAGTGCCCCTTCTTAAGCAATCTTATTTATCTTTGTTTTTTTGACTATTTATGTGTGTGTGTGTGTGTATGAGAGTATTTGATGACTAGTTTTAGTCATCATTTTTGGGTTATTCTAGTAGCTTATTTTCCTAAGTTTTTGTTACAATTATGTGTTTTTTGTATGCTTGTTATGATCTTCTTTTTAATATAATGTTTATGTTATGTTTTGTGGCTATTTTATATTTTATGTTTAGCTTTATCTATAAATATTATTATAGCTTGTATGTTATGTTTAATTTAATGTTTTATGTTTAATTTTATATTATATGTTTAACGTGTGTTTTATTTTGAATATAAATATTATGTGTTATGTTATTTATATGTTGTACGTTTTATTTATATTATGTATTTTGTTTTGTGTATTATATAATCATTAACTAATGTTTATTTTGTTTTAATGTAGGAGCAGCCATTGAAGCTACCCGAGCCCCTACATGATGCAGCTAAAGCATATGGTGCAGCCCACTTCACATTTGGAGCAGCCCTTGAAGCTACCCGAGCCCCCTATGCAGCCCAAGCAGCTCTCCTAGTCCAACCCGAGCCCAAGCAACCCACCTAGCTCTAACCCGAGCCCCTCCCTCAAGAGCAGCCTACCCGAGCCACCAAACAGCCCATTAAAGCCCACATTGGCCGGCCACACCCCCTCTCTTTCCTTTATTCTCTTGCCACCTTTCAATCCATGCATGCATCATAATATTCTCTCTCCCTCCTCATTGATTTCTCTATTATTTAATATTGTATTCATGCATTCCTCCATCACATGGCCGGCCCCTACATTCACCCCCTTTCTTCATCTCTCTCTCATGCTCATTTAATTTCATGCATTCCCCCTTATTTAGTTTATTTCTTTTTTTTTTATTTCCCATAAATATCATGCATGAATCATCCCTCTCTCTCTCTCCCCTCATTAAATACATCATGCATGAACATTCTTCCCCCCCATGGCCGGCCACCCTTGATCTCCCCCTTCTTCTAGATGCTTCCCTCCTCTCCTATAAAAGGAACCCAAGACCCATACTTTAAAGAGTAGTTTTCCTTTGGAGTTAGATTGAAAGGTTGGATTGTAGCAAGAGAGCAAGTGAGCAAGAGAGTTCTAGTATAAGTTTTTCTTCATTGTTGTTCTAGTTTTATTGTGTAATTTTCTACTTAGTAAAATTTTGTTATCCTTTTAATATTTTTGTGTACCTCTTTTTAGTAATATCAATGAAATTCTCTTCTCTTTATTTTGTTGTTTCCTTTTGCAATATGCATAGCTAATTCCCTCTTAGCATTTGATCATGAGGATCCATGATTTGAAATGAGAATTATTTTTATTTCATAGCTTTATTTTTGCGTAATTCTACTCGGTCCTTCTTTGAATAATTATTGTGTCGACTCCGTATTTCCGGTATACGGTAGTAGGCTTATGATCTCATATTCGAGTAGCCGAGAGGCTCGTGGATGTGAAAGATCACTCAAAGAAGGAAGGAGTTGAACGCAACCCTAGAGATAGGACGACGTAAATCCTCCGGATTGGAGTTAAATCCAATAGTGCGGATCATCTCGATAATGCAACTTTAGGCTTCTTTGGTTTGTAAAGAGATTTCGATCAAAGAGTCTATAAGTTAGGAGACCTAATGCTCTAGCGAGATTTTGTCTCATTTTCGGATCCGTCACGGCCGAGTTGGATTTGCAAATTTAAAACTATGCCCTTTTATTTTCTCGTTTCATTTCATGGTGAATCAATGATCGAATGCTAGCTTTTTTTTATATAAGTTTTCGTCTCGCAATTTATCGTTCATTTTACTTTTAAAAAAAATTCTCAAAATCCCAATAGTCTTCCGGTAGGATAATAGTTAGAGCGTGAGTAGAAGTACTTGACAACCCCGTGTTTAAATACGACCTTGGTACTACAATTCGACAGGTACGCTTGCCTGTTCGGGTTTTGGCCCACCAAGTTTTTGGCGCCGTTGCCGGGGAATTTTCTTCGTCAATATTTTGAAAACGCTTGCGCTATTACTTCTACAAAAATAAAAAAAAATTTATTATTATATTTATATATTTAAATATTTATAATCAACCCACCTCATTTTAATTTCTACCCCACCTAAAATCTCTCGAAAAGGGTAAGGGGCTTTAAGCGACACCATTTTACCTAGTACCGGGCGAACCCTTCACCGGGTAGTCCTCGGGAAGTTCGAGAGCCAAGCCGTAAAAAAGGTCTATTTTCAAAAAAAAAAAAATTTTTCCTTTCTTTTCCTCTTTTTTCTTTCTTTTCCAAGCTTTCATTTTCATCTTCCCTCGTTTTCTTCGCTAGTGCATGACCCGAGCGAATCCGTCGCTACTTGTTGATTTGGACCCGGAAATCGAACGCTCCTTTCGGAGACAACTACGATTCGGGGCTTCCACTTCTCAAACAGCGGTTGAGGATTCCTTCGGGGATTGTAATTTTTCTGAAATGGGAGACCCTAACCCAGAAATGGCTCAGCAAAGGACCATGTCCGATTATGCTCGACCCAATCTGGAGGGGACAGAGACAAGTATTGTTCGACCTGCAATTGCGAACAATAACTTCGAGCTTAAGCCTAGCATCATACAAATGGTGCAACAATATGTACAGTTCGACGGATTACAAGATGAAGATCCGAACTTACATATTGCTAATTTTCTTGAAATCTGTGACACCTTTAAAATTAATGGTGTTTCAGACGATGCTATTAGGCTAAGACTCTTCCCATTCTCCTTAAGGACTAAAGCCAAACAGTGGTTGAGTTCTCTTCCAAGAGGATCAATCACTACTTGGAACATTTTAACTGAAAAATTTCTTTCTCGTTATTTTCCCCCCGCCAAAACTGCTAAGCTTCGAAATGATATAACTTCATATTCTCAAATTGATTCTAAGACCCTCTATGACACTTGGGAGAGGTTCAAAGAACTTTTGAGAAGATGCCCACATCATGCTCTGCCTGTATGGTTGCAGGTTCAGACATTTTATAATGGGCTAAACCAAGAGACAAAGCAAATGATAGATGCCGCTTCCGCTGGTTCTTTAGACCGCAAAACTCTGGAAGCCGCTCTTGAGCTTATCGATGACATGGCGATGAACACTTATCAGTGGAATTCGTCCAGGTCTCGCCCATCTAAACCTGCAGGTATCTATGAAGTGGATTCGGTGACGCAACTGGCGATGCAAGTGGAAATGCTGAACAAGAAGATCTCGGAGATGACTGCTCCCTCCGCCGCTAAGGTATATGAAAATGCTGCTGCTGCCGAGCAGGTGGATTATCTGGGGAACATACCCAGGCCTGCTCAAAATAATTCTGCCAATAATTTTTCTACTTTTTCGAATTTTTCTTCTCCTCCTAGTTTTAATGTTGCTACGAATTCTTATCATCCTGGATGGCGTAACCATCCTAATTTTTCATGGAGTAATAATGCTAACGTAGTACGCCCACCGCACGATTTTACACCACCACCACCACCACAACAACAAAATTTTCAAAAACCTTACCCTTTGGAAGAGATCTTTGCTAAGTATATAAGCTCAAACGATGCTACTATTAGAAACATAACGGGATCAATTAAAAATTTAGAAAATCAGGTCGGCCAACTCGCCAAGGCTTTTTATGAGAGACCACCTGGAACTCTTCCCTCGAACACTGAGCCTAACCCAAGGGAACACGCAAATGCGATTTCCCTTCGGAGCGGTAAAGTTGTTAACGAGCCCACCACAAGGGAAGAGCCAAGGGTAATTTTCCCTCCTGTTTTTACCCCCATGGAAAATGACAACTTAGATCTTGAAAAAGAAAAATCTACACTTGAAAAAGAAAAGGATAGCTCTATTATTTCTGATTCTGAAAAAAAGACAAATGGTTTTCAAAATGATGCTCCAATTGTTCTAAAGGAATTTCCGCCACCTCCTTATCCGGCTAGACTTAGGCAAGAAAAATTAGATAATCAATATCAACGCTTTCTTGAAATATTTAAACAAATTCATATTAATTTGCCGTTTCATGAAGCGATTAGCCAAATGCCTAAGTACGGCAAATATCTTAAATATTTATTAACGAACAAAAAGAAATTAGAAAATTTATCGCATGTAACGTTAAATGAAGAATGCTCGGCGGTCGTTAAAAACTCTACTCTTCCTAAAAAGATAAACGATCCGGGTAGTTTTTCCATTCCTTGCGTCTTTGGTGATCTTTTCGTTAAACACGCGTTAGCGGATCTAGGAGCGAGCATCAACTTGATGCCTTTTTCTTTATTTAAAAAGCTAGGTTTGGGCACTCTCAACCCTACGCGCATGAGTATTCAGTTAGCCGATCGTTCGATTAAGTATCCGTTAGGAGTCGTTGAGGATGTGTTAGTGAAGGTCGACAAATTTATCTTCCCGGTGGATTTTGTCATTCTCGATATTGAAGAGGACATCGAGGTCCCTCTTATCCTTGGTCGACCTTTCCTAGCCACCGCTCGCGCAATTATAAATATGAGTGAGGGAAAACTTTTTCTGCATGTAGGAGATGAGGAAGTAATATTTGATATTAATAAATCGATGAAAAACTCTTTACAAAATGATGACTCTTGTTTTTTCATTGATGATTTAAAAGAAGACTCCTATTTCCCTCCAAATGATTTTTCTTCTTCCTTTTTTGGACCCTCATCAACTATTTTTGAAAACACTGTTATGTCCGTACAAGCACCATTCGAAATTTACTGATTTTGGACAACAAAATCTTATTTTTGAAAATGATAAAAATTTGCCAAATTATTTTGAAAAACCACCTGACCCTGCAGAAAAAAATTATCATGTTAAGAACTTCCGCCAGCATAAAAATTTTAAACCGGGCGATCAGGTTCTTCTTTTAAATTCATGTTTACGTATTTTCTTTGGAAAATCAAAATCTCGTTGGTCTGGACTGTTTGCGGTCAAGGATGTTTTTTATGATGGAACTGTGTTACTTTCGCACCGCGATAGGGGGGATTTTAAAGTAAATGGCCGTAGACTTAAACTTTATTTTTCTAATGATTATGTGCCTCCTGCAAAGGAGAATCTTGTGTTGGACTCTTAAACATTTATCTTGTGTGGGACATTTTTTTTATTTTATTTTTGGACTTATTATTATTATTCTGAAACTCTTTTATTCGGACTTTAAATGATTGTAATAAAAACCATTATCGGGCATCTGCCCATGGACTCTATATATTTTTTGCTTTTATTTTGCTCTTCCTACCGGAGGCCAATCAAGTCCATGTTTGTGGTCGCCGCTCCGCCGTTGCTGATATTAGATGGATCAAGTCATACCTGCTGACGATCAAGTACTCTAAAAATCAAGCATGGGGGAGCGACATCCGCCTTCATCTCACGAACCCGGGGAAGTCCTGTTCTTATTTATTTATTTTTCCTGCATTTTTCTTTTTCTCTTCTTCTCAGTCCCCTTCTCTTTTTCTTTATGTTTTCTTCATTGAGGGAAATGAAGGATTTAAGCATGGGGGGTCTAGTTTCTTTTGGTCTTTTCTTTTCTGTTCTTCTTCTTTCAAAAGAAAAAAATTTATGTCTTAAATTAGTATAGTATTTTATGTCATCAAAATCTAAAATCCAAAAAAATTATAAAATATAAAACCCAAAAAAATTAGAAAAACAAAAATCAAAAAAATCTATTTGAAAAACAAAACCTAAAATTATTTCTATCTTTATTTTTATGTTTTTTCTAGTGAAGTGTATGCCCGTGCGGTTTTTGTAGTTCTATGTAGAATCCTTTGAAAATGTTTTCTAAACTTATCATTTTAGCATAGTTTAGTTCTACTAGTTTCTTTTTCTTAAATATAGGCATCCGATTTTTACGTTTTAAGTTAGCAATTTGTAGTTATGTCTTTTTATTCGGTTAGTTGTTTACGAATGGTTGCTAGGTAATGTTATCTCTTTTTCATTTGCGGGGTAGTCTTTCTTGGTGTCTAGAACTTATACCAAGCTACTCTCGAAGCATTTGCGCCGTTTATACGTTCTTTAGAAATGATTTAGGCCATCATTTGAATAGTTTGAGCTTTTCTTGCCCACCAAAAACAAAACCCTTGCAAAACAATTTTGGGCCTTTTCCTTTTTTCTTTGTTTTTAGCTCCACCTTTCATTTCATTATGTTCACCAAAGCCAAATATCTTTCCTATTTTTGCACTATAAATTTGAGCTTAAAAATTATTTTTGTGAGAAGGGTATTATTTTTGAAATGAATAGGAAATTCTCAAGCTTATTTTTGGAGCTTTCTTATCAAATGTTATTCAAAAGGAAAAAATTGAGAGAAAAAAATTATATCATTACAAAATCAAAAAAATGAATGCAAAAAGTTTATGTTTGGCCAAGTTTATAAAGAAAAATTTTCATGGCCTTGTTTTTGTAGTTTCATATTGGAGAAATGACATACTTGTTATTTCTCATTTTTTATTATGCCTTATTTATTTTTGAGCTCACCTTGGTTTAGTTCCTAAAACTTTCATGTTTATCTTTGATTCCACTTCCTAATCATTTACCTAAGACAAGTTTTAATGCCTAGTAGAAGTCCTAATGATATTAGAACTTAATTTCTCGTAGTGGAGAAAGTGTGAACGTACAAGCCTATGACCACCATCATTGATGGATTTCTTTGGAGGTTATCTTGGAGTGTCTTAGGGTTAATGTTTATCAAGCAACCTAGTAGTTCGTTAATGTGCCGTTTATTTAGAACCTCTACTTTTGTTTTCCTTATTTTCATTTATTTTGGATGCCTTGTTTTTAAGATTTAGAAATGTGTAGACTTTTCTTATGTTCTAATGATATTTTTAGGTCTCCACGTTCAAGTTTTCTACTGTGCACTTCTCACCCCACTAGTTGTTAACATAGGAATTAGGATAGTTTAATTTTTCATGTTTTGTATTTCTTAATTATGAAACCTAAATTAGCTTTGTTTATTTTCTATTTCCTTCCCTAGTTTTCATCTTTATTTGCTTGAGGGCAAGCAAATGTCTAAGCATGGGGGAGTTTGATGACTAGTTTTAGTCATCATTTTTGGGTTATTCTAGTAGCTTATTTTCCTAAGTTTTTGTTACAATTATGTGTTTTTTGTATGCTTGTTATAATCTTCTTTTTAATATAATGTTTATGTTATGTTTTGTGGCTATTTTATATTTTATGTTTAGCTTTATCTATAAATATTATTATAGCTTGTATGTTATGTTTAATTTAATGTTTTATGTTTAATTTTATATTATATGTTTAACGTGTGTTTTATTTTGAATATAAATATTATGCGTTATGTTATTTATATGTTGTATGTTTTATTTATATTATGTATTTTGTTTTGTGTATTATATAATCATTAACTAATGTTTATTTTGTTTTAATGTAGGAGCAGCCCTTGAAGCTACCCGAGCCCCTACATGATGCAGCTAAAGCATATGGTGCAGCCCACTTCACATTTGGAGCAGCCCTTGAAGCTACCCGAGCCCCCTATGCAGCCCAAACAGCTCTTCTAGTCCAACCCGAGCCCAAGCAGCCCACCTAGCTCTAACCCGAGCCCCTCCCTCAAGAGCAGCCTACCCGAGCCACCAAACAGCCCATTAAAGCCCACATTGGCCGGCCACACCCCCTCTCTTTCCTTTATTCTCTTGCCACCTTTCAATCCATGCATGCATCATAATATTCTCTCTCCCTCCTCATTGATTTCTCTATCATTTAATATTGTATTCATGCATTCCTCCATCACATGGTCGGCCCCTACATTCACCCCCTTTCTTCATCTCTCTCTCATGCTCATTTAATTTCATGCATTCCCCCTTATTTAGTTTATTTCTTTTTTTTTATTTCCCATAAATATCATGCATAAATCATCCCCCTCTCTCTCTCCCCTCATTAAATACATCATGCATGAACATTCTTCCCCCCCATGGCCGGCCACCCTTGATCTCCCCCTTCTTCTAGATGCTTCCCTCCTCTCCTATAAAAGGAACCAAAGACCCATACTTTAAAGAGTAGTTTTCCTTTGGAGTTAGATTGAGAGGTTGGATTGGAGCAAGAGAGCAAGTGAGCAAGAGAGTTCTAGTATAAGTTTTTCTTCATTGTTGTTCTAGTTTTATTGTGTAATTTTCTTCTTAGTAAAATTTTGTCATCCTTTTAATATTTTTGTGTACCTCTTTTTAGTAATATCAATGAAATTCTCTTCTCTTTATTTTGTTGTTTCCTTTTGCAATATGCATAGCTAATTCCCTCTTAGCATTTGATCATGAGGATCCATGATTTGAAATGAGAATTATTTTTATTTCATAGCTTTATTTTTGCGTAATTCTACTCGGTCCTTCTTTGAATAATTATTGTGTCGACTCCGTATTTCCGGTATACGGTAGTAGGCTTATGATCTCATATTCGAGTAGCCGAGAGGCTCGTGGATGTGAAAGATCACTCAAAGAAGGAAGGAGTTGAACGCAACCCTAGAGATAGGACGACTTAAATCCTCCGGATTGGAGTCAAATCCAATAGTGCGGATCATCTCGATAATGCAACTTTAGCCTTCTTTGGTTTGTAAAGAGATTTCGATCAAAGAGTCTATAAGTTAGGAGACCTAATGCTCTAGCGAGATTTTCTCTCATTTTCGGATCCGTCACGGCCGAGTTGGATTTGCAAATTTAAAACTATGCCCTTTTATTTTCTCGTTTCATTTCATGGTGAATCAATGATCGAATGCTAGCTTTTTTTTATATAAGTTTTCGTCTCGCAATTTATCGTTCATTTTACTTTTAAAAAAAATTCTCAAAATCCCAATAGTCTTCCGGTAGGATAATAGTTAGAGCGTGAGTAGAAGTACTTGACAATCCCGTGTTTAAATACGACCTTGGTACTACAATTCGACAGGTACGCTTGCTTGTTCGGGTTTTGGCCCACCAGTATTTCAGGCTTTTATGTTCTTATAGTTTTTACTTAGGTTTGTTTTAGCTTTTTTTTCTATTATGTTAAGAATAGTTAAGCTAGTTTTTGTTATCTTGCCCTTAGCTTTGTTTGATTTAGGATTTTTGTGCTTTTTATTTCATTCTTATAAATTTATAAAAGTGTCTTAAAAGTGGCTTTTATCTTTTTATTTACTTAGTTTTGTTTTTAGTTTTTAAAACTTTTAGTTCCGTTAACTTTTATTTTCACTTTTTATGCACTTTTATAAAACCATAATAATGAAAAATTCGTTATTTTGATTTTTCAATCACTTTGATTTTACTTTTATTTGAAACTTTTTTTCTCCTTTAATTTTTATTTTCTCTTTTTATGCATTTTTGTCATTTTCTAGGAGTAGATTTGTAATTGTTTTAATTTTTAGATAACTTTATTTTTTCTCTTTTTTGTATGTGTGTGTGAGTGTATGAGTTAGATTTTATTACTTTCTTTCACTCAAGTAGAGTGTGTGTGTTTTATTTATGTAGAGTGTGTGCGTTTTATTTATGTAGAGTTTGTGTGTTTCATTCATGTAGAGTGCGTGCGTAAATGAGGTAGCTTTTTTAGCTTTAATTTCTCGCCTACTCATTCGAGTAGGACTTGACATTTCCTACCTACTCGTTTGAGTATGACTTGTCATTTTTCAGCTTTCATTTCCCGCCTACTCGTTTGAGTAGGATTTGTAATTTTATCGCTTTCATTTCTCGCCTACTTGTTTGAGTAGGACAGCATTTTACAACTTTCTTTACTGCTTTCTTTATTTCTTTCTTTTAATGCTTTAATTTCCCGTCTACTCATTTGAGTAGGACTCACCTTTTCAATGATGCATTTTATTTTCGTAAGTCGTCCCTATTCTGATGAGTGTCTAGTCACTCTTAGCCCTCAGTATCGAAGAGCATTGAGATAGATAAAATCTCTTTAAATAATTAACAGTCCTCCTTTTCTCTTTAATTAAAAATACTTAAGGTTTCCCCAAGTTTATGACGCATAGAACCACAAATCGATGTGTGGGGTTTATTTTCGTTATCCATATGCTAGCTAGCCGAGAGGCCGTGCATATGGACCGATCACCCTTGTGTAAATGGAGTACCGCACTAAACCTCGAGAGAGGATGTGCGGAATTCTTATGCATTGGGTTCCCCCCAATATCGGGGTTCTTAGTGTAATGCAGGCATTAAAAGGAATCCTTCGTCGGACAAGAGCCCAGTCGAACAATTTTAATGTTCAGGTGAGCTATAGTTCTAGATATAGATGAGCTCATTTTTATGGAACCTCATCGGCCAATTCACCGCCTTAATTAATTTGAAATCTAGGATCTCTATTTATTAAAAGTTGCTTTAGTTCAAATACTATTTGGTACTGGTACGCTATTTCTTCATCTGCTTTTTAATGTTTATTTTCTATCTATATATATAACCGCAGTAATAACCCGACAAGTAATATTCAGTAAAATAATAGTCCCTATAGGAAAGAGTAGAAATAATCAACCCGACCCCGAGAACAATATAACCCCGATATTCCCCACTGGAATATCTTATACTACACGCGGTAGGTGCACTTGACTCCTTTCGTTAAAACTTGGTTTCAACTTTTTTATAGATAATAAATCTGCGTTCCCCGTCCTTCCAAAATCAATAAACCATTTTACAAATAAACACTCGGGACAATGCGAGTTTTAACAATCAAGTTTTTGGCACCGTTCCCGGGGACTTGGTGAACCATCAAGTTTTTGGCGCCGTTGTCGGGGACTTGGTAAACCACCAAGTTTTTGCCTTCGTTGTCGGGAAGTTTCGTGTTGTTATTTCGAACTCTGGAAAACAATTACTTTTACCTTTATATATATATATAACAAAAAATATTGGCCAACCAAAAAAACATACTAATAATAATAATAACTACTTAAAAAACAAACTCAAAAATCTGTAAAATTACTTTTACCTTATTAAAATTATTATTACTTCATATATATATTTATCTATAATAAAATGAAATAGCGTCGTTTCCTAGAAAATTTTAAAAACTAAAAAACTAAAAAATTAAAAAAACTAAAAAATCTCAAAAACTAAAAAAAACTAGAGAATCTAAAAAACTAAAAATCTTCAAAAAAACTAAAAAAAACTAAAATACTGAATTATTCTAAAAAACTTAAAAAACCTAAAAACTAAAAAACCAAAAACACTAAAAAAAGTACTAAAAATCACAATAAAATTTTTCTCGTATATATATTTTATTTTAACTTTTTCAAAATACCGAAAAAAATTTTTTTAGGAGTTATATTTTTTTTCTCACTTCGACATGTCTCACGTTATTTTAGGTGATACGGTAACGCATTTCTATTACGCTCATATAGCTAAGAAGTTAGCTACTTACGAGTCACCCACACTTGCAACCCCTACCACCTAGAACCATATTGCCAAGTCGAGTTAGTAAATCTATAAATAAGGCGCATATTAGAAATAAAAACCTCGCGCCACTAAATAAATTTCATATAATAGATTATTTTTTTTCTAAATAATGCAGGGTTTCAAACCGAGCCTCCCTGACCTCGTCTCAGGGAAGCTTCTACCCACCCTTTTTATTTTTGTAAATACTGCGTTTTATCTTTTTTTGTTCCGCATACTTATATTGTAACATTAGACACAATGTTGGATTTAAGTATGAGGATGTTTTACTAGTTTTCTTTATTGTTTTTCTATATTCATCGCTCATTAAAAATACAAAAAAATTTAAAAACTCCAAAAATTCTATTTGTTTGTATAATCAAAAACACACAAAATTCATAAAACAAAAATTTCAAAAAATTATAAAACAAAAATTAAAAAAAATTTTGCTTTGTAAATCTTTTTGTAAAAACATCTTTCTCTTTCCCCCTCTCTTCTTTGTAAATAACATCTCTTTCTCTCCTCTTTCTTATAAATAAACTGATAAAAATGTTAAAACATAAAAAAATTTTAGAAAATAAAAAAAAATAGAATAACTATAAAAATCCAAAAAAAGATAATAATCAAAAACACAAATAATGATGAACGCTCTGAAAAACATCCTTGAAAAATTTGTTTATTATGAAACAAATAAATCAAATACATCATTCTTAACCTCCTTGCTTTTCAAAAATTTTGTTTCGAATTTATTTATAAGCAAATTTTATTAATTCTTTGTTTACTATTTGTTTATTAATTAGAGATTGATAGATTTAGATATCTGGGGTTAAGTTTAAAAGAATTTCTTACGTTTTTTATTTACATAAGGGTCTTGTTTTCAGAACCACGTCTAAGTTATCTAAATAATTGTACATTTATTTTGTTAGAAAATTACAACCTTAGATTTCAATTATGTTTACTACAAATTTTTTTTGAAATACAAGAACGTTCAATTTATAAAGGTTTCTCTCAAAAAGTTTTCATTACATCTAGTTTTCTTTCTGAAAAAACCTATCTCCTTATTTTTTTATGTCTTACTTGACATGATTTTGATCCTTAAAAGAACCTATGTCAATAAGAATAAGATTTAGTTCTGTAAACATATGCATCCAATATTTTTAGAAGATTATATGTTACAGAGTAAGCAGATAAAATTCCTTACTCTTATACACATACACTGGGTTAATATGAAGTTGTTCAAAAATATTATATGTTATGGAAAATAAGATTTCATTTTCCTAAACATCCACATTCAAACCAAAAACTCTATTACAGCTTTGAGCGAAAAAATATACCATACCTCTAAATCAAAGCCCTCTTCATAAACCACAACATCCCCCTCCGCCATATTCAAATGATTCTAGATTTGATTTTAAAATCATTTTGAGAGCAAAATTTTTAAATTGCATTATTTGCTTTAATTCTTATAAGCTAAAGTTTCTATAATTCTAATCTATTTTTATTAACCTAACAAATACAATTTTTGTTTTCTATTTGATTATATAGAGAAGTTTTTCTTAGCTGAAACACTTCCACTATTTAAATTTTTGTCATAATTTAGTACTTAACTCTTATACCCCTGATAATTATTTTGATCTCTCTTTCAATTAATTCAAGCAGTAGCTAAATTTAAGATTTCTTTTAATTCCTTATAAGTACATCTCCAACTTTTGCTCTACAATAGCAAAAGCTTAAGTATGGTAGTATTTGATAAGTTGTAAATATTCGTATTTTTATGTAGTTTATTTATGTATTTTTAGTTTATTTTCGTTATTTTTAGTTATTTTTCTTTAATAAAATTCTCCTTTTTTGTATATATCCTCAAACTTATTTTAAATTTTTTTTAAAAAAAAGATTTAAAGAAAAAATCAAAAAATCAAAGTACACGCCCCTATAAATTTGGTCACGCCCGTGATCTGGGCGTGTCAGTTTGATTCCAGCAAAAATCAGCCGCCCAAAATGCCAAAGTCAAGTCACACCCATGTCCCGATTTGACACGCCCATGACACACCTCTCAACACTCAACGCCATCTCGACACCCAATGCCTCCGGATAGTCGACACTCAAAGCTTTGTTGAACACGCCTGTATCCTGATTCGAAATTCATGTGTCAATCATGTCTCGACACTCAACACCTCCAGCTCGACATTCGACATTTGACATTCGTCGAACTGCCGGTCACACCCATGTCAATACGCTACACGCATGTGCCGACTCCACCAATCCCAAACAAGACGTCACCAGGGTGGCAACAACTCGATGCCTTCACCCGATAAACCTTCCGGACATGCCCGTGTCAATTCAGGAACACGCCCGTGAATATCTCAAATTTCCTGACAAGACGTCGCCAGCGATGCAAGGACTCGATGCTTTGCCAATCATGCCCATGACCCCCGTGATTGCAGGGTCATGCCTGTTACTTCCACATGGAATGCCCCAAAGTCAACCAGCAATAAATTCTTGGCTTCACCTTAGTGCCAGCACTGATGCACCCCCTACACTCCCATGACCAGGGCGTGTAATCTGAAAAATTTTGTCTATAAATAGGACTTATCTGTATGGTCCAATGTTCCATTTTTTGAACAATTTTGCTTAGGGTAGGGGCTTCTAGGATGCTTTCCATGCTATGTGAGGAGAATTTCTCCCCCTAACTTTTATGTTTGTTTTAGCTTTTATGTAACTCCTTTCCGTCTTACTAAAATATGTGTTTTTCTTCCCCTTATATTGTATTAGATTTCGTCTAAGTGCCCATCCTTAAGCAATCTTATATATCTTTATTTTTTGATTTACTTTTTTATGTTTGTGTGTGTGTATCAGAATATTTCATGTTTTTATTTTCTTCTAGTTTTTACTTAGGTTTGTTTTAGCTTTTTTTTCTATTATGTTAAGCATTGTTAAACTAGTTTTTCTTATCTTGCCCTTAGCTTTGTTTAGATTTAGGATTTTTGTGCTTTTTATTTCATTCTTATAAATTTATAAAAGTGTTTTAAAAGTGTCTTTTATCTTTTTATTTACTTAGTTTTGTTTTTAGTTTGTTAAACTTTTAGTTCCGTTAACTTTAATTTCCACTTTTTGTGCACTTTTATAAAGCTATAAGAATGAAAAAGTCGTTATTTTGATTTTTCAATCACTTTGATTTTACTTTTATTTGAAACTTTTTCTCCTTCTATAATTTTTATTTTCTCTTTTTATGCATTTCTGTCATATTCTAAGAGTAGAATTGTAATTGTTTTAATTTTTAGATAACTTAGTTTTTTCTCTTTTTGTATGTGTGTGTGAGTGTATGAGTTAGATTTTCAGGCTTTCTTTCAATCAGGTAGAGTGTGTGCATTTTATTTATGTAGAGTGTGTGCATTTTATTTATGTTGAGTGTGTGTGTTTCATTCTTGTAGAGTCCGTGCCTATATGAGATAGCTTTTTCAGCTTTATTTTCTTGCCTACTCGTTTGACTAAGTGTAACACCCCAGATTTGATAGCAAAAATTATGTCACTATCATCAGGCGATATTGGGTATCGCTAGATGGTGATAGCAATGCATTCGTTGAGCTGCACTCGACACACTCAATGCGTTCGACGAATTGTAGAAAGGATATTATCGAGTGGCGACAGTGGGTATTGCCAAATGGCGATAGTGATGTAGCGTTCTTCTAGTTGCACTCGACGCATTCAACGCATTCGACGAATCGTTGATGGGCTAAAACCCGAACAGGCAAGTGTACCTGTTGAATTGTAGTATCAAGGTCGTATTTAAACACGTGGTTGTCAAGTACTGCTACTCATGCTTGAACTATTATCCTACCGAAAGAAAGTGGGTTTGAGAATTTTTTTTGAGAAAAACTAAAGATAATTTTTAGATGAAAAACTTTATAATAAAAGACTAGCATTCGATCGAAGATTCACCATAAAAGGAAATGAGAGCGATAAAAAGGCATAGTTTTAAATTTGCAAATCATACTCGATCGTGACGGATCCGAAATTAGGAAATAATCTCGCTAGATCATTAAACCCCCTGACTTATAGATGTTTTGACCGAAATCTCTTTCAAGTCAAAAAGTCCTAAAGCCGCATTATCGAGGTGACCCGCACTATTGGATTTGACTCCAATCCGGAAGATTTACGTCATCCTATCTCTAGGGTTGCGTTCAACTCCTTCCTTCTTTGAGTGATCTTTCACATTCATGAGCCTATCGACTACTCAAATATGAGAACCCAAAGCCTACTACCGTATACCGGAAATACAGAGTCGATAAAATAAAAATCAAAGAAGGATCGAGTAAAATTAAGCAAAAATCAAACTATGAAATAAAAGAAACCCTCATCTCATTTTTATGGATCCTCACGATCGAACGCTAAAGAAAATTAGCTACGCATAGTTGTGGAAGAGAACACAATAAGATGAAGAAAATTCATATTCATTGATTAATAAAAAATGAAGTACACAATAATAAGAATAAGACAAGATTCTACTAAAAAGGGACTAATATAATAGTGAAAAAGAAGTATACTTAACAACAAGGAAAGAAAGAAAACTTGCACTTGAACTAACTCCCTCACTTGCTCTCTCTCCAATCCAATTCAACACTCAAATTTAGCTTAAAACTTCACTTCCCCAAAATTCCTTCTTTGGCTTGATGGATGGGGTGGCTTTATAGGAGAGGGAGAAGGTTCTAGAATGAAATGAAGAAGAGGGGGCAAGAGGGGGTGGCTGGCCATAGGCTTGGAGAGGGGGAATGCATTTCATTTAATGAGGGGAAGAAAAGGAGGTGGATTCAATGCATTGGTGGCAAGGTGCATGGATGGAGAAATTAATAAGAGAGAGGGGATGAGTGGGGAGATGCATGAGGAATAAATGGAAGAGAAAATAATAAAGGGGAGAGAGTGGGAATGAAAGAGGGGATGCATGAGGAGTGGTCGGCCATCTGTATGCGGGTATGCATGCATGGCATTAAATGAGGGAGAGAAGAGAGAAAATAATAAAAAGTCAAGAGAGGGACATGATGTGGGTGGTCGGCCATGCAAAGGCAAAAATGGGCTGCTAGTGTGGGCTTTATGGGCTCGGGTAGAGCTAGGATTGCATGTAGGGGTTGCTCTTTGCGTGGCCGGGCTACTAGTGTGGGCTTTATGGGCTCGGGTAGAGCTAGGATTGCATGTAGGGGCTGCTCTTTGTGTGGCCGGGCTGCTCTTGTGGGCTGCATCTTGAAGTGGGGAGGAGGCCGGGCTGCTTGCTTGAAGTGGGCTGCACATGAAAGGCTGCATAGGCTTGGGTTTGACTGAATGAAGGAGGGTCGGCTGCACCAAGATTTGAGGGCTGCACCTTGAAGAGGGCTCGGGTATGGGCTCGGGTTTTTGCATGGAGGAGGCTTGGGCCGCATCATGTTGAACTTGGACTTGAACCTACAAACAACAAAACAAAACAAAAAAAAACATTAGTTCTTTTTTTTATAACAAGCATAACATAATATAACAAAAATACATATAATAAACTATAGATTTTTATATTATAACATCAAACATTAAAAAATAAAATGGCAACATAATAAGCATATAAAAAGATAAAACTGTATTAAAACTTAAGATTTATGAATACTAAACTACCCAAAAAGCGATGACTAAAACTAGTCATCAATCGTCGAACGGATGTCGCTGATTGGTGACAGTGGGTATCGCCATATGGCGATAGTGAGAAGCGTTGAGTCGTCACTCGATGCTCTCGACGCTCTCGAAGCACTCAATGCCTGATAGCGTTGAGTGGCTTGATATCGTGAGCGAAAATGGATATCGCTGGGTGATAGTGTCAGATTGGTTGTTAAGCTGCCAATAAAATGTGGTTAACCTAGGTCAAAGCGATCAAAGCGGTGAATGATATCGCCAAAAGGTGACAGTCGATATCGCCAAAGTTGACTAGTCTACTCAAATCCTAGCCTTTACTTTGTTTTGGATGAGAGATCATGTGGCAGGGATTAATCCCGAATCAACTTAACCAGAGAAGAATAGGAAGGAGGTTTCAATCTCTTTTTGCTCTCTCTCTCTCTTCATTTCTTGATTTCCCTTGAGTGAAAAGGAAGAAGAAGCTAAGGAAGTGCTGGGCTGAGCTTTGTGAGTTCGCTGAAGGAGATCTTGTGGTTGGAGGCCTGATTCGAGGATAGATCCGCAAAGAGGAGAACGACGTGCTTCTTTCCATTCATGGAGAAAAGGTTCATCATGGCTTCGTAGGGAACTACAAGGGTAACGATCTTCCTTCTTGAAAAAGTGAAGTCCTAATTTTGCATGTGTATGGAATCCTCCACCAAAAGGTGGACTATTAAGTGGATTCCATTGGGTTGATACTCGTATCGCCAATTCAGTTTGCATATAGATCCGGAAATATGTAGCATGGAGTAGGCATGCTGTGTGAAGCCCATCTGGACAGGTTGGTCTAGATTGGTGATGTTTTCTTTTGCAAACCGGAGAAGACTCCGCATATAAATGAGTATTTTACTGAGTCTGTTGGTTATGCCTGCGAAGTAGATTAACAGGAAGTACTGGAGAGGATCTCTAGGAAAATACATGGGGTGAAATCACAGTTTTGGTAACTGTTGATATCATCGGGTGATAGTGGGTGTCGCCGACGGCGATAGCTCCTAGATCGCAATTTGTAATGAGAAAGACCAGTTTTCTGGCACTACAGGTTACTGTAGGGTTTGGGTTAACTTTGGGCACAAAAGGAGAGTTCTGTGGATCACGCCAAGCGATTGTGATGAACGCTGGCATTAACTCCTTTTTTGATTGTAAAGCCAGTCCTTGGTGGACATTGTGTCTATTGTGAGCTATATGAGCTCTTAAAGGCCAGTGAGCCGAACAGACAAGGTGATGCCGACCAGTGTCAGTCTAGATATTGAACTGGCAACTTGAGTAATGGGCAAGGGTTGGAATGTATACGCGTGATGGTTGTCTAACTTGAGTCCCTGAAAATGTGGCTTCGTTAGGATTGCATCCTGAGAGACTTGGGTTGTTCGCCATCAAGACTAAAGTCTCCGTCCATGGGCCGTGGAGCATGAATGTTCAAGTTTACAGTTGGTTTGAAGCCCGAGAACTATGGTGGGACCCTGGTTTTCCGGTACATCGAGAATGTGCCTTGAGTGCATGGAGCACCGGGTCGTGTGGTCGACATTAGTGATATATTGATTTTGCATTAGTGCACATCTTGTGATATATCTGCTTGTGAAATGCTATGCCTATAGGGAAGGAATACCGCTGCCTCAGGTAAGGGTTAGAGTCGTTATAAATTGGTCAGCTGAATGCTGACCGTTGCTTTGTCTGCCACTGTTGCAGTGGATTGTCCCCATGCAGGTGCTGGAGAGCCGAGCAGAAAATAATGGGCTGAAGCCCTTGCTGCTAATGCTGCTACTACTACTGCTTTGCTGGCCCTCGAAGGCCAATGAAAGAAAATTATTTTGTGATTTTCATGTATAGACGGCCTGCATGCCGACGTATGTAATCCACACGTATGAAGAAAACTTGTAAGGCTTTAAGGCCAAACACTTTGGTGTAATTTGTATACATTCATGTGGGATATATATATATATAAATATGGTGATTTATATATAGTGGACATTCATGGCTAATGAGTTCAAGTTTAACCCCTAATGCTTCTGATAGAATGCTCTGAGTTACGGTGCGTATACTGATTTTGATATTCCTATATAATGTTTCCGACTATCTGTGGAATATGGTGTGGTGCCCCGGCGGAACCTTCTGTTATATTTCATGTGATGGACGGAGGTGTTACACTAGGACTTGTCATTTCCCGCCTACTCGTTTGAGTAGGACTTATCTTTTTTCAGCTTTCATTTCCCGCCTACTCGTTTTAGTAGGACTTGCATTTTATTGCTTTAATTTCCCGCCTACTCATTTAAGTAGGACTTGCAATTTTATCGCTTTCATTTCCCGCCTACTTGTTTGAGTAGAACATGCATTTTACCGCTTTCTTTACTGCTTTTTTATTGCTTTCTTTTACTACTTTAATTTATCTCCTTCTCGTTTAAGTTGGACTCGCATTTTCAATTATGCATTTTCTTTTCGTAAGCCATCCCCATTCCGATGAGTGGCTAATCGCTCTTAGCCCTCAGCATCGAAGTGCATTGGGACAAATAAAATCGCTTTAAATAATTAAAGGTCATGCTTTTCTCTTTAATTAAAAATACTTAAGGTTTTCCCCTGGTTTACGATGCGTAGAACCACATATCGATGTGTGGGCACTATTTCCGTTATCCATATGCTAGCTAGGTTAGTGGCCGTGCGTATGGACCTCAACCTTGGGTAAAGGGAGTTCCGCACTAAACCTCGAGAGAGGAGGCGCGGAATTCTTCCGGATTGGGTCGCCACCCCCACCCCCCCGCAATAGCGGGGTTCTTAGCGTATTGCGGGCATTAAGAGGAATCCTTCATCAGAAGAGAGCCCGATCGAATAATCTTAATGTTCATGTGAGTGATAGTCCTAGATATAGGTGAGCTAATTTTAGTGGAACCTCCATGGCCAACTCACCGCTTTAATTAATTTGAAATTTAGGATTTCTATTTATTTAATGTTATTTTATTTCAAATACAATTTTGTACTGATGCGCTATTTCTTCATCGGCTTTTCATTGCCTATTTTCTATTTATATATATAACCACAGTAATAACCCGACAAGTTATCTTCGATAAAATAATTGTCTCTCCAGGGAGAGTAGAAATAATCAACTCGTCAATGAGAACAATACGACCCCGATATTCCCCGGGGGAATATCGTGTACTACACATGATAGGTGCACTTGCCTCCTTTCGTTAAAACTCGGTTTCAACTTTTTTATAGATATTAAATCTGCATGCTCCATCCTTCCAAAATAAATAAACCATTTTACAAATAAACCACCCAGGGCGCCGCGAGTTTTAACCATCAAGTTTTTGGCATCGTTGCCGGGGACTTGGTAAACCATCAAGTTTTTGGCACCATTGTCAGATACTTGGTAAACCACCAATATAACATATCATATATATTATGAAGTAGAAATAACAGCAAGTCCACATGATGATATAGTATCGAAATAGATCAGTACAATAAAACGACAATAATCTGGCTTATGCCCGGTATATCAAGTCCTCACTACAATCCTCTCGCGCAAGCTAATTAAAGCTAACACTCACGGAGCTGGAGGCTCGTGCTCCTATACTAGACTAGACCACCACCAAGTGCACCATACCCCGCTGGTGCCGCATCTCCTGCTGCTGCTCCCTGTCCTCAATTCAGAGCCCTTGAAATGTTTGGTCCACCGACCTCGCCCCCGCAACTCCTAGGAACCGTGCGGGAGGAGAGATAGGGATGCTTATGAAGTTGGAGAGTAAATAAAATAGGTAACTAATGAAATATCTAACAGTTATGTAACACCATAAACATGTCAACAAAACTTTTGTCTCAATTGCCGAGCGATAGTGAGTATCGCTGGGGCGATAGAGATAGGTCTCAATGCACTCAATGCCTTAAAGCGTTGAGTGAGCTCGACACACTCAATGCCTCGAAGAGCTGAGTGAGCTACTCGCTTTGATAACGCCGGGCGATTGTGTGTATCACCTGGTGGCGATAGTGATAAAGCTCTGAATCGACACTCGATGAATCGTCGAAGGGATATCACCAAGTAGCGACAGTGGATGTCGCAGGGCAAAAGTACCACGCGGCATGAGACATGTGTTAGATTGGTTGTTAAGCGGTAAAAGTGGTCAAAGTTGTTAAGTTGATATCGCCATGCGATGGCGCCAAAGTTTACCAGTGAACCCAAATCTTGGACTTTGCCTCATTTTGATGGAGAGATCATGTGGATGTGGTTATTACCGAGTCCACTTAACCAGAGAAGCATAGCAATGTTAATTCATTCTCTTTCTCTCTCTCTCCATTTCATCATTTCCCTGAGTGTAAAGGAAGAAGAAGGGCTGGGGCTGAAGTTTCCATAGCTTGCTGAAGTAGATCTTGTGGTGGGAAGCAGGGTATAATGCTAGATCCACGAAGAGGAAGGTGAGGCGCTTATTTCCATTTGTATAGAACAGCTTTGCCATGGCTCCAAAGAGAACTACAAGGGTAACGATTTTCTCCCATACAAGTGAAGTACTCAATATGCATACTTGCATGGAATCCCTCACCAAAAGGTGAAAAAGGGTGGATTACTATGGGTAGATCGGTATGATCTCCGTTTATTCCTGCATATAGATCCGAAAATATAGAGTATGGAATAAGAATGTTGTGGGAAGCCCATCTAGAAAGGTCGGTCTGGATTGGTGATGTTTAAGCTTTGCGTGCCCGAGAAGACTCTGTAGATATGCGTGTGATGTACACGTGAAATCTAGGGTCTAGGGGTGTGCAGGATGCTGCATCAAAGTACTGGAAGCATTTTCAGGAAAATACCCAGAAAAATCAAAGTTTGGAGAACTATGGATGTCGCCGGGCGACAGTGAGTATAGTCGCTGATAGCTCCCTGGGAGCTAAAATGTTGTGAGGATTGTCTCTAAGAGAACTTTGGCCTTTGTGTGCTAAGTTGTGTGCTTAAATTGCCCAGCAATGGTGGGTGCCAGCCTGAAATGGTACAGGGTTGTGTGGCTTATAATAAGTTGAGCCGTGGAGGCCAACTACTGTGCCATCAAGTTAAGTACCTCTGAATGACTGGGTCATTAAGTTAAGTACCTCTGAATGGGAAGTCGGTCGTCAAGTTAAGTACCTCTGAACGACATAGTCATCAAATTAATTACCTCTGAACGACAAACGTAATCATTAAGTTAAGTACCTCTGAATGACATTATCGTCAAGTTAAGTACCTCTGAACGGTGGTGATACATGTGAGGTCTAGTACAACAAAAATGTGCCAGGTGTGCACGGTGCGTGTGGCTGTTGAACCTACGTCTGTGGTGAATGGTGCTTAAATGCACTTTGTTGTTGCCACTATATATATATATATATATATATATATATATATATATATATATATATATATATATATATATATATATATATATATATATATATATATACATACACGAGTGATAGGTATGAGCCTCCGGCCCTCATGCCCCGCACGACAGTACCCAGTCTCGGCGGCGGGCTTCACCCGCCCCCGGCAGGCTTCACCCGCCCCCGGCGTGCTTCGCCTCTACATAATATAAGATAATTTAATATATATTTATATAATATATATATTTATATATTTATCCACATTTTATATGATATATATAATATTTATATATAATAAATATATTTATATAGATTTATATAATATAATATGTTGGAACCCTAGTTCTGATTTGGGCAAGGAACACTATTAGGATTATTAGATTGACCCAACATGTATAGTCATGGGTCATAGGACTATTTCCAGGACTGGACTTTCAGAAGAACTCCAGAATTGCTGAAAGAAATACAGTTAAAACAAAGTCAGAGAATCAGCTCGACGATCGTCGAATGTAGTTTAACAAACGACAATCTCAGGTCGACGATCCCAAAGACTCAAGCAAGGCTGTGTCGACACCGTCACAGCAACTATGTCGACACTTCAGAAAGGCTATGTCGACACACAGAGGATTTGAGTCGACACACAGTAACATCTGTCGACACACAAAATATCAGTCGACATAGAAGAAAAATCAGTCGACACAGAATATCAGTCGACACACAGGATGTATGTCGACACTCAACAGTTCTCTCAACTCGATGATATAAGGAACTGAGCTTGAAGAACTCAAAGCTCAGGTCGGTGATCGCTGAAATCAAGACAGCCAGACATCTGCTCGATGAACACAGATCATAAATAAGATATTCAGCTCGACGAATCTAGGTGAGTTCGACGAATGTCGAACTCAGGTCGACGATCGATGAACTCGATGAAAGTTCAGGTCGATGATTTCTGTGCAATCGGTAACAGTTGGCATAATTTATTGAGGATTAATTACAGTCAACATTCCCAGTAAAAATAGACGTTCAAACGGACAGTTACAGAAGAATTAAGTGAGGATCAATTTCCAAAGCATCTTTACTCTGGGGAATGTTTCTTCCATCAAAAAATCTACGGAATTCAAATACAGGAAGATATATATAGAACAAACACAATATACAGAGAGAAGAGATGAATCATTGTAGAGAATAATAACAAACAGTCAGACAATCAAAGAAAAATAGTCTGCATCATACATTCTCTTGGCCCTATCTCAGGATTTGGACACACAGTAGAAGTCAGAGGAAAGAAGCAGATTAAAGAAGAACAACAATCAAACTATATCAAGAGTCTCCTTCTTCCTTATCTCTGCAGGACAGCTTCAAGGACAACAAACAACATATAAGTCAGAAGCTCCTGAAGATTCCTCTGGTCAAGGCTCAAAGTCTGAAGGTCTATCACCCTGTGCAAAGCTTCCCAGCCTGAACACCTTTCAATCTCAAGGGGAGCTTTGACAACATCATTGAATCCACATAGTCTTCTCAGTTGTATATTGAGAAAGAGAAGACTACCATCACTCTCTTCCCCCTCCTGTATAAAGGGTTGTCATCTCCCTTCAAAAGTGATTCCTGTTTTTTTGAGCACCTGATCAAAAGCTCATTGGTGATAGGGCACCTGATCAAAAACCTATTGTTTTTTAGGAACCTGATCAAAAGCCTAAGTGGATTCCTACTAGGGTGGTAGAAGAGTGGATGTACCCAGGTTGGGGAACCACTATAATATTCTTGTGTCGTCTGGTTGCCCCTTTTCTTTTGTTCTTGCTGTGTTTGTGACTTTAGGACTGATGTGGTTTATTACTTAATCTGTTTGTGCACCAGTACAGCAAAGGCTGTCATAAATTTTATTATTGCAAACTTTTTACTATTTTCATGTGTGGCCGCCCTGCGTGCCGATGAGTGAAGTCACTTGATGTAAATGAAACAGTTGTAAGGCTGAAATGCCAAAACATGTGTTGTGTATTATATTTATATCATTCTTGTTCCAGATGTTGTAGTGGACATACCTACTATTATGGGTTTTTAATTTCAATGCTTCCGCTAGAATGTTTTGAGTTAGGAAGTGTTCATAAATTAGTTTGGATTTGGAAACAATATGTTATCTCCTTAACTATCCGTGGTATATGGTGTCGGGCCCCGACCAGACCTTCTAACATGTGCTATACGACGGATGGGGCATTACAAAATTGGTATCAGATTTGTTGGAACCAGCTTTCTGGTTCCTCCTAAAGTTCGAAACAGGATGCTGCCCTCACGTACTCTTCCTGAGTTATCCTCCTGACGTGAGTCGGAGACCTGAAAACAGACCGACGGGTCTCAGCTCAGAGGTCCCACCTCTTTCCCGAAAGAACTGGAGATCTTCCCCTCCCTAGCCAATGATAAGTGATGCGCCCGCGAACAGACTCTTACTGTGGTTGGTTCGGTCAGTCGATCGTCGCGGGCTCGCTCGGGTAGGCAAGTGCACCTATCGCAAGTAGTACTCGATATTCGAGGGAATACCGAGGTCGTATTGTTCTCGGGGTCGCGTTGACTATTCTTACTCCTCCGGGAGGACTATTATTTTACTGAAAGTAAGGTGGATTTTTTTACTTAATAAAAGACGGAAAAGCAAAGGAGCGAAAAAACGATTTAGAAAATATTCGATGAAGGGTTAACGCTCGGCATCGAATCGGATTAAGACTAAAACAATTTTTAATAATTAAAAGACTTAGTTTTCAAATTAATAATAAGGCAACTTGGCCGTGGAGGTTCCACAAATGTGAGCTCAGCTAGCTATAGGGATATCGCTCACCTAAACGTTAAGACTATTCGACCGAACGTTAGTCCGACGAAGGATTCCTCTTAACGCCTGCTTTACGCAAAGAACCCCGCTATTGGGTGGGGAACCCAATCCGGTAGAATTACGCTTGTCCTCTCTCGAGGGTATGCACGCAACTCTATTTACCCAGGGGTGATCAGTCCATATGCACGGCCTCTCGGCTAGCTAGCATATGGACTACGGAAATAGGTCCCACACATCGATATGTGGTCCTACGCGTCGTAAACCCGGGATAAACCTAAAGTGCTTAAATTAAAATGAAAATAAAGAGCTTCAATTATTATAAATCATTTTAAATGTCCCAATGCTCTTCGATGCCAAGGCTAAAAGCGATTAGCCCCACATCGGTATGGGGACGGCTTATAATTTAGTGAGGCGTGAGTTCGAAATTAAATGCTAAACGATTATAAGAAGGGGACATAAGAAAAATAACAACATTTAGAAAACTGAAAAATTAGCTAAAACAAGAACTCACGCACACTCCAAATTATAAGTTAAAAAGGAACTAAGTTACACATGAAAGAAATTTGCATAATTCAAATTTGCGAGTCCCACTCAAACGAGTGGGGGCGGTAAATAAAAGCTAAAAATTGCAAGTCCTACTCAAACGAGTAGGACTGAAATGAAAGCGAGTGCTACTCAAATGAGTAGGAGAAAATAAATGTGATTACAGGGCTATAAAGTCCGACCATTAAACTCAAGTGAGTAGGCGGAAAAATAAAGAAAAAAAAATTACAAATCCTACTCAAACGAGTAGGCGGGAAATAAAGTCCGGCCATTTAACTCAAGTGAGTAGGCGGAAAAATAAAGAAAGAAAAGTTACAAGTCCTACTCAAACGAGTAGGACTGAAAATGAAAACGGTGCGCCATTTAACTCTTAATGAGTAGGCGGAAATAAATACACACAGACACACACACTCCATAAGAATTTCAAGAAAACAATAAAGCTAACACCTACACTCACACACTCTACAAAATTTGAATCAAAGCATCAAAAATTATACTCATACACCCACACACACAACATGAAAATTTAAGAAGAACAAAAGAAAATTTATTCTCATACACTCACACACACTAATAACAAAGAAAAATCAAAGTTACCTAAAAATGAAAATAACAAGATTTCTACTCCTAAAACTTACCCAAAACACATAAAAAGAACAATCAAAAAGAGAATGAGAAAAAAAAGTTTTACAAAATAAAGTTAAAATCAAAGGTGATCAAAAATTAAAATTAAAACTTTTTCATTCTTAAGAATTTATAAAAGTGATAAAAAAGGTGAAGAGAAAATGAAAAGAACAAAAGATGTTTTACAATCCTAAAAGAAAAACTAAGTAAAAAAAAAGAACAAATTCACTTTTCAAACCTCATTTATGAATTCATAAGAATGAAATCCTATTACTTTCAAGAAAAAGACAAGGTGAAAAAGAAGAAAACCTATAATCCCTAAGCATGAAAACAAGTTAAAAAAAACATGTAAAGTAAGCATGTTACACTCATACACACACACACACTTTTCATAAATGAAGAACAAAGATGAAACTAAGAATAAAAAGGAGAAAGAAAGTGGGTACAAGTGTTCATTCCAAAGCTAAGTATTAAGAGAAAATCTAACATTTTATTGATTTTTAGGAACTATTACAAGCTATTACAAGGGCTAAAGCTAAAGCAAAACAAGATATGAAATTAAAAAGGGAGAAATCTCCTTACATAGCCTTGGAAATCACGGATGCAGCCCACAAAAAGACACTAAATTGGCCCAAAAATCTGAACCCTTGGACCTTACAGAACTGGGCAATTTATAGGCAAAAAATTCTAAGTACACGCCCTCGGTCACGGGAGTGTAGGGGGGGCGTGACAGTACTATTCATGAAGGCGGCTGGCGATTGGACAGGAAAGTTGACTTCGGGCTGAGTTCGCGGCAGTCACGCCCCAGGTCACGGGCGTGACTCTGGGCGTGTCGGGGAGGTAGAACCGGGCGCGGGTTGCGCCGAAAGTCTTCGGCAGCATCTTGTCGGGCTAGCTGGAAAGGTCACGCCCCAGGTCACGGGCGTGATTCTGGGCGTGTTAGTTGGTGTCGACACTCGACGAATGTCGAGTGGAAAGTGTCGAGTCGAAATCGTCGAGCGGAAATTGAGTCACGCCCCAGGTCACGGGCGTGACGCTGGGCGTGACTGTTGGTGTCGACACTCGACGATCGTCGAGAGGAATTCGTCGAGAGGAGAGGACACGGGCTTGGGTCACGCCCCGTGTCGGGTGACACGGGCGTGTCGCCAGGCGTGTCGAGCTTTTACTTCAGAAATTTTCCGATTTCACGGGAAATGCGCAGTCACGGCCCTGTCACGGGCGTGACCAATGTGTCACGGGCGTGTACTTCCCAAATTTTGGCAGATTTTTGAATTTTTCTGCAAAATAAAATAAAACAAGTTAGAAGCAAATTTACAAGAATAGGAACATTTTATTGAACAAAAATAAGTAAAAACGACGAAAATAAATGAAAATGACTAAATTAATGTGCATAAAAATACGTATATTTACAGTTCATCAAATACCCCCATACTTAGGCTTTTGCTATTCCAGAGCAAAAGTTTGAGGTGAATCTATAAGGAATAAAAAAAACTCTAAGTTTTAGCTACCGCTTAATCAATTATAAGAGAGATCGAAATAAATATACGGGGTGTAAGAGTTAAGTCCTAAAATTATGTAGATGATTTAAATAGTGCAAAAGTTTTGGCCAAAAGACTTCTTGATGTAATCAAATAGAAGGCAACATTTGAAATGGTTAGATTAACGAAAATAGTTTGGAATTATAAGAACTCTAGCTTATACGAGTGCTACCGGAAATAATACAATTTACTAATTATGCTCTCAAAAAGATTTTTGAATTAATTCTAGAATCGTGTAATTGGCTAAGGGGGTAGTGGGTTTATGAAGAGGGTTTTGATATTTGAGGTGAGGTAATTTTTTCTCGAACCTCCATTTTTTTTCTTTTGGATTATTAGGAAAATGAAATATTATTTTCCTAATATGATTTTTGTTTTTCAACTTCATAAGAATAAAATTAACCCAATGTATATTTGTAGGAGTAATGAATTTTATCCTCTTACTCCTTATATAATATTTTTAAATTATTGGGTGCCTATGTTTATGGAACGAAATCTTATTCCCATTGACATAGGATCTTTTAGGGATAAAATTTTTCATGCCAAGTAGGTCAGGAAAAGTAAGGGGAGAAAGGAAAACTAGATTGTAATCCTAAAAATTTTTGAGAGCAACCTTAATAATTTGTACGTTCCAATGTTTCAGAAAGCTAAAAGTAAGTATAATTGAATTCTATAGTCGTTATTTCCTAACATAATATACGTGCTCCTATTAATGAAAAATTATAAGTAGTGCCTAAAATGAGTCCGCTAGTTTTAACAAAGCATAAAGAATTCTTTAAAACTTAACCCCGGCTATTTAAATGTTTCAATCAATAATTAACAAACGGGTAGCAAACATGGAATTAATAGTATTCACATATAAATAAACTCAGAACAGAATTTTTGGATAGCAGAAAAGTAAAGTATGGAATATTTAATTTATTTATTTCAAAACATTTTTTTTTTATTTTTATAGTTTTTGTTATCATTTTTTTTGTTTGTTTTTCATTTATTATCTTTTTTTGTATTTTTGTTTTTCTCAATTTTTTTGAAAATTTTTTTAAGAGAATTTTCATTAAAAAAAATATGGGAGAGAAAAAAAAAAGGTTTTTACAAGAATTAGTAAGGGGGAGAGAGAAAAAAGGAAGTACAAAAAATATTTACAAAGTGAAACTAAATATATTTTTTTTGTTTTCTCTTTTTTTTTAATTGTTTTTGAGTTTTTTGGAAAAAAAAGAAAGAAAGAGAACAAAACAAAAAAATTTTTGGATTTTTTCATTTAAAATTTTTTTGTTTCATTTTAATATGTTTTTTAATTTTTTTGGATTTTTTCATTTACAATTTTTTGTTTCATTTTAATATGTTTTTTTAAATTTTTTTGGATTTTTTCATTTACTATTTTTTGTTTCATTTTAATATGTTTTTTTTTAATTTTTTTGTTTTTGTTTTGTTGTTATATGTATTTTTTTTGTATTTTTTGAAATGCAGAAAAAAAAGAAGTGCAGAAAGTAAAGCACGAAAATACCACCATACTTAAGTCCAACATTGTCCCCAATGTTGTATCGTAAGTATGCGGAACAGAAAGGAAAGACAATATGTACAAAGAAAAGAAAGGGAAGGGGGTAGAAGCTTCCCTGAAATGCGTAGGGGGAGGCTGATCAGAAACCCTGCGTTTATTAGAAAAAAAACAGCAAAGGTAATAAGAAAAGAGCGAAAAAGATAAGCGAGGGGTGCCTCCCAGGAGCGCTTTGTTTATAGTCGTGTAGCTTGACTATTTTGGCGGGTTTATAATGTGGAGGAAAGTTATGGTTTCGCTAAAACCGATCACTGGGTCGCCCGCGATGTAAGACTTTAATCGATGACCGTTTACTTTAAAAGAGCCTTTTTCCGGGTGGGAGACGAGTACGGTTCCATAAGGAAAAACTTCTTCAACTAGGAAGGGACCGGACCATCTAGATTTTAATTTACCTGGAAAAAGCCTAAGACGTGAATTGTAAAGAAGGACAAGATCGCCCGGAGAAAATAATTTTTGGGACTTGATTTTTCGATCGTGATATAACTTAGAGCGCTCCTTATAGAATTTATTGCTCTCGTAAGCGTTCGCACGCCATTCATCGAGCTCGTTTAGTTGCAGTTTTCTATTCTGAGCGGCTAAGTTGGAGTCGAGGTTTAAGAGTTTTAAAGCCCAAAGTGCGCGATGTTCTAATTCTACGGGTAAATGGCACGCTTTGCCGTAGACTAACCGGAATGGCGTACATCCAATAGCGGTTTTGTATGCCGTCCGATACGCCCACAACGCATCGTCGAGTTTAACGGACCAATCTTTCCTATTTAGCGAAACGGTTTTTTCTAAAATTCGCTTAATCTCTCGATTTACTATCTCGACTTGGCCACTTGTTTGCGGGTGGTAGGGGGTGGCAAGCTTGTGCGTGACTCTGTATTTAGCTAACGTCTTAGCCATAAGAGCGTTGCAGAAATGCGTTCCCCTATCACTAACAATTGCGCGAGGCGTGCCGAAGCGAGAAAATAATTTTTTAAGGAATGTAACGACGACTCGCGCATCGTTGGTGGGGAGAGCTTGCGCTTCCGCCCACCTCGATACGTAGTCGACCGCCACTAAAATATACATATTTTTGAAAGAAGGAGGTAGGGGGCCAACAAAATTTATGCCCCACAAATCGAAGACTTCGCATTCTAAAAACATATTTTGGGGCATCTCATCGCGACGAGAGATATTACCCGACCGCTGACAGCTATCGCATGCGCGCACAAAATTATGCGCGTCTTTGAAGAGAGTTGGCCAAAAGTAGCCCGCCTCTAGCACCTTCCGAGCGGTCCGGTTGGCTTGATAATGCCCACCGGCTGGACCCTCGTGGCAGTGCTTAAGAATTTGTAAGCACTCCACACCCGCAACGCATCTTCGGACCGCTTGGTCCGCGCAGATACGAAAAATAAATGGGTCCTCCCAAAAGAAATTTTTCAAGTCAGAAAAGAATTTCTTCTTTTGATGACTGGAAAACACTTTTGGAAGGACCCGCGCTACTAAGAAATTTGCAAAATCTGCGAACCAAGGCGAAGATGACGAAGATTTATTAATTGCAAGAAGGCGTTCCTCGGGGAATCTGTCATTTATTTCAGATTCGACGAGCGCTTCCGCACCCGGATTTTCTAAACGGGAGAGGTGGTCTGCCGCTAGATTTTCCGCTCCCCGCTTATCTCGGATCTCCAAATCAAACTCTTGTAGGAGGAGAATCCATCGAAGAAGGCGGGGCTTCGCATCATTTTTAGCTAATAAATATTTAAGCGCGGAGTGATCGGTAAAAACGATAACTTTAGATAGCGTTATATACGAGCGAAACTTATCGAAAGCAAAAACGACGGCTAAGAGTTCCTTTTCCGTTGTCGTGTAATTTACTTGTGCGAAAGTGAGCGTCTTGCTAGCGTAATAAATAGGATGAAAATGTTTTTCTACGCGTTGGCCAAGAACGGCACCTAAGGCAATATCACTAGCGTCGCACATTATTTCGAACGGAAGGGACCAATTAGGGGCCACTAAAATTGGTGAAGAGATAAGCTTTTGTTTTATTAAATTAAAGGCGGACTCGCATTCGCTACTAAAGATGAAACGTGATTCCTTTTCCAAGAGGTGAGTTAGCGGCTTTGTTATTTTTGAAAAGTCTTGAATGAAGCGTCGATAAAAGCCCGCATGGCCTAAGAAACTCCTAATAGATTTTACGTTTGTTGGATGCGGAAGTTTTTCTATAATTTCTATCTTGGCCTTATCCACCTCTATCCCCTTAGACGAAATCATATGGCCGAGGACCAAACCTCCTCGAACCATAAAGTTGCATTTTTCCCAATTTAAAACAAGGCTTGTGTCCTCGCACCGTTGAAGGACACGATCTAAATTGTGAAGGTAATCGGGAAAAGAGCGTCCGAAAACAGAAAAGTCATCCATAAAGACTTCCATAATGTCTTCTACTAGCTCGCCAAAGATCGCTAGCATACATCTTTGGAATGTAGCCGGCGCATTGCAGAGTCCAAATGGCATTCTTCGATATGCGAAGGTGCCGAACGGGCAAGTAAAAGTTGTTTTCTCTTGATCATCGGGGGAAATGGGGATTTGGAAAAACCCCGATAAACCATCAAGAAAACAATAATACGGATGACCGGATAAACGCTCTAAAATCTGGTCTAGAAATGGCAGAGGGAAATGGTCCTTGCGGGTGGCGTCATTAAGTTTCCTATAGTCGATGCACACTCGCCAACCCGTAACAGTACGAGTTGGGACAAGCTCGTTATGCTCATTCTCCACTACGGTAAGACCGCCCTTCTTGGGCACGACATGCACGGGACTAACTCATGCACTGTCCGAAATAGGGTAGATAATCCCCGCATCTAATAACTTAATGATTTCGGCTTTAACGACGTCTTTCATGTTTGGGTTAAGATGACGTTGCGGCTGAATCGTTTTGCGGTAATTATCGTTACGGAAAATCTTATGGGTGCAAAAGGAGGGGCTAATCCCCTTTAGGTCAGAGATTTGCCATGCAATTGCGTGGTGATGTTTAAATAAAACTTCCAATAAATCGGAAGTCTCCGACTCGCTCAAGTCCGAAGAAATGATAACGGGAAGCGTATCCCCTTTTCCCAAAAATGCGTATTTGAGCGAGGCGGGTAAGGGTTTGAGGTCTAGGATGGGCGGTTCTTGTAGGGAGGTTTTAACGCCTATGTCTTTCTTACCAATTGGTTCGAAAGGCATGTCTAAAGAAGTATCCTCATCGCATTTAAAATTTTCGAGCGCATAAACATCGTCGTTTAAAAATACGGACTCGAAAACGGGAGAAGAACGATCTCCAAAAAAGGTATCTAAAGAGTAGCAGAAATCGTCGCTCGATGACAAATTGTCCATCGAGGGATTAATAGAGAAAGTAACTTGGTCATCGCCTACTCGGAGGAGAAGGCTACCATTACTAACATCTATTAGTGCGCGGGAGGTGGCGAGAAAAGGGCGACCGAGTATTATTGGTACCTCGGTGTCCTCCTCGATATCTAAGATGACGAAGTCTACCGGGAAGGTAAACTTGTCGACTCGGACAAGGACGTCCTCCACTACCCCGATAGGGAACTTAACCGAGTGATCCGCTAATTGGATGCGCATATTCGTAGGACTAGGAGTACCCAAACCTAAACGCGAAAAGAGCGAGAACGGCATTAGATTAATGCTAGCCCCTAAATCAGCTAAGGCGTACTTTACTAATATATCGCCAAAAAGGCACGGGATGGAAAACCGTCCCGGGTCGTTTTGTTTTGTGGGCAATTTATTAGTAAGGGCCGCCGAGCAGACGGCGTTGAGAGATACATGCGAAATATCCTCTAATTTACGTTTATTAGAAAGTAGTTCTTTTAAAAATTTCACATATTTGGGCATTTGCGAGATAGCCTCGCAAAAAGGAACATTAATGTGAATTTGTTTTAATAATAAAATAAATTTTGCATATTGCGCGTCCTGACGCTCGTTATCTAACTTATGCGGATACGGAAGAGCCTTGTTTAAAATAATTTTTTCTTTTATAATAGGTAAAGGCGGCGTGAGTGAAGAAAGGGGAAGAGGGGTCGGAGGTGAAAAATGTACCTGAGGGTCGGTCCGTTTTGGATCGACCACCTCCTTTCCGCTACAGAGGGTTATAGCGTTAGCGTTCTCCCGCGGATTGGGCTCCGTGTTTCCCGGCAGTGCCCCGAGCGCGTGCTCGGACATCATCCTCGCAAGCTGTCCAACCTATTGTTCGAGTGTTTTTAGCGATCCGGTGATGTTCCAGATATTTGACTCGTTGGACGCAATATACTTCGAAAAATTTTCCTCCATCGGGGAGGTTTCGGAAGAGGAGGAGGAGGAAGAAATCCGGGCGCAAAGAAATAGGGGGACGCTGAGCATTATTCGGGTTGCTCCACGAGAAGTCGGGGTGATTCCTCCAACCCGGATTATAGTTATTACTATAAGGGTTATTGTTGGGGTTGAAGGGAGGACGACCCGAATTTCCCATGAAGTCCACGAACTCTTCAGCTACGCAGACGTTAGGGGGAATAAAACAAGGCGGAGTGGAGGAGGCAGCAGACATCTCCGCCACCTGCTTTGTTAACCTTTCAACTTGAAGGGTCAAGAGAGCAGTGGCATCCACTTCAAAAAGACCAGCCGCCGGCTTTGGCCGTCCCCGCGGGACGTTCCATTGATAGGCGTTCATAGCCATCTCTTCGAATAAAGCCTGGGCGGCCTCGGGGGTTTTGTTGTTAAGCGTACCCCCGGCAGCCGCGTCAATCATTTGACGCGTCTGAAAATTCAGCCCATTATAAAAAATTTGAACTTGCAACCACGTTGGCAGCGCGTGGTGCGGGCAACGGCGGAGGAATTCCTTAAACCGTTCCCAAGTCTCGTATAGAGACTCAGGATCGTTCTGCACAAACGAAGAAATGTCTGCCCGCAACTTTGCAGTTTTTGCGGGCGGAAAGTACTTCGTTAGGAACCGTTCCGTCAACTCAGCCCACGTGGTGATACATCCTCGCGGGAGGGCATTCAACCACGCCTTGGCTTTGGACTTAAGGGAAAAAGGAAAAAAGCGCAAACGAATGGCGTCATCTGTGACGCCATTAATCTTGAAGGTGTCGCATATCTCCAAGAAATTGGACAAGTGGACATTCGGGTCCTCATCCGGCATTCCATCGAACTGCACGGAGTTTTGGACCATTTGAATGACACTTGACTTTATTTCGAAATTATTATTCGCCACCGCAGGGCGAACAATACTCGACCCAGAATCATCCAGGTTAGGCCGGGCGTAATAGGACATAGTATGCTCGGCCGCCGGGGGAGGGTTAGGCGCAGCCATAAGTACAACAGTAGGTTCTCCGATAGATTCCTCGGGATCTAAAGAAGGATTTCGGCGTTGATATCGGATACGCGCAAGAGAGCGTTCGATCTCAGGGTCGAAGTCCAAATCTTCAGACTCTGAGGGTTGTCCTCGGGTCATACACCCAAACAAAAATAAAACAAAAATAAAACCCTTTTTTTTGTTTTAAAATAAAGTTTTTAGTTTTTTTTTATAGAAAATAAGTAAAATTAATAGACTCCGGAATTCGAAATAGCAACTCGAAAATCTAGTTCCCCGACAACGGCGCCAAAAACCTGATGCGCCCGCGAACAGACTCTTACTGTGGTTGGTTCGGTGAGTCGATCGCCGCGGGCTCGCTCGGGTAGGCAAGTGCACCTATCGCAAGTAGTACTCGATATTCGGGGGAATACCGAGGTCGTATTGTTCTCGGGGTCGCGTTGACTATTCTTACTCCTCCGGGAGGACTATTATTTTACTGAAAGTAAGGTGGATTTTTTTACTTAATAAAAGACGGAAAAGCAAAGGAGCGAAAAAACGATTTAGAAAATATTCGATGAAGGGTTAACGCTCGGCATCGAATCAGATTAAGACTAAAACAATTTTTAATAATTAAAAGACTTAGTTTTCAAATTAATAATAAGGCAACTTGGTCGTGGAGGTTCCACAAATGTGAGCTCACCTAGCTATAGGGATATCGCTCACCTAAACGTTAAGACTATTCGACCGAACGTTAGTCCGACGAAGGATTCCTCTTAACGCCCGCTTTACGCTAAGAACCCCGCTATTGGGTGGGGAACCCAATCCGGTAGAATTACGCTTGTCCTCTCTCGAGGGTATGCACGCAACTCTATTTACCCAGGGGTTTTCGGTCCATATGCACGGCCTCTCGGCTAGCTAGCATATGGACTACGGAAATAGGGCCCACACATCGATATGTGGTCCTACGCGTCGTAAACCCGGGGTAAACCTAAAGTGCTTAAATTAAAATGAAAATAAAGAGCTTCAATTATTATAAATCATTTTAAATGTCCCAATGCTCTTCGATGCCGAGGCTAAAAGCGATTAGCCACACATCGGTATGGGGACGGATTATAATTTAGTGAGGCGCGAGTTCGAAATTAAATGCTAAACGATTATAAGAAGGGGACACAAGAAAAATAACAACATTTAGAAAACTAAAAAATTAGGTAAAACAAGAACTCACGCACACTCCAAATTATAAGTTAAAAAGGAACTAAGTTACACATGAAAGAAATTTGCATAATTCAAATTTGCGAGTCCCACTCAAACGAGTGGGGGCGGTAAATAAAAGCTGAAAATTGCAAGTCCTACTCAAACGAGTAGGACTGAAATGAAAGCGAGTGCTACTCAAATGAGTAGGAGAAAATAAATGTGATTACATGGCTATAAAGTCCGGCCATTAAACTCAAGTGAGTAGGCGGAAAAATAAAGAAAGAAAAATTACAAATCCTACTCAAACGAGTAGGCAGGAAATAAAGTCCGGCCATTTAACTCAAGTGAGTAGGCGGAAAAATAAAGAAAGAAAAGTTACAAGTCCTACTCAAACGAGTAGGACTGAAAATGAAAACGATGCGCCATTTAACTCTTAATGAGTGGGCGGAAATAAATACACACAGACACACACACTCCATAAGAATTTCAAGAAAACAATAAAGCTAACACCTACACTCACACACTCTACAAAATTTGAATCAAAGCATCAAAAATTATACTCATACACCCACACACACAACATGAAAATTTAAGAAGAACAAAAGAAAATTTATTCTCATACACTCACACACACTAATAACAAAGAAAAATCAAAGTTACCTAAAAATGAAAATAACAAGATTTCTACTCCTAAAACATACCCAAAACACATAAAAAGAACAATCAAAAAGAGAATGAGAAAAAAAAGTTTTACAAAATAAAGTTAAAATCAAAGGTGATCAAAAATTAAAATTAAAACTTTTTCATTCTTAAGAATTTATAAAAGTGATAAAAAAGGTGAAGAGAAAATGAAAAGAACAAAAGATGTTTTACAATCCTAAAAGAAAAACTAAGTAAAAAAAAGAACAAATTCACTTTTCAAACCTCATTTATGAATTCATAAGAATGAAATCCTATTACTTTCAAGAAAAAGACAAGGTGAAAAAGAAGAAAACCTATAATCCCTAAGCATGAAAACAAGTTAAAAAAACATGTAAAGTAAGCATGTTACACTCATATACACACACACACTTTTCATAAATGAAGAACAAAGATGAAACTAAGAATAAAAAGGAGAAAGAAAATGGGTACAAGTGTTCATTCCAAAGCTAAGTATGAAGAGAAAATCTAACATTTTATTGATTTTTAGGAACTATTACAAGCTATTACAAGGGCTAAAGCTAAAGCAAAACAAGATATGAAATGAAAAAGGGAGAAATCTCCTTACATAGCCTTGGAAATCACGGATGCAGCCCACAAAAAGACACTAAATTGGCCCAAAAATCTGAACCCTTGGACCTTACAGAACTGGGCAATTTATAGGCAAAAAATTCTAAGTACACGCCCTCGGTCACGGGCGTGTAGGGGGGGCATGACAGTACTATTCATGAAGGCGGCTGGCGATTGGACAGGAAAGTTGACTTCGGGCTGAGTTCGCGGCAGTCACGCCCCAGGTCACGGGTGTGACTCTGGGCGTATCGGGGAGGTAGAACCGGGCGCGGGTTGCGCCGAAAGTCTTCGGCAGCATCTTGTCGGGCTAGCTGGAAAGGTCACGCCCCAGGTCACAGGCGTGACTCTGGGCGTGTTAGTTGGTGTCGACACTCGACGAATGTCGAGTGGAAAGTGTCGAGTCGAAATCGTCGAGCGGAAATTGAGTCACGCCCCAGGTCACGGGCGTGACGCTGGGCGTGACTGTTGGTGTCGACACTCGACGATCGTCGAGAGGAATTCGTCGAGAGGAGAGGACACGGGCTTGGGTCACGCCCCGTGTCGGGTGACACGGGCGTGTCGCCAGGCGTGTCGAGCTTTTACTTCAGAAATTTTCTGATTTCACGGGAAATGCGCAGTCACGGCCCTGTCACGGGCGTGACCAATGTGTCACGGGCGTGTACTTCCCAAATTTTGGCAGTTTTTTGAATTTTTCTGCAAAATAAAATAAAACAAGTTAGAAGCAAATTTACAAGAATAGGAACATTTTATTGAACAAAAATAAGTAAAAACGATGAAAATAAATGAAAATGACTAAATTAATGTGCATAAAAATACGTATATTTACAGTTCATCAATAAGCTAGGTTCTTGTGAGGAAGACAGTGGAAAGGTTCAACAACCATCCCAGGCACCTAATTGGTCTATTTATAGGCCTCTGAATCTGATCTGCAAATATCACTTCTGAACTAACCTGAAATGACCAAAACAACCTGGGTTGGGTCTTCCAACAGCCAAACTCCGCTGTTTTGGTGGGCTATACGCAGACCTCCAGGGGTAGAAGTGTAAAATTACCTGGGGCAAAAAGGTAAAATCCCCCTTGGGGGTAAAAAGGTAAAAACATCCCTTCTCCCCTAGGGCGAGTGGGGAAAAGACTGACGGGCGAGACGACCCTCTCTGTCCGTCTCGCCACCCTCTCGCACTATAGGCCATCTCGCATCCTGGGCATCTCACCTAGCTCAGAGAATCTCCCATCTCGCTTCCTGCAGGTGGGCCCCTTGGTCTTACTCGCCTATCATCTCGCCAGCCTCCAATTCTCGCTCGTTGGGCCACTTCTTGCGAGCCCAAGGTTGTACACAATCTCCGCTCTTTTCGAGGTTGCCCTAACCTCGGAAAGATAAGTCCAACTGAGGCTCGCGACGCTGGGATTCGGTTATGAGAATCTTTGGTGCCCCCCCCCCCCCGGGGGCCTATAAATATGAGATCCCACCTCTCCTTATGGTGCCCCTTTTTGTCTACCTTCATTTCCTCGACCTTCAGCATGTCTCACAGCCAGAGTTTTCGCGAGCGCCTCGCGATGGTGCGAAAGCGAAATAAAGCCAACATGGCCGCCCTGTTCCTGGATCTGGGGCGTACTCCTCCCTCATCCCCGCCTTCCTCTTGCCTAAAGAAGATGAAAGCCGCCTGCCCTGCCCTCTCTGCGGGCGCGACCTCCTCTGCCCCTTTGACAACAGATAATCTTCCCGTATCTCCCGGGGAGAGACGGGTAATTTCTCATTCTCTCTCTTATTCTTTCGCCCTACTTGTTGATCCCGCTTTCACAGGGAAACTTTGTCGATTCCCCTATGCCCGCAAATCCTCCTTACACTATCAATCAAACTCATCAACGCGCCGACTCGCCCGAGGAGTCCTCCCCACCACTCTCACGGAAAGAAAACCTCTCGCGGGTTGTGGGGAAGCCTCGCATCCCAAGTAAGAACTTCCCTTCTCGGTTTTGCTCCAATTCACCTTCTTTTACCCAACCCACGCGAGCTCATCCTTCTATATGATTTCTTGCTCTCTGTGCAGGCATCCAATTTGAATCTGACACTGAGGACTCTCCCGCTTCTCCTCCCCTCTCGCCTCTTCCACGTCCTGATGAGATCGAGGACTACTTGGGTGATCCCATGGATACCCTGGAGCTGAAGCGGAGGACGGCTAGGATGTTCCGCAAATACACGCATATAATCTGCGAGATGGAGATGGAGAAGCAGTCCTCTGACAGGCGCATGGACTGGCTAGAAACAGAGTTCCACCGCCTTTCTTCCGAGATGGAAGTCGACGACGTAATGGATGGGACAGACCCCCAAGCCATCCTAAACGAGACGGATGAACACCTCCGTCTCGCACGCCGTGGTGTGGTTGCCGCTCGCGCTTTTCATCTTCGTGGACGCCCTCAATTTGTGGGAGGTCAAGATGGCCGCTGGAAATGGGTCAGGAACTAAGCTGTCGCGGCCTCGTCTCGCCTTCTCTCGACCCTCCTGTATTATTATTGCCAATTTAATTATGTTTTAACTGTTGGTGTGTTGTATAAAACTTCTCTGTACGGGTTGCTTCCCCCCGCGGGATGAAATATTTTATCATTACGGTACTGTCTACCTATCCTGTCGTGCTGAGTTTTTCATCATTACTGTGATTAGCTCGTTTTTCAATTAATTAATCTGTCATGTTTATTTTGGGCTCATCGAAAAAGTCGTCGCGACGCTCCCGCCCCTTGGGATCTAGAGAGAGAGAGAGAGAGAGGAAGATGAAGCGTCAGGCCGCCTCTTAATTTTCCGCCTCTTGGTTTTCCCGCTCAATCTCCTCTCTCTTCTTCATCCATTATAAATACCTCTTAGATTCGAATATTGCCATACTTTTGTTACTATTCTTGGCTGTGTTTGCGGTCAGTGCTTCCGCCTACCCCTCTTCTTCTACACACTTCTCGCGTCCCGCTCTCCTTTTAAATCACTCTCTTCCCCTATTTCTGCCTTCTCGCCTACTATGGGAAAGAAGAGGGTGGAAGAAGGTGAGGGCCGCAGCCGCTGCGGAAAGCGATTTGTGGATCACGATTTTCCTCTCGGCCGACTACCAGAGGAAGAATATACTCGCTTCACCAGCGAGTTCCTTGCTGACGGCTATTTATCTCGCCCACCCAAATTTGGCGAGTGCATCATAACTTTTTACCCCAACAAACTGACATTCCCCATCTCGCACTTCGAGGCAGGGTTGCGACTTCCCCTTTGGCCGGAGGTCAAATTAGTCGTGAAGTACTTCGGGGTTGTTCCCGCCCAATTCAACCCGAACGCTATCTCTATGCTGGTTGCTTTCTCCTGCTACTTGCGGCGAGAGCGCATCGAATTCAGCTTGACAGTCTTTTGCAAGCTGTTCATCTATCATGTGAAAGATGATGGTGTTTCCTACTTCACCAGCCAAGGCCTGAAGGTGTGCGAGACGCCTAACAAGAATCAACACTGGCTGACTCGCTTCGTCTTCATTCGTGGGGATTTGGGAGGAATCCCTCTCGCCCTGGTGTCCCCCGCTGAGTGCTACTATGAAACCCCCAAGGTTGGGGGTGCCGAGAAGGATCTCTGCAACTTCTTCACAGGGAAAACTTTCGAAGTCAATTACCTCAGGCAATACCTCGACTCGCTTCCAGCTATCTTCCCCGGTGAAGGTATACTCCTGCCCCCCCCCCACCCTCTCTCCTTAGAATTGTAAATTTTTGTTTTATGTTGATTGTCAACCTGCCTAGGAGAGAGAACTGTCGCTGTTCATCCTCCTTACCAGAGTAACATGGGTCTCGCCTTAGCGAGTATGGTGGCGGAGGCCGCGAAGGAATCGCTGACCCTCACCCTGAAGAAAAGGCCCGGGGACGATGACACTTCTCGGCACAACCCAAAGAAGAAGGTGAAGAAATCAGTGTCCTTCAAAAAGGAGAAAAAGTCCGCCCCCAAAGAAAGGAAAGAGTTATCGGGATCCTTGTCCCCTATTTCTTTAGGGTCTCCCTCACCTCCCCAACGATCTGTCTCGCGTACCCGCGAGACGGTCCGATCAGAACCAGCCGCCACCACCACTGTTCAGCCTGCTGAGTTCCCTACCGGTGAGGATGGCTCCTCCAGCCACCCAGCTCCCGCCTCGCACCACAATTATAACATGGGGCCTGTGACGGATGATGCTGCCGGCGAGCCGGTGCTCCTATGGGACAAGGACTCTAACCGCGTGTCAGTGGCCACTCTCCTTCCTTCCTGGAAAGAGCAGGACCCCCCCAGCAGTCACGACTTCTTCCTAGGGTTCCGGCTATATGGTGGCCTTGCCTCTGAGCCCGCGGATAATGAGACGTCGCGAGACCTTATTCTGAAGAGCGCCCACTCTCAATTTCGCTCCTTGGAGCTCGCGCACCGGGTCTCGGGCAGCCTGGTCTTCAACAATAGGAAATGGAAGGAAGCGGAGGCCGGTCTCGCCGCGGAACGTGAGAAGTCCAACGACCTTGAGAAGCGGCTGGCCGTCGCAGACAACCTCCTTGCGTAGAGTCAGGGTGGTGTGGTAAGTTTTCTTACCGCCGCTTTGCTAGCCCTACTCGCCGCTCATTATGGTCCTTTATTCATTAAATCTTCCTGCAGGATGCCGAGACTGTCGACCGGATGCGCTCGCGCATTGAGGCGCTGGAGGGAGAGAACAAGAAATTAAAATCTGAAAATATCGGTCTTCGGAATAGCACAGCACCGCCTTCAGACCAATTTCCCGTTCCTTCTCGCTACTCTGTGGACGAGTTAGACGCCCTCTGCCGAGATTCCAACATCAAGACAGCGGAGCTTGTTCTCAAAATGATGATGGAGCTGGGGGTGGTGCGCGATGATGCCGAGATGGTTACTGTCCATGACCTGGTCCCCCGCTTATTCGGCGAGACGGACGACAGCTCATCTTCCGACAGCAAGGAGTAGGGAGACACCAGTGCCATGGAATTCTCCCCCCCCCCCTTTTTTATTTTTTATCTTGTCTGGTACTTGTAATCATGATATAAACATTTCCTCAGGAATAGCGAGGTGTTCTATTTTGTGATGATCCAACAAAATATTATTATTAATGTTTTACATGTTACTTTATTGTGCTTCTTCCTTCTGCCGTTTCGCTTGATAGTTAGCCCAAAATGCGAGACCTTAGGTCTCTCTTCGTCTTTATCACCCGCGGGATCTTCTGACCCTTAGTGCTCATCTCGCTGTAAGATAAACATGCGTTGAAGACCTTGGAGACCAGCCGCCCCACATGACAGGCCCCATCTATTTACGCCAGGCCTATGCCTTGGACAAGGAAGACCCACTCACTATGGGCAACACCACCCATGCCGAGTGTCGACCAGAGATCCTCCTCCCTGGCCTAATCCCCAATCCTTCCTTTTTCTAGTGATTTTCCACCAATCTCCTGATAAATCTGAACATTTCTCCCCGTGAACTCTCGCCGCTTGACTTGCCCTCGAGTGAGCCTACAGCCCTGCCAGCTAGATGAGTGCCTGGACAGCGGCTCTGCTCGGGGTCTCCTCTCCAAACCATCTCCAACCACTGAGTGAGCCTACAGCCCTGCTAGCTAGATGAGAGCCTGGTCAGCGGGTCTGCTCGGGGTCTCCTCTCCAAAACCTCAAACCACCGAGTGAGCCTACAGCCCTGTCAGCTAGATGGGAGCCTGGTCAGCGGGTCTGCTCAGGGTCTCCTCTCCAAACCATCTCCAACCACCGAGTGAGCCTACAGCCCAGCCAGCTAGATGGGAGCCTGGTCAGCGGGTCTGCTCGGGGTCTCCTCTCTAAACCTCCAACCACCGAGTGAGCCTACAGCCCTGCCAGTTAGATGAGAGCCTGGTCAGCGGGTCTGCTCGGGGTCTCCTTTTCAAAACCTCCAACCAACTCAAACCACCAAGTGAGCCTACAGCCCTGCCAGCTAGATGGGAGCCTGGTCAGCGGGTCTGCTCGGGGTCTCCTCTCCAAACCATCTCCAACCACCGAGTGAGCCTACAGTCCTGCCAGCTAGATGGGATCCAGGTCAGCGGGTCTGCTCGGGGTCTCCTCTCCAAACCTCCAACCACCGAGTGAGCCTACAGCCCTACCAGCTAGATAAGAGCCTGGTCAGCGGGTCTGCTCAGGGTCTCCTCTCCAAACCATCTCCAACCATCGAGTGAGCCTACAGCCCTGCTAGCTAGATGAGAGCCTGGTCAGCGGGTCTGCTCGGGGTCTCCTCTCCAAAACCTCCAACCACCGAGTGACCCTACAGCCCTGCCAGCTTGATGAGAGCCTGGTCAGCGGGTCTGCTCAGGGTCTCCTCTCGAAACCAACTCCAACCAACTCCAACCACCGAGTGAGCCTATAACCCTGCCAGCTAGATGGGAGCCTGGTTAGCGGGTCTGATTGGTGTCTCCTCTCTTCCATTTCCAACCACCGAGTGAGCCTACAGCCCTGTTAGCTAGATGGCAGCCTGGTCAGTGGTTCTGCTCGGGGTCTTCTCTCCAAACCTCCAACCACCGAGTGAGCTTACATCCCTGCCAGCTAGATGAGAGCCTGGTCAGCGGGTCTGCTCAGGGTCTCCTCTCCAAACCATCTCCAACCACCGAGTGAGCCTACAACCCTGCCAACTAGATGAGAGCCTTGTCAACGGGTCTGCTCAGGGTCTCCTCTCCAAAACCGCCAACCATCGAGTGAGCCTACAAACCTGCCAGCTAGATGAGAGCCTGGTCAGCGGGTCTGCTCGGGGTCTCCTCTCCAAACCATCTCCAACCAACTCCAACCACCGAGTGAGACTACAGCCCTGCCAGCTAGATGATAGCCTGGTCAGCGTGTCTGCTCGGGGTCTCCTCTCCAAAACCTCTAACCACTGAATGCGCCTAAAGCCCTGCCAGCTAGATGACAACCTGGTCAACGTATCTGCTCGGTGTCTCCTCTCCAAACCATCTCCAACCAACTCCAACCACTGAGTGAGCCTACAGCCCTGCCAGCTAGATGGTAGCCTGGTCCCCGTGTCTGCTCGGGGTCTCCTCTCTTCCATCTCACCCTTGGTGCCATAAATAGGTCACCCACACTTCCATCACATCAAAAGAGCACATCAAAATTACAAGCATTGTACAACAATAAAAAGTGCAATGAACAGAAAGTGTTACGGGTAAAATCTCTTCAAATCATCACCACTTCGGGCTCGATCGAGGGATACCCCATCCACATCCTGGAGGTGGTACCCTCCTGACTTCAAGACCTCTTTTACTACAAAAGGACCCTCCCAAATGGGATTGCGCTTTCCTACGGATGCCCCTCTACCTGCTGCATCTACCTTTTTTAGGACCAAATCTCCCTTCTCGAACTTCCTGACCCTTATATGCTTGTCGAAGTACCTTGGCATCCGGCGCTTGACCTCCTCCTGCCGGACTATCGCCAAATCCCTGAGCTCCTCCACGAGATCTAGAGAGAGTCTCTTCTCTTCCTCGTTCTCTGCTCTCCATCATTCGCCTCCTTCCCTTGCAACTGCTACTCTTGGTGATGTGACTTCAAACTTGATATATATGACAGCGTCCGAGCCATGAGAGAGATTAAACAGGGTCTCTCCCGTGGCAATGTTTGGTGTGGTTCTCAAGGCCCACAGGACTGAAGGTAGCTGCTCCACCCAGCTCCCCCTCAAATTCTCCACTTTATTCTTCAATAGATTGACAATGACCTTAATGGCTGCTTCCACCTGCCCATTACTCGGTCGATGATGAACAAAAGAAAAGCGGAGATCTATTCCCAAACGGATGCAGAAGTCAACGAACTCTCTACTTGAAAATTGTGGTCCATTATCTGTTACAATGGCTAGAGGTAACCCATGCCGGCAGATGATCTCCCCCAATATGAAATTCTTGACCACCTATGATGTTACCTTAGTCAGCGCCTTCACCTCCAAGCATTTCGAAAAGTAGTCCACCATGACTTGCAAGAATTTCCTTTGGCCACTCGCTTGGGGAAAAGGACCCACCAGATCTAGCCCCCATATAGCGAAAGGCCAAGGATCTATGATTGTTCGCAACCTCTGGGTCGGAAGGAGCTGGAGGGGGGCGAACTCCTGGAATTTTTGACACCTTTTAGCGAATTCCTCTGCATCTTTCCTGAGGGTGCGCCATAAGTACCCCTGTCTCAGCACCCTCCCCTCTAACGTCCGGCTCCCCGAGTGACTCCCGCATTCTCCTGAGTGAATCTCTTGCAGAACTTTTGGAACCTCTTCCTCTGACACACATCGGGCCAGCAAACCCGACAGCATCTTGCGATATAAAACCCCATCTTTCAGCAGGTAGTACGCCGATTTGTATCTAATATGTTTCTTGTCGAGTTCTTTCGTGGGTAGCTGCCCTGAAGCCAAAAAGGCAATGAAGGGGTCCATCCAAGACCTCTGCTGGCATATCTCCATGAGTTCTCCCTCTTCTATAGACGGCCTGAAGAGTTCCGTCATTGTTCCCCCAGCCCGAGGGGCATACTTGGCGAGCTGGTCAGCCTGAGTGCTCTCCCCTCTCGGGACGTGCTGAATTGAAAAGCTTCGGAACTGCCCGATGATGCCCTTGACCTTTCCTAGATACAACTGGAGGGTGGGCTCCCTTACCTCGAACTCCCATTTGATCTGGCCTGCCACCACCATGGAGTCTGTCGAGGCCTCGATGTCTCGTATGCCCAACTCCCGGGCTAGCCTGAGTCCTGCGATGATCGCCTCATATTCCGCTTGGTTGTTGGTGATTGTGAAATGGATCTTCAAGGCCTGTTCAATCCTGGTCCCCTCCGGACTTATCAAGACCATTCTCCCTCCGAAGGAATTTCTTCCCGACGCTCTATCTACTAGCATCTTCCAGGTTGCTCGAGGGGACACTCCCGTCTACTAGACCTCGACTACATAGTCTACCAGGAAATCGGCCACCGCCTGTGTCTTAATGGCGAGCCGAGCAACGAAAGCGAGGTCGAATTCACTGAGATCTATTGACCACTTGGCCAGCCTCCCAGAATGTTCTACCCCTTCCAAGATGCGATGAAGGGGGTGATCCGTTACTACCTGAATAGAATGAGCCTGAAAATACGGTCTGAGCTTTCGGGCTGAGACAATGAGGGCAAACGCTAAATTTTCGAGGATGGGATACCCGAGCTCCGCTTTCTTTAAGACCCTGCTCAAGTATTAGATCGGAAATTGCTTCTTCCCTTCTTCTCGCACAAGAACCGAGCTCACAGCCCCAGTCCGTACCCCTAAGTATAAAAATAAGACCTCTCCTTCCCTTGGCCCCTGGATTAAAGGCATGTGGGTGAGCTGTTGCTTTAGAGCATGGAAAGCCTTCTCACATTCTGGGGTCCATTCAAACTTCTTGCCTCCCCACAGTGTCCGAAAGAAAGGCGAGCATCTCTCTCCGGCTCAAGAGATAAACCTGCTTAGCCCAGCCAACTTGCCGGTGAGATGCTGAACATCCATAGCATTTCTAGGGGACTCCAACTCCAGGATTGCTTTTACTTTTTCGGGGTTGGGCTCCACTCCCGATGGGGTGAGAAGATGTTCGAGGAACTTTCCCCTATTGGCTCCAAAAACACATTTCAGGGGGTTGAGTCTCATTTTATATTTCTCAGGGTCTCAAAGGTCTCCTCAAGATCTAGGATATGAGCTTCGAGGACCTTGCTTTTGACCATCAAGTCATCCACGTACACCTCGAGGTTCCGCCCTCTCTATTTTCGGAAGATCTGATCCATCATTCTTTGATAAGTTGCTCCCGCATTTTTCAAACTGAAAGGCATCATATTAAAATAGAAGCATCAATCCTCCGTGATGAATGTGACGTCCTTAACGTCCGTAGGATGCATGCGTATTTGGTGATATCCGGAAAATGCATCCAAGAAACTCATAAAAGGAAAACCGACTGCTGAGTCAACCAGCGCATCGATTCGGGGCAGCGAGTAACAATCGTTGGGGCACGCTTTATTTAAAAGAGAGAAATCCACACACATTCTCCATCTACCCACCCCCTTTTTAACCATTACAACATTACTTACCCACCCCAGATACTTACAGGCGGACACAAACCCAACCTTAAGTAACATCTCTACCTCCTCTCTAATAGGCCCGACCATCTTGCAGGCGATGGCCCTCTTCTTCTGCTATATGGGGCGAGTGTTGGGATCGAGGTTGAGGCGGTGACAACTACGTCCGCATCTACCCCGGGCATGTCTGCGGCGCTCCACGCGAAGACGTCAATATTTTTTTGCATGCAGGCCTTGATCTTCTCTCGGTCTTCTAGGCTGACCTCGCCGCTGATCTTTACATTCTCCTTTCTCCCTTCCTTGGTGCGGATCTCTACCTCGAGTACCTCCATGGCCGCCTTCAGCCATGATGGCTCTTCCTCCCCTTCCTGCTCTTCCAGCACGTCCTGCTCTTTGGCTTCGTCTTCCGCGAAAGCGATCACCATTTCTTCTTCAAGCTTTTCTATCTCCCACTTGCTTGCGCCCTCTCCTTCCTGTAGTGAGGCTCTTCTTTTTTCCAGCTGGGACCCCTTCCCGGGCGACCCTCCCGCTTCCTCCCTCTTCCTCTTCTCTTTCCTCCTTTTACCTTCTTTTAGCTCCCCTTCCTCTTCCGCCTCCATCTCTCCCTCCTCCTCTCCAGCCATTTCTAGCTCCCCCACAATGTCAACATCCATCATTACTTTTCCTTCTCTACCAACATCTTCTTCCTCCCTCTCTTCTACTATCCCCATCTCTCCGTGCTTTTCTCCCGCCATCTCTGGCTCCACCGCAATGCCACCATCCATCACCACTTCTCCCTCTCCACCAACATCTTCTTCCTCCCTCTCTTCTACTTTGCCCCCAAGCTCCTGTTGGCATCGTTCCATCCTCTTCTCCATCTCTTCAGCATCTCCTTGCCAAGAGACGGTGTTCACTGTCGTCACGTAGCATTCAATTACAGCCTTTGGATCCTCCCGCACCCTGATCTGGGTACCTCCTGAGTTCAATTTCAAGCACTGGTGAAATGATGATGGAACGCATCTGAAAGCGCTGATCAAGGGGCGCCCAAAGATAGCATTGCAACTACTGGGGGCATCCACTATGACGAAGCGGCAATTTCGTTATAGCCCTCCCAGGGTTACTTGGAGTCCCACTCCCCCCTCGACTTCTTTCCTCTCTCCTGAGAATCCAAACAATAGTCCATCCGCCGTCAGCACCCTCTGGGCCTCCACCCTCATCTCATTGAATGCTTTCTTGAAAATCATGTTCACTGAGCTCCCATTGTCTACTAGGATTCATGACACCGTAATGTTTTTGATGGCAGTTCGTATCACCAGTGCGTCACAGAAAGGGTCTTCATGATCTGAAATGTCCATCCTTGAAAAGGTGATCTTTTCATCTGGGGAAGGGGATTGCGACGTCGAGGCTACAATTCAGCGATACATAGTGTGAAGTCTCGCCTTTCGGGCCGCCTCTATTCCTACTCCTCCATGGATTAGTCCAATTCCTCCTCGATCTCCTACATCCGCTCGATCTACACATCGATCCTCCTCTCCTGTACCTGTCACTTCCTCTATCCGCACCGGTCTCTGTTGCTCTCCTGCTCCTCTAGTTCTTCTCATTTCCAATAAATCTAGGCATGTAGCCGTTGCGTGACCTTCCTCTTCGTGGAAGTTGCAATATGGCAACGCCACCTCCCCCCCTTGCCTTCCTTCCTAAGGTTTTCTCCTTCTCCCAGTTCCTGCTCCTCTTCCTCTCTCCCGGCCTCTACCTCTATCTCGGCCAATCGCCATATCCTGCTGCGGAGGGGGCAGGGGTGGTCTATGACCATACCCCCACCCTTGCTGGTGAAATCTTCCCGTTTCTCCTTGTTGGTTCCTCCCCCTGCGGGAAAATCCTCTCCCTTGTCCTTGGGCAGGGCCCCCCTGTTGCCTCCATCCCAACTCTTGATATGATGATGCCCTTGGCTCTTCTCTTCTCCTTGCTTCCTATTATCTTCCCCCTGGCTCCCTCGACTCCACCTCCGTAAGCCTCGCCAACATTTTTGCAAAAGCGGGATTTGCCGCCTCCATCGCAATTTCCTTCGCCTCCTTCTCCACCAAGCCTTCAAAAGATAGCGGCACCTCCTGTATATCCAGGATCTCCTCTTGGAATTTATCCATGTACTGAGCTAGTGATTCATCTGCCTTATCCTTAATCAAAAAGATTGACTCCGAGTTCTTCTTTCTCTTCTTCAAAGTTGAGAACCGTAGCTGGAAACTCCTGCTCAGATCCTCGAAGCAGTATATCGAGCCAGTTGGAAGCTGGTGAAACCAGTCTCTAGCCTTGTCTTTTAGGGTGATGGCAAAAAGACGACATTTAAACGTGTCCGTCATGGGACTGATCAAAACCGCGTCCTCGAACCACTGCAAGTGATGAAGGGGATCATCTTTCCCCACATAGTAGTTCATTTCGGGTTCCCGGAACCCTTCCGGGATGGGAGCTGACAGGATCAGCTCACAAAAAGGCGACCCTCTCGCCACTGGTCTCGCCTCCCCTACTCTCGCAATGACCTATCCTGGCGAGATGGTACTCGCCGTGCTTGGGAACAACTCCCTTCTTGCCATGTATCTCCCGCTCCCTTCCTCCATCACCTCCTTCCCCAGTCTCCTCCCCGGGGCAGCTTTTCCCACTCGCGCCGAGACGAGCTCTTCTTGCGGCGCGAGAGCAGTCACCTGAGGCAGTGGGGTTGAACAATCTCCCTGTCACCAGATCCCTTGCAGCATGTCCATGATCCCCTTGATTGAAGCCATAAACTCTTCTCTTCTGATAAATCCTCCCGAGTTTTCTGACCCCTCTTCTCCTCCTTCTCCGTGACCTCCCGCCATGTGGTTGCTCAAGGTTCTTCTCTGAGGGCTGCGTTCCGCGCTCACCGCACCAAAAATGTTGGAACCATCTTTCTGGTTCCTCCTAAAGTTCGAAACAGGATGCCGCCCTCACGTACTCTTCCTGAGCTATCCTCCTGACGTGAGTCGGAGACCTAAAAATAGACCGAGGGGTCTCAGCTTAGAGGTCCCACCACTTTCCCGGAAGAACTGGAGATCTTCCTCTCCCTAGCCAATGCTGAGCTAGGTGCCTGTGAGGAAGACAATGGAAAGGTTCAAAAACCATCCCAGGCACCTAATCGGTCTATTTGTAGGCCTCTGAATCTGATCTGCAAATATCACTACTGAACTAACCTGAAATGACCAAAACACCGTGGGCTGGGTCTTCCAACAGCCAAACTCCGCTGTTCTGGTGGGCTATACGCAGACCTCCAGGGGTAGAAGTGTAAAATTACCTAGGGCCAAAAGGTAAAATCCTCCTTGGGGGTAAAAAGGTAAAAACAACCCTTCTCTCCTACGGCGAGTGGGGAAAAGACTGACAGGCGAGACGACCCTCTCTGTCCGTCTCGCCACCCTCTCGCCCTATAGGCCATCTCGCCTCCTGCGCGTCTCGCTAGCTCAGAGAATCTCCCATCCCGCTTCCTGTAGGTGGGCCCCCTAGTCTTACTCGCCTATCATCTCTCCAGCCTCCCCTTCTCGCTCGTTGGGCCACCTCTCGCGAGCCCAAGATTATACAAGATTCCGTTCTCGGACTTTCTTCTTTGAATTCGAGGCCGAATTCTTTTAAGGGGTGGTAAGCACGTGCATGTGTTTACTTAGGAATGAAAATACACAAGATTTCTGAACTATTATGTTCATGTGATTTCTTTTGGCAATAGTCGTAGTTGCTTAATTGTGTGTTTCACATTGTAGGCAACTCGAAGTGTTGCGGGGTAGCAAGAACCCCAGCGCTCGGTGGAGAGTTGTGCACCAAATGAGGTGCCAACATCTCCTCCTTTTACGGAAACTATACGGTTTGTTGCTGAATCCGTGTTACCAATGATCAATATGCAACCTGGAGGTCAGAGACAACCTTATATTCCTGCGGTGGTCCAAGAATCGGTTGGCGTACTGGAGTGCGTAGCGGTGAGACAAGTGGTCATTGAGCCAGTGGCTGCAAGGCGAGCAATGGAGAAGCAATTCAAACACATGATGAGTTTCAATCCGCCTGTGTTTATGGGCACTGGAACCCCTACAGAAGATGAAGATTGTCTCTCAATAATAAAGAGGGTCCTGACGGCAACAAAAACGGAAGAGTCGCAAAAAGTCACTGTGACTAGCTTCTTGTTGGATGGTGAGCCAAGACTTTAGTGTGATGAGCTAGAGCTACCCCAGTTTGATGTTCTGCCATTGATTGAGATCTCAATGGAGGAGTTCTCAAGGTATTTTCTAGCGAGATATATTCCATCGGCTCAGCGGATCACGATGGAGAAACAATTTCAAAGGATAAATTAAGGTGAGAAGTCGGTAGATGACTAATTGCATGAGTTTACGTGATTGGGAAGATTTGTTTGCTTTACGTTTATAGATGAGGAATGAAAACAAATCGGTTCTATGAATGGTTGAGAGATGACCTGCGGTTGCTTCTCTCAGGACCGATGATGAAGGGTTTTCTTACCTTGGTCAATACGGCCTGTTCCCTTGAGCTGGACATGAAGCGTGTGCAGTGTAAGAATGATTTGGTAGGGAAGAAGACAGAGTTCAAGGTACCTAGTTATTCATAGTCTGGGTTACGATGGTGGAAAAAGAAATCTAAAACTTCTGAACCGGCTCCTTCTTCTCCTCCATCTTGAGCAACTTCTGGGAGAGGTTCGCTCACATATTATATATGTGGCAAGGTGGGTCATATAGCTCGAGATTGCTGGAGTGGTCTTCCAAAATGGGAGAAAACGATCGGTGCGTCTTATGCCAAAAAGAGAAAGGCAGTGGTGGAATCGACTGCATCCCAAGCGCAACACCGAGTCTATAATCTTGGCCAATAGGAGGCCATAAAATAAAGTGACGTCGTAACAGGTATGAGTTAATATACAGTTTTTACTGCTTTCTATACATAGTACCTTGTGCGTTGCTTGTGCATGATTGTTTTGAATTAGGCTTTGTCTTGATTTCGGAGTGTCCGGCGAGAGCACTGTTCGATATAGGAGCTTCTCATTCCTTTTTGTCGAAAGACTTCGTGGGACATATCAGAGTGCCTTCGTTTATGTCGACAGATCAAGTGAGTGTGTTGCTACCAAACAGGTGTTTCAAGCGCGCGGATCGAGCCTACTGTGTGGAAGTGCGAATAGGAAGTCGGGACTTTGGATTGGAAGCATTAGTGGTACCGATATTGGAGTTTGATGTAATCTTTGGTATGGACTGGATCTCAGAGCAGCGTGTCTATATAGTTTGCAATTCTAAGAAAGTTACACTAGGACAGAACACCGAACGAGAGACTAAATTCATTGGTATGTGAGGATCGAGCATGATATTGATGTCTGCTATCCATGTAGTCATGACATCGCGGAAGGGCGCAGAGTTGTTCTTCATGCTGTTGGAGGCTGTTGAGCTGAGGTCAAGTGTGAGTGATGTTCATATTGTATCGGAGTACGCTGATCTGTTTCCTAAAGATCTTTCGGTATTACCACCCTAGTGGGAGATTGACTTCGTTATTGAGTTGGTGCAAGGTGCTATTGATCTTTCGGGGTCACCTTGGAGCGCTCTGGTCCTATTTGAAAAAACGAAGGAAAAAAGCTTGCGGCTATGCATTTACTATCGAGAGATGAACAAGCTGACAGAAAAAAAACAAGCATCTGATTCCACATATTGATGACTTGTTCGATAAGCTAGTGGGATCAACTGTCTTCTCGAAGCTGATTTAAAGTCTGGCTATTATCAGTTGAGGATTCAGGAATGTGATATTACCAGGACAGCATTTGGTAGACTCTATGGTCATTACGAGTTCACTATAACGCCATTTGGACTAATAAATGCGCCATTGGTATTCATGGACCTAATGCACCGAACGTTCCAAGAGTACCTGGACTTGTTTGTAATCGTCTTTATTGATGACAATTTGTTGTGCTCTCAGTCTGAATAAGATAATGCGAACCATTTGCGGATGGTGTTGCATACCCTGAGAAGAAATAAATGTTTTTGCCAAATTCTCAAAGTGTGAGTTCCGGCTGACGTTAGTGGCCTTTCTTGGTAAAGTGATATGTGGAGATGTCATTGCGGTGGATACAACGAAGTTCTTTGCAATACGGGAGTGGCCGGATTTGTCTTCTGTGGCTAAAGCCCGAAGTTTTTTTGGACTAGGCTATTATAGGCGATTCGTAGAGAACTGTTCGTGTATAGCCTTGCCTCTCACCACACTGACGAGAAAAGATCAGAATTTCGTTTGTATGCCGGAGTGCGTGCGAGCTTTTGAGGAGATGAAAGGTTGTCTGACTATGGCGCTAATCCTGACGATGCCATGTGGTTCGGATGGCTTGGAAATTTATAGTGATGCATCAGGGAGCGTCTTTGGCTGTGTTCTTCATCATTTTGGTGAAGTGATAGCTTATGGGTCACGCCAGTTTAAAGTGCATGAGTGGAACTATCCCATCCACGACTTAGAGTTGGCGGTGGTGATATTTGCACTCAAACTGTAGCATCACTACTTATATGGTGTGAAAGTTGGCATCTTCACGGACCATAAGAGCCTTAAGTACTTGCTGGATCAGAAGGATCTAAATATGCGACAGCGGAGGTGGATGGAGTTCCTCGGAGACTACACCTACCAGATTCATTATACTCCCAGGAATGGAAATGTGGTCGCACATGACTTGTGTCGTAGGACTCCAGCAAGGGCAGGTGTAACACTACAAATAGGAGTGGGAAGGCGAGAACGTCGAATGGGAAAGCGAGAACGTCGAACGGAGGCTCGATGAGCGTCGAACGAGGGCTCGACGAGCGTCGAACGGGGGCGCGACGAGCGTCGAACGGGGGCTCGACGAGCGTCGACCGGGGCTCGACGAGCGTCGACCGGGGGCTCGACGAGCGTCGACCGGGGGCTCGACGAGCGTCGACCGGGGGCTCGACGAGCGTCGAACGGGGGCTCAACGAGCGTCGAACGGGGGCTCGACGAGCATCGAACGGGGGCTCGACGAGCTTCGAACGGGGGTTCGATGAATGTATTATTGTGCTGTTGCTTGTCTTCTTTCGGCGAAAGTCGAATGGCATTCGACGAAAATCGAATGAAATGGGTTCTCACGTAACAGCGACGCATTCTTTCGACCAACATGCTGCCTTCTCGAGCTTGACGAAAGTCGAACGGGTTTTGGAGTAATAGAGGCCGATGAGCGGTGGTTTGACTTTTCAACTCAAATTATGGTTGTTGCTTTAGGATAAGAAGAGATCATGTGGTTGGGGTTAAACCCAAGAGCACATAAGTAGAGGGATTGGATTGAGGAAATCATTATTTTCTTTTCTCTCTCTCTCTCTCTCTCTTCATTTCATCCAAGTTCTGGAGAAAATAACTAAAGGCTCGAGCTAAAGGTTGGGACTAAACTTTGTGAAGGTGCTGAAGGAGATTCCATTATCGGAAGCAGGATCCGCGAAGGGGAAAGTGAGGAGATCATTTCCATCCACGTAGAAAAGCTTTGCCACTCCAAAAAGAACTTCAATGGTACCGATCTTCCTTCTTGGACATGTGAAGTCCATATTTTGGCATGTGCATGGAATCACCCACCACTAGGTGGAGAATCGAGTGATTTTTGTATGGTCGATTCATGTTATCCCCAATTACCTTTGCATATATGTTGGGTCCGTCGTTCCTTCACTTGACCCGTGGCGCTCTTCTACTTATTTAAGAAACTAAGTAGCACCCTTTCCAACAGTCCGGGTTTTTGGAACAGTTGGTTATGCACTTGATCCTTCAATTGGTATCAGAGCAGGTCACGGGTTCAAGACCGGGGGAGCGCTATTAAATCCTGATTTTTCCCTTCTACCTGTGTGGATCCGGCGGGTCAGACAACCGTGGACATGTGGTAACCCCACCTCTGAGCCGTGCAATCGTGGACATGTGGTAACCCCACCTCTGAGCCGTGTGGGCCATGTGGTAACCCCACCTCTGAGCCGAGTGGGCCATGTGGTAACCCCACCTCTGAGCCATGTGGGCCATGTGGTAACTCCACCTCTGAGCCGACGGGTTGTGCTGGACGCCGGGGGGATGGATTGTTGGGTCCGGCGTTCCTTCACTTGACCCGTGGTGCTCTTCTACTTATTTAAGAAATTAAGTAGCACCCTTTCCAACAGTCCGGGCTTTTGGAACAGTTCGTTGTGCGCTTGATCCTTCAATATAGATCCAGAAATGTATAGTATGGAATAGGCATTCTATGTGAAGCTCATCCGGACAGGTTGGTCTGGACTGGTGATTCTTTATTATGCACAACGGAGAAGTCTCCGCATATAAACCTGTATTTTGTGGAGTCGGTGGGTTGTGCCTGTGAAGTTGAGTAACAGGAAGTACTGGAGTGGAGTTCAAGGAAAATACCCTCGAAATTCATGTGTTGTATACTATGGAAAGACAAGAGTTTCTGGCACTGCAGGATGCTGTAAGGTTTGGTTTGAGTTTGGGTGCAAAAAGAGAGCTTATGCTGGCATTGACTCCCTTTTTGATAGTATAGTCGGTCCTTAGAGGATAGTGTGGCTAGTGTGAGCTATAAGCTTTAAAGGCCAGTGAGCCGATGGGACAAGGGGAAGCCAACCCGCATCAGTGTAGACATTGAACTGGTGATTTAAGCAACGGGAAAAGGTTGAACTGTATCCGCGTTATGGTTGTCTAACTTGAGTTCCTAAGTTGTTGGCATTCGATAGGATCACATAATGAGAGTCTTGGGTTGTACGCCTTCAATACTAATGTCTCCGGCCATGGGACGTGGAGAACGAATGCTCAATGTTTTCCATTGGGCCTGGGACCTTAGAACGGTGGTGGGACCCGGGATTTCCGGCACACCGATAATGTGCCCTGAGTTCACGGAGTGTTAGGTCTGCGGCCGACTTTGTGATATATTGAAATCTGCGTGAGTGCACGTTTTGAAATATAACAGCTTGTGAAATTGCTATGCCTGCGGGGAAGGAATACAATGCCCCGGGAAAGGGTTAGGGTCGTTATAAATTGGTCAGCTGAATGCTGAACGTTGCCATGTTTGCCACCATTGCGGTGCACTGTTCTGGTGCAAGTGCTGGAGAGCTGAGCGGGAAATCGGGGGCTGAAGCCCTTGCTGCAGCAATGCTGTCCCTTGAAGGCCGAATGAATAATTTTATTGTTTTCATGTATGGTCGGCCTGCGTGCCGATGTTTGTAATCCATACTGCTAAAATATAACTGTAAGGCCTTATGGCCATAACCTTTATGTATTTGTAAGTGACATTCCAATTCTTTTATATATAAATGGTGATTAATATATTGTGGACATTCAAATGAGTTTAGGTTCAAGTAACCTTAAATATTTTGTTAGAATGCTCTGAGTTATGATGCGAGTAGTCTTTGATATTAAACTGTAACCCTTCCTCCTGTTTGTGGACTATTGTGTGGGGCCTCGGCCCGACCCTCTATTATATTTCATGTGACAGATGGAGGTGTTATAATTTGTTATCAGTTTTTCTTGGTCTTCCTCCTTAGAATTCATGGTCGAATTCTTTTGTGGCATTGCGATCACGTGTAAGTGCGACCCGTTATAGCATAAATGGACTCAAGAATGTCCACTAAGGAATGCAAATACCCCTATTTGAGGAACTTGTGAGTTAGTAAAAAGTTGTTGTTGCTTTTGCAAATTCGTTAAAGTGTGTCTTTTACATATATATATGTGACTCGAAGTGGTGCGGGGCAGTCTAAGCCCCAGCATTCTGATGAGAATAAGACACCAGCTGAGTTGCCTACACCTCCTCCATCTGGAGAGATAGTACACTTCGTTTCTAAGGCATTATTTGCAATGATCTAGGCACATCCTTCTGGGCAGGCGCAACCTGCAGTGGTGTCAGGACAAGTTGGTGTGAGGCCAGAACCTGCGGAGGTTGTGGTAGATGTACGAGCAGCGGAACGAAAACTGAAGCAGTTTATGAACTTCAATCCTCCTACATTCGCGGGGGCTGGATCCCCAACACAGGCAGAATATTGGATTGTGCGTGTTAAGAGGATTTTTATGACAATAAGACCTGAGGAGGAATACAAAGTCACTGTGTCCATATTCCTGTTAGAAGGAGAGGCTCGGCTATGGTAGGATGAAATAGAGTTGCACCACTTAGCGGGCAGACAACTAATAGAAGTATCGATAAAGGAGTTTTCGAAACTATTTTTGTCAAAGCACTTGCCATTGACACAGCGCATAGACATATAAAACGAGTTCCAGCATCTAACTTATGGATAAAGTAGTGTCAAAACCTACTTACATGAGTTTACGTGATTCGGACGCTATGCGGGGTGTATCTTTGCTGAGGAAGAGAGTAAAACCAATCGGTTCTATGAAGGGCTGCGGGATGAGTTGAGATTTTTGATCTCGAGTTCGGTGAACCTAGGGTTTCAAGCGTTGGTGGATATGGCTCGTTCATTGGAGAAAGATATGAAGCGGGTATAGGGAAAAAGGGACTTGGTTATGACAATGTCCGAGTTCAAAGCACTGCATCCTAAAAAGTCAGGCTACCGCATGAGATGGGGTAAGAGATCCAAGTCTTCTGGATAGGCTCCTTCTACAGTTGCATCTGGAGCAACTTATAGGCAAGACAGTTGTTCCTATTATACATGTGGAAAGGTGGGTCATCTAGCTCGTCATTGTCGACTTGGTCCTCCAAAGGGTGAGAATAAGACAGGAGCTTCATATGCTGATTAGGGAAATACAGTGGTGGAGTCCTCTGCATCCCAGTGCAACACCGAGTGTATAATCTTGTCCAACATGAGGGCATAAAGCAAAGCGATGTCATCACTGGTACGAGTTAAGATATTGTCTTATTGCTTTTTATACTTCATACCATATGTGTAGCTTGTGTATGATGTGTTTGTATTAGCCTTTGAACTGATTCAGGACTATCCGATGAGAACACTATTTGATACGGGTGCTTCGCATTCGTTTATATCTGTGGACTTCGTGTCATGGATCGGTGTACCAATTCATATGACAACAGATAGTGTGAAGGTGTTATTACTGAACGGATGTGTGATGCATACAGATAGGACTTGCTATGTGGAGGTACGAATAAGAAGTCGGGATTTCGGATTGGAAGAATTTGTGCTGCCAATATAGGAATTTGATGTAATCTTTGGTATGGACAGGCTCTCGGAACAACGTGCGTTCATCGATTGCAATTCAAATGAGATCACACTAGGACAGAATACCAAGCTAGAGACGGAATTTGCTAGAATGAGAGAATCGAGCAAATTGTTTATATTTGCTATCCAAGTCATCAAAGCTATTCGGAAGGGCGCGGAGTTATTCTTCATGCTTATAAAGGCTATTGAGCCAAAAGCCTGTGTGAGTGATGTTTTGATTGTATCGGAGTATGCTGATGTATTTCCTAAGGATCTTCCTGGGCAATCGCCCCAGCGGGAGATTAACTTTGCTATTGAGATAGTTCCAGGTGCGAACCTTGTGGCCCGTTTATCGTACCGTGTAGCGCCAAAGGAAATGGCAGAACTGAAAGTTCAACTACAAGAGTTGCTGGAACAGGGATATTTACGCCCAAGTTTGTCACCATGGAGCGCACATGTTCTCTTTGTGAAAAGGAAGGACGGTAGTCTGTAGTTGTGTATTGACTATCCCAAATTAAACAAGCTAACAGAGAAGAATAAGTATTTGATTCCACAGATTTATTACTTGTTAGATCAGCTGGCTGGATAAATGGTATACTAAAAGCTCAATTTGAAGTCTTGCTACTACCAGTTGAGGATTCAGGAATATGACAATCCCAAGTGAGCGTTTGGAACACGCTACGGTCATTACAAGTTCTGTAACACCCCCATCCGTCGTATGACATATAATAGTAGTTCCAGCTAGAACCCGACGCCATATACCACGGACAGTCGGAAGGGTTACATAAGAATATCAAAACATACCAACTAAGACTACTCGTCCTACACAGAGCATTCTAGCGGAAGCTTTAAAACAGTTGTAAAGAACCCATAATTGATATATCAACTAACATGAATGTCCACAACTACCACATGAATGAAATAACAAGTACAAAGAAAGTATTTGGCCTTATGGCCTTATAAGAGTTTCACTTAACAAAGTAGTGTTTTCCATACATCAGCTTGCAGGCCGGCCACACATGACAAAACAAAATACAGCTATTCGCTTTGGCCTTCGAGGGCCAGCTCAGCAATATGGGCTTCAGCCCGCTATTTAGCACTCGACTCTACAGCACCTGCAAGCAACATTCCACTGCACGGTGGCAAAGAAAGCAACGGTCATCCAAAGCCGACCAAATTATAACGACCCCACCCCTTACTCGGGACGGCGGTGCTACTTCCCTGCATTTCATTAGTTGAGCTAAACAATAAAAGTGTGAATATACTACGCCACAGGTGTACGCTCTCACGGCCCAAACACCTCGTGCACTCAGGGCACATTAACGGTGAATCCGGTCAATTCCATGGCTTCACCACCATCCCCGGGATGGAAATAATGTGAGTATTTTAGACTTTCTGACCACTGTCTAAGGCTCCCAACTATGCCAATGGCCAGTCCCGCTTTGGGTCTCTCGCACTGAACCACATAACCCGGGTCTGATACCACTTGCCTGTTGCTCACAACGCGTAGTTCACCTTAAGACATACGCACGAGCCAAGCTTCTCTCGGATCCCGTAACAATCCGAACAACACATAACCCGGTTATATACAAGGCCGACTCCCAGGCCGCCAAATTAGCAGAATTACGTTTCCGCTCAGTTTTCCGGGTGCGCCTTGGCATTAATCCCCAAGGATCCCTGCTGTAATCTACCATGTAGAAACCCAAAAACATAAAACACGTAATCTTCTCTAGTAAACCAGACAAAATGCAACATCACCGATCCAGACCAACATGTCTGGGTAGGTTTCACACACAATGCCTATGTCCGTACTTCGCATCTGGACTCTATATGGAACATAAGGGGGACTAATCTTGTCAACCCCAAGGAACACCGCACACTCACCGCACACTCACGGGAGCGGGTTATGCAAAAGAAGGAGAGCTTCACATGCTCAAGTAGAGAATCGTTACCCTTGTAGTACGCTTCTGCGCCATGGAAAAACAATACGGATTGAAGGCTTTACAATGGAATTTCCTCCTCGGATCCGCTATCGGTTCTCAAAAAGGTGTTCCGATGCTCCGTCGGCGGCCGGAAACCTCCCTCTCCTTCCTCCTCCAACTCTTTATAAAGAGAATGAAAAAGAGCAAATAAGTAGCTTAACCTCCATTCCCGGACTTATCAGAGTAGGAACACATCTGGGCCGTTGGATCTTAATTAAGCTAAGGATCTAGCTAAGGACCAACCCTAGCAAAATGGTACTACAGGTCAGACCACTGGACCAAATCTCAAGTTAAGGGTGGAAAGTTAAAGTTAACTCAAAGGGCTGCATTTTTCATGTTCATGTCACCCTCTAGAAATGGCTCTAAGAGCCCTATATTTGACATGCAATATTACTGAAATAGTATGACAGAAATGAAATTTCATTTCATTAAAATAATAACAGAATTAAATTGATTTTAATAAAAACAAATGTAGCATGAATCATAAAGTGATTTAGACGACATCCTTTCATCTTCCGCAAGTGTTCAATGGCTGAGATCGAGCCGACCTGGGGAATATTGCGGGGCCATTTCTGGCCATCTGATGCAGCGCCACACCCGGCTAACGGTGCCATCACCTTCACGGTGGTGGTGGTGGCTATCCTTTTCCGGTGATGAGGCGGCGGGAGACGGTGGCGACGACGATCCCGAGAGGTAAGCAAAAGCTTGGAAACTCTCCCATTTCTCCCATGGCATCGGGCTCAATTGAGCCTGATATCTCCCCTAGTTGATCTAGGATTCTAGTACGGGTAGAGGGACGGTGAAACGAACCTGTGTTGGTGGCTGGCGGCGAGGATGGAGGCGGGTGGCCATTCCCGACCTTGCTCCAGCGACACCTTTCAGATTCATGGTTCCTGCACCGTTTCCTTCACTCCAGCTATCGATTTCTACTCTCCTTTGCCCTCTGAAGCTATTGGAATCACTATTTCTGGCTGGGAGGGGGTATATGGGGAGATAAGCCCAAGGGGGCTCTAGTTGAGATTTGGTTGTTCCACCCATGGTGCAAAGTGGCCACCATGCTCCAAATTCCTCTAGAAATTCTTTGAGGAGGCCATCCCGCACAATGTATGGGCTGATGGAGCCAAGGCTAAGTGGCCTCTGTCTCTTTAATTCGCCTACTGCATCAAGCCAAAATCTGCCCGAGAAAGACCACTCGACGATCGTCGAACGGGAAATTTCGTCGATCGTCGAACGCAGATCTAAATCGTCGAACGGAGATCCAAATCATCGAACGCAGCTTGCTGGGGACAATTGTCGCACACAGATCTAAATCATTGAACGGAGATCCAAATCGTCGAACGCAGCTTGTTGGGGACAATCGTGGCACGCAGATCTAAATCGTCAAATGGAGATCCAAATCATCGAACGCCGCTTACTGGGAACAATCGTCGAACGCAGATCTAAATCGTCGAAAGGAGATCCAAATCGTCGAACGCCGCTTGTTGGGGACAATCGTCGAACGCAGATCTAAATCGTCGAACGGAGATCTAAATCGTCGAACGCAGCTTGACACAGCAGGACACGCCCTGTGACATGCCCGTGTCACAGGCCATGTACACTTACCCGACGATCGCCACTCGACGATCGATGATCGACACTCGACGATCGTCGAACCGAGGGGACACGCTACAATCGTCGAACGCAGGGGACATGCCCTCCAGACACGACCGTGTCGTCTACCGTGTTCCTTACATGGTGGCAAACACGCCCCAGTCAACTTCGTTGAACAGAGTTCGTCGACCGGCGGGACACGTCCTGGGATACTCCCGTGTCCCAGGCCGTGTCACCCAAAACTTTTTTGATGTTATCAGTCGTCGAGCAACTTTTGCCAATCGTCGAACGCAGGGGGGGACACGCCCGTGTCCCAGGCCGTGTCACCCAAAAAGAATTTTCATGATGAAAAGTTGGGATGTTATATGTATAGTCTAGAATCCCTAAGCCTCTACAGTAGGGTCCACCAGGCTTCCACTGCAAGGTTCATCCCAAACCAAGAACGAAGCGAGGGACGGAGGGATCCTGAGACTGCTCCACAAGGACCAATAGTGATCGCTCTGATCCATTTGTAAACACCCCCCAACCTTTTTCCGGTGTCGGGCCGGAGGGGTACTTCTGGCCCAAGACATCCACCCAGTGCTCCTCAGGGGAAACGATCCACCCTGTCTAAGCACTAGATGGCCGCCATGCTCGGCTCGAATCACAACATTCACAAACCATCAGAGTATAGCAGAAACATTAACAGGAAACCACTGCAGATATAAATAACACATCATATAATAATACAGAGGTTCTAGTGCCGAATCCTAAGTGTTTAAATAATACCATGGGCTATACATGTACTACATATAACCCTCACACTCTCACTCCCTATGCTGCTCGGCGGTACTCTCGTCTCTAAACTTCGAGGACGGCGGGGGTGCATCTGCTTGAGTAGTCCTAGCCGCCGGTGTAATCTCATACAGCAGCGGGTCACTACGATACTCCATTTCCTGTGAATGGTTATTTAGATAACTGTTAGTCATAGAACTAAGTGGAAACAAATCTCCTCCTCGGATCCATATCCTGGGGACAAGCACACACCAACCCAACAAAATAAAATTGCCGAAGCAAGAGAGGTTTAGTAAAACATTTCATATATTTATAGCTAGGAGCAACTATAAAATAGTGCAGGATAGTATAACTGGAAAAGCAGCAACAGTATAAATCAGTCAAAATAAGGTTCTACTAGCTCATAAGCACATCAAGTTTTCACATCCTGAATTCTATCGCTGGCATTCACAGCCGCACAAACACCGCAGACATTCATAGCCGCACACACAATGCAGGCATTCATAGTCGCGCACACAAACCCTATGTCGACATAGTTTGGACCGCTTCGGTTTCTAGCGGGGTAGCGAGACCCGCGAGCCTCACCGATGTGGCCATCGGTGATAGTGGCCAGTCCTGCCACTTCTGGGGTTGGTCGTACCGCACAACCACAGGCCCTAACATAGAACCTTGTGTACTCTTGGATGTGAGCGACATCTGGCGAATTGTTTTGGCCGACCAGCGGAGGAAAACCCGACAAGGACTAATATAACGGCCGGTCACTCGTGCTACCCATCTCCCTGTTGCCTTGAGTTATCGACCTTCCCGCACTTGTACGAACGGTCTGCGGGATGGACTGACCCGCGACTATTTCACCGCAAGCAATTTACAACAATCAAACAAATGGCAATCATAATACACATCGGGTCTACGACGGGACTCCCTACTAGGCTTAAACTTCGGGAGGCTGCGCTCAACTCTACTTTCGTCAAGGACCGTGGGAGCGCATTATTTGGGGCTAAACCTGGAGGACTTCTTCAACTCCTGTTATCCTCATCTAAGGCTCAACTTTAACAATGTTTGCTTGTCAGAGTAGGATGCGAGATTATAATAGTAAATTGCAAGGAGGACAAGTACGGTGATTATGCTGCTTATTTAAAGTGCTGGAATGAAATGTGACCAGTACGAGATTGGAGTAGTACTGAATAGAAAGTACTGGGATAAGCTTGACCAGTACGAGACTGGAGTAGTACTTAATAGAAAGTACTGAAATAAGCTTGACCAGTATGAGACTGGAGTAGTACTGAACTGAAAGTACTGAAATAAGCTTGACAAGTGCGAGACTGGAGGAGTACTCAACCAAAAGTACTGAAATAAGCTTAACCAGTGCGAGACTGGAGTAGTACTGAACTGAAAGTACTGAAATAATTTTGACCAATGCGAGACTGGAGTAGTACTGAACCGAAAGTACTGAAATAAGGTTGACCAGTGCGAAACTCGAGTAGTACTGAATTGAAAGTATTGAAAAAAGCTTGACCTGTGCGAGACTATAGTAGTACTGAACCGAAAGTACTGAAATAAGCTTGACCAGTGCGAGACTGAAGAAAACACAAAGAAAATGGTTTGTAGTGCAATCACTCCTATTCAGGAGGCTTCAATTCCATCTCAGATTTAAAGGAGATTTCATTGGGTTACAACAAGTATTTGGATCCAATTAATTAGGTTGCACCAAATTTATTACGACTTAATCGGATCAAGGGCTTGTTAGGAGTTACATTCTTATTAGTCATCAAGAACAACTCCTAGCTCATCACTCGTACTCCCTCCTTCCGAGTATGTCCAATTCACCCGAGAGTCGAGGCGCTCGACGGTTTTACGAAATTGCGGAATTCTCGGAGCATAGTCACTTGCCTCGGCCGCTCTCATCGATATAATATTTTGAAATACTTATTTGATTATAAAGGGGTGGTCCCGCGCTCCAATTTCCACATTTGAGGGAAAATGAGCGGAATATGTTTCGAGCGCGACCCTAGGCTTCCAAATTTTAGGAAAAATATCAAAACATATCCCCATGACCCAAAATTTTGATACAACCCTTAGGAGGGTCTAAACTGAGCCTAGTAATGTTTTTATAATTTTCCCAAATATTATGGTCTTTTAATTTGGCAAAACAAATTTTATTTTGGCCTTTAAAAATACTAATTCAACTCTAAAAATTCTCAAACTTTTTATGGAAGAAACCATCATCATGGTGAACATTTTTCATGTTGGTCACTTTTCCCCCAGGGGCTGAGGTTTGGCACAAAAATTTCTAAATATTTTTGATAATAAAATGGTCTGCATTTAGCAGATCACAAGGATCCTGCGGCTGAGATCGAGATGCACAGTGCATTAGGCCAACGCTTCCCCACAACAGATCGGCCACGGATCCGCTGTGGTGGGCACAGAAGAGGAGGCGGGGCGGGGATTAAGGAAAACGCGGCCGTCCTATCTCATCTTAGGATCGGACGGCCGCTGTGCTTCCCTACGGTGTGGAGCGTGCCAGCCTCCACCACCGCCGGCCAGCCATTGCTAGGTGCCGTCGCCGACCCTGATCGACTCATCGGGGGTCGGTGACCCTTTGGCCGGTGGTCCGGCGGCCTGGCACTGCCGGCCGCAGCAGGAAATCCTAACCCGAGAGCCCAGGGTGGCGGGGCTCTGCTCCCTGCGCCACCGCGCCACCCCCACTTCTCGGGTGGTTGGCCTCCTACCGCTTTACACACAGCCTGCGTGTCGGGGGTCGGGCTTCTCGCCGAAGGTGGCCCGACGACATTACATCGACGGCCCCCGCTGCCTGCTCTAAACAGAGCTTTGCTCTATTTTGTGGGTGACCCCGGAGCCACGTTTTTCGGCCGCAGTGCTGCTCTTCGCCACTGAAGGTCGACGCCCTCAGAGGTCTAGCACTCCCCCAACACCACCACTAGTGCTAAGGGAGGGGCTTTCCTCCTTGGGCACCACCCGGTATGGAGCATGGCTCGGGTGACGTCGGCGATGCTCCGGCTGCCGGGAGGCGCATGCACACCATCCAGAATAGGGAAGGTGGTGGGAGAGAGTCTCCACCTGAGTTTGATGGGCTCGGGAGGGGTTGTAACGCCCCGATTTTTCGAAGATTTTATTTGTTTGGGCAACGTCAGATTTATGACAACGTGGCGTTACTTTTAACGTCGAGTGTTGGATTTGAGTAGTTTTGGACGGGCTCTGTAACAACCCCATCCGTTCATATGGTATATTCTAGAAGGTCCGGCCGGGGCCCCACAGTATATATCACAAAACAGGCGGTGAAGGTACAGGATGATACCAGAGTAGCGCATCGCACCTATCACAAATCATTCTAGCGGAAGCCTAGACTACAACTGGAACTCCTCATGAATGTCCAAACATAAAACTCCACATTTTATACAATATAGGAATGTCTTACAACAAGTACAAAGAGTTGGCCTTATGGCCTTTACATGGCTTTCAAACAGTGGCCTAAAACAATTGGCACGCAGGCCGGCCACACGAAAAGAAATCACACAACATAACATAGAGCCTTCGAGGGCTCACAACAGTAGCAGCAACAACAGCAGGTACATCAACCTCTATGCGTCCCGCTCGGCTCTCCAGCACCTGTCCAGGGACAATCCACCCAACGGTGGCAAACAAAAGCAACGGTCAGCGTTCAGCTGACCAAATTATAACGACCCTACCCCTTCTCTCGGGGCAGCGGTATTCTTCCCTGCAAGCATATTATATCACAAGTATGGCAATATATCATCAAAATGTGCTTTCACGCACACAAGCCATCACAACCGTTCGCCACCCGGCCCAACGGTTTGTGCACTCAGGGAACATTCTTGGTGTTCTGGCAAAGCTCTTGCCCACCACCGTATTAGGGTCACAACCCAACGGTAAATCTCTTGAGCATTTACTCCATGGCGTGCAGTCGGAGTTAGTCTTCCTACACCGGGATGGCCCGTAGCCCCCCATTGTGTCATGGCGCGCAGGCCGAAGACTCTTGCTATGCGCTCCAACAGACTGCACCTTTTGGTCTCACGTCGGACGGACATAGCGCAGGTCGGATCCTCCACCCCCCGTTGCTCAAATCGCCTTACCTACTCCGAGTACAGCGTACTCATGGCTATATCAAAGGCGCGGGTCGGTCTCACCAATCATGTTCTTGGCATTCAAGCCTGGGTATTTCGCTATACCCATTTTCTTAGCACAACAGCGGGTCTTTCCTGGCCCTCTCAGTACTTCCTATGACTCTCTCCACAGGTGGACACCGCACAAACACAAATGTCAGGGGTCTTTACTGGCTATCATCCCAGTATTTCCTGTTAATCGCTTCACAGGTGGACAACCTACGACATCAAGCATCACAAAGGGCCTTTCCTGGTCACACCAGTACTTCCTGTGCCTCATTCACAGGTTGGACCCAAAAACATCATATGGCTATTTTTCCTGGGCTACCACCCCAGTACTTCCTGTTACTCCTTTTCGCATGCATAACCCGTAGACTCCTTAAACTACACGTTATCACGGAGTCTTCTCCGGTTCGTATGCAACATCACCAATCCAGACCAACCTGTCCAGATGGGCTTCACACAGCATGCCTATTCCGTACTCCATTTCCGGATCTATATGCTAACAAAGGGGATTCAAGCATCCACCTAAAGATTCCCAAAATCAGCCACCTCTTGGTGGGGGAAATCACAAGCTATGCTAAAAGGAAGCCTTCACATGGCTAGGAAGAAAAGTCGTTACCCTTGACGCCCGCTTCGGTGTCATGACCTCAAAGCTTGCATGAAAGGCTCGCAAGAGCGTTTCCTCCGCAACGCCGGCTTCGGATTTCTCGTCGGTAAACCGCAACACCACCAACAACAGCCCTTCCCCTTCTTCCTCCTCCTTTCTCTCTCTCTTTCTCTCTTTTGAAGAAAGATAAAGACCAAGAAGAAATGAGAATAACTTCTCAGATTTCGGCCTTTAGGAAAAAGAGGAAAAAAGCTTCAGCCCTTGGATCCCAGCTGAAGGAATGGACGGCCAGAAACTTGCCAAAAATGCTAACTTTGACCTGACACGGCCTGTGACACGGCCGTGTCTCAGGCCGTGTGCCTCAAGCGGTGGTCAACCGACTTATCCAAACCAGTGACACGCCCATGGGACACGCCCGTGTCATGGGCCTTGTCACCAGCACGCCTTCGAACACGAAAAAAAATCCCAAATCATCCCGAGACTTCACACGGCCTGTGACACGCCTGTGTCCCAGACCGTGTGCCCAGACACGGCACAAAGATACGCCCTGTCGAAATGCTTCGTCGGGCTGAGATCGTCGACCCAACTTGACACGCCCTGTGACAAGCACGTGTCACAGGCCGTGTGCAACATCTCGACACTCGACAACCACGTCTCGACACTCATGTCTCGACACTCGACGATCGTCGGGTAATAGTCGTCGAGCACACGACACGGCCTTGGACACGACCGTGTCCTGGGCCGTGTGTCTCCTCTCGACACATCGTCGAGCGAAAAATCGTCGACACCAAGGCCGATCGTCGACACAACCTCGACACGCCCCGCTACACGCCCGTGTCGCAGGCCGTGTCCGCTGACACGCCCTGGGACACGCCCGTGTCCCAGGCCGTGTCACCCAAAAATTCCCTGCTTCAGAATTTTGGACTGTTACAATCCTCCCCTCCTACAAGAAATTTTGTCCTCGAAATTCAGATACAGGAAAGGCAACAGTAACCAGCAAGAAAAATGTTACAACATACTCTCTTCATATTACCAAAATAGCTCAGGGAACTCTTCTCGCATGGTTTGCTCTCGCTCCCATGTCAGTTCTTCACGGCCGCAATTGTTCCATCGGACTTTCACCATGCCGACCGTCTTGTTCCGCAACTGTTTCTTGGCTCGATCTTCGATCTGAATGGGTCTAACTCTCGTTGTTAGCCCATACTCCACCGGCACACGAACATCCGCGATCACTTGAGCTGGATCTTTCACGGCCTTCCAAAGCACCGAGATGTGAAATACATCATGTAATCCACCAAAGTCTGCCGACAGAGCTAGCTGATAAGCCGCTTCGCCAACTCGCTCAACCACTTCAAAAGGACCCAAATATCTTGGACTCAACTTTTTCAATCGTCGAATCCTGGAGACACCTTTGAATGGTTTGATCTTCAAGTAGACCCAATCGCCAACCGCAAATTCCACGTTCCGGTGCTTGGCGTTGTAGTACTTCGCTTGTCGATCTTGAGCAATAAGCAATCTCTCTCGAATAGTTCGGATGGTTGAGTCTGCTTCATCAACCTCATTTGGTTTAAAAACCCGAGCTTCGCCCGCTTCTACCCAAGCTAAGGGAGTACGACACTTCCTTCCATATAGAGCTTCATATGGTGCCATCCCAATGCTCGCCTGGTAGCTGTTATTATATGCAAACTCTACCATATAGAGATGATCTTCCCATCTCTTTCCGAAGTCAAGGGCACACATTCGGATCATGTACTCCATTGTTCTGTTGGTACGTTCAGTTTGTCCATTCGTTTGGGGATGAAAGGCCGTACTGAAAGTCAACTTCGTGCCCAACAGTCGGTGAACTAGCCGCCAATCATTTGACGTGAATCGCCCATCTCGATCACTGACGATACTCCGAGGAACACCGTGAAGCCGTACAATCTGGTCAACATATATCTTTGCCAAACTTTCAACTGAATCATCCCGCCTGTTCGGGAGAAAATGTGCCACTTTCATTAGCCGGTCCACAATTACCCAAATGGAATCATTTCCTCGCTGCGATCTTGGCAACCCATGCACAAAATCCATGGAAAGATCATCAAATTTCCACTCTGGGATCGGCAGTGACTTCAAATAACCGCCCGGCTTTTGGCATTCCGCCTTCACCAACGCACATGTTTGGCATTTAGAGACATAAAGGGCAACATCTTTCTTGAGCCCTGGCCACCAGAATAGCTTCTTCATATCGTTGAACATCTTTGTGCTCCCGGGGTCAATGGAATACTTTGTAAAATGCGCTTCATACATCAATTCTTCCCTCAGTTTCCCCACATCTGGGACGCACAAACGGTCCTCTTTTCGCAAAAGACCGTCAATCCAGCTGAATTTGCCCTCTGGCCCTTCATTCACATAGCGTAAGAGATCTTCATCCAACTCCGTTGCCCGTCGAACTCGGTCCGCAAGGTCACATTGCACCTCGATCCAGTTCAAACATGCCGTGGCATTGGAATTCTTGTCTACACAATAGATCTCTAACGCCTCCAACTCCTGGATAAGACGTTTATCATGCCTTTGTAACCAATTCGCTTTAGCCGGAACCCGCCGACTCAAGGCATCCGCGACAACATTCCCCTTCCCGGGCGTATAGTGAATCTCGAAAGTGTAGTCCCCAAGGAACTCCAACCACCTTCGTTGTCGCATGTTCAAGTCTTTCTGCTCCAAAAGATACTTTAGGCTCTTATGATCGGTATAGATCTCCACCTTCACACCATAAAGGTAGTGTCGCCACAACTTGAGTGCAAAAATCACCGCCGCTAGTTCCAAATCATGGACGGGATAATTTCGCTCGTGCACCTTCAGCTGGCGTGAGCCATAAGCAATCACCTTTCCGCTCTGCAGAAGAACGCAGCCTAAGCCGCTCCCTGAGGCATCACTATAAATTACAAATCCATCGGTTCCATGTGGCGAAGACAACACCGGCGCCGTGGTCAACCGAATCTTCAGCTCTTCAAAAGCTCGTGCGCACTCTGGCATCCAAACGAACTTCTGATCTTTTCGCGTCAATGTGGTGAGCGGCAAAGCGATCCGCGAGAAGTTTTCCACAAATCTTCTATAGTAGCCCGCAAGTCCAAGGAAACTCCTGACCTCGGCCACAGAAGAGAACATTGGCCACTCCTGTATGGCCCTTATCTTCGCTGGATCCACTGCAATGCCCGCTCCACTCACCACATGGCCCAAAAATGCCACTGACGATAGCCAAAACTCGCATTTCGAGAACTTGGCATAGAGCTGATTTTGCCTCAACGTGTTCAACATCAACCACAAGTGAATCTCATGCTCAGCTTTGGACTTCGAGTACACCAGGATGTCATCAATGAACACTATCACAAACAGATCCAGGTACTCGCGAAAAATACGGTGCATCAGATCCATAAACACCGAGGGCGCATTGCACAGTCCAAATGGCATGACTGTGAATTCATATTGCCCATAACGCGTTCCAAATGCGGTTTTGGGAATGTCACCTTCCCGAATTCTTTACTGGTAATAACCAGACTTCAGGTCCAACTTCGAATAGACGGTCGATCCCACTAGCTTATCGAATAACTCATCAATCCGGGGTATCAGATACTTATTCTTCTCGGTTAGCTTATTCAGTTCACGGTAATCAATACACAACCGCAACCCACCATCTTTCTTCTTTACAAAAAGCACAGGCGCGCTCCAAGGTGACATGCTTGGGTGTATATAACCTTGCTATAGCATTTCTTGTAGTTGAACCTTCAACTCCGCCATCTCTTTTGGCGCAACGCGATATGGAGAGCGGGCCAAAGGTTTCGCACCTGGCACCAACTCGATCGTGAAGTCAATCTCCCGCTGGGGTGGTAGCCCAGGGAAATCTGTGGGAAACACATCTATAAATTCTGCCACAATCGGAACCTCGCACAAACTGGCCTTAGGATCAACAGCCTAAATAAGTGCAAAGTAACACTCCGCACCCTTCCGAACAGCCTTGACTACCTGGAGTGCAGACATCAACGTCCCGCCCACTCCTCGCATACCCGCGAACTTTGTCTCCTGTTCGGTATTCTGGCCCAACGTGATTTCTTTGGATTGACAATCAATCATAGCATGCTGCTCCGCAAGCCAATCCATCCCAAATGAAAGTGCAGCTAGATCTGATATACTCTAGAGGGGGGTGAATAGAGTATATGGTGCTTTAACAACTTTTACAACAATTGTTGTAATAGGAGTGAGCAGGGAAGCAGTTAAAAATCTAATTACAGCACTAAGTTAAACAAAAACTAAGCACAGAAAAATCAAGGCCAGAAACAAACATAAACACAAGCAAAACCAGAAGACACAAGGAAATATAGTGGTTCCCCTAAACTTGGGTACATCCACTCTTCTACCACCCTAGGTAGGAATCCACTGCAGGATGAGTTGATCAGGTGTCCTGGGCACCAATGAGATTTTGATAAGGTGCTCAAAAACCAAAGCAGATTTTTTGATCAGGTGTCTTGCCACCAATGAGCTTTTGACAAGGTGCTCAAAAACCAAGCTCAAACTTTTGAAGGGAGTTTGAGAAACCCTTTACAGAGAGGGGGTTAGAGAGTGATGGAAGTCTTCTCTTTCTCAAACAACTGAGAAGACTAAGTGGATTGTTGATGTCAAAGCTCCCCCTGAATCCTTGAGATCTTCAGGAAGAAAAACTTTGCTGAGGGTGATAGGCCTTCAAAGATTGAACTCCAGCAATGGATGATTTCAGCAATAGCTGAAATGTTGAATGTCTGGAGTCTGGAAATATGTTGGCCTTGAACACTTTGAAAACTAAAGAGATCTGAAGATTTGAGAAAGCTTAATCTCCTTGGATGAGTGTTCTTGAGAATTCTTTGAGATAGAAGATTTTTGAATGTGTCTTTGTAATCTTTTTTTCTGTGTGAGTGATTCAAAAAATTCTGTCTTTTATTCTCTGGTACTGAACAAAACATTCTCTCTGAGAAGAATAGTCGTTGGCCTGCAATAATTGCATCCTTAATTGCATAATCTCTTCTGGAGGAAAGTCCACAGAAATATTCCTTGAAAAATCCCTCTTGAAACTTGGTCCAGAAATGAATGAAAACGGCTAGTAAATCTCTGAATTAATTGCAGAATAACTCCTTAACTGATTTGAATTTGAATTTAGAAACATCCTGGAAGTTATCTGAAATCGTCGAACTGATCTCTGCTATCGTCGAGCTGAGTTGTAACACCTCCCCTGTAATGAACGTATAATATGGGTCCGTTCGGGGCCCCACAACATACGGACGCCACAGCTTTAGTATTATAAGTTGATATAACTACCCAAACTCAAAACACTTGCACAACACAGCGGAAACAAAACAGGACTAGAAGTTATCCACCACTAAAGAGTAAAACAAATGGCCTTAAGGCCTTACATCAAGTGTCCAAAAACAAATAGTACATCAAACATGAATGTGCTCAGCACTCCTAGTCTACCTCGGCATGCAAGCCGGACAAAATAGTCTCAAACAAACATCATCATAACTGCAGTGCTACAAAAGAGGGAAAAACACTTCATGGGGCTTAGGCCTTTCTGCACGGCGTGCTAGCTTCTGCATGCGATCCTTGCCCTGTAAAAATTATTAGTAACGTGGGTCAGCAAAGGCTGACCTCAAACTGTGTAACAACACATCTCCTCTCGGCCGCCCCTAACGGACCCCGGGGAACCCTCCAACCTGCAAGTCAGCAATTCGTATGCAATATAATCATCTATAAATAGAAAAGCATTAAAACAGGCTTGGATGTCTCAATCATCAAACACGTTCTCTACTGGTTGAGCATGTAATAAAAGGGCCTACTATGCAACATGTATGCAACACTCGGGCTTCGCCCAAGGCACCCTACTGCGTATGCAACTAGCACAACATCACAACATTTGGGTACTCACATTTCCCCATTGGCATAAAGCCGCAAACAATGAGGGAGACACAACTCCCTCAAATGGCGCACAGGACGCCACATGGAATTCTTGCCAAGGCCCCACCCGCTCGTGGGCTTAGCCCCGGGCTTGCCTGCAAGCTCTGACGTCTCATGTCAGGATTCCAACAAACACAGACTGACCGATTCTAAGAAGCCTTGCTGGACCCCACCCGCTCATGGCCTCATTGCCCGGGCTTGCCCCAAGCTTGGCATTCTCGTCAGTCTCACAGAAGGGGACTAGTCTCGTCGGGACACTCTCCACACATGACGCACATGTCACGGGATAGCCAACCGACCACGGAGACATAGCCACGCTTTGGCACATCACAATCTAAGACTAAAATCACCATAATCCCTCATTTGTACTACAGCGTTCCCGCGCACCAAGGAAACCATCTCCAACTCGTGCGGAGCTAACCTTGTCCACCAAGGAAACCATCTCCAACTCATACAGAGCTAACCTTGTCCCTCAAGGAAACCATCTACCGGCACGAGGAGCTAACCTTGTCCGGTTCCGACTACACGTACTCTTTCAAACAAAAGGGAAACACCACCACATCACAAACGGCATCTTGCCGCAACGGAATCTCTACGAATCCCTAAGTTCGTATGCAACATCACCGAGTCGGACTAACGGTCGCGACTACGGCTTCATCCACCATGCCTAATCCACTAGCGAAGCGGATCTCTAATGCAAAATATGTCAGGGACGGACTCAATCGACCCGGAGGTTCCTCTTGAACCTTGGCAACCAAAACACCTCTCAATCGAGTGGTTGGTGCCCAAAATCTAGAAGGAAACGATGCTAAAAACATGCATCCTAAAGACCGAGAGGAGAGATGTCGTTACCTTCCGACTCCACTTCCTTGTCATGGCAAAAATGGCCGGATAGAAATCTTCGCAACGATCTAAGCTTCACGGATCCGGACTCGGCTCGCTATTTGGAGCACCGAAACCCTTCCTAAAGCCCAAGACCTTCTTCTTCTTCCTCCTCGCTCTAGCTTCTCTCAAGAACTTAGAAAGAGAAGACTTGGAAAACAATGAGGGTCTGCAACCCTAAAATCGTACTTAACTTCCCAAGAGTTGGCCTGAACCGTTAGATCCCAAAACCAGAAAAGAATGGCCACGATTCGCCTGGAAAATAGAAAAACTGGGCCGAACACGGCCTGGCACACGCCCGTATCCAGGGCCGTGTGCCTCTTTCGCCGTCTCAAATCGACGAGCCTGGAACCGCACACGGGCATCCGACACGCCCGTGTTCCATCCGACACGCCCGTGTCCCCAGTGACACGACCGTGTGGCCGGCCGTGTGCCTCCAATGACACGGCCCCGAAACCATCCCGAGAGGTGACACGGCCTGGGACACGCCCGTGTCCCACGCCGTGTGCCAAGTCTCGACACCCGTCGACAGGCTTTGTGTCGACACCGCGGAAAATGTCAAGCGAAGATCGTCGACCACGCGGGACACGCCCTGTGACACGCCCGTGTCACAGGCCGTGTACCCCAGTCTCGACATTCGTCGAGCGAAAGTGTCGACACTTGGGCCGAGTGTCGACACGGCCTCGACACGCCCTGCGACACGCCCGTGTCGCAGGCCGTGTGCCCCACTCTCGACACTTTGTCGAGCGAAAGTGTCGACACTTGGGCCGAGTGTCGACACGGCCTCGACACGCCCTGCGACACGCCCGTGTCGCAGGCCGTGTGCCCCACTCTCGACACTTTGTCGAGCGAAAGTGTCGACACTTGGGCCGAGTGTCGACACGGCCTCGACACGCCCTACGACACGCCCGTGTCGCAGGCCGTGTGCCTCCTGCCAGAAACTCAAAATCTTACAGAACCGCACACTGACTCTCTTGCAAAACTGGGGTGTTACAACTCTCCCCCACTTAACAGAATTTCGTCCCGAAATTTCAAAACAAAAGAGGTACAAAACTTAAGTTGTACCTGACAAAAAGAGTTCTGGATAGTCTTCTAGCATGGCCTGTTCTCGTTCCCAAGAGAACTCCTCACGACCGCAGTTGTCCCATCGAACTTTCACAAGTTTAACTTCTTTATTCCGCAACTGCCGAGTCTCCGAATCCTCTATAGCAATTGGAAGGACTCGCATCCTCAAGTCTTCCTCAATCGGCACCGATGCCGGCTTAATCACCACGCTAGCCTCCACCAAGGCTTTCCTCAAAACAGAGACGTGGAAGACGTCATGTAACCCACTCAAATCTGCGGACAACGCCAACCGATAGGCTGCTTCTCCTACCCGCTCAATAATTTCAAAAGGCCCCAAAAACCTTGGACTCAACTTCTTGAGTCGGCGAATCCGTGAGACGCCTTTGAACGGCTTGACCTTCAGATAAACCCAATCACCAACTGCAAATTCCAACTTCCGGTGACGAGCATTAAAATATTTTGCTTGCCTGTCTTGCACCACCTTCATACGCTCTTGGCTGGTCCGTACCAACTCACAAGCGTCAACTACCACATCCTTTCCCAAAAGTTTGGTGTCTCCCGCCTCTGTCCAAGACATTGGCGTTCGACACCGCCTCCCATACAAAGCTTCGTATGGGGCCATCTTTATACTAGCTTGAAAACTGTTATTGTACGCGAATTCTACCATGAAGAGGTGATCCTCCCACTTCTTGACAAAATCAAGAACGCACATTCTCAACATATCCTCCATAGTACGGTTCGTTCTTTCAGTTTGCCCATCAGTTTGAGTATGGAACGTTGTACTGAACTTTAGCTTCGTGCCCAAGCTCTTCTGAACCAATCTCCAGTCCTTAGACGTAAACCGTCCATCTCGATCACTGACTAAGCTCTTAGGAATTCCGTGCAGTCGCACGATGTTGCGAACATACAACTCCACCAGCTTCTCTACGCTGTCCTCTTTCCGATTTGGGATGAAGTGAGCCACCTTGGTTAGGCGATCCACGATCACCCAAATAGCATCATTACCATGCTGCGATTTAGGCAAACCATGCACAAAGTCCATGGAGATGTCCTCAAATTTCCATTCAGGGATCGGAAGGGGCTTCAGGAACCCGCCCGGCTTGTGACATTCGGCCTTCACCAAGGCGCAAGTCTGGCAACGATTCACATACAAAGCTACGTCCCGCTTCAACCCCGGCCACCAAAAGGATTTCTTCATATCCAAGTACATCTTTGTACTGCCCGGGTGAATGGAGTACTTTGAGAAGTGAGCCTCAAACATCAACTCCTCACGGAGATTGCCAAACTGCGGTACACAAACCCTTCCATCCTTTCTCAAGATTCCACCAATCATCTCCCAGGCGCTGCTCTCGCCCTTTTGAGCCTCCAACACAAAAGGTTGAAACTCCACATCCAATCGAGTCGCTTCCCGAATACGATCGGACAAGTCGTTTTGCACTTCAATCCAGCTCAACCGAGCCTCGCTGGACTCGCCTCTTGCAACACATTCCAAACCAAGGGACTCCCATTCCCGTACCAACCGCTCATCATGGGCTTGGATCCAATTCCCTTGCCCCGAGTACTTCCTACTCAAGGCATCCGCCACCACATTGGCTTTACCTGGCGTATACTGAATCGCCACCTCGTAGTCTCCAAGAAACTCAACCCACCTGCGTTGCCGCATGTTCAAGTCCTTTTGATCCAAGAGATACTTCAAGATTTTGTGATCCGTGAAAATCTCCACTTTTGCACCATAAACATAATGCCGCCATATTTTCAACGCAAAGATTACCGCCGCCAACTCCAAGTCGTGGACGGGGTAATTCCTCTCATGAGGTTTCAGCTGTCTAGACCCAAAAGCTATCACCTTTCCATGTTGCACCAAAACACAACCCAAACCGCATCCCGATGCGTCACTGAAGATCTGAAATCCCTCGGTCCCTTGCGGTAGACTCAGGATTGGAGCCATCATAAGCCTCTCATTCAGTGCCTCGAATGCTTGACCGCACTCTTGGGTCCACACAAACTTATGATCTTTACGAGTGAGAGAGGTGAGGGGTAGAGCTATCTTCGAGAAATTCTCCACGAATCTCCTATAATACCCGGCTAGTCCAAGAAAACTTCGGACTTCCGCCATGGTCCTCAACACCGGCCAATCTCTGATGGCCTCCACTTTCGCTGGATCCACTGCCACCCCATCACCACTAATCACGTGGCCCAAAAATGCCACCTTGGCTAACCAGAACTCGCACTTTGAGAACTTTGCAAACAATTGGTTCTCCCTCAACACTTGCAGGACCACTCTCAAGTGGGTCTCATGCTCCACTTCAGACTTGGAGTACACCAAGATGTCATCAATGAAGACAACCACAAACGAATCCAAGTAATCCCGAAATACTCGATTCATCAGGTCCATGAACACCGATGGTGCGTTCGTCAACCCGAACGGCATCACCGTAAACTCAAAGTGTCCGTACCTTGTCCCAAAAGCAGTCTTGGGTATGTCCTCGTCTCGAATTCGTAGTTGATAGTAGCCTGACTTCAAGTCCAGTTTCGAATATACCACCGACCCTACCAATTGGTCGAACAAATCGTCTATCCGAGGGATCGGATACTTATTCTTGACTTTCAATTTGTTCAGCTCTCGGTAGTCTATGCATAGGCGCATGCTACCGTCTTTCTTCTTTACAAACAACACCGGTGCGCTCCACGGTGAAGAACTGGGTCTAATATACCCTTGCTCCATCAGTTCCTGTAACTGTACCTTAAGTTCCGTCAACTCCTTTGGTGCCATCCTAAATGGAGGACGCGACACCGGTCTAGCCTCCGGCACTAACTCGATCGAGAAGTCAATCTCCCGACGAGGAGGCACTCCAGGGAGTTCATCCGGAAACACATCCTTGAACTCTGCCACAACGGGCACTTCCTCAATAGATAGCTGGGAGAGACGAACCTCCAAAAACGCTACCAGTGCCACACCACCCTGGTTAACCGCCCGCATCATTTGCATGGCCGTAATTAGGGAATGGGCTACTCCACAAAGGCCCACAAATTTGACTTCCACTTGCCCCTTACTCTTTAGGGTCACTACCTTGGATAAACAATCAATGCTGGCGCGCTGCTCTGCAAGCTAGTCCATGCCCAAAATGACATCGAACTCTACTAATGGTAACACTGCTTCTTCCAAAACGAAGGCAACTCCGTTTAGCTCCCAACAAATGCGCCCTTTAGCCCCGGTGGTCATGGATGACCCATTGGGCATGCGCACTTTCAACTCCGCGTCCGCCGAGAAAGACTCAACTCCTATTCTTCGGATGAAGCTCTCCGCAAGAAAGGAGTGCGATGCTCCCGTGTCAAACAATACCCTAGCGGGGTATCCGGAAACTAACACGAAGCCTACAACATAGACATCACACAAAAGTCTAAAAGGATGAAGCACAAAATTTAAACTTAAATTTTCTTCATACCTGTCACCACATCGGTTTGACGGATCGCTTCTTGCTGTCCAAGGTTGTAAGCCCTTGGTTGCACTGGTTGGAACCGAGAAGCGCTCGACTCCGCCATCTTTCCTTTCTCTGCAGCACTGGGGCCCGAGCGCACAGACTGCTCCTGCTTTGTCTCTTGCCCCGCTCCCCCTTGCTGACAAGCACGGGCTATGTGCCCAACCTTCCCGCAGTTGTAGCACGTCGGTGGTCCCCTAGAGTGAGAACCTCCTGGCGCCCACTTGCTCTTTTCACCGGACCCGAAAAAGTGAGTCTTCTTCCTCCACCTACTCCCATCAGACTTTACATGAGATTGGGAAGGCTTCCCTTCCCCTTGCTTGGGAGTAAAACCCTTTCGACGTTGGGTTTGCTCCAGATCATTCTCCAAACTCCTGTCGGCTTCAACTAGATCATTAAATCCCGCCCTCTTCAAGGAGATGAGGGGTTGTCTCAGATTTTCCCTCAACCCTTGGTAGAAGATGTTATCCCTCTCTACATCATCCGCCATTGTCGTTCCCGCATAACGACCCAAACGGGTGAACTCTTGCACGTATTCGTCCACCGTCTTGTATCGCTGCATTAGATGCAGAAACTGCCTCTGCAGGGCCAACCGCGTAGAAACTGGAATATATCTCTTTAGAAAAGCGTTCCCAAATTCCTCCACCGACGGGGTGCATCCAGGAAACTGGCGGCCACTAAGGCTCACCCACCCCAACTTGCCGTCTCCTTCCAACATGAACGCCGCATACTCAGCTTTCTTTTCCTCTGGCGTCTCTGCCGCCCTTAGCAGTTCTTGAATACGAACTCACCAATCCTCCGCATCCGTTGGCGTTACAACACCCTTGAAAGACGTGGGATGGAAACTCAGGAAATACTTCATGTGTCGGTCTCCATGTCCTACCACCACCCTTTCCGCCAAAGGCTCCACTCGCCTGACTTCTCCGCCTGGCAAGGCCGTCGCCGTGTCCGGTGTAGCAGGTGTTGATACCTGGGCTGCAGCCGCCGCTTGGGCTGCCACCATCGCTTCTGCAAGCATACGGCAGAAGTCGGTCGGGTTTACACCCATGCCCAAAAGGCCTGGAGCAGTAGCACTGCTCGCCGAGAGATCATCCCTTGCTCTTGAAGTGCCCGCCTCGTTGCTTGCACTCTTCAGGAAAACAAGAAATAAGGGATTAGACTCCAATCTCAAGACTAAAACAAAAGGACACTCACGGTCCCGCGTTACTCTTATGTGGATAACTTCTCTACGCACTAACCTTGAATCAAACCTGGCTTTGATACAAAATTGTAACACCTCCCCTGTAATGAACGTATAATATGGGTCCAGCCGGGGCCCCACAATATACGGACGCCACAGCTTTAGTATTATAAGTTGATATAACTACCCAAACTCAAAACACTTGCACAACACAGCGGAAACAAAACAGGACTAGAAGTTATCCACCACTAAAGAGTAAAATAAATGGCCTTAAGGCCTTACATCAAGTGTCCAAAAACAAATAGTACATCAAACATGAATGTGCTCAACACTCCTAGTCTACCTCGGCATGCAAGCCAGACAAAATAGTCTCAAACAAACATCATCATAACTACAGTGCAACAAAAGAGGGAAAAACACTTCATGGGGCTTAGGCCTTTCTGGCCGGCGTGCTAGCTTCTGCATGCAATCCTTGCCCTGTAAAAATTATTAGTAACGTGGGTCAGCAAAGGCTGACCTCAAACTGTGTAACAACACATCTCCTCCCAGCTGCCCCTAATGGACCCCGGGGAACCCTTCAACCTGCAAGTCAGCACTTCGTATGCAATATAATCATCTATAAATAGAAAAGCATTAAAACAGGCTTGGATGTCTCAATCATCAAACAAGTTCTCTACTGGTTGAGCATGTAATAAAAGGGCCTACTATGCAACATGTATGCAACACTCGGGCTTCGCCCAAGGCACCCTACTGCGTATGCAACTAGCACAACATCACAATATTTGGGTACTCACATTTCCCCATTGGCATAAAGCCGCAAACAATGAGGGAGACACAACTCCCTCAAACGGCGCACAGGCCGCCACATGGAATTCTTGCCAAGGCCCCACCCGTTCGTGGGCTTAGCCCAGGGCTTGCCTGCAAGCTCTGACGTCTCATGTCAGGATTCCAACAAACAGAGACTGACCGATTCTAAGAAGCCTTGCTGGACTGCACCCGCTCATGGCCTCATTGCCCGGGCTTGCCCCAAGCTTGGCATTCTCGTCAGTCTCACAGAAGGGGACTAGTCTCGCCGGGACACTCTCCACACATGACGCACATGTCACGGGATAGCCAGCCGACCACGGAGACATAGCCACGCCTTGGCACATCACAATCCAAGACTAAAATCACCATAATGCCTCATTTGTACTACAACGTTCCCGCGCACCAAGGAAACCATCTCCAACTCGTGCGGAGCTAACCTTGTAAACCAAGGAAACCATCTCCAACTCATACGGAGCTAACCTTGTCCCTCAAGGAAACCATCTACCGCCACGAGGAGCTAACCTTGTCCGGTTCCGACTACACGTACTCTTTCAAACAAAAGGGAAACACCACCACATCACAAACGGCGTCTTGAGGCAACGGAATCTCTACGAATCCCTAAGTTCGTATGCAACATCACCGAGTCGGACTAACGGTCGCGACTACGGCTCCACCCACCATGCCTAATCCACTAGCGAAGCGGATCTCTAATGCAAAATATGCCGGGGACGGACTCAATCGACCCGGAGGTTCCTCTTGAACCTTGGCAACAAAAACACCTCTCAATCGAGTGGTTGGTGCCCAAAATCTAGAAGGAAACGATGCTAAAAACATGCATCCTAAAGACCGAGAGGAGAGATGTCGTTACCTTCCGACTCCTCTTCCTTGCCATGGCAAAAATGGCCGGATGGAAATCTTCGCAACGATCTAAGCTTCACGGAGCCGGACTCGGCTCGCGATTTGGAGCACCGAAACCCTTCCTACAGCCCAAGACCTTCTTCTTCTTCCTCCTCGCTCTAGCTTCTCTCAAGAACTTAGAAAGAGAAGACTTGGAAAACAATGAGGGTCTGCAACCCTAAAATCGGACTTAACTTCCCAAGAGTTGGCCTGAACCATTAGATCCCAAAACCAGAAAAGAATGGCCACGATACGCCTGGTAAATAGAAAAACTGGGTCGAACACGGCCTGGTACACGCCCGTGTCCAGGGCCGTGTGCCTCATTCGCCTTCTCAAATCGACGTGCCTGGAACCGCACACGGGCATCCGACACGCCCGTGTTCCATCCGACATGCCCGTGTCCCCAGTGACAAGGCCGTGTGGCCGGCCGTGTGCCTCCAATGACACGGCCCCGAAACCATCCCGAAAGGTGACACGGCCTGGGACACGCCCGTGTCCCAAGCCGTGTGCCAAGTCTCGACACCCGACGACAGGCTTTGCGTCGACACCGCAGAAAACGTCAAGCGAAGATCGTCGACCACGCGGGACACGCCCTGTGACACGCCCGTGTCACAGGTCGTGTACCCCAGTCTCGACATTCGTCGAGCGAAAGTGTCGACACTTGGGCCGAGTGTCGACACGGCCTCGACACGCCCTGCGACACGCCCGTGTCGCAGGCCGTGTGCCCCACTCTCGACACTTTGTCGAGCGAAAGTGTCGACACTTGGGCCGAGTGTCGACACGGCCTCGACACGCCCTGCGACACGCCCGTGTCGCAGGCCGTGTGCCCCACTCTCGACACTTTGTCGAGCGAAAGTGTCGACACTTGGGTCGAGTGTTGACACGGCCTCGACACGCCCTGCGACACGCCCGTGTCGCAGGCCGTGTGCCTCCTGCCAGAAACTCAAAATCTTCCAGAACCGCACACTGACTCTCTTGCAAAACTGGGGTGTTACATGAGCTCAGCGATCTGGAAATACACAGCAGCAAAATATCGTCGATCTGAGCTCAAAGATCGTCGAACTGAGCTCAGAGATAAAGATCCAAAGTAGAGTCAAAATCATCGACCTGAGCTCACCGATCGTCGAATGGAGTTCGACGATACAATGAAGTTGAGCTCAGCGATCGTCGAATGGAGTTCGACGATCTTGTCGAAGTTGAGCTAGACGATCGTCGACCGGAGTTCGACGAATCGTCGTGCTGAGCTCGACGATATGACTTAGTCTCCGAACACAAAATCTTGATCTTCAGGGCTGCTTCCAAACCTAGACTTCTAACCCTTAGACTCAATTCTAATTGACCTATTAAGCTATACAGGAGGTCAAGCAAAGGTTCCTAGAGACATAGTGATCCTGACCCAAATTAGTAATAGGATGTTCCAACAATCTCCCCCTATTTGGGTTAGGATTACTATTTACAGACTTTGGAAAAGTTTTAAATAACAAAATACAATCAGAAAAACATAAAAACAACAGCTAGACATTGCAGAATCACAGAGATATATATCATCCAGATAGCAGTCAGAAATCACAGAAATTGTCACCTTACAAAATCATTTCTTCTCTTTGCCTTTAACAAGTTTAATTTCTCTGTTAGGATTGAGGGCTTCCTTGTTTGATCTGGTATCATCTGCTGCACCCAAATATGTTTGCTTTTTAGGCCTGGGAACCACAGCTTCAGGATGTAATTCCATGTATCTGTCAGCATCAAAGAATTTACTTGAAGCATATCTCTCTAGTTCTTTCTGTCTCTGTTCAGACATAGTAGAAATGTTGGAAGAGTCTAATCCTTGTTCTCTGGCCTTTTTAATCTGATCTAGTGCAGCTAATTCCTTTAACCTTGCAGTCCAAGCAGCTGGATTGTTTTCAGGATCCTCAAAGGGTACAGGTGGTTCATACCTGTTGGAGGGATTGTCTTGAGGAGGTCTGGCAGACACAGTCTCTTTCAGCTTGTAAGGGAAAGGACCAGATGTTGTATCAGAAGAAATTTGTCCTCCCCTAGAATATGGGTGCTGCCTGGAGTACCCTTTGGAATATACTTGAATATCTCTTTGACTACCTCTATATCCTCCTCTCCTAGAATGTGAACCCCTGGATTGGCTTTCCCTGTGGTAAGATCTGGCATGAGGTTGATAGGGAGCCTGACTTCTGGCTGGGGGTTGACTAGCAGAGCTTCCACCTGCACCTGCATCAGGAGGAGGTGGTGGAGGAGGATGAGAGTGCTGGAATTGGGATGAACCCTTCTCATATTTTCTCTTTTTCTTCATTGCTTTCAGCTGATTTTTAGAGTATTGCATCCAGTGTTCAGTGATTGGGCAGTCATGTAGAATGTAATATGGGATATCATTGTTATCTTTAACTTTAGCAGGAGGTACCCTCTTCATTGCTTTGCTCCTTGCCTTTCTTTTCCTGGCAATGGTAGCAGAAGAATCATCAGAGTCTGTTTTAAATTCATCACTCTCAGAACTCTGGTCATCATAGAGAGCATCTATTTTCTTCATTAAGTCCTTTTTGAGCTGAACAGAAGCAGATGAGGCAGAAGTTGTAGCAGCAGATGTTGAAACAGTAACAGAAGAAACAGCAGCAGATATTGAGGGTGAAGCAGCAGATGGAGTAGAAGTAGTAACAACAACAGTAGCAGCAGTAGGCTCTGGACAGGTGATAGCAGCAACAACTGTCTCACTAACAGCAACAGAAACTGGAGGAATATCATCAAGGACTGCAGAAGGCTCAAATTCAGGTGCCTCTGACATCAGAATGTCCTTGGAAATTGGTTCAGCAGAAACAATAGGAACTTCAGCAGTAGTATGAATATCTTCAGCAGCAGCAGTTACTGAATTTACAAAAGACTGACAGCATGGACCTCTGACAGACAGCTAAAGTAAGCAGAATCAAAAACGGATAGCAAAGACCTGAGGTCTATTGCAAGGACTGCAGTAGGAGGCACAGCAGCAGCAGCAAGAGGAGGAGCAGCAAAAGAAGCAGTACTAACAGCAACAGCAGACAGACAGCTTGCAGAAACAGCAGCAGCAGCAGCAGCAGCATGAAGATTCACTTCATATGGCATCTCCCCCTGCCTAGATGCAGACATGTCTGGATCAAGGCACACTGCTGGAGGTGCTGCCTGAGGGAAGAGGGAAGAGAGCCTGGCAGAGAGGGCTGCCACTGACAGGTGTAGAGGAGCCAAGGAGGTCTCCAATAGTAGAGAGAGCCTGGGGGCAAGCAGCTCATACAGCCTGTCAGCAAGGGCTGAGAGGTCTACTTGCTCAAGAGCTGGAGCAGAGGTAGAAGGTATAGGAGCAGCTGAGGGTACTAGTAGTGGAGAGCTGGAGAAAGTTGGAAGGGATGGCTGAGGTGTTGGCAATGTGGATATGGAGGACAGGGGAATGGATATGGATGGGGTGAATGTTGGTTGTTCTATGATTTGGTGTAGGAGGTCTTGAAATGAAGTGGAGGAGGAGGGTAGTCCAGGAGGAGATGATGGGGAATCATCCATAAAGGAATCATCAAGTAGAGTGAAGGATGGTTGAGAGGGTGATGAGGTGACATCTGGTGGAGGATAGGAGAATAGTGGGTGGAGTTGTTCTTCTGGTGGAGGTAGAATAGGTTCTGGGGATGGTGTTGATGTTGGAGATGGGCTGGATATGATGATGGTGGATGGAGCTGGAATGGTGGATGGTATGGGAAGGGATGGAATTAGAGGAGGAGGAGGAGAGGCAACAGCAGCAGCCAGGTCATCTGCAGGGGCAGAGACCTGTGGAGGAGTGACTCTTTGAGTCCTTGTGCCTGAAGGGGTACTGGAGGAGGGCCTGCTATGCTTGCTTATTTGTCTGTCCCACTTTCCAAAGAGGGCACATGACAGTCTCTTGGAGGCATTTATGTGAATTCCAGAGGAGACCAGCAAGGCAGGGCACCTGTGCTGCAGAAATACTCCAATAATTCTCCCAAAGTTAACAAAACTTTTGTTGATTTTCTTTTTGATGAGGTCAAAGAAAACCTCTCCCCAATTCAGATTCTTCTTGTCCACAAGAGCTCCCATGAGGCAGAGCTGATATCTTGATATTGTATCATGGGCAGAGTGCTTTGCTAGTAGCACTTTCCCAACCACATCAGCCATGAACCTATATTCTACAGACAGGTTCCTTTTGAAGAGCTTGCTAGGGTTTCCCTCTGGATGACCCATCCTGGCAAGCAGTTCAGAATACTCTTCTCCAGATAGCTTAGCAGAATCTTCTCCATTTCTCAATTCAAAAACTTCTGATAGAATGGTTGGGGTCAAGGGTACCTGATTTCTAGAAATAGACCCAACAATGGTGGTGTTATCTTGATTATGGGCAGTATAAACCCACTCCTTTATTTCATCAGAAGCCAGCTTGATCCTGGTGGTCATTATGGCAGTCAAATTCTGGTCCTTGAACAAACCCAGTATATCTTGAAAAATCTGGTCAGTCGTGTTGAAGGATTGCAGGTCAATGTCAAAACCGGCATCAAACTTCATAGCAGCAAGAACAGCAACTGACACAGCCATGTGTACCTGCAAAAATGCAACAAACAAAACGACCAAGTGTAGAACTGTTTGGAGGGAAAGAAAATTCTTGCAGAGAAATCGAAAGCGCAAAAGAGAACGACGGCGAAAAATGAGTTTTATATTAGGGTTCGACGCAGAATTGGAAAGATCGTTGAACTCAGTTCGACGATCGAGGCTTCTAAAGGAATCTGAAGAGTCTTCAACATCGTCGATCTCCGTTCGACGATATTGGAGAGCGTCGAGCTCCGTTCGACGATCGTTCAAAGAACAAAATCGTCGAGCGCCGTTTGACGATCGTTGACCGGAAGAGATAGTTCATACTATCTGAGAGACGCTGAACTCAGTTCGATGATTTTTGGAAATCGTCGATCTCCGTTCGACGATCTGGGGGAAAATCGTCGAGCGCAGTTCAGAGATCAGAAAAACAATTCTAGACACTAAGAAAAATCAGAATGTTTGTCTAGTCTTGGTCAATTTTTAAGCTTTCAAAATCTTGGGTATTATTTAAGACTTCCTCCATCTAACATTCCTAACTGATTTAGGAAGAAGGTGTGTTTCTTTTCATCCAAGGGTTTGGTGAAAATATCTCCCCTTTGTAAATCAGTTGGGATATAGTGTAGTTCAATTTTATTCTTTTCAACATTATCCCTTAAGAAATGATGCCTAATCTCTATGTATTTTGTCCTACTATGGAGGACTGGATTTTGAGCTATAGAGATAGCACTAGTATTGTCACAAAAGATTTTAGACTTCTCTAAGTTGTAGCCATAGTCTAGGAGTTGGTTTTGAATCCACAAGATTTGTGAACAGCAACTGCCTGCAGCCATATATTCAGCTTCAGCAGTTTAAGTTGACACAAATGTTTGTTTCTTACAAAACCAAGAGACAAGTCTGACACCAAGGAACTGACAAGTTCCACTGGTGCTTTTCCTGTCAATTCTGCATCCAGCATAATCAGCATCAGAGAATCCAGTTAAATCAAATGCTGAATCTTTGGATACCAGAGTCCTAGATTTGGACAACTTTTAACATAACTGAGAATCCTCTTTACTAATGTTAGGTGTGACTCTCTAGGGCTTACTTGGAACCTAGCACATATACATGTAGCGAACATTATATCTGGTCTACTAGTTGTAAGATACAGTAAAGAGCCAATCATTGCTCTATATGTTGTCTGATCAACAGGTTTCCCATGTTCATCAGCATCCAATACAGCATTGGTAGGCATGGATGTTTTCATACAAGATGCCTCAGACATATCAAATTTCTTGACCAATTCATTTGCATATTTGGTTTGAGAAATAAAGATGCCTTCAGCATGTTGCTTGACTTGCAATCCTAGGAAGAAGGATAGCTCACCCATGCTACTCATCTCAAATTTAGAATGCATCAGGTTAGAAAACCTTCTGCACAATTTGGAGTCATTAGAACCAAAAATGATATTGTCTACATAAATTTGTACTAGTAGGGTATGGGACTTATGGGTTCTAATGAAAAGAGTTTGGTCTACTCTACCCCTTATAAAACCATTTTCCAAAAGAAAGCATGCTAGGGTCTCATACCATGTTCTAGGAGCTTGCTTGAGACCATATAATGCTTTATTCAATCTAAAAACATAATCAGGAAAAGTAGGAGAGATAAAACCTGGAGGTTGTCTGACAAAAACTTCTTCTTTGATGTCTCCATTCAAGAAAGCACTCTTGACATCCATCTGATATACCTTGAAGCCTTTGTGAGCTGCATAAGCTAGAAATATTCTGATGGCTTCTAATCTTGCAACAGGTGCAAAGGTCTGGTCGTAGTCTATCCCTTCTTCTTGAGAATCTCCCTGAGCAACTAGCCTTGCCTTGTTCCTTACAATTACTCCTTGATCATCAAATTTGTTTCTGAATACCCATTTTGTTCCAACAATGGAGTGATCCTTAGGCTTTGTCACTAGTTCCCATACTTTGTTCCACTCAAATTGATGCAACTCTTCTTGCATTGCAATGATCCAGTGTGGATCTTGCTCTGCATCTTGAATGGACTGAGGTTCAATTTGAGATAGGAAGCAGGTGTGCAACAGGTTTTGGTTGACCTGATTTCTGGTTTGCACACCAGCTGAGATTTCTCCAATTATTTGGGAAATTGGATGGTCTCTTGATGTTACTAAATCAATAGGGGGTGTTGATTGTTCACCAACCTGTGTTGTTGTTTACTCTTGTGGTACAACAACTGGCTCTTCAAGTTGTTCCTCAATATATTGAGCATTTCCTTCATGTTCACTGCTTTCATCCTCTCGAGTAACCTGTAACTTGTTCAAGTCTTCAACTAGAGAATGTTCCTGAAAAGGTTCTATGGTAGAAGAAATCTTCTCCTTGAAAGACATGTTAGTTTCATCAAATGAATTGTGAACAGATTCCTCAATTTTCAAAGATGATTTATTAAAGACCCTATAGGCCTTGCTGATCATGGAGTATCCCAGAAACACTCCTTCATCAGCTTTGGCTTGAAATTTTGCTAAATATTTCTTGTCATTATTGTGAATGTAGCAAATACAACCAAAGACTCTAAAATAGTCAACTTTAGGTTTCTTCCCTTTGAGTAATTCATAGGGAGTCTTTCCCTTTAGTTTATGTATCAGACTTCTGTTCAGCACATAGTTGGAGGTGTTCACTGCCTCTTCCCAAAAGGATAGAGGTAGATGAGCATCTGACAACAATGTGGTGGCAGATTCAATCAGGGTTCTATTTTTCCGTTCAGCTACCCCATTTTGTTGAGGAGTTCTAGGAGCTGAGAAAGTATGCCTGATCCCTTCACTCTGACATAACTCTTGCATAAGAAGAGCATCAAACTCTGTCCCATGATCACTTCTGATCAGGGCAATGTTAGTATTGAACTCAGTCTGTATACATTTGAGAAACTCTGTCAGACACGTAAAGTTATCAGACTTCTTCCTTAGAAAGAACACCCAAGTAAATCTAGAGAAGTCATCTACAACTACTAAAGTGTAGGATTTCCCTCCTAGGCTTTGTACTGTGATGGGTCCAAAAAGATCCATGTGTAACAGATACAATATTCTAGGTGAATCACTCTTATTAAGTGATTTAAAGCTGTTTTTAGTTTGTTTGCCTAATTGACAAGCCCTGCAGAGTCCTTCCTTCTTGTAGGGGCCAGAAGGTAGTCCTCTAACAAGGTTATCCTTGGATAGCCTAGCAATAGTTTTAAGATTTAGGTGTCCTAATCTCTTATGCCATAAAATATTTGATCTACAGACAGAGTTAAACAAGCAGATATCTACATCAGTTGAAAGAAAATCTACTAGATAGATGTTACCTTTCCTTTTACCTGTCAACACAGTTGTGTTGTCCTCTGACTTGATTTTGCATAAGACTTTGCTGAAGGTCACTTGGTAGCCTTCATCACACAGCTGACTGATGCTAATTAGGTTGTGCTTCAGTCCTTCTACATAAGCTACTTTCCTGAAAGTTACTGAACCAATCTGGACTGCACCATATCCTTTAGTCTGTCCAAAGTTTGAATCACCAAAGATAACTTTGGGTCCAAGCTTGGATTTGAAGGATGTGAGGTTGTCCTTGTTCCCTGTCATGTGCTTAGAGCACCCACTATCCAAATACCATTGCTGGTTAGATGTTGGATAGGTCTTCACCTGCACATAAGACAATTCATTTGTTTTTGACCCAGTTTACCTTGGGCCTAGGTTGATAACCTTTAAAGTCTGAAATGAAAGACATCCCAGGTTGACTCTTATATCCTTCAGGATGATATCTCCTTGGAGGTATAATCCATTCAGTATAAGGGTTATAGATTTGGGATGAAGGACCCTTAGGATTCAATTTTGATTTGCCTTTGAAAAATTTTCCAGAGCTCTGACCTCTATTCGACGATCTTGGAGCTGCGTTCGACGATCTTGGGTCAGATCGTCGAGCTCCATTCGACGGTCGACTGTGGGTTAGGTCAGGTATTTAAGATCGTCGACCTGCGTTCGACGACTTTGGCTGAGATCGTCGATCTGTGTTCGACGATTTTGCCTGAGATCGTCGAGCTGCGTTCGGCGATCGTCGATCTCCGTTCGACGATTGTCGAGCTCCGTTCGACGACTTCTGCTGGGACTTAGTTTTCTGAGGCAGATCAGAATTTTTCCTAGCAACCTCTACAACTCCCTTTCCTTTGTCAGAAATGAATTTGATTGGAGTTGTTAGGACTATAGGTTGGCTGGATGAAGCACCCAAGCCCAGTATACTGTTGAATCTGGAGTTCACTGTGCTTGTGATGTCCATCAGCTTGATGCTTCTCCCATTAAGGGATTCTTCAAGCTTCTTGGCCTCAGAGAGCTCACTTTTCAGTGTAGCTATCTGTTCCCTACAGCTCTCCAACTCCTGAGAGAGTTTGAGGTTTTCTGACTTTAAAGTATTGTGTTCAGATAATTGATTCCTGAGAGAGATAATTTCTTTCTCAGACTTTAGCAGGTCTAAACACAGTGCTTTAAATTCAGATTTAAAATCCTCTGAACTAAAATCAAAAGAACCAATTAACTGATCTTCTTCAGGTTGAGTCTCTGAGTCTGACTCTGACTCCTCTTCCTCTGAATTGTGCTGTGAGGCATTGATTGCCATCATGCAGAACTCCTTTTCTTCTGCATCATCCTCATCATCACTGGAACTGGATGAGGCTTCTGACTCTTCTTCTGTCTCACTCCAGGATTCAGCAACAAACCCTTTTCTTGTATGCTTGTTTTTTGCTTGAAGAAGGTTTGCCATTGCCATTTCTTTTGGAGTCTTTCTCCTTTCTTCTTTCTTTCATGTCCCTTCTGTCCTTGTTCTTGTTCTCTGGACAATCAGGAACTATGTGCCCTGGTTTCCTGCAACCAAAGCAAATAATGTCTTTATTATTATTATTACTGGACTTGTCATACCTTGGCTTATCCTGCTCCTTGTATGATCTTCTTCTGAAGTCCTTTCTGGTCATTTTGTAAAATATTTTGGCCAGCAGACTGAGTAGTTCATCATTGCCTATAGCTTTATCTTCAGGCAGATCCTCAGTTGCCTTGAATACTATGGTCTTCTCTTTTCTTGTGGCTGGTGAGGCAGCCTTCTGTTCTTCCTCTCTATTTTTGATGAGTAGCTCATAAGATTTGAGCTTACCCAATAGAGCTTCAGTAGTGATCTCATTCAGACTTCTGGCATCCCTAATTGGCCAGATCCTTGAATCCCAAGTGCTAGGGAAGCACATTAGGATCTTGTCATTAAGTTCTGTTAGAGAGATCTCTTTGTCCAATGTTCTGAGTTCACTGACAATTAGACTTAGCCTGTTGTACATGTCTCCCACTGACTCAGTTTCTCCCTTTTTGAAATTCTCATATTGAGAGATGAGATGGGATCTTCTATCCTTTCTCTCATCAGCTGAGCCTGAGACTATTTCTGAGAGCTTGTCCCAAATTTCCTTTGCTGAATTGCATTCAGCCACCTTTTGAAATATGTCATCTGACATTGTCTGGGCTAGGATATTCATAGCCTTAGCATCAGCTACCTTCCATCTCTTGATGTCAGCATCTATTCCTGATGGAGGTGGCACAGCATTTGTGCTTGTGTTCTCTGGGGGTCTTGGACATACTGTCAAAACAGAATTAAAAATATCTTCGTCAATAGAATTCATGTAAAGTATAATCCTTGCTTTCCAAAGTGCAAACTTGGATAGATTGCACACTGGAGGTCTGGTGCTAGCGTAATCTTTGCTTTGGGCCATGATTTGTGAAAACAAAATCTAATAATAAACTACAAAAGAAAAACAGATCTAACTAGGGATCTTTGGGTTCAGGTGTTAGCCTGTACAACCAATCAGGTATGGTATGTTTAACCAACCTCCCTCTGATACCAATTGAAAGTGCAGCTAGATCTGATATACTCTAGAGGGGGGTGAATAGACTATATGGTGCTTTAACAACTTTTACAACAATTGTTGTAATAAGAGTGAGCAGGGAAGCAGTTAAAAATCTAATTACAGCACTAAGTTAAACAAAAACTAAGCACAGAAAAATCAAGACCAGAAACAAACATAAACACGAGCAAAACCAGAAGACACAAGGAAATATAGTGGTTCCCCTAAACTTGGGTACATCCACTCTTCTACCACCCTAGGTAGGAATCCACTGCAGGATGAGTTGATCAGGTGTCCTGGGCACCAATGAGCTTTTGGTAAGGTGCTCAAAAACCAAAGCAGATTTTTTGATCAGGTGTCTTGCCACCAATGAGCTTTTGACAAGGTGCTCAAAAACCAAGCTCAAACTTTTGAAGGGAGTTTGAGAAACCCTTTACAGAGAGGGGGTGAGAGAGTGATGGAAGTCTTCTCTTTCTCAAACAACTGAGAAGACTAAGTGGATTGTTGATGTCAAAGCTCCCCCTGAATCCTTGAGATCTTCAGGAAGAAAAGCTTTGCTGAGGGTGATAGGCCTTCAAAGATTGAACTCCAGCAATGGATGATTTCAACAATAGCTGAAATGTTGAATGTCTGGAGTCTGGAAATATGTTGGCCTTGAACACTTTGAAAACTAAAGAGATCTGAAGATTTGAGAAAGCTTGATCTCCTTGGATGAGTGTTCTTGAGAATTCTTTGAGACAGAAGATTTTTGATTGTGTCTTTGTAATCTTTTTTTCTGTGTGAGTGATTCAAAAAATTCTGTCTTTTTTTCTCTAGTACTGAACAAAACATTCTCTCTGAGAAGAATAGTCGTTGGCCTGCAATTATTGCATCCTTAATTGCATAATCTCTTCTGGAGGAAAGTCCACAGAAATATTCCTTGAAAAATCCCTTGAAACTTTGTCCATAAATGAATGAAAACGGCTAGGAAATCTCTGAATTAATTGCAGAATAACTCCTTAACTGTTTTGAATTTGAATTTAGAAACATCCTGGAAGTTATCTGAAATCGTCGAACTGAGCTCTGCTATCATCGAGCTGAGCTCAGCGATCTGGAAATAAACAGGAGCAAAATATCGTCGATCTGAGCCCAAAGATCGTCGAAATGAGCTCAGAGATAAAGATCCAAAGCAGAGTCAAAATCGTCGACCTGAGCTCACCGATCGTCGAATGGAGTTCGACGATAAAATGAAGTTGAGCTCAGCGATCGTCGAATGGAGTTCGACGATCTTGTCGAAGTTGAGCTAGACGATCGTCGACCAGAGTTCGACGAATCGTCGTGCTGAGCTCGACGATATGACTTAGTCTCCAAACACAAAAACTTGATCTTCAGGGCTGCTTACAAACCTAGACTTCTAACCCTTAGACTAAATTCTAATTGACCTATTAAGCTATACAGGAGGTCAAGCAAAGGTTCCTAGAGACATAGTGATCCTGACCCAAATTAGTAATAGGATGTTCCAACACCAAAAATCACGTCGAATTCCGATATTGGCAAAATAAATGCAGATAAATGAAAATCCCGACTTCCTAACTGAACCGCCACATCGCAAGCTTGATCCGCAAGCATCCAACAGCCATTCGGCAACACCACTCTGACGCTATCTGTCTTTGCACGACTGGGTATCCCAAGCCGCGTAAACAATTCGCTAGACAGAAAAGAATGCGATGCACCCGTATCAAACAGTGCTCGCGCCAGCGTGTCCCGAATCATCACAAAGCCTATGACAAATATGTCACACACACAAACCGCAAACATAGGGGTACTAAGCAAAGCATACAAACAATAGCATATGCAAAACTAAACTCATACCTGTGACCACGTCACTCTGCTTGATGGCCTCTTGCAGGCCAAGATTGTACACCCGGGGTTGCGCCTGCGAGGCAGAGGAATCCACCACCGCCTTTCCTTTTTCTGCATAAGATGCTCCCGCCTTCTTTTCACTCTTTGGCGACATCCTACAATCTCGCGCAATATGCCCCATTCGGCCACAATTGAAGCAGATACGAGTATCTGGCTTGGAGGTTGCCCGTGACGTTGCTCCCGTTGCAACGGAGGAAGGAGCTTGTCCACTAGGCTTGGACTTCTTGCCCCATCTCTTCTTATAAAATGGTTTCCCCGAGCGGGCAGCCTTCCACTCCGGTTGCGACACCGCCAAAGCTCTCTTCCCTTGCACCCTTTTCATATCCTTCTCCAGCGCGCTCGTAGTATCAACCAACGCTTGGAAACCTTGGTTCACAGAACTTGACACAAGGAACCTCAGCTCGTCCCTCAGTCCTTCATAGAACCTGTTGGTCTTCCTCTGTTCATCTGCAAATATAGAACCCGCATACCGCCCCAAGCGAGTAAATTCATGCAGGTATACGTCAACACTGCCATCACCTTGGATCAATCGTTGGAATTCATTTTCCATGGCTATCCGCTGAGCCGCAGGATGGTGCTTCGCTAGGAAGAGTCTGGAGAATTCTTCCATCGATACTTGGGTTAACGGACGACCCGCCAAGTGATGCAACTCCATCTCATCCCACCATAATCGAGCTTCTCCTTCAAACAAGAAGGTAACTAAGGTAACTTTCTGGTGCTCCGCCGTTCCAATCGCCGTCATCACTCGCTTGACGCGCGATAGCCAATCCTCAGCCTGCGTCGGAGTTCCCACTCCCGAGAACATAGGCGGATGGAAACTCATAAACCGCATTAGCTGCTTCTCAGCCACTCGGGGAGCCACATCCACTACAGGTTCCGGCCTTGCCGCCACCTGTTCTAGCATCACAGCCGCTTGTTCCTGCCTAAGTGGCTGGCCTTGGATCATGGTAAATAAGGCCTCCGCAACTAAACGCACATGTTCCGCAGACGGTGGAGGTGTAGGCACCGCGGATGGTGCCGTACTTTCATCAGAACGCTGGGGCTCAGACGGCCCAGCTCCACTTCGTGTCACCTAAAGGTGGACAAGACACACACATTAGCGGTCGTACCCAAGCAAACAACACAAAATAAGAACACACAGGTTCCTTAAACACATCAAGTTTGCATTCCTATCATGGACATTCAGGAGTTCCTCCGCAGACTGTGGTTTGCACAAACACGTGATGGCTCTGATACCAAAAATGTAACAACCCCATCCGTTCATATGGTATATTCTAGAAGGTCCGGCCGGGGCCCCACAGTATATATCACAAAACAGGCGGTGAAGGTACAGGATGATACCAGAGTAGCGCATCGCACCTATCAAAAATCATTCCAGCGTAAGCCTAGACTACAACTGGAACTCCTCATGAATGTCCAAACATAAAACTCCACATTTTATACAATATAGGAATGTCTTACAACAAGTACAAAGAGTTGGCCTTATGGCCTTTACATGGCTTTCAAACAGTGGCCTAAAACAATTGGCACGCAGGCCAGCCACACGAAAAGAAAACACACAACATAACATAGAGCTTTCGAGGGCTCACAACAGTAGCAGCAACAACAGCAGGTACATCAACCTCTATGCGTCCCGCTCGGCTCTCCAGCACCTGTCCAGGGACAATCCACCCAACGGTGGCAAACAAAAGCAACGGTCAGCGTTCAGCTGACCAAATTATAACGACCCTACCCCTTCTCTCGGGGCAGCGGTATTCTTCCCTGAAAGCATATTATATCACAAGTATGACAATATATCATCAAAATGTGCTTTCACGCACACAATCCATCACAACCGTTCGCCACCCGGCCCAACGGTTCGTGCACTCAGGGCACATTCTTGGTGTTCTGGCAAAGCTCTTGCCCACCACCGTATTAGGGTCACAACCCAACGGTAAATCTCTTAAGCATTTACTCCATGGCGTGCAGCCGGAGTTAGTCTTACTACACCGGGATGGCCCGTAGCCCCCCATTGTGTCATGGCGCGCAGGCCGAAGACTCTTGCTATGCGCTCCAACAGACCGCACCTTTTGGTCTCACGTCAGACGGACATAGCGCAGGTCGGATCCTCCACCCCCCGTTGCTCAAATCGCCTTGCCTACTCCTAGTACAGCGTACTCATGGCTATATCAAAGGCGCGGGTGGGTCTCACCAATCCTGTTCTTGGCATTCAAGCCTGGGTATTTCGCTATACCCATTTTCTTAGCACAACAGCGGGTCTTTCCTGGGCCTCCCAGTACTTCCTGTGACTCTCTCCACAGGTGGACACCACACAAACACAAATGTCAGGGGTCTTTCCTGGCTATCATGCCAGTACTTCCTGTTACTCGCTTCACAGGTGGACACCCTACGACATCAAGCATCACAAAGGGCCTTTCCTGGTCACACCAGTACTTCCTGTGCCTCATTCACAGGTTGGACCCAAAAACATCATATGGCTATTTTTCCTGGGCTAGCACCCCAGTACTTCCTGCTACTCCTTTTCGCAGGCATAACCCGTAGAATCCTTAAACTACACGTTATCACGGAGTCTTCTCCGGTTCGTATGCAACATCACTAATCCAGACCAACCTGTCCAGATGGACTTCACACAACATGCCTATTCCAAACTCCATTTCCGGATCTATATGCTAACAAAGGGGATTCAAGCATCCACCTAAAGATTCCCAAAATCAGCCACCTCTTGGTGGGGGAAATCACAAGCTATGCTAAAAGGAAGCCTTCACATGGCTAGGAAGAAAAGTCGTTACCCTTGACGACTGCTTCGGTGCCATGACCTCAAAGCTTGCTTGAAAGGCTCGCAAGAGCATTTCCTCCGCAACGCCGGCTTCGGATTTCTCGTCGGTAAACCGCAGCACCACCAGCAGCAGCCCTTCCCCTTCTTCCTCCTCCTTTCTCTCTCTCTTTTTCTCTTCTGAAGAAAGATAAAGGCCAAGAAGAAATGAGAATAACTTCTCAGATTTCGGCCTTTAGGAAAAAGAGGAAAGAAGCTTCAGCCCTTGGATACCAGCTGAAAGAATGGACGGCCAGAAACTTGCCAAAAATGCTAACTTTGACCTGACACGGCCTATGACACGGCCGTGTCCCAGGCCGTGTGCCTCAAGCGGTGGTCAACCGACTTATCCAAACCAGTGACACGCCCATGGGACACGCCGTGTCATGGGCCGTGTCACCAACACGCCTTCGAACACGAAAAAAAATCCCAAATCATCCTGAGACTTCACAGGGCCTGTGACACACCCGTGTCCCAGGCCGTATGCCCAGACATGGCACAAAGACACGCCCTGTCGAAATGCTTCGTCGGGCTGAGATCGTCAACCCAACTTGACATGCCCTGTGACACGCCCGTTTCACAGGCCGTGTGCAACTTCTCGACACTCGACACCCACGTCTCGACACTCATATCTCGACACTCGACGATCGTCGGGTAACAGTCGTCGAGCACACGACACGGCCTTGGACACGCCCATATCTTGGGCCGTGTGTCTCCTCTCGACACATCGTCGAGCGAAAAATCCTCGAGACCAAGGCCGATCGTCGACACAACCTCGACACGCCCTGCGACACGCCCGTGTCGTAGGCCGTGTCCGCTGACACGCCCTGGGACACGCCCGTGTCCCAGGCCGTGTCACCCAAAAATTCCCTGCTTCAGAATTTTGGACTGTTACAGGCTCGTCCAGTTTTGTCGCAACCCGAGCATTTTTGGAGTCTCAGCACGTGACCAAAGTTTTGGGTTTTGTTTTTTTTGTAAGCCACATGTTTTGGAGGTTAATATCTCGGGAAAGGCTCGTAGGATTTTGGTTTTGACTTCGTCATTGTGTCCGTAGCAGCAGTTTTTGCCTACGGCGTGAGTTTCGTTTAATTTGGCGCATTTGAGCCTTTGTTTTGATCTCATAGTTCCCTGTTCAACTATTTGAGCACGTTAATTTCTATTTTAATGCCTTGGGCTTGTGATGATTTCTTGGGAAGCCCTTCTAAGGTGTGGGTTTTCGTCGAACCGAGTTTTTCTTCGGTTTTTTCTTGGCGTTGTGTCGGGTTCGACGATCGTCGAGCAGAGCTCGACGATTGTGTTCCTTTTCCTGAGCGTCGTGTCGGGTTCGACGATCGTCGAGCGGAGCTCGACGATTGTGTTCCTTTTTCCTGAGCGCCGTATCAGGTTCAATGTTCGTCGAGCGGAGCTCGACGATTGTCATTTTTCCAGGGTGCTGTGTTGAGGTCGACGATCGTCGAGCGGAGCTTGATGATTGTCATTTTTCTGGGCGCTGTCTGGAGGTCGACGATCGTCGAGCGGAGCTCGACGATTGTCATTCTTCCGAGCTCGATGAATTTGTCGAGCGGAGCTTGCTGTAGGTTTAGCGGATCTCCGTGTTGAGTTTGACGATTTTCGAATTTAGTTCGATGATTTTCGAACTGAGTTCGACGATCGGGCCCTCCTTTCTGTGTTCGACGATTTTTGAGCAGATTTCGTCGAGTGGATCCTCCCTTGTACTCATGTAATTCCCTTATAGTCGAGTAATCCCAGTTCCATACTCGTGCGATTCCCTTAGTGCTCGAGTACTCCTCCCCCGTTACTCGAGTAGTTGTATTGAACTACTCGAGTAGGTCTTCTGTGACTCGAGTGGTGGTATTGATCTACTCCGGTAGGTTTTGTCTGATACTCGAGTAATCCATCCCCCCTGCATCGGGAAAACTGGTTCAGCCGAAACCGGTTTAGTTTGCTGTTTTTCCTGTTATCACCTTTGGTATATATACCTTCTTCATTTTTCTTCATCTTCTCCGATTCCTTTTTTTTCCTCCCGAACCAGAGCGGCATGAGCGAGAAAGAGGTTGTACGTCCTTAATCCTTCCGGTCACCGTTGACGGTGCTTCGATGCTCGGAATTTCAAACCGATCGTAGATCTGGAAAGCTCTCGTCGAGATCTGCGCCCTCGTGGTAATTTCTTCCCCGTTTCTTGAGATTTTCTCGTTAGGGTTTTTCGGCCCGAATCCCCTTTTCGACCCTTTTTGTCTAGATTTCAACTCCTCCCGCCGTCTTTTGCCCCGATCTTTGACGTGGAGCGATTCAGAGCACCTTTCCGGTAAAACCAAGGCAAGTGGTGGTTTTCCCCTCGTTTCTATTTGTCTGATCTGATGGTAACGACTATACTTTCATGTTCTTCAAATTTTTTGCGCTTAATCTTCCAAATCATGGTTATGATTAATCGTGTCAGTGATCCTTTGTTGTTGTAAGGTTTTGTCTTGGGAAGCCTGATTTTGTCTGGTTTTGGTTAATTGTTCCTAGTATGTTTTAATGATGGCTATGCATGTTTCAGCTTTCGTTATTTAGCGTATTAGAATTTACCTAGGACTATAAATTGCTCCTAGAGGTTGATCAACCGCATCGTGAGTTCGGTAATGTCAAGTAGAATCTGTCGAGCCAAACCTCGAGATTTTTGTGTTGTGGTTTCTGTGGGTTTCTTGAATGCTGGAGTTAGTGGACGATTCCACCTCCGCAGTGTTTGTTACCTTCATTAGTGCCCTGTGGAAGTCTACCTGGTTTTTGGATGTCTGTAGTGTATGGTGGAGAGTATGAGACTCCCTCGCAGTTAGACGGATTATATATCCGTTTGTTTTTGGGTGGTGTGTCGAAGAGTGACCACTTCGCCTGTGTTTTTGGGTGGTGTGTCCAAGAGTGACCACTGCGCCCGTGTTTTTGGGTAGAGTCGACCACAGGTGTCTAATAAAGGTTTTGTATTTTCTTTCCGGTGAAATATTCATGTAGTCACCTTATAGCCTCGTGCATCTGGTGTAGTCTTGTTGAACGTGATAAATCACGTAGGAGTTCTTTTCCTGTTGATGCCATGTTTACTTTTGTACTTTACTTCAGTGTTTTTGGTCTTGGGTTGGTACCCCTATTGGCCTTGCTTACTTTGGCTTATTACTTTTCCTGCCACTATTTGTACCTTCTTGCTGAGGTGTTTTGTTTTTGGAATGCCTTAGGTTCAGAGCAGTAGCAGTTAGCAGTTCTGGTTTTGTAGTTTTCTGAGCGACAGTGTTGGTCGTGGTTGTTGCCTCGTCATAGCGAGGTAGTTTGTTGTTTGTTTAGTTTTACTAGTTCAGATATACTTTTGTTCGTGGGTTCGTGTCAGCTTGTTGGCGCCCATTGATTTGTTAGTTGTTCGATACTTGCTAGTTGCTCAATTCTTTAACTGTGGATGTGGATTACTTGTTTTCTGGGAGGATTTATGTTAGGAATGCATATTAGGTATTTTCAACTATAAAATCTACTACTATTACTTCATGCATTGCATAATTTGAAACTCTAACTTGTTATTTTTAGCGACCGTAAAAGCTATCTTTCCTATTATAATAAATTTAGAGTTTTGCATAGCATGAGTTGTCCTTTTGGGACGTTTTGCTCATGTAGGATGTTTGAGTTAATCTAATCAAGTATTTTTCCGCAGCGTATAATATATTTTGATTCGTAGACTAGATGAGCCACTAAGCCGAGGGATACGGTTATCTTCTGCACTTAATTAATTTTCCTTAAAATAACTTAAAAAGGAAACTTTCATCATGATTAGTTTGGTGTCTGCCTGAGCGTCCGCAGTTATCCCCTACTGACGTGGCATCATGACGCGTATTTTCCCTTACTCTGATAAGCCTTATTTTCGGTGAAAATGGGGGTTGTGATAGGGGCCGGCCTGGTTGGCCATGCCAAAGGTGGCGGTGGTGGAGGTGGAGGCCCCTGACTTTGCTTTTTCCGGCCACCTGGGCTCCGGCGGGGGGTTGTGTAGGGGGGAAGGAGTTGCACAGAGAGCTTGAGGTGGAAGTGATGGCGACGTTGTCCCGCCATTTGCCCGTGATGATCGTGATTGTTTGATTGGTGGCGATGATGCCCCGCCATTTGTTCGTGATGACATTTCAGATGGTGCTGACGAGTTCTTTGGCGAGCTCCATGGTGATGTCGGGTCCATGCATTATATTGATCGTTGCCACAACCGTACGTTTGAAGAATCTGAAGGACGATGCCGCAACAATAATTTTGATGCACGCCATCGCCGCTACAACTCCATCGTCGTGACAGTTATTTTGCTACAACATCATCGCCGATACAACGCCATCGTCGCGACAATAATTTCGCTACAACGCCATCTCCGGTATAATGTCATCGCCGCTATAACGTCATCGCCGCGGCAATAATCTAATAATTATAATATTATAGTATATTTATTAATTTCCTTATTGCATTGTTTTAATTTGAGAGTTTTTATTTCATGCATTTAGTTATTGTATTTGTTATGTCATATTTATGATGGGTGCATATAAGCATCATGTGTTTATTTTATTTGAATGAATGAGATTGAGTGGTGTAGGCTATAAAAGGCTATGTTTATGAAGGATTTAGAAGAAGGAAGAATGAAAAAAAAACCTAGAATTCAAGCTTTGAATTTTCCCCCTCTTTCCTATTTCCCTCTAAGGAAAATTTCGGACCCTCCTTGTTTCTCCTCCTCTCTTGGCCGCCGGCCTCATCTTCTTCCCCTCTCCTCCCTCCTCTCTACTTCTCCACAAAATCCTTTCTTCTCTACACTACGAGCAACAAATCAAAGAACTCCTCACCTTGAAGAATTCAGCCAACATCCTTTCCCCCTCCTTGGGTGATTTCGGTCAAGGACAGCAACTCCGGCAACGACGAACCTTCTCCGGCATGAAGGAAGGCGGACGAGTTTCTCTCCGTTCGGTGTGCCTCTAGCGGAGCCATGGAAGAGCGAACCACTTTTTCATCGCAATCATCTATTCCGATTGGGGTAACGAAAATTACTACTCTTGTGTGATTCCCTCTTAGGTAGATCTTGTGGTGGTTTTCTTTGGAGTTGTTTGCGAACTTTTGAATTCGTCGTTGTTTTGATCTGAATGATATTGTTATCTTCTTTTGATCTATTTTAAGTTCATGAGGATTGGCGTATCTCGGTTTCTTTTTGTTGGGAGAGATCTACCATTTCCAAATCGTTTATTTTTTATAGATCTCATTTGGTACAACACACGCTCGAACGGATTGGGTCGATGCATTTTTTCTTGAGAGAATATTAGTTCATCGCCTCTATTTGATCTTTAAGGGTGTGGCGAAACCTTGCGTCATCATTATATTGATATTATTGTGAATCGGGTGCGTTGCGTTTAAATTGTGCGAGCGTAGATTTGGAACTAGTGAGAACAATTCAGAGTCTTTGTACGTTGCAGCTCGTCAGGAGACGTAGCTTGTATCAATTTGGTATTAGTGGGAGGTTCATGTCAATTTCCTAATTAGCACCCTCCACTTTTTCTTAGGACGTCGACACGCACTTGTCTTGCATGTTTATTTGTCAAAAAAGTCCAAAAAAAATTTTCTTCTTGTCTGCCAATAGCAGGCTAAATTTTTATTTTTCTGCAAAACAAATTCAGAAAAAATTATTTAATAATCTCCTATTTATTTTCAGCAAGAAAATACAAAAAAATATATTTATTGTCTTTGTGGTTTTGCGAGAATAATTCCATATGTTACAATTTTATAGAATCAGAGTCATTATTCCATTGCATGTGAACCAGATTCGAGTAGAAAATTTTCTGTCTCGTCACCACTAAAATGGCCCATGACGTTAATAATTCCCGATTCAAATCTTCTGCATCCATGTTAAATGTTAGAAAACCAGTTCATTCACCTATAATGGGTGATATTTGGAACTTACTTAGACAACTAACGGCTAACCAAGTGACACCACCATCACCTAGACAACCCTACCATCATCAGGATCGTCACCCTGAGCGAGAGGTTTACGTATCTAGGTCTTCTAGGAGCATTGCTCCCTCCTATAATGGTTTGGGAGGTCCTCAGATCTTACTTAATTGGGTTGTTGGGATGGAATGTTATTTCGAGATTCTTTATCTATGGGACCTCCACAAGGTCCCAGTGGCGAGCAAACAGTTAGTGGGTCGAGCCCAGACTTTTTGGTTCAACGAGGAAAGACATATTGGGTCTCCTATTATTTGGCTGATCATGAAGACCCTCCACACCGATCAATATGCTCCCGCAGGGATGTTTGATGAATTGGCTACATTACGCTAGGGCACTAGACCCATATCTGATGATAGGAGTGACATATTTCCTCAGGATAGACCCTTTCCCCAGGTTGGTAGAGCTACCCATAACATACGTGCACCCACCTATGAAGGAAGTGAAAAGGTGAGGTCCCCTATCCCTAGTTCTGTACAAGTGACTGCTAGGACTGCCATGAGACCGCACGGTGAGAGTAGTCCTATCTATAGAAGTAGACAGATGATTACCACATGTGAGTTTAGTGGCATATTTGATCTTGGCTCTATTGTGCGTCATATTCCGAATACGTCCGTAGTCTATTTTGAGTCTCCCCCTGAGCTGCCTGATCTAGTCGTTGACTCTCCTGATGAGTCTGCGGTAGTGTCTAAGACTGATCGCTCCACTGAGGGTAAGGCCGATTTAACTAATGAGCTTAGTGACGATAAGGAGTTTGGTTACCCCAGTGACATTGAAGAGGAGCTCCCCTCTGAAGTGTCACACCATGAGATTACTCAATCTACCCTCGACTTTATTCCTAATCCGTCAACTATGATAGCTGAGGAATATTCTGATGATTCTAAGTTAGTAGATGTACCTACGGTGTTGGAAGATTTACCTTATGAGGGAAGGTTATTTTTGGATGACTTTAGCGCTGAGAACCCGAAAGATATTTCTTTGATGTTATCATCATTGCCTGAAACTCAATATAAATATGAAATTTTGTCGAGTTCGATTTTGCCCATTTCTGAGACATTTACTGATTCTGATTTGGATGACGTATCTATTGTGTTGGAAGAATTTTCTAGCGAGGGAGTTGTACTTTTGGATGAGGTTATTGATGTAGACCCGGAGGAGCGTCCTTTGATGTTGTCTTAATTACATGAAGTTCAAGATGATTTTGATTCTCTCCCGTGTGTGATTTTACCGACCCTCCCTCCCGCTCCATTGACCCAACTAGCACATATTTTAGTACACGAATTTGTTATATCTAGTCCAAGCAATTTGGTATTGTCTACGTTAGTAACCCCTCCATTGGACATGTCTCGTAAGATAGGTATTAGTAATTTAATAGAATTCGTGTTCAGTCTCATCACAAATTTTTGTAGTTTTGTATCCTTCAGACTTACTATGAATAATCAATTCTCTGATTTTATGTTTACGATGAGGTCGTCTATTGTGTCCATTTCAGATTTCGTGACGGGTGTCCCCATTGGTTTGCGTCTGCAAAACTTTCAATATAAATTAAATCGGTTAAACCATTTAACACCGGTGCCACCTGATTTATTTCGGTTACGTCTAACGTATCAATCAAGTGATTTTGCACAAGAATTCGCTCTCCAAATTCACAATTTACATAAGCACATTCATGAAATGTTAGTCGCCCAACATGCGTTTTATATATCTCATGCTAACGTACATAGAAGAGTATCTTACTTTAATGTTGATGATTTGGTCTTGGCGCGTCTCATCCCTGAACTGTTTCCTTTGGGCTTCATAAAAAAGTTACCGAATCGGCGAGCTAGTCCTTTCCGAATTTTAAAGAGGTTAGGAGAAAATGCATATCTTTTGGACATACCCACTGATTGGGATATATACCCCATTTTCAATGTTTCGGATTTAGCACCTTATGTTTCTCCACCACTTGAATTATCTGCCTCTCCGTTTATTTCGTCCACTTTATTTTCTAATGGGTTGAGGGGTGAGCTGGGTCCTGGATCGCTCTTTCTTACGGTTTCCACTGGAGGTATGTTGAATGTTGATGTTGAAACTTTTTCACCTTCTTTGACTAATGCATTTCCAAGGTTCCTGAAGACCATGTTTTTGTCTGACAGGTGCTATTTGATGTGGCATGATCACGCTAGTACAACTTGGATTGTGGGGCCAGATTTGCCCAATGTTGTTGCTGCTTTCCACTGTTCTCCCCTCACGGGCCACTCATCGGTGATGAGTAATATTAAGTGGGGGTGGATTGATGGCGACGTTGTCCCGCCATTTGCTCGTGATGATCGTGATCGTTTGATTGGTGGCGATGATGTCCCGCCATTTGTTCGTGATGACATTGCAGATGGTGTTGATGAGTTCTTTGCCGACCTCCATGGCAACGCCGGGTCCATTCATTATGTTGATCGTCTCCGCAACCGTACGTTTGAAGACTCGGATGGACGATGCCGCAATAATAATTTCAATGCACGCCATCGCCGTGACAATTATTTTACTACAACACCATCGCCGCTACAATGCCATCGTCGCGACAATAATTTCGCTACAATGTCATCGTCGCTGCAACGCCATGACCGCGACAATAATCTAATAATTATAATATTATATTATATGTATTAATTTAATTGTTGCATTGTTTTAATTTGAGAGTTTTTATTTCATGCATTTAGTTATTGTATTTGTTATGTCATGTTTATGATGGGTGCATATAACTATCATGTGTTTATTTTATTTGAATGGAGGAGATTAAGTGGTGTAGGCTATAAAAGGCCATGTTTATGAAGGATTTTGAAGAAGGAAGAATGAAAAGAAAAAACCTAGAATTCAAGCTTTGAAATTTTCCCCTCTTTCCTCTTTCCCTCTAAGGCAAATATCGGCCCCTCCTTATTTCTCCTCCTCTCTTGGCCGTCGGCCACATCTTCTTCCCCTCTCCTCCCTCCTCTCTTCTTCTCCACAAAATCATTTCCTCTCTCCACTACGAGCAACAAATCAAAGAACTCCTCCCCTTGAGGAATTCTGCCAACATCATTTCCCCCTCCTTGGGTGATTTCGGTCAAGGACAACAACTCCGACGATGATGAACATTCTCCGGCGTGAAGCAAGGAAGGCGGACGAGTTTCTCTCCATTTGGCGTGACTCCGATGAAGCCGTGGAAGAGCGAACCACTTTTTCATCGGAATCACCTATTCCGATTGCGGTAACGAAAATTACTACTATTGTGTGATTCCCTCTAATATAGATCTTGTGGTGGTTTTCTTTGGCGTTGCTTGCGAACTTTTGAATTCGTCGTGGTTTTGATCCGAACGATATTGTTATCTTCTTTTGATCTATTTTAAGTTCATGAGGATTGGCGGACCTCGTTTTCTTTTTGTTGGGAGAGATCTACCATTTCCGAGTCGTTTATTTTTGGTGGATCACTTTTGGTACAACACACGATCGAACGGATCAGGTCGATCCAGTTTCTCCTGAGATAATATTGGTCCATCGCCTCTATTTGATCTCTAAGGGTGTTGCGAACCCGTGCGTTAGCATTAGATTGATATTATTGTGAATCGTGTGATCTGCGTTTAAATTGTGCGAGCATAGATTTGGAATGAGTGAGAATAATTCGGTGTCTTTGTCCGTTGCGGCTCGTCAGGAGACATAACCTGCATCAGGAAGAGGGGGAGGTGGCCTTTTATAGGCTAGTGGGGAGGGGACTCCCCTTCACTACTTGGTGTGGGATTAATCCGTCCTTAGGGAGGTATTAATCCCACCCTACAGCTGTCCAAGGACATCAGGAGGTCAGGGAGATTTCCCCCACATGGAGGAAATGTTGTTAATCCCTTTGGGCTTGGGCTTTAGGGTGGGAAAGAGAGAGAGAGAGAGAGAGAGAGAGAGAGTGGTGTGAATGGGCCTCCACTTATAGTGGGCTGTTTGCTGGTTGGTGGGGGCCAAATAGGGTGAGGGGCAAGACCATAAGTGGACATGAAGAGGGGGTGGGCCCCCCATTTGGAGAAAATCCAAAAATGAGTTTTTAGTGGGGTTTTGACAAAGTCAGACCTACGGTGGGTCCCCCTTGCTGGTCAAAGTCAAAGTGGGTCCAAGTCATCGGGGTAGGGTCAAAGTTCGGTGTTGTGTCACAATTAGTGTGCGCACACTTTTCGGTGCACGACTATGCTTGATTTGACAATGAGTTGACCAATTGTTGTCGAAATTGACTGGGACACCTTCTGTTGACTTCGTATTGACAACACGAGTCTAACGCCACTGACTGGCGTTGAATCGGAGTTTGTTTGGGGAAAGTCCAAAATTTGTGTGTCGCAGCGCGCTAAAATGGTTGAAGTTTCTAAATCTATCGTTAGATCTCGGATTGTGATGTGACGGGTCACGATGCACCCGTCTCGGTTATATAAGGTCATAGGAATCGACAAAACTCAATTCGGAGTTTTCTCCCTCGATATCTAAAATCTCGCTCTCGTTGCGTTTTACGAGGAATGGTCACATCAACTGTATGACCTCGGGGTCCAACTGAACGAGTTCTGATGCACTCGTATCGACTATACGAGGTCACAGGAACTGACAGAACTCAATTAGGGGTTATCTAGCTCTATTTCCTGCCTAGGGTTATCTCTCACCGACTTATGGGTAGTGTTCGGGTCACTTTTATTGGCACCACTAGGGCTCTGGTGGCCCAATAAAAGTCGGGATGTTACACTAGGTCACCGGTGTGACCTAGGGGCATGACACGTCATTTAATAGATTTTGGCGGTTTCTCCTCCAACTTTCCCGGGGTTTCAAGACGACGGTTCCGAACCTGACACGCCCTAGGTCACGGGCGTGACCAAGGGCATGACCGCCCAGTAATTTTTCCTATAAATTTCAGATAAGTTCAAAAGCTTGGGGGAGAGATTAGGAGCCATTTTCAGGAGTATTTTGTCGCTTAGTTTACTTTTTTTCAGCATTTCTTTCTTGTAATTTCCATTTCATAATTTAGTTTTACTCTTGTAATTTCAATTCAAGTACTTTCTCTTAGCAATCATGTTCTTCCATTTCTTCTTTCCTTGTATCTTTTATTTCATGTCATGTAGCTAATTTATTTAGCACTTGATCATGATGATCTTTGAATAAAACTTTTTTTCTGAAACACTTTTACCGCTATCGATTTATCTTTGAATTATATTTTATCGAATTCATATTTTGCAGATAAGTTTTCGATCTAAGATTTGTATCTTAAATAACTGCGAGGTTGCGGATATGAGGAGATCACTCAAAGATAAAAGGAGTTGTATGCACTCCTCGAGAGAGGACGACATAAATATTCCGGATTGGAGTCAAATCCAATAGTGGGGTTCACCGCCTAAAGTAAGCTTAGGGGTTTCGACTGGCTGAGGGGTCTTAATCGATCAACCTAAGGTTAGTCAAAAGAATGGGTTCGAGAGAGACGCTTTTGTATCTTGAGAACCTCAACGGTCGAAGTGAGTAAATTAGAGTTAGTGTTTCATAAAAAGTTTATTGAAAGGGAGTTTAGATCAAGTGCTCCTTTTAGTTTATTTTCAAGTTATAGTTTTAATTCACTCTTTTTATTTTCCGATAAAATAGTATTAATTTGCGTGAGTAGAAGTACTCAATAGGCCGCGAGTCTAATACGACATTTTCTATTCTATATTTCAATAGGTGCACTTGCCTATTTCGAAAATATAGTTTGGATACATTTTTAAAACTATAAAATTCTCCATCAAGTTTTTGGGTTTTACTATAATACGGTTTTTATTATTTTGTACAAAAAATTAACACATTTTTGCTCTTCCGAAAAATTCTTCTTCTTCTTCCCCGGCAACGGCGCCGAAAACTTGGTCGAGAATTTATAAGTTTTAATATATATATCCAAACTATGATCCCAAATAGGCAAGTGTACCTATCGAAATAAAGTATAGGAAATGTCGTATTATACTTGGGGGCCGTTGAGTACTTCTACTCACGCAAATTCATGTTATGTTATCTAAATATAAAAAGGGTTAAATAAAACTTATAGGAAGAAAATAAACTAAACCTAACACTTGATCTAGACTCCCTTTGAAAAAACTGTTTATGAAACACAAACTCTAATTTTCTCACTTCGACCGTGGAGGTTCCCAAAATACAAAAGCATCTCTCTCGAGCCCATGCTTTTGACTAATCTTAGGTTGATCGTTAAGAACCCTCGGCCAATCGAAACCCCTAAGCTTGCTTTAAGCGGTGAATCCCACTATTGGATTTGACCCAATCCGGCAGATTTATGTCATCCTCTCTCGAAAAGTTCATTCAAGTCTTTTTATCTTTGAGTGATCTCCTCGTATCCGCAACTTCTCGGTCATTTAGGATACAGATCATAGATCAAAAACATATTCGCGAAATATGAATTCGACAAAATATAATTCAAAGATAAATCGATAGTGGTAAAAGGGTTTGACAAAAAAATTTTTATTTAAACATCATCATGATCAAGTGGTTAAGACATTAGCTACATGACATGAAATAATAAAAACAAGGAAAGAAGAAAAGGAAGAACATGATTGCTAAGAGAAAGTACATGAATTGAAATTGCAAAAATAAACTAAATTATGAAATGAAATTACAAGAAAGAAATGCTGAAAACAGTAAACAAAACTACAAAATACTCTTAAAATTGGCTCCTAATCTCCCCCTAAACTCCTAGCTTTCTCTAAAATTTATAGTAAAAATTTCTAGAAGGTCACGCCCGTGACCTAGGGTGTATAAGGTTCGGAAACTCCTGTCATGGAAGCCCGGGAATGTTGAAAAAAACAACAAAAGTGTTGTTCTGCGGGTCACTCCCCTAGGTCACGCCCGTGACATCGGGCATGTCAAGTCTGTTACAGGAAACGACGGGAACTCGAAACGGCGAGAAATAACACTGGCTGTTACGGGAAGTCACGCACCTAGGTCATGCCCGTGACCTATGGCGTGTACTGACCAGGTCATCAAACGCCCGGAAACGGCACAATCTGGCTTCAATTCGACGGTTACGGGTAGGTCACGCCCTGGGTCACGCCCGTGACATAGTCCCAGAATTGCCAACAAACATTTTCTGTAGAAAATTATATTTTTGCCCGAGACACGCCCCAGTGTCACGCCCTACTAGGGCTTGAATTTAGGGCGTGTACATATGAAACTCTCCAGATTTGTAGTGGACGTCGTCCTATTTCCGTTGACTGGTTGCACGTCCCATAACTCTTTCTGGTTTGCAAGTTATAACCATTTGAAGTTCAGCTATCCGTGGCCAAAAATGTTAATTTTCTCCACAATGTTTTCTGATCATTGTCATGGATTTGAAATTGATATTTGGAGCCCATATTGACTTGAAATATAAAAATAAATGAATTATTATATATTAATATAAAGTCAAATAAACTATACTATTTATTTATAAAAAAACTAAACTAAAATATCTAAAAAAATTGACTTATCAAATACAAAAACTTGCTGTAAAATTTATAAGTTTTAAAATATATATCCAAACTATAATCCAAATAGGCAAGTGTACCTATTGAAATATAGTATAGGAAATGTCATATTAGACTCGGGTCCTGTTGAGTACTTCTACTCACGCAAATTAATATTATTTTATCAAAATATAAAAGGGGTTAAATTAAACTTATAGGAAGAAAATAAACTAAAACTAGCACTTGAACTAGACTCCCTTTGAATAAACTGTTTATGAAACACAAACTCTAATTTACTCACTTTGACCGTGGAGGTTCCCAAGATACAAAAGCGTCTCTCTCGAGCCCATGCTTTTGACTAACCTTAGGTTGATTGATTAAGACCACGACCATTTGAAACCCCTAAGCTTGCTTTAAGCGGAGAACCCCACTATTGGATTTGACTCTAATCCTGCAGATTTACGTCGTCCTCTCTAAAAGAGTGCATGCAACTCCTTTTTTCTTTGAGTGATCTCCTCGTATCCGCAACCTCTCGGTCATTTGGGATACAGATCTTAAATAGAAAATATATCTGCGAAATATGAATTTGATAAAATATAATTCAAAGATAAATCGATAGTGGTAAAAGGGTTTGACAAAAAGAGTTTTATTCAAACATCATCATGATCAAGTGGTTAAGACATTAACTACATGACATGAAATAAAAGATACAAGGAAAGAAGAAAAAGAAGAACATGATTGCTAAGAGAAAGTACTTGAATTGAAATTTCAAAAATAAACTAAATTATGAAATGGAAATTACAAGAAAGAAATGCTAAAAACAGTAAACTAAGCTACAAAATACTCCTAAACTTGGCTACTAATCACCCCCTCAGCTCCTGGCTTTCTCTAGAATTTATATTAAAATTTTCTGGAAGGTCACTCCCGATGTCATGCCCGTGACCTAGGGTGTGTAAGGTTCTTAAACTGCTATGTAGAAAGCCCGGGAACGTTGAAGAAAAATGCCAAAAGTGTCGTTCTACGGGTCATGCCCCTCGGTCACGCCCATGACCTAGGGCTTGTCAAGTCTGTTATAGGAAACGACGGGAACTCTAAACTGCGAGAAATAACACTGCATGTTGTGGGAAGTCAAGCCCCTAGGTCATGCTCGTGACCTATGGCGTGTATAGACCGTGTCATCAAACGGCTGGAAACGGCATAATCTGGCTTCAATTCGGCAGTTTCGTGTAGGTCACGCCCTGGGTCACGCCCGTCACATAGGTGCTTGTACTTAGAAAATGTCCCAGAAATGCCCACGGAAGTTTTCTGCAGAAAATTATATTTTTGCCCGAGACACTACCCCGTGTCACGCCATACTAGGGCGAGAATTGGAGGCATGTACATGTGAAACTCTAAAGATTTGTAAAGGACGTCGTTCTCTTTCCGTTGACTGGTTGCATGTCCCATAACACTTCCTGGTTTGGAAGTTAAGACCTTTTGAATTTCAGCTATCCGTGCCCAAAAATGTTAATTTTCTACACAATGTTTTCAGATTATTGCCATAGACTTGAAATTGATATTTCGAGCCCATATTTACATGAAATAAAAAAATAAACGAATTATTATATATATTAATATAAAGCCAAATAAACTATACTATTTATTTATAAAAAACAAAACTAAAATAGATAAATAAATTGACTTATCAAATACAAAAACTTGGTGGAAAATTTATAAGTTTTAAAGTATATATAGAAACTATAATCCCAAATAGGTAAGTGTACATATCAAAATATAGTATAGGAAATGTCGTATTAGACTCGAGGCCTTTTGAGTACTTCTACTAATGCAAATTAATATTATTTTATCTAAATATAAAAAGGGTTAAATTAAACTTATAGGAAAAAAATAAACTAACACTAGCACTTGATCTAGACTCCCTTGGAATAAACTGTTTATGAAACACAAACTCTAATTTACTCACTTCGACCGTGGAGGTTCCCAAGATGTGAAAGGATCTCACTCGAGCCCATGCTTTTGACTAACCTTAGGTTGATCAATTAAGACCCCCGGCCAGTCGAAACTCCTAAGATTACTTTAAGCGGTGAACCCTACTATTGTATTTGACTCCAATCTGGCAGATTTACGTCATTCTCTCTCGAGGAGTGCATGCAACTCCTTTTATCTTTGAGTGATCTCCTCGTATCCACAACCTCTCGGTCATTTAGGATACGAATCTTAGATCGAAAACATATCCGCAAAATATGAATTCGACAAAATATAATTCCAAGATAAATCGATAACTGTTAAAGGGTTTGAAAAAAAAGAGTTTTATTTAAACATCATCATGATCAAGTGGTTAATACATTAGCTACATGACGTGAAATAAAAGATACAAGGAAAGAATAAAAGGAAGAACATGATTGCTAAGAAAAAGTACTTGAATTGAAGTTGCAAAAATAAACTAAATTATGAAATGAAAATTACAAGAAAGAAATACTGAAAAACAGTAAACTAAACTACAAAATACTCCTAAAATTGGCTCCTAATCTCCCCCTCAGCTCCTATCTTTCTCTGGAATTTATAGTAAAATTTTCTGGAAGGTCATACCCTCGGTCACGCCCGTGACCTACGACGTGTAAGGTTTAGAAACTACTGTCTTGAAAGCCTGGGAACGTTGAAGAAAAATGCCAAAAGTGTCGTTCTGCGGGTCAAGCCACTAGGTCATGCCCGTGACCTAAGGCGTGCCAAGTCTGTTACAGGAAACGGCGGTAACTCAAAATGGCGAGAAATAATACTGGTTGTTGCGGGAATTCACGCCCCTAGGTCACGCCCGTGACCTAGGGCGTGTACTGACAAGGTCATCAAACAGTAGGAAATGGCATAATCTGGCTTCAATTTGGTAGTTTTGGGTAGGTCATGCCCAGGGTTACGCCCGTGATATGGGGGCGTGTACTTAGAAAAAGTCCTAGAATTGCCCACGGAAGTTTTCTGCAGAAAATTATATTTTTGCCTGAGACACTACCCCTTGTCACGCCTTACTAGGGCATGACTTTGGGGCATGCACATATGAAACTATCCAGATTTGTTGAGGACGTCGCCATCTTTCCGTTGACTGGTTGCACGTCTCGTAACTCTTCCTTGTTTGAAAGTTATGACCATTTGAAGTTCAGCTATCATTTGCCAAAAATGTTAATTTTCCCCCACAATATTTTCAGATCATTGCCATGGACATGAAATTGATATTTGGAGCCCATATTGACCTGAAATATAAAAATAAACGAATTATTATATATATTAATATAAAGCCAAATAAACTATATTATTTATTTATAAAAAACTAAACTAAAATAACTAAATAAATTGACTTATCAAATACAAAAACTTGGTGGAGAATTTATAAGTTTCAAAATATATATCCAAACTATAATCTCAAATAGACAAGTGTACGTATCGAAATATAGTATAGGAAATGTCGTATTAGACTCGGGGCCTGTTGAGTACTTCTACTCACGCAAATTAATATTATTTTATCTAAATATAAAACGGGATAAATTAAACTTATAGGAAGAAAAAATACAAAAACTAGAACTTGATCTAGACTCCCTTTGAATAAACTGTTTGTGAAACACAAACTCTAATTTACTCACTTCGACTGTGGAGGTTCCCAAGATATGAAAGCGTCTTTCTCGAGCTCATGCTTTTGACTAACCTTAGGTCGATCGATTAAGACCCCTCGGCCAGTCGAAATTCATAAGCATGCTTTAAGAGTTGAACCCCACAATTGGATTTGACTCGAATCCGGCAGATTTACATCATCCTATCTCGAGAACTGCATTAAACTCCTTTTTTCTTTCAGTGATCTCCACATATCCGCAAACTCTCGGTCATTTAGGATACGGATCTTAGATCGAAAACATATCCGCGAAATATGAATTTGACAAAATATAATTCAAAGATAAATCGATAGTGGTAAAAGTGTTTGACAAAAAGAGTTTTATTCAAACATCATCATGATCGGTTACGACATTAGCTACATGGAATGAAATAAAAGATACAAGGAAAGAAGAAAAGGAAGAACATGATTGCTAAGATAAAGTACTTGAATTGAAATTGCAAATATAAACTAAATTATGAAATGTAAATTACAAGAAAGAAAAGCCTAAAAATAGTAAACTAAGCTGCAAAATACTATTAAAATTGGGTCCAAATCTCCCCCTCAGCTCCTAGCTTTCTCTGGAATTTATAGTAAAATTTTCTTGAAGGTCACGCCCGTGACCTAGGCCTTATAAGGTTCGGTAACTGCTGTCTTGAAAGCCCGGGAACGTTGAAGGAAAACGTCAAAAGTGTCATTCTGTGAGTCACGCCCCTAGGTAACGCCCGTGACCTAGGGCGTGTCAAGTCTGTTACAGGAAACGGCAGGAACTCGAAATGGCGAGAAATAACACTGGCTGTTTCGGGAAGTCACGCCACTAGATCACGCCCGTGACCTAGGGAGTGTACTGTTCGGGTCTTAAAATGGCTGGAAACGGCATAATCTGACTTCAATTTGGCAGTTTTAGGTAGGTCATGCCCTGGGTCATGCCAGTGATATAGGGGCGTGTACATAGATAAAGTCCCAGAAATGCCCACGGAAATTTTCTGCAGAAAATTATATTTTTGCCCTAGATATGCCCCAGTTTCACGCCCTACTAGGTCATGACTTGGCGTACATGTGAAATGCACCAGATTTGTAGAGGAGTTAGTCCTCTTTCCGTTGACTGGTTACACGTCTTGTAACTCTTTCTGGTTTGAAAGTTATGACCATTTAAAATTCAGCTATCCGTGGACAAAAATGTTAGTTTTCTCCACAATGTTTTCAGATCATTGCCATGGACTTGAAATTGATATTTGGAGCCCATATTGTCCTGAAATATAAAAATAAATGAATTATTATATATATTAATATAAAGACAAATAAACTACACTATTTATTTATAAAAAAAACTAAACTAAAATAACTAAATAAATTGACTTATCAAATACAAAAACTTGGTGGAGAATTTATAAGTTTTAAAATATATATCTAAACTATAATCCCAAGTAGGCAAGTGTACATATCGAAATATAGTATAGGAAATGTCGTATTAGACTCAGGGCCTGTTGAGTACTTCTACTCACACAAATTAATATTATTTTATCTAAATATAAAGAGGGTTAAATTAAACTTATAGGACGAAAATAAACTAAAACTAGCACTTGATCTAGACTCCCTTTCAATAAACTGTTTATGAAACACAAACTCTAATTTACTCACTTCGGCCATGGAGGTTCCCAAGATATGAAAGCGCCTCTCTCGAGCCCATGCTTTTGACTAAACTTAGGTTGACCGATTAAGACCCCTCGGCCAGTCGAAACCCCTAAGCTTGCTTTAAGCGGTGAACCCCACTATTGGAATTGACACGAATCCGACAGATTTACATCATCCTATCTCGAGGAGTGCATGCAACTCTTTTTTTCTTTGAGTGATCTCCTCATATCCGCAACCTCTCGGTCATTTAGGATATGGATCTTAGATCGAAAACATATCCGTGAAATTTGAATTTGACAAAATATAATTCAAAGATAAATCGATAGTGGTAAAAGGGTTTGACAAAAAGAGTTTTATTCAAACATCATCAGGATCAAGTGGTTACGACATTAGCTACATGACATGAAATAAAAGATACAAGGAAAGAAGAAAAGGAAGAACATGATTGCTAAGAGAAAGTATTTGAATTTAAATTGCAAAAATAAACTAAATTATGAAATGTAAATTACAAGAAGGAAAAGTTGAAAAACAGTAAACTAAGCTACAAAATACAACTATAATTGGCTCCAAATCTCCCCCTCAGCTCCTGACTTTCTTTGGAATTTATAGTAAAATTTTCTTGAAGTTCACGTCGTAGGTAACGCCTATGACCTAGGCCTTGTAAGGTTCGGAAACTGCTATCTTGAAAGCCCGGGAATGTTGAAGGAAAACGTCAAAAGTGTCATTCTGCGAGTCATGCCCCTAGGTCACGCCCGTGACTTTGGGTGTGTCAAGTCTATTACATGAAATGGTGGGAACTCGAAACGACGAGAAATAACACTGGCTGTTTCGGGAAGTCACGCCCCTAGGTCACGCCCGTGACCTAGGGAGTGTACTGATCGGGTCATCAAATGGCTGGAAGAGGCACAATCTGACTTCAATTCGGCAGTTTCAGGTAGGTCACTCCATGGGTCACGCCGGTGACATAGGGGCGTGTACTTAGAAAAACTCCGAGAAATGCCCACGAAAGTTTTCTGCAGAAAATTACATTTTTGCACTAGACATGCCCCCGTGTCACGCAGTATTACGGCATGACTTTGCGGCGTGTACATGTGAAATGCTCCAGATTTGTAGAGGAGGTAGTCCTCTTTCCGTTGACTGGTTGCACGTCTCGTAACTCTTCCTGGTTTGAATGTTATGACCTTTTCAAATTCATCTATCTGTGGCCAAAAATGTTAATTTTCTCCACAATGTTTTCAGATCATTGCCATGGACTTGAAATTGATATTTGGAGCCCATATCGACCTGAAATATAAAAATAAATGAATTATTATATATATTAATATAAAGCCAAATAAACTATACTATTTATTTTAAAAAAAACTAAACTAAAATACCTAAATAAATTGACTTATCATATACAAAAACTTGGTGGAGAATTTATAAGTTTTAAAATATATATCTAAACTATAATCCCAAATATGCAATTGTACCTATCAAAATATAGTATAGGAAATGTCGTATTAGACTCGGGGCCTGTTGAGTACTTCTACTCACGCAAAATAATATTATTTTATCTAAATTTAAAGAGGGTTAAATTAAACTTATAGGAAGAAAATAAACTAAAACTAGCACTTGATCTAGAGTCCCTTTGAATAAACTGTTTATGAAACGCAAACTCTAATTTACTCACTTCGACTGTGGTGGTTCCTAAGATACCAAAGCGTATCTCTCGACCCCATTCTTTTGACTAACCTTAGGTTGATCGATTAAGACCCCTCGACTAGTCGAAACTTCTAAGCTTGCTTTAAGCGATGAACCGCACTATTGAATTTGACACCAATCCGGTAGATTTACGTCGTCCTCTCTCGAGGAGTGCATGCAACGCCTTTTATCTTTGAGTGATCTCCTCGTATCTGCAACCTCTCAGTAATTTAGGATACGAATCTTAGATTGAAAACATATCTGCGAAATATGAATTTGACAAAATATAATTCAAAGATAAATCGATAGCGGTAAAAGGGTTTGACAAAAAGTATTTTATTCAAACAACATCATGATCAAGTGGTTAAGACATTAGCTACATTACATGAAATAAAAGATACAAGGAAAGAAGAAAAGGAAGAACATGATTGCTAAGAAAAAGTACTTGTATTGAAATTGCAAAAATAAACTAAATTATGAAATGGAAATTACAAGAAAGAAATGTTGAAAAACAGTAAACTAAGCTACAAAATACTCCTAAAATTGGCACCTAATCTCCCCCTCAACTCCTGGTTTTCTCTAAAATTTATAGTAAAATTTTCTGGAAAGTCACGCCCTAGGTCACGCCCGTGACCTAGGACGTGTAAGGTTCGGAAACTGCTGTCTTGAAAGCCCGAGAACGTTGAAGAAAAATGCCAAAAGTGTCATTCTGCGGGTCACGTCCCTTGGTCACACTCGTGACCTAGGGCGTGTCAAGTATGTTATAGGAAACGGCGGGAACTCGAAATGGCGAGAAATAACACTGGCTATTGCGGGAAGTCATGCTCCTACGTCACGCCCGTGACCTAGGGCGTGTACTGACTGGGTCATCAAAAGGCTAGAAACGGTATAATCTGGCTTCAATTCGGCAGTTTTAGGTAGGTCAAGCCCTGGGTCACGCCCGTGACATAGGGGCGTGTACTTATAAAAAGTCCCAGAATTGCCCACGGAAGTTTTCTGTTGAAAAATATATTTTTGCACGAGACACGCCCAAGTGTCACGCCCTGCTAGGGCGTGACATTAGGGCGTGTACATGTGAAACACTCCAGATTTGTAGAGGACGTTGTCCTCTTTCCGTTGACTGGTTGCACGTCCCGTAACTCTTCATGATTTGAAAGTTATGACCATTTGAAATTCAGCTATCCTTTGCCAAAAATGTTAATTTTTTCAAAAATGTTTTCAGATCATTGTCATGGACTTGAAATTGATATTTGAAGCCCATATTGACTTGAAATATAAAAATAAGTGAATTATTATATATATATTAATATAAATTCAAATAAACTATAATATTTCTTTATAAAAAACTTAACTAAAATAACTAAATAAATTGACTTATCAAATACAAAAAGTTAGTGGAGAATTTACAAGTTTTAAGATATATATCCAAACTATAATCCCAAATAGACAAGTGTACCTATCGAAATATAGTATAAGAAATGTCATATTAGACTCGGGGCCTGTTGAGTACTTCTAGTCAAGCAAATTAATATTATTTTATTTAAATATAAAAAGGGCTAAATTAAACTTATAGGAAGAAAATAAACTAAAACTATCAATTGATCTAGACTCCCTTTGAATAAACTGTTTATGAAACACAAACTCTAATTTACTCACTTCTACCGTGGATGTTCCCAAGATACAAATGCGTCTCTCTCGAGAACATGTTTTTGACTAACCTTAAGTTGATCGATTAAGACATCTCGGCCAGTCGAAACCTTTAAGCTTGATTTAAGCGGTGAACCCCACTATTGGATTTGACTCCAATCCGGCAGATTTACGTCATCCTCTCTCGAGGAGTGCATGCAACTCCTTTTTCTTTGAGTGATCTCCTCGTATCCGTAACCTCTCGATCATTTAGGATACGGATCTTAGATCGAAAACATATTCACGAAATATGAATTCAACAAAATATAATTCAAAGATAAATCGATAGCGGTAAAAGGGTTTGACAAAAAGAGTCTTATTCAAACATCATCATGATCAAATGGTTCATACATTAGCTACATGACATGAAATACAAGATATAAGGAAAGAAGAAAAGGAAGAACATGATTGCTAAGAGAAAGTACTTGAATTGAAATTGCAAAAATAAACTAAATTATGAAATTGAAATTACAAGAAAGAAATCCTGAAAAATAGTAAACTAAGCTACAAAATACTAATAAAATTGCCTCCTAATCTCCCCCTTAGCTCCAGGAACTCTCTGGAATTTATAGTAAAAATTTTTTGGAAGGTCACGCCCTAGGTCACCCCCGTGACCTAGGGCATGTAAGGTTCGTAAACTGCTGTCTTGAATGCCCGGGAACATTGAAGAAAAATGCCAAAAGTGTCATTCTGCGGGTCACGCCCCCAGGTCATGCCCGTAACCTAGGGCGTGTCAAGTCTGTTACAGGAAATGGCGGTAACTCGAAACGACGAGAAATAAAATAGCCTGTTGCAGGAAGTCATGCCCCTAGGTCACGCCCGTGACCTAGGGCGTCTATTGATCGGGTCATCAAACGGTTGGAAACGACACAATCTGGCTTCAATTCAGCAGTTTCGGGTATGTCACCCCCTGGGTCACGCCCGTGACATAGGGGCGTGTAGTTTGAAAAGTCCCAGAATTTCCCACGAAGTTTTCTGTAGAAAATTATATTTTTCCCCAGACACGCCCCCGTATCACGCCCTACTAGTGTGTGACTTTGGTACATATACATGTGAAACTCTCCAGATTTGTAGAGGATATCGCCCTCTTTCCGTTGACTGGTAGCACGTCCCGTAACTCTTCCTTGTATGAAAGTTATGACCATTTGAAGTTCAGCTATCCGTGACCAAAAATGTTAATTTTCTCCACAATGTTTTCGGATAATTGCCATGGACTTGAAATTGATATTTGGAGAACATATTGACCTGAAATATAAAAAAACACGAATTATTTTATATATTAATATAAATCCAAATAAACTATACTATTTATTTATAAAAAAGTAAACTAAAATAAGTAAATAAATTGACTTATCAAATACAAGAACTTTGGTGGAGAATTTATAAGTTTTAAAATATATATCCAAACTATAATCTCAAATAGGCAAGTGTACCAATCGAAATATAGTATAGAAAATGTCATATTAGAATCGGGGCCAATTGAGTACTTCTACTCATGCAAATTAATATTATTTTATCTAAATATAAAAAGTGTTAAATTAAACTTTTAGGAAGAAAATAAACAAAAACACGCACTTAATCTAGACTCCCTTTGAATAAACTGTTTATGAAGCAAAAGCTCTAATTTACTCACTTCGACCATGGAGGTTCCCAAGATACAAAAGCGTCTCTCTCGAGCGCATGCTTTTGACTAACCTTAGGTTGATCGATTAAGACCCCTGGGCCAGTCGAATCCACTAAGCTTGCTTTAAGGGGTGAACCCCACTATTGGATTTGAACCTAATGCGGCAGATTTAAGTCATCATGAAAGTTCACCTAGTGTCAACTACCTTCACCTATGGGGGGGGGGGGAATAGGTGACGTGCAGCGTTTTTGCGGAATTAAAATTGTACCTGCACAAGAAGATAAAACAGCACAGCACAAAGAGTACACAAGCTATTTATAGTGGTTCCCCGATTTGGGTACATCCACTTTCCCCCTGCGACCTATCTCCCAACAAGGGACGACTCGGTCTCTTCACCAACAGGATTGAAATCCAATTCTTGCAGTATCGGAAGGAACACTTCCACACATAGGAGACAACACTCCCACAACACGGGTTGCACCCAACCCTTACAACTTGGAACCAACGTTCCTTTACAACAAAAGTAAAACTAGAATGTACAAGAGATACAAACTACTTTTTGAGACTAAGGTGTCCCTCTTCGTTGGCGACGTGTTTTTGAAGTCCACGAAAAGTCCACAACCCTAGATCTCTCTTGGAGAGAATCTCCCCGGAACCGGCGGCGGCAAGGTGGGCGGCGGCTTGGTTCATGGGATCGGCGGCGACAACGATGTGCGGCTGCTGTACTCTGGAGATCCAAACTTCGTAGCGAAGCTAGCTAGGTCTACCAACGGTCACACTAGATCAATCGACTCGATCGATTCGGATGGGGAAGATTTTCCCGATCAACAAATCAAGAGACAAGATATCTCCGGTTAGACACGTGAGATACTAAGATTAGCTAAGCTTCTGTCGCCGGAAGATCAGGAAGAATCGCGATCAAAAGCGGCGACCAACTAGCGCGAGCGGCGACGGCGGCGGCAGAGCAGTTTCTCGATTTTAGGTCAAGGTCGTCGCTCGGCTTCTTTCTGTCTCTGAACTGTTCAAAAATACCCGTATATATATACACAAGTAAACACCTTAATGACCGTTGTGGGTCCCACAAGAAGAAATCCTAAATCTGGTTCAAAATAGTGCCAGCGGCAGAATCCGGTCCAGCTTTTTCTCGAAAATTGCCCAAGTAAAAATCGGCGAGAATCACATGTGATTCTCGTCGAATCGTCGAGAATCAAGGGTGATTCTCTGCGATTCGGAGAGAATCACAAAGTGATTCTCGACGATTCATCGAGAATCACAAAGTGATTCTCGTCGAATTTGACTTGATTGCACTCTGATTTTAGCAGGCGAGAATCAGCCAGTGATTCTCGACGATTCGGCGAGAATCACTTGGTGATTCTCGTCGATTCTTACTTAGATGATTTTTCGTCTTACGCCTCTGAGCTGCTCTTTGACTTATCCTTGCTCCTTGTCTGCTCTTGCATAAACACAGCCCTGTACTTGAAAGTAAGTGCACTCCAATAGAGAGAGTACACGTAGGCCAACACACTGATCTGCTCAACGAGGGATTACGTCGTGCAGACCCATGTATATTGACCTACTGCACCCTGACATTGGTGTGCACTTAATGTGGAATAACTACAAGCACAACTTGAAATATTTTGTCAAAAACATTGCCAATTTACCTTAGCTTGTTCAGGGGCTTCTTCAAATCAGGTACGTTGTGGATACAATACCCAACAATCTCCCCCTATTTGAAGAAACCTAAACCCTACAAGCTAAGGTGAATTGAGCGTATGGGAATGAAAATCATAACCTTGAAATTGAGTTGAGAGAGATATTCATTACCAGTACCGGTTTCTTGAGAGCAAGCTTTGGAGCCACCTTAGCCTTAGCCGAGAGGGTAATCTCCCCCTTTTCGGCTTCTACAAATCGGGGTCTATAGCATTTGACCCATTGCTCCCCCTCAGTTCTTGCACCTGTGCTCACACTTGAGTACCTTGCTCCCCCTCAGTTCTTGCACGAGACTGAAGCTTCTGTAGTCTTCATTCCTCATAGTTTAACATCCCCAATTCAGTTTTGAAAAGACTGAACTTGGCTTCGTCTAAGGGCTTTGTGAATATATCTGCAATCTGCTTGTCCGTGGGGACATAACAGAGAGAAATGTCCTTGTTCTCCACGTGCTCCCGAATGAAATGGTAGCGCACTTCAATATGCTTCGTTCTGCTGTGCAAAACCGGATTTTTGGCAATTGCAATTGCACTAGAGGAGTCGCAGTACATTGGTACTTCCTTGAACTGAAGGTCGTAGTCGACTAACTGGTTTCTGATCCATAGGTGTTGTGTGCAACAGCGGCCTGCCGAGATGTACTCAGACTCTGCTGTAGAGGTTGCAACACAATTCTGTTTCTTGATATTCCATGAGATAAGCGTTCGTCCGAGGAATTGACACGTCCCGGAGGTGCTTTTCCTGTCATCCCTACTCCCTGCAAAATCAGCATCTGAAAAACCTATTAGCTCGACATCATTGTTTCTCGGGTACCACAAGCCAAGATTGGGAGTACCTTTAAGGTATCTTAGAATTCGCTTTGCAGCGACATAGTGAGATTCCTTAGTGTTCACCTGATATCTGGCACAGACACATGTGGAGAACATGATATCCGGTCTACTGGCAGTAAGATAGAGCAGGGATCCAATGATGCTTCTGTATTTGGTTTCATCGAAAGGTTTACCTTTCTCATCCTTATCCAGAGACATAGTGGATCCCATTGGAGTCCTCATAGAGGTTGCATTCTCCATACAGAATTTCTTAAGGAGTTCATTTGTGAACTTCGTCTGAGAGATGAAGATTCCATCCTCAGGCTGTTTCACTTGAAGTCCCAAGAAATACTTGAGCTCTCACATACTGCTCATTTCAAACTTTCCTTGCATAAGTTTAGAAAACTTTTTGCAAAGATTGTTGTCCGTTGAGCCGAATATAATGTCATCGACATAGATTTGCACCAGCAAAATCTTGCCTTTGACTTCCCTGAGAAACAATGTTTTATCTATTTTACCTCTAGAGAACTTGTTCTCAAGAAGAAAACTAGATAAAGTCCCATACCAAGCTCGTGGAGCTTGTTTTAAACCATATAGAGCTTTATTGAGAAAATACACATGATTGGGATAAGTAGAATTGACAAAACCTGGGGGTTGAGCGACGTATACTTCCTCTTTCAGGTCTCCGTTCAAGAATGTTGATTTCATATCCATTTGATAGACTATGAATCCTTTGTGCGAAGCATACGCCAGGAACAATCTGATTGCCTCGAGCCTTGCTACTGGTGCGAAGCTCTGGTCGATGTCAATCCCCTCCTCCTGTCTGAAACCTTGAGCCACCAGCCTTGCCTTGTTCTTTATGATAACACCATGTTCATCCAGTTTGTTTCTAAAAATCCACTTGGTGCCAATCACATTCTGCTTGTGTGGTCTGAGAACCAGCGTCCAAACGTTGCATCGTTCGAATTGATGTAGTTCATCTTGCATGGCCAAAATCCAAGCCGCATCTTTGTTCGCCTCGTCGAACTTCTTTGGCTCAACCTGTGACAGGAAGCTATGATGCAAAATCTCGTTAATGGTACCTCTTCGAGTTCTGACACCGTCACGAGGATCTCCGATGATCTGATATCTAGGATGATCCCTCACGTGCCGGAGTTCAAGAAGTCTGGCGTCTGGAGCTTCGACTACTTCTAGGGCTTCTCCTTCTTCTAAGAGATTTGTTTCATTTTGATCTTCAACATTCCCAGTTGAGGTGGAAACTTTGACGTACTTAGGAGTGTCATCTTTAGCGGTCTCATCGAGATCCAGCTGTTCAAGTCGTGCACCTGCATCTTCAAGAATACCACTAGAAGAATTGATGTTAAGCAAACTTCCTTCATCAAATACAACATTAATTGATTCTTCTACCACTAGGGTTTTCTTATTGAAGACCCTATATGCCCGACTGTGGGAACTATAGCCCATGAATATGCCTTCGAAGCATTTTCCACCAAATTTAGTACGCGGGTACTTCCCATTATTCAGGACATAGCATCTGCAACCAAAGATCCTAAAGTAGAACATGGTTGGTTTCCTGCCTCTCAGTAGCTCATAAGGCGTCTTATGATGATGCTTGTTGATCAATGCTCGGTTTTGTACATGACAAGCTGTATTGACCGCCTCTGCCCAGAAGTATTCTGGGAGAGAAGCGTCAGTCAACATTGTCGTGCAAGCTTCAATGAGAGTTCTATTTCTCCTCTCCGCAACTCCATTTTGCTGAGGAGTGCGCGGGGAGGAAAACTCATGAAAGATACCTTGTTCTTCACAAAACTCTGTCATAGCACCAGATTCGAATTCTGTTCCATGGTCACTTCTGATTTTGACCACTGAGCAGTTAAATTCGTTCTGAACCTGCTTGACAAAACTAGTGAAGATGTCAAACGTATCTGACTTTAATTTTAAGAAGAACACCCATGTAAACCGAGAATGATCATCAACTATCACTAGCGTATAGGACTTGCCTCCCAAGCTATGAACTTGCATTGGACCAAACAAGTCCATATGTAGAAGATAAAGACACCGGGAAGAGTCTTTGTCTGCAATGCTCTTAAAGGTAGCCCGAGTCTGTTTGCCCATCTGGCATGCAGGACAGGGGCTATCTTTGATGCACTTGATAATGGGAGCATCCCTTACTAAGTACTTAGAAAACATCATACTAATTGTCTTGAAATTAATATGTGTCAATCTCTTGTGCCATTGATCACAAAGAGATGCACTGCCAGCTGCCACTAGGCATACGGGGGTAGATGAATCTAAACTAAGAAAATTTAAGCAGAAGATATTCCTGCTCCTAATGCCTGTTAATACTGTCTCAGAAGAGGCACATGATATTATCAGACATTTATCCTTGCAGAACTTAACGTCATAACCCTTGTCACATAACTGACTTACACTGATCAGGTTATGGTTTAACCCTTCAACATAAGCCACGTCAGTGATAGAGATTATACCGTTGGAAATCATACCGTAACCTCTGGTGACTCCTCGATCTGACCCTCCAAAGATGACTTTGGGTCCATTCTCGACTGGAGTGTAATCACGCAGCAGGCTTCTTGTCCCAGTCATATGCCGGGAGCATCCACTGTCCAAATACCAGATCGGCATTTTGGTGGCCTTTGGACATTCCTGCAAAACAAAATTAATTTCTCTTAGGAACCCAATCGAACTTGGGTCCTAGATTCCTGGTTAGCATACTCCCCCTCAGTTGGTTAACCTTACGAGTGGTCGGCCTCGCAGTGCTAACATAGGGAGTCTCGTTATACCTCGGGTTAAACCAACAATCCACGGCAAAGTGACCGACTTTGCCACAACACCAACAGTCGAATCTGTTGTACCTCTTCCTAGGCTCCTACCTTACCCTGGGAATGGTGGGTACAGCCGGGGCCTTGGATCTGGAGGTGGATGCCTCATAGTGATTGCAGTCACATGACTTCTTCACCTTCTGTTTCGTCAGTATAACAGGCTTGACTCTTGGTGCCTGCTTTCCATTATGGCCGCTGTTGGGTACATTGGTCAAATGTACCTGATTTGAAGAAGCCTCACCTAACTCAATGATATACATCATAATGTATTTGATGTTTGTTTGAGTTACTTGTGCAGGATAGATATTCACTGGACTGAAGCTAAAAGTTTCTAAGTCCATGTGTCGACACCCAGAGGGAAAGTGTCGACACTTGAGAAAGCTTGTGTCGACACCCAGACAAGCAGTGTCGACACTTGGATTCATTGTGTCGACACCTGGGATGAAGAGTCGACACCAGACAGAAAGTGTCGACACTTGGAGCTGTGTCGACACTCAGTGAAGAAGAATGCAGAAAAGCTGTGTCGACACTTAGCAGAAGTGTCGACACCTAGAAGAGCTGAGTCTACATCAGAAAGTGTCGACACTTGGAGTTGTGTCGACACTCAGCAAAATTCTGCAGAGACTAAGGACAAGTGTCGACACTCAACACAATGTGTCGACACTCAATCAGCAGAGTCAACATATGAAGAATGTGTCGACACTCAGCACAATGTGTCGACACACAAACAGAAGAATCAGTAATTGAAGTAAGTGTCGACACTCAACACAATGTGTCGACACTATGCAGAAGAGTCAACACTTGAAGAAAGTGTCGACACCCAGCACAATGTGTCGACACTTAGTTGAAGAATCTACACTTGAAGAAAGTGTCGACACAAGGAGCTGTGTCGACACTTAGCAAAGAACAGAAAAGTTTACAAAATATTCTAAGTACAAGTGTCGACACTAAGGGAATGTGTCGACACTCAGCTGAAGAAATAAAATTGAATACTTGTGTCGACACCAAGAAGCAGTGTCGACACTTGACAGTTTCAACACATGAAGATGTGTCGACACAAAGGAGATGTGTCGACACTTAGAAGAATACAGTTAAAGAATGAAGAACAAGTACTTGTGTCGACACTCAATTTCAGTGTCGACACATGCAGAAGAATCAGTGTCGAGACATACAAGGAATTGTGTCGACACCTTGTAGACTTGTGTCGACACTTACACAGCATGTGTCGACACTTAGTCTATAAGTGTCGACACTTAAGAACAGAAAGTCTTGACACTATCTGACAGTTAGAGAATTTCAAGAAGTGACTGGTTGACATGACAGCTGCCGATCCAGCCGGTCTACAGCAACTGTCAGAGAAGTCAGAAGTCTGTTATGAACCGGACCAGCCGGTTACCATGAAGGAAGCCTATAAATAGGCACTCACAGTTTACAGAAGGTGTGGTTGTTATTGTAAGAATTACAAGTTGTTCTTTCAAGTGGTGTCAGAGGGAGGTTCCTCAAAAAGGACTAACTGTCTGAGGAGATCCAGTTTGGCAGATTCAGTGTAAGTCAGAACACAGTTTCAAGAAAATCAAGAAACATGAGTTCTTTAGAGAATCACAAGGAATTGGGTTCAATGAAACTGCCCATATGTAGAAAAGAGATTTTTGTAATCTGTAAAGAGAGGGTAAGGCTGTTCATGGAAGCCTCTGACCCTAGAATCTACATCACAGTCAAAGAGGGGCCATATGTGCCCATGAAGATCTCAGTATTGGATGCAAATCAGAGGACTCCAAAGGATTTCTCTGAGATGACCAAGGATGAAATTGTCCTAGCCACTATGGACAAAAGGGCACAAAACATAATAGTAAGTGTCATTGATGATGCAACTTTTCAGAACCTAATTCACTGTAAAACAGCAAAAGAAATGTGGGATACCCTCATTGTCTATATGGAAGGTTCTGAAGAAGTTAGGCAAGATAGAAAGTCCTTGCTTAATCAAGAGTATGAGAGCTTTAGGCAAGGAAGAGGAGATAGCATCACTGAATGCTACAAAAAGTTCTATAGAATTGTTAATGAACTCATGTCCTATGGAAGAGAGTTCACTAACTATGAATTGAATGATAAGTTCTTGAGGTCCCTAACCAAAGATTGGGACACTAAGATCTGTGCCATCAGAGAAATGGCAAAGTTGGGAGAAATTCCTCCTCCCACACTGTTTGGCAAGTTGCTGTCTTATGAGATGTAGCTGTCTGTGAGAAAAGAGGAGGAAAAATCAACAAGGACTGAGCACAGGGAAAGGACTGTTGCCTTCAAGTCAGAAGTACCTAGAAAGGGCAGGACTAAGTCATCAACTCCTCCTCCAGAGGTAGTTGAATCAGAATCTGATGAGTCTATTAGCACAAAGTCTACAAGTAGTGAAAGTGATGAAGACTTTGCTGCATTCACCAGACATTTTCAGAAATTCCTAAAGAAGAAACAGTGGAGGTCCAGACCTTCATTTTCCAAAGGGAAAGAAGTTCAGTATCAGGAGAAGAAGCCTTCAAAGAAGGACAAGAAAAAGACAAAGACTAGCAAGGCAAATGGGTCTAGGATAGTGTGTTACTGCTGCAATAGACAGGGTCATGTTATTGCAGATTGTCCTGAGAGAAGAAAAGAATCCAGTGACAAAAAGAAGACTCACTTCAAAGGAAAGAAGGAGAAGTCCTTTGTTGCAAAGAATGAGAAGACTCTTTCAGACATTTCTTCTTCAGACACTGAGACAGATGCTGAAGTCTACATAGGGCTATTTGCTGAAGAAGAAGAGGAGTTTATGCAGATCATGGAATCAATCTATGAACAAGAAGAGTGTCAGTGCCAAGGACTGATGACATTGACTGAAAGTACCAAAATCCTGGAGCAGCCAGGACCTAGTCAGGTACAAAGTCCAACTCAAAGTTTAGATTTCAGTTCTAGTTCAGAGTCAGATTCATCTTCATCAAGTGATGGAAGTGTTTCTGAATCTGAGGGAGATATTCATCAGCTCTTAGATGAATATAAAGTACTGTTGCAAGCCTATAAGAAAAGCAAGTCCCTTGCCAAAAGTCAGGCAAAGGAAATTGCTGATCTAAAGGCAGCTGCAACAGACTTTGAGAAGGAATTTGATCAAAAGCTCAATGAGGTAGCCAGGCTGAAACACATTACTGTGATTCAGATGGGAACTATCACTTATAAAAATGATCAAATTAAGTTACTGGAGATCAATCTCCAGAAGGAAAGAGAGCTAGTTGCTAGGTTTTCAAAACCTAAATCAGTGCTACCCTTGATTGATGAATTTGTTCATCATAAAGGAAAGGCTGGATTGGGTTTTATTAAACCAGCTAGGACTGTTAAGGATCAGTCCAAGTCCAAGGGCAAAGCCCCACCATTCAACAAGCCTGCTGTAGTCAAGACAGCAAAGGTTGTACCTAAGCAAAGGTACAACAAGTTTGAATGCTGGTGCTGTGGCAAGATTGGCCATTTTGCAATGGACTGTTGGCACAATGCCAGTGCCAAGGTGAGTAGCAAGTTACCTGGTGGAAAGCCAACGGGTAGCTTTGTCAAGTTGCAAACTAACAATCACCAAGGACCCAAGTTTACTTTGGGTTCTAAGGTTCATTAATTTGTTTTGCAGGTGAATCCAAGTGGCCATACCCCAACATGGTACTTGGATAGTGGATGTTCCAGACATATGACTGGAACAAGGGGACTACTGAAGGACTACATTCCAATCAAAAATGGTCCTAAAGTGACCTTTGGTGGTTCTGAAAAAGGAATCATCAAAGTGTTTGGTAACATCTCTTCAAACCTTGTTACCATTACTCAAGTGGCTTATGTTAAAGGGTTGAAACACAACCTCATTAGTATAAGTCAGTTAAGTGATGTAGGGTATGACATCTCATTTGTTAAAAATGGTTGTCATATCAAGAGGTCAAGTGATCAAGAGATCATTTTGACAGGATATAGAAAGAGGAATGTCTACTGTTTAGACATTATGATTGAGAACAATGGTTCTCCTATCTGTCTTGTAGCTGATGAGACAATCTCTCATTGTGTCAAGTGGCACAAGAGGCTAGCTCATCTTAACTACAAGACTATTAGCAAACTCTTTAGCAAAGAGTTAGTGAGGAATGGTCCTCAAGTTAAGTGTGTCAAAGATGGCATTTGCTCAGCTTGTCAAAAGAGCAAGCAGACTAAATCCACCTTTAGAAGCTTAGACAACAAAGATGCTGTGAGGTGTTTATACCTCTTGCATATGGATCTATTTGGTCCAATGCCATTTCACAGCTTAGGTAGGAAGGTCTATACCTTTGTAGTTGTTGATGACTACTCAAGGTTTTCCTGGGTGTTCTTCTTAAGGCAGAAATCTGAAACACCTAGTGTCTTCTATAGCTTTGTTAAGCAAATTCAGAATGAATTGAACTGTACAGTGGTCAAAATTAGAAGTGACCATGGTACTGAGTTTCAATCTGAAAGCATGACAAAACTGTGTGAAGATTTTGGGATATTTCAAGAATTCTCTTCACCTAGAACACCTCAGCAAAATGGCATTGCTGAAAGGAAGAATAGGACCTTGATAGAGGCTGGTAGGACCCTATTAAGTGATTCATCACTGCCAGAGTATTTCTGGGCTGAAGCAGTTAACACTGCATGCCATGTGATAAATAGGGCTACCATCACTAAAAGGTTAAACAAGACCCCCTATGAAGTTGTGAAAGGCAGGAAACCAAACCTATCCTATTTCAGGATTTTTGGTTGCAAATGCTTCATACTTAACAATGGAAAGTCTTACTTAACTAAGTTTGCTGCCAAGTCCCAAGAGGGAGTGTTTGTTGGGTACAGCAATAATAGTAAGGCTTATAGAGTCTACAACTTGACTACACAAGTTGTAGAGGAGTCTGTGCATGTAGTTTTTGATGAGACAAAACTAATTAACAATGAGTTGTCTAGCAATGTATGCAGCCCCACAGGTCTTACTAAGAAGATGGACAAGCTAACCATAGAAGATGTGCCTGCTGCAAGACAGCAAGTAGAAGAAGATGGCTTATGTCCAGGGGGAGAACTACATGTAGCAGGAGCTGAAGAAGTACAAGGAACTCAGCTTGATGAAGATGCTGAAGAAGTTCAACCAGGAGTAAGGATGCCTCCAGCCAACAGGCATCTAAGAGATCATCCAGTAGAGCTGATTATTGGAGATCCAAGACAAGGTGTTCAGACAAGGAGCAGAAATCAGAATGCTGTAGTATATTCAAGTTTTCTGTCTCAAATAGAACCAAAGAAATTTGAAGAAGCTATACAAGATCCACAGTGGACTGAAGCAATGCAGGAAGAACTTAATCAGTTCAAAAGGTGCAAGGTTTGGGACTTGGTTCCTAAACCTAAAGATCACAATGTGATAGGAACAAAGTGGATCTATAGGAATAAGTTAGATGAACAAGGAGTCATCATTAAGAATAAAGCAAGACTGGTTGCAAAAGGATATAGGCAAGAAGAAGGTATTGATTTTGATCAAACCTTTGCTCCAGTAGCCAGACTGGAAGCCATAAGGATGTTCTTGGCCTATGCAACCTATCAAGGATTCAAGGTATACCAAATGGATGTGAAGTCAGCATTCCTAAATGGTAATTTGAAAGAAGAAGTCTATGTGGAGCAGCCTGCAGGTTTTGTTGATCCAACTCTACCTCATTATGTCTATAGACTTAGGAAAGCATTATATGGGTTAAAACAAGCACCTAGAGCTTGGTATGAAACCCTATCTAGTTTCCTCATTGAGAACAAGTTCTCAAGGGGGAAAATAGATAAGACTCTATTCCTTAGGGAATCTAGAGCCAAAGTCATACTTGTCCAAATATATGTAGATGACATTATATTTGGGTCTACTGAAAGTAGCCTTTGCAAAAAGTTTGCAAAGCTTATGCAAAGTCAATTTGAGATGAGTAGTATGGGAGAACTAAAGTTTTTCTTGGGTCTCCAAGTTAAACAGACTGAAAGTGGTCTATCCATATGTCAGTCCAAGTTCACCCTAGAACTCATAAGGAAGTATGGTATGGATTCATCCAGTACCATGAAGACTCCTATGGGGTCAAGTATGTCTCTGAGCAAGGATGATGCAGGGAAACCTGTAGATGAAACCTTGTATAGAGGGATAGTTGGCTCCCTACTATACTTGACTGCAAGTAGGCCTGACATTATGTATGCTACATGTGTTTGTGCCAGGTATCAAGCCTGCCCTAAAGAGTCTCACTTGACTGCAGTCAAGAGAATCTTGAGATATCTAAAGGGCACTCCCTATCTAGGCCTCTGGTACCCTAGGAATGGAGATTTTGATCTAACAGGCTATTCAGATGCAGACTTTGCAGGATGCAAAGAAGATAGAAAGAGCACTACTGGATCCTGTCAATTCCTAGGTGGAAGACTCATTTCATGGAGTAGTAAGAAGCAAACCAGTGTGGCTATCTCCACAGCTGAGTCAGAATATGTAGCTGCAGGAAGTTGCTGTGCTCAACTTCTGTGGATTCAACATCAGCTAAAAGACTATGGATTTCAGGTAAGTAGAACTCCACTTTTCTGTGATTCTACAAGTGCTATTTCAATAGCTAATAATCCTGTATCACATAGTAGAACTAAACATATTGAGATTAAATATCACTTTCTTAGGGAGCATGTAGAAAGAAATGATATTGCACTTGAATATGTTAAAACTGATAATCAGATAGCTGATATGTTTACTAAGCCTTTAGAAGAAGCTAAGTTCAATAGGTTCAAAATTGAACTAGGTATGATAAACTTAGACTAAGTTTACAGAACTAAAAATTGGCTAAGTAAAAAGGTGTCGACACATAGACAGGTCTATGTCGACACAGAATAGTAAGTGTCGACACTTCAGGAAAATGGTGTCGACACATCTAGGAAGTTGGTGTCGACACTTCAGAATGTTAGTGTCGACACATGTCGAGTTGGTGTCGACACTTCAGAATGTTAGTGTCGACACATGTCGAGTTGGTGTCGACACATCCCATAAGGTGTCGACACTTAAGTTTTACTCAGAATTTTCTAAGTAACGTCTCGACCACATGTCGAGTAATGTGGTGTCGACACATAACCAAGTGTCGACACATAAACTCTGTTGACTAAACTAGTGTCGACACATGAGTGTCGAGACATTATAAGTCAGTGTCGACACTTATTGCCAGTGTCGACACATCTTTAGTAATCCATCCCGCCTGTTCGTCTTCAAACCAGAAAGGTATAAATAGGGTTCTATCTTTGTTTGTCGACACGCTTTCAGAGTTTCGAGACCAAACTATTGTGTCGACATTTCTCTTTCCTCAAGACTTATTCTACAAACCCTAATGGCTCCCAAGCTCGAGGAGAATGTCAATGAAGGCTATGAACTGGTTCGTGGCACGTTCGACGATGGCGATCAAGAAATCCAATCGGTGGTAACCCTAGTCACCGATTCTGGATTGGAGTACTTGGTTTCAGAACCAACAAAAATATGGAAGAAGGAAGTTCTCGAATTCCTTACTGGAGCTTCAGTAGATGACTCAGGTCACAAAATCAAATCAAGAGTGCATGGCACCAAGGTCAAGATTTCACCCAAATCGCTGAGAAAGGTACTTCAGCTACCTAAAATTCAAGAAGAAGAGGAAGTGACTACATCTAAGACCAAAGAAGCACTTACCTGGTGTGGTCTAGATCCTATGCTGAAGATAGGATCTGTATTCAACAGGAGAGGAATGAATACCCAAGGAAAATTCCTATCAGAAATTGTGGGTAAAGTTATACTCAGCAAGACTGGAGGGCATGACAGGGTGTCAGCCTCCATGTTCAGTGTTATGACCAGAATTATCTTCAACCTCAAAACAGACTGGTCAATGGTTATCTTTGAGAAGATAAAGGAAAGTCTGAAGAAGCCCAATCTGGGCAGGATACTTAGTCTCTACCTGGCTGGTACAATACCAGAGGTAATGAGCACTGTTGCAGATAGCAAAATCAACCACATGAGATAAATGGACATGAGGATCTTCTCAAGGTGGGAAAGGGTGCTGTCAAAGGAACTGTCCACCCCTGAGAAACAAGTTTCTAAGAAAGATTCACCTCCAAAGAAGAAGAGGAAGATAGCTCCTGTGACACAGGAGTCCTCCAGCAGTTCAGGTAGTGAAGAACAAGTTGTTTTCACTCCTGATAGTCAAGTAGATGTGGCTGCAGAGAAGTCTCCTGCTCCTCAAGAGCCAGCTGAAATCCAGGGGGAGCTGCCTCCAGCTAGCCCCATGCAAAAGGATCCAAGCCAGGGGGAGCCTCCAGCTGTAGAACAACCCTCTGCACTGGAGAGTGAGCAAGCTACACTCATTATCCAAGAGGTACTTTCTGACCTCAATACTTTAGATTTTTCTGTAATAGATTCTGATTTGTCTGATGTCCATCAGCAAACTCAGCAAGCAAATCAAGAACCAGATGTTGTTCTCCAAGACACATCTGCTGTTGTGCAAAAAGTTCCTGATAAAGTAGTTGATGAACCCAGCACTTCTCCTGCACAGTCACCTCCTGAATACACAATGGAAGACCTCTTTCTGAATTTAGATCAAGAGGATTTTGACATGGACAAGAATGCTGCTGCTGAAGAGAAAGGTGCTGCTGTTGAGGGGGAGAACTTGGAAGTTCAGGAAGAGCCTTTAAGGCTAGACACTGAGAAGGCACTGGATGTGCAAGATGAAAAACCATCAAGCCCTAAGGACAGGGTAAATATAGCCAGTACTTCAGAGTCTGAGGAAGATGAGACTGAACAAGCTAAAAAGAAGAAATTCTTTGTATTCAAAAGAAGGAGTCAGAGCTACAAGAAGGCTCTACAAACTGTTGCTCAACACTCTTTAGTCCAACAAGCTCCATCAACTGATTACAGTGGCTTAATGGTAGCAATGCAAGTTAAGCTGGATGAGCACAGGAGGGCTATAGAGAAGTATATTGATGAAGGCCACAAGTCTTTACAATTTGATTTAGCTCAAGATATCAAGTCAATAAGGTTTGAGATGAACCTGAACAAGAAAGAGATGAATGAATGCTTCCACAAGGGTGGAAATGCAGTGGTATTTCTGGCAACTCATCAGGAAAAGATCAAGACTCAAGTAGATGATATAGCACTAAAGCAAGGCTATGTGCTGGAGAATCAATTAAAAATGAATGATAATTTAACTGCCTCTCACAATGCTATAGTCACTGAACTAAAGAATAAGACTACTGAACCTTCAACATCATCTGCTGCTGCAAAGGCTGAATTTGATAAAGCTTTTCAAGATGAAATTGCTGCTGTTAAGACTGCCATCAAGGATTCACAGAAGGTCATTTCTGAACAGCTTACAAAGCTTAGACCTTATTTTAAGGATGGAATCAGGTACTTGGACAGCCAAATCAGGTTCCAGAAAGATGATGTCAGAGATCATGTTGCACAAGAAGTCAAAAAGGGGGAGAGGGTGTTAGTCAAAGCAAGCTCAGACCATGCTAAGTGGATATCAAATTCCATCAGGGCTACCCTTGGATATCCTCCCCTGTGTGATGATGATAATGTTGCTGAATCAGGAATTCAAAGTGCATATCTTGGAGGTGAGCAACAGGAAGTAGCTCAAGTCATTTATCCACCTCCAGATTTTGAAATGATTCATGCAGATGTAAGCACCATGTATAGCCCAACTGCTGGAAAGTCCCATGTTGTTCTGGAAAAGGTTGTTCAACCTATAACAGCAGCTATGCAAGAGGCTTTGGACAAAGAAGAAGAGACAAGGCTGTCAAAGAAGAAGTTTAGGGAACTTAGCTGAGCAGAAGCCAGATTTTGAACAGTGGAGCCCTACTTCTAGGAACATCATTCTCACAGCCTGGAAAGCAGCCAAGGACAATGCTCATGAAAGGAACAAATGGTTCTTCAGAAGCAGAATGGAGAAAGCATGAGATTAGGCAGGAAGCCATTGTCCAGTATAGAAGGAAGGCTAAGTTAGGAAAGCTACCTCCTACAGCTGTGGAGCCTAGCAAGTACTTTCCTAAGCCCTATCATTACTTTGAGAGACAGAAAATCAAGGCTGAAGAACTAAAGAAGAAGGACTCCAAAGGAAAGAAGACTGCTGATGCTGAGCCTGCTGCTGCTGCTGTAAAGGTCAAAGTACAAGCTGGGAAAGGAATTGTTATAAAAGAACCTGATCAGAATTAGACTAAGATTAGACTGAAGAATGTTGTAATCTGTTACATCTAAACATTTTTGTAAATCATTGAAAATGTATTAAAAATAATGTTTGAACAGTTTTTGATAAATATATTTCATGATTGTTCAGAAGAATGTGTCTAATTCTTGTTTGTTCTGTAATGCTGAATGAGTATACATGTGTGCTTTATTACATGTTTAAGTTTACCCTGTTAACATATACCTGCTTTACATCATTCTCTAATTTTTAATTATGAGTGGTGTATATCATTGACTAAGGGTTATGACTTCTCCAAATAGGGGGAGATTGTTGGGTACATTGGTCAAATGTACCTGATTTGAAGAAGCCTCACCTAACTCAATGATATACATCATAATGTATTTGATGTTTGTTTGAGTTACTTGTGCAGGTTAGATATTCACTGGACTGAAGCTAAAAGTTTCTAAGTCCATGTGTCGACACCCAGAGGGAAAGTGTCGACACTTGAGAAAGCTTGTGTCGACACCCAGACAAGCAGTGTCGACACTTGGAGTCATTGTGTCGACACCTGGGATGAAGAGTCGACACCAGACAGAAAGTGTCGACACTTGGAGCTGTGTCGACACTCAGTGAAGAAGAATGCAGAAAAGCTGTGTCGACACTTAGCAGAAGTGTCGACACCTAGAAGAGCTGAGTCTACATCAGAAAGTGTCGACACTTGGAGTTGTGTCGACACTCAGCAAAATTCTGCAGAGACTAAGGACAAGTGTCGACACTCAACACAATGTGTCGACACTCAATCAGCAGAGTCAACATATGAAGAATGTGTCGACACTCAGCACAATGTGTCGACACACAAACAGAAGAATCAGTAATTGAAGTAAGTGTCGACACTCAACACAATGTGTCGACACTATGCAGAAGATTCAACACTTGAAGAAAGTGTCGACACCCAGCACAATGTGTCGACACTTAGTTGAAGAATCTACACTTGAAGAAAGTGTCGACACAAGGAGCTGTGTCGATACTTAGCAAAGAACAGAAAAGTTTACAAAATATTCTAAGTACAAGTGTCGACACTAAGGGAATGTGTCGACACTCAGCTGAAGAAATAAAATTGAAGACTTGTGTCGACACCAAGAAGCAGTGTCGACACTTGACAGTTTCAACACATGAAGATGTGTCGACACAAAGGAGATGTGTCGACACTTAGAAGAATACAGTTAAAGAATGAAGAACAAGTACTTGTGTCGACACTCAATTTCAGTGTCGACACATGCAGAAGAATCTGTGTCGAGACATACAAGGAATTGTGTCGACACCTTGTAGACTTGTGTCGACACTTACACAGCATGTGTCGACACTTAGTCTATAAGTGTCGACACTTAAGAACAGAAAGTCTCGACACTATCTGACAGTTAGAGAATTTCAAGAAGTGACTGGTTGACATGACAGCTGCCGATCCAGCCGGTCTACAGCAACTGTCAGAGAAGTCAGAAGTCTGTTATGAACCGGACCAGCCGGTTACCATGAAGGAAGCCTATAAATAGGCACTCACAGTTTACAGAAGGTGTGGTTGTTATTGTAAGAATTACAAGTTGTTCTTTCAAGTAGTGAGAATAATTAAAGTGGTTGATCAGATCATTCAAGTAATCAGAAAAGTGATACACAGAGGATCAACACAAGAAGATCTGGCAGTCTAACTGCAGATCTAAGAAGTTGGAGAGAGAGAGCTCCAATCAAGAATTCAGTCTTTGGAACTAAGGCTGAGAAGAAGGATTCAGAATCATCTGGATCTCAAGAACCAGAGGTCAAGGATCAACTGCAGAGGATTTAGACTAATTCAGTTCTACTCAAGAAGCTTTGAAGGAAGCTAAGTCAGTTTGGATCTAACTGAGTTCTTCCAAGAACTCTTCAAGAAACTCTCAACTCCTCTCTTATTTTCTGAGTTGTAGAGTTAGTTATTGTAATTCAATCTTTAACTTGTAGGATCCATTGGATCTGAGAGAATTGTAAGCCTATATTATAAAGGCTGAGGGTAGGGCTTGGTTGCCTGAGTGTAGGAGTTGAAGAACTCTGAGTGTAGGCCTTAATTGGCTGAGTGTAGGCCTGGGTGGCTAAGTGTAGGCCTTTGTGGCTGAGTGTAAGGCTTTGGGCCTGAGCTGTAGGAACCTAGTTGGGTTCTGAGATAGTGGAGAAGATTGGCCGAATCTAGTACACTGCTAGATAGGCGAAGGGGGAAAGTGGATGTACCCAAAGATTGGGGAACCACTATAAATTTGTGTGTATGCTGTGCTGTGCTGTGCTGTGAATTAACTGTTTATATTCTGTTATTGTTGTTAGCTGTAGAAATCTGTGAGATAACTGTTTTGCTGCCAACAAAGTTTTAAAAAGGTTTAGGTCACCTATTCACCCCCCCCCCCTCTAGGTGTTTAGGTACCATAACTTTCAGCCGCTAGAGAATTGACCATAATTTCCCATGTGGATTTCCTCATAAGGTGCCTTGAAGACACTCTCACCGAAGTTCCGGGGAAAGGTCCAACCATCATATCGGCTCTTTGGCTTTGCAACCGAGGGCCGGAAATGATGACCAAAGGTTGATTCAAAGTCATGTTGGTTGCAAGGAAAGCTAGGCTTGCTGAACGCAACAGGACTAAGCGGAGCCTTTCCCTTTTCATCAGTCGAGGCCTTCTTGGCGGCCTTTATCTTCCTCTGGTTCCTATTTCTCCTGGATGAGGAACCAGATACACCTACATGCCCCAAGCCAGCTCCTTTTGCCTGAGCAGAGAAGGTATCAACTACTGGAAGAACAGTTTTTGGCATAGAGAAGCTCTTGACGATCTTCCTTTCTACCGCAAGTTGTTCTTCCAACTTGTAGACTTCCTCCTGCTTAAGATCAAGGAGTTTAAGAGACTCTGAATGCTTTGAAGTCAGGTCAAGGTGCTCCTGTCGGAGAGAAATCAAACTGGTGACCTCTTCCCTTAGGGAGACACACTCACCCTTAAGGAATTTCACTTCCTTTTTCTCAGCCTTCAATCTCTTACGGCACTCCTTGAAAGTGTTGAGCAGAAGCTCATACTTCTCGAGGAGCTCCGCTTCACGGGCCGAAAGGCTATCTTCAGGTTCATCATCCTGAGACTCAGGATTAGATTCAGAGTCGGAGAGAGGGGTGTGAGCTTTTACCTTCCCAGTAAATGGGGGGCATTCTCCTTCTGAGTCGGAGCGACCCACCAGCCCGAAGTAGACTTCCTCATCATCACTGGAGTCTGTGGAATCAGACTCACTCGGTGTCTTTGGCTTTTTGGCGATGTAGCTCCGTTCTTTCTTCTTATCTCTAGAGGATTTGTGCTCCTCTCCTTTCCCTTTTTCTCTCTTGCCTTGATAGCAGTCAGCCATGACGTGTCCTGGCTTATTGCATCCAAAGCAAATAATGTCAGAGGAGCGATGTTTGTTCGGTTTAGAAGCATACCTGTCAGAAGAGTAATTTTTCTTCTAATGCCTGGAGGAGGAGCCGTCTTTCTTTCTTTGATTCCTCATCTTGAGAAACTTCTTGAATTCTCGGGTGATGAGGGAGAAATCCTCCTCCGACAGCTCTGAGCTGGAGGAGCAAGGCTCGGAGTCCTCCTCCTCATCCTTTTTCCTGGCACGGTATGAAACCGCACCCTTGCCTTTTCTGGAGTGACTGGCTTTTAGAGCCACAGTCTTTTCTTTGGCTGCAGCCTTCTCTGCCTCTTCTTCTGCTTTCCTGGTGTTCAGTTGAAGCTCATAGGACATCAGCTTCCCAAACAGGATTTGCGGGTCTGTTTCAGCTAGTCTGCCAAACTCTCGGATGGCGCAGATCTTTGGGTCCCATTCCTTAGTAAGGGACCTAAGGAATTTATCATTGAGTTCACCATTAGTGAACACTCTTCCGTATCCTTTAAGGGCATTAACAATCTTGAGGAAGTTCTCGAAGGTGACTCTGATCTCTTCCTTAGGCCCTTGTCTGAAGGCCTCATATTTCTGGTTCAGGAGGGATCTACGATCATCCCTCACTTCATCAGTGCCCTCCATTAGGATGATCAGGCAATGCCAGATATCCTTTGCTGTCCTGCAGTTGCTGAAGTTCTGCATCATTGAGTCATCAACCGCGCTGACTAGAATGTTCTGCGCCTTCTTGTCAAGTCCCACTAGCACCATCTCATCCTTGTCCATTTCAGAAAGTTTCTTCGGCACTTTCTTGGTACGATCAATGGTGGAGACCTTAGTGGGGACATAAGGTCCCTCCTCCACGATCATGAAGATTCGAGGATCAACTGCTTCTATGTAGAACCTGATCCTTTCCTTCCAGATAGGAAAGTTGAGCCTGGTACACACTGGGATCTTGCCTGTGAACTTGAGACCGTACATGGTAGATGTTTTCCTTCTTCTTGACACTAGTGGCAGGATTCAACTCAAGGTGTTAACCTTTTTGATGAGTAACATCGCTCTGATACCACTTGAAAGTTCACCTAGTGTCAACTACCTTCACCTATGGGGGGGGGGAATAGGTGACGTGAAGCGTTTTTGCGGAATTAAAATTGTACCTGCACAAGAAGATAAAACAGCACAGCACAAAGAGTACACAAGCTATTTATAGTGGTTCCCCGATTTGGGTACATCCACTTTCCCCCTTCGACCTATCTCCCAACAAGGGACGACTCGGTCTCTTCACCAATAGGATGGAAATCCAATCCTTGCACAATCGGAAGGAACCCTTCCACACGGAGGAGACAACACTCCCACAACACGGGTTGCACTCAACCCTTACAACTAGGAACCAACGTTCCTTTACAACAAAAGTAAAACTAGAATATACAAGAGATACAAACTACTTTTGGAGACTAAGGTGTCCCTCTTCGTTGGCGACGTGTTTTTGAAGTCCACGAAAAGTCCACAACCCTAGATCTCTCTTGTTTTTGGAGAGAATCTCCCCGGAAACGGCGGCGGCAAGATGGGCGGCGGCTTGGTTCACGGGATCGGCGGCGACAACGATGTGCGGCTGCTGTACTCTGGAGATCCAAACTTCGTAGCGAAGCTAGCAAGGTCTACCAACGGTCACACTAGGATCAATCGTCTCGATCGATTCGGATGGGGAAGATTTTCCCGATCAACAAATCAAGAGACAAGAGATCTCCGGTTAGACACGTGAGACACTAAGCTTGGCTAAGCTTCTGTCGCCGGAAGATCAGGAAGAATCGCGATCAAAAGCGGCGACCAACTAGCGCGAGGGCGACAGCGGCGGCAGAGCAGTTTCGCGATTTTAGGTCAAGGTCGTCGCTCGGCTTCTTTCTGTCTCTGAACTGTTCAAAAATACCCGTATATATATACACAAGTAAACACCTTAATGACCGTTGTGGGTCCCACAAGAAGAAACCCTAAATCCGGTTCAAAATAGTGCCAGCGGCAGAATCCGGTCCAGCTTTTTCCCGAAAATTGCCCAAGTAAAAATCGGCGAGAATCACCTGTGATTCTCGTCGAATCGTCGAGAATCATGGGTGATTCTCGACGATTCGTCAAGAATCACAAAGTGATTCTCGTCGAATTTGACTTGATTGCACTCTGATTTTAGCCGGCGAGAATCAGTCAGTGATTCTCGACGATTCGGCGAGAATCACTAGTGATTCTCGTCGATTCTTACTTAGATGATTTTTCATCTTACGCCTCTGAGCTGCTCTTTGACTCATCCTTGCTCCTTGTCTGCTCTTGCATAAACACAGCCCTGTACTTGAAAGTAAGTGCACTCCAATAGAGAGAGTACATGTAGGCCAACACACTGATCTGCTCAACGAGGGATTATGTCGTGCAGACCCGTGTATATTAACCTACTGCACCCTGACATTGGTGTGCACTTAGCGTGGAATAACTGCAAGCACAACTTGAAATATTTTGTCAAAAACATTGCCTATTTACCTTAGCTTGTTCAGGGGCTTCTTCAAATCAGGTACGTTGTGGATACAATACCCAACACATCATCTCTCGATGAGTGCATGTAACTCATTTTTTCATTGAGTGATCTCCTCATATCCGCAACCTCTCGGTCATTTAGGATATGGATCTTAGATCGAAAACATATTCGCGAAATATGAATTCGACAATATATAATTCAAAGATAAATCGATAGCGGTAAAAGTGTTTGACAAAAAGTGTTTTATTCAAACATCATCATGATCAAGTGGTTAAGACATTAGCTACATGGCATGAAATAAAAGATACAAGGAAAGAAGAAAAGGAAGAACATGATTGCTAAGAGAAAGTACTTGAATTGAAATTGCAAAAATAAACTAAATTATGAAATGGAAATTACAAGAAAGAAATGCTGAAAAACAGTAAACTAAGCGACAAAATACTCCTAAAATTGGCTCCTAATCTCCCCCTCAGCTCCTGAATTTCTCTGGAATTTATAGTAAAATTTTCTAGAAGGTCACGCCCTAGATCACGCCCATGACCTAGGGCGTGTAAGGTTCGAAAACTGCTGTCTTGAAAGCCTGGGAACGTTGAAGAAAAATGCCAAAAGTGTCGTTTTGTTGGTCTCGCACCTTGATCACGCCCGTGACCTAAGTCGTGTCAAGTCTGTTACAGGAAATGGAGGGAACTCGAAATGGCGAGAAATAACCCTGGCTGTTGCGGGAAATCACGCCTTAGGTCACGCCCGTGACCTAGGGCATGTAATGATCGGGTCATCAAATGACTGGAAACGACACAATCTGGTTTCAATTCGGTAGTTTTGGGTAGGTCATGCCCTAGTTCATGCCCGTCACATAGGGGCGTGTACTTAGAAAAAGACCCAGAAATGCACACGAAAGTTTTCTGCAAAAAATTATATTTTTGCCCGAGAGACGCCCTCGTGTCACGCCATACCAGGGTGTGACTTTGGGGCATGTACATGTGAAACTCTCCAAATTTATAGAAGATGTCATCCTCTTTCCATTGACTGGTAGCACGTCTCGTAACTCTTCCTGCTTTGAAAGTTATGACCATTTTAAATTCAGCTATCCGTGACCAAAAATGTTAAATTTTCTCCACAATGTTTTCAGATCATTCCATGGACTTGAAATTGATATTTGGAGCTCATATTGACCTGAAATATAAAAATAAACGAATTATTTTATATATTAATATAAAGCCAAATAAACAATACTATTTATTTTTAAAAAACTAAACTAAAATAATTAAATAAATTGACTTATAAAATACAAAAACCTGGTGGAAAATTTATAAGTTTAAAAATATATATCAAAACTATAATCCCAAATATGCAAGTGTATCTATCGAAATATAGTATAGGAAATGTCGTATTAGACTTGGGGCCTGTTGAGTACTTCTACTCAAGCAAATTAATATTATTTTATCTAAATATAAAAATTGTTAAATTAAACTTATAGGAAGAAAATAAACTTAAACTAGTACTTGATATAGAGTCCCTTTGAATAAACTGTTTATGAAACACAAACTCTAATTTACTCACTTCGACTATGGAGGTTCCCAAGATACAAAAGCGTCTCTCTCGAGCGCATGCTTTTTACTAACCATAGGTTGATCGATTAAGACCCCTCGGCCAGTCGAAACCACTAAGCTTGCTTTAAGCGATGAACCCCACTATTGGATTTCACCCCAATCCGGCAGTTTTAAGTCGTCCTCTCTCGACGAGTGCATGCAACTCCTTTTTTCATTGAGTGATCTCCTCGTATCCGCAACCTCTCGGTCATTTAGGATATGAATCTTATATCAAAAACATATTTTTGAAATATGAATTCAACAATATATAAATCAAAGATAAATCGATATCAGTAAAAGTGTTTGACAAAAAGAGTTTTATTCAAACATCATCATGATCAAGTGGTTAAGACATTAGCTACATGACATGAAATAAAAGATACAAGGAAAGAAGAAAAGGAAGAACATGATTGCTAAGAGAAAGTACTTGAATTGAAATTGCAAAAATAAACAAAATTATGAAATGGAAATTACAAGAAAGAAATGCTGAAAAATAGTAAACTCAGCTACAAAATACTCCTATAATTGGCTAATAATCTCCCCCTCAGCTCCTGGCTTTCTCTGGAATTTATAGTAAAATTTTCTGGAAGGTCAAGCCCTAGATCACGCCCATGACCTAGGGCGTGTAAGGTTCGGAAACTGCTGCCTTGAAAGCCTGGGAACGTTGAAGAAAAACGCCAAACGTGTCGTTCTGTGGGTCTCGCACCTTAATCATGCTCGTGACCTAAGTCGTGTCCAGTCTGTTACAGGAAACGGCGGGAACTCGAAATGGCGAGAAATAACCCTGGCTGTTGCGGGAAATCACGCACCTAGGTCATGCCCGTGACCTAGGGCGTGTACTGACCTGGTCATCAAACGGCTGGAAACGACACAATTTGGTTTTATTTCGGTAGTTTCGGGTTGTTCATGCCCTAGGTCATGCCCGTCATACAGGGGGATGTACTAAGAAAAAGTCCCAGAAATGCACACGAAAGTTTTCTGCAAAAAATTATATTTTTGCTCGAGACACGCCCTCGTGTCACGCCATACTTGGGTGTGACTTTGGGGCGTGTACATGTGAAACTCTCCAAATTTTTAGAGGATGTCGTCCTCTTTCCATTGAGTGGTAGCACGTCCCGTAACTCTTCCTGCTTTGAAAGTTATGACCATTTGAAATTCAGCTATCCGTGATCAAAAATGTTAATTTTCTCCATAATGTTTTTAGATCATTCCATGGACTTGAAATTGATATTTGGAACCCATATTGACCTGAAATATAAAAATAAACGAATTATTTTATATATTAATATAAAGCTTAATAAACTATACTATTTGTTTATAAAAAACTAAACTAAAATAATTAAATAAATTGACTTATAAAATACAAAAACCTGGTGGAAAATTTATAAGTTTTAAAATATATATCAAGACTATAATCCCAAATAGGCAAGTGTACCTATCGAAATATAGTATAGGAAATGTCGTATTAGACTTGGGGCATGTTGAGTACTTCTACTCAAGCAAATTAATATTATTTTATCTAAATATAAAAAGGGTTAAATTAAACTTATAGGAAGAAAATAAACTTAAACTAGTACTTGATATAGAGTCCCTTTGAATAAACTGTTTATGAAACACAAATTAATTTACTCACTTCGACTATGGAGGTTCCCAAGATACAAAAGCGCCTCTCTCGTGCCCATGCCTTTAACTAAACTTAGGTTGATCGACTAAGAACCCTCGGCCAGTCGAAACCCCTAAGCTTGCTTTAAGCGGTGAACCCCACTATTGGATTTGACTCCAATCCGACAGATTTACGTCGTCCTCTCTCGAGGAGTGCATTCAACTCCTTTATTCTTAGGGTGACCTCCTCATATCCGCAACCTCTCGATCATTTAGGATACATATCTTAGATCGAAAACATATCATTGAAAATATGAATTCGACAATATATAATTCAAAGATAAATCGATAGCTGTAAAAGGGTTTGACAAAAAGAGTTTTATTCAACCATCATCATGATCAAGTGGATAAGACATTGGCTACATGACATGAAATAAAAGATACAAGGAAAGAAAAAAAGGAAGAACATGATTGCTAAGAGAAAGTACTTGAATTTAAATTGCAAAAATAAACTAAATTATGAAATGGAAATTACAAGAAAGAAATGCTGGAAAACAGTAAACTAAGATATAAAATACTCCTAAAATTGGCTCATAATCTCCCCCTCAGCTCCTGGCTTTCTATGAAATTTATAGTAAAATTTTCTGGAAGGTCACGTCGTAGGTCACGCCCGTGACCTAGGGCTTGTAAGATTCGAAAACTGCTGTCTTGAAAGCCCGGGAACATTGAAGAAAAATGCCAAATGTGTCATTCTGCGGGTCACGCCCCTTGGTCATGCCCATGACCTTGGGCGTGTCAAGTCTGTTACAGGAAATGGAGGGAACTCGAAACGGGGAGAAATAGCATTGCCTGTTACTAGAATTCACGCCCATATGTTGTAACACCCCCTATCCGTCACATAGCATGTATCAGTATGACTGGCCGGGGCCCGAAGCCATATACCACAGATAGACCAGAAGGTTACACAATGAAACCATCCTGCCCATAACCAACTTCCTACACAGAGTACATTCTAGCGGAAGCAATTTAAAAGTTGCAATAATAAGAACCCAGCCAACAACATGAATGTCCAATTCAAAAACCCAACAGGAATGAATGTACAAATACACAAGTACTTGGCCTTACAATAGTTTACTCAAATCTAAGTGTCTTCCAAACATCGGCATGCAGGCCGGTCATACATGAGAATAAAAGAAAACACTGAATAAACGCATTTGAGTGCCGGCTCAGCAACAAAGGCTTTTGCCCGCTATTTACCACTAGGCTCCGCAACACTTACAAGCAACAATCCACCGAGCGGTGGCAAACAAAAGCAACGGTCATCTAAAGCTTACCAAATTATAATGACCCCGCCCCTAAACTCGGGGCGTCGATGCTCCTTCCCTGCAGTACATTAGTAAAACAAAGCAAGAGAGTGAAAGTACAATTTAATCACACTTCACCGCAGGCGTAGGCACAAACGGCCACACATCGCATGCTCTCAGGGCACTTATATAGTGAACTCGGTCCACCACCGCCCCTAGGCAGAAAACTCGTGAGCATTTGAATCTTTCTGGCAGAAGTCACGTCTATCGAAGACATCGACAGCCTAAGACCCGCCCTTTATGCCATCGGTAGTCCTCTAAAACCGAACCACATAGAGTGGGTACGGTTCCACTCAACTCGTTGCTCACCTCGCCACGGCAATTGAAGTCATCGGCGCGTGTCAATCTTCCATGAAGCCCGAGTATCGAACACACAATATTACATAACCCAGTTATATACAAGTTGGCTCCAGGCCACCAAGATAGTAGAACCACGCTTCTGCCCAATTTTCCGGGTGCACCCTGAGGTTAGTCCCCAAGGCTTCCTGTTGCACTCTACAATGTAGAAAACCTGAAAAATAACCATCGGCGTGGAGTCTTCTCCGGCCATTAATGTAAAGCAACATCACAGATCCAGACCAACTTGTCCGGGTAGGCTTCACACATCATTCCTATGTCCGTTTCTCAATTACGGTCTCTACATCAAAACGACAGGGACTATTCATGTCTACCCGAAGGAACGCCTCACACTCACCGCATACTCGGGAGAGCGGGCTTCCTATGCAAGGGAAAAGAGGACTTCACATGTCCAAGATGAGAATCGTTATCCTAGCATTCCTCTTCGGTGCCATGAAGATCTATACATATGAAATGCACCTCAACGTCCTCCCCTCCGTAGATCCGAACTCGGCTTGCGATTTGGGGCTCTGAAGCTCCCTCGGCGGACGGATCTCTCTTCCTTCTCGTTCCTTGCTCTCCCCTCTCCCTATAACTTTAGAAAGAGATGGTTTGAGAGAAATGAAGGCATCCAAACCCTATTCCCGGGTATAAACACAGCAAGGATATCCCTGAGCCATTGGATCCCAATATAAGGAAATGGACGGCCGCGATTTGCACTTAAAATCCACAACTTAGGACGAACACGGCTTGTGACACTCCCGTTTCAAAGGCTGTGTGCCCCATTCGACGCCAAAATCGTCGCATCCCGAAAAGTACACGGGCTCTCGACACGCCTGTGTCAGGATTGACACACCCGTGTCATCTAGTACACGCCCGTGTAGTTGGGTGTGTTCCTCCATCGACACAGGACCAACACCAACCCGAGGAGAAAATGGGTATTTGACACACCCATGTCAAATTTGACACGCCCGTGTTAGGCTGAACATGCATGGGCTCCAGGACTTGTTCCACCCGTGACACAGCACAGCTAACCACCCGAGTAGGACATGTCCTTGGACACTCCCGTGTCTCAGGCCATGTTTGATATCTCGAGTACCTTTCGTTGAACACTTGAGACGATCGTCGAACCCGAGCATGACACGGCCCTGGACAGGCCCGTGTCTCAAGACGTGTTCGCTGTCTCGAGTGTCTTTCGTCGACCACTTCAGTAGCTCGTCGAAACTGAACATTACACAACCCTGGGACACGCCCATGTCCTAGGCCGTATGACCTCTAACAAGTCCCAGACTTGGCTCTAAGTGACACCCGTCGCTCATTTGAGTTTCAGGGTGTTACAACTCTCCCCCTCTAAAAAGAATTTGGTCCTGAAATTACATAAAGGAAAAGATATAAACAAAACTCAAACGGTACCTGAGTGGAATAACTCTGGGTACTCCTCAAGCATGGTCTGCACTCGCTCCTGCAAGATCTCCTCCCGATCGCAGTTCTCCCAACGGACCTTGACCATCCTGATTTCCTTGTTACGCAATCGCTTGACTTCCGAATACTCAATGCGAACGGGCCTGACCTTCGTCATCAACCCATTATAGACCGGCACTTGATCGACCGCAAGCACTTATGAAGGCTCTTGCTCCGCCTTCCACAACACTGATATGTGGAATACGTCATGTAGACCACTTAGCTCCACTAATAGCTTCAATCGATAAGCTACTTCGCCAATCCGCTCCAGAACCTCAAACTGTCCAAGGTACATCGGGCTTAGCTTCTTCAAGCACCGTACCAGCGAGACAACCTTGAACGGCTTAATTTTCAAGTATACCTAGTCGCCAACAGCGAACTCGACATTCCTATGCTTGGCGTTAAAGAAACTAGATTGCCGGTCCTAAGCGATTAGCAATCTCTCTCGAATGGTTCGTAACAACGAGTTTGCATCTTCCACTTCTTGCTTCTTGTATAGCTTCGACTCACCCATTTATAACCACGATAACGACGTGTGATATCTTCTACCATAAAGGTCCTCAAAGGGAACCATCTGAATGCTCGCCTGGTAGCTATTGTTGTAAGCGAATTCCACCAAGTACAGGTGATCTTCCCACTGATTCCCAAAATCTAGGATGCACATATGAAGCATGTCTTCCATCGTCCTGTTGACCCTATCGATCTGACCATCCATGTGCTGATGAAAGGCTGTGCTAAAACTCAGCTTTGTTCCCAACATCTGTTGCACCAACCTCCAATCATTGGACATAAATCGCCCACCTCGGTCACTCACGATGTTGTGGGGTACACAGTGAAGCCACACAATGTTATCCACATACAGTTTTGCCAATTTCTCCACAGAATCATCCTTCCTATACAGAATGAAGTGCGACACTTTCGTCAAACGATGTACGACTGCCCAGATGGCGTCGTTTTCCCTTCTGCTACCTTGGCAATCCATGCACAAAGTCCATAGTAATGTCGTCAAACTTCCACTCCGAAATAGGCAAGGACTTCAAGAAATCTCCAGGCTTCTGGCACTCCGCCTTCACTAAGGCGCATGTTTGACACTTCACCACATAAATTGTCACATCATTCTTAAGTCCTGGCCACCAGAACATTTTCTTCATATAACGGTACATCTTCGTGCTCCCCGGGTGAATCGAGTACTTGGTATGATGAGCCTTGTACAACAATTCCACCCGCACTTTGCCTACATTCGGGACGCACAAACGACTGTCCTTCCATAACAATCCATCCACAACCTCAAATTGGGAATTTGACCCATCCAAATCCTCAACCATGATTTGCTTCATGTGGCCATCCAAATTCAGAGCCTGCCAAATCTGATCAGCCATATCACACTGAACTTCAGTCTAGTTCAATAGCGCTTTGGCACTAGTCTACTTGTCTACACAAGAGATCTCTAACGCCTCCAACTCCCGAATCAAGCGCTCGTCATGGACCGACAGCCAGTTGGCTTGAGCTGGGTCCCTACGACTCAACGTAACCGCAATCGCATTTCCTTTCCCATGCACATAATGAATCTTGAATGTGTAGTCCCTGATGCGTGTAAATCGACAAGTGCACCGGTCGCACAAGTAATAAAGTTGGGGAATAAATCACCATATGTTAGTCTATTGAGGAATGAAATTAGCATAGAGCGGCAATAGTTCAGAAAATATTGTTATGAGGGTTATACTTAGAAAAAGAGTAAAAAGGGGACTTGGGAGATTATGGTTGTTTTATCTAACAAACTAATTAAAGCTATGCGGATCGAAGGCATCGCTTCGCAAGGTGAGGTGAGTGTGTCGGCCGCGATGCCGCACTTCGGTTGGGCGAGTGGCCGGAAAGCTAATAGGTGGAAGTGTTCTTGTGCAGAGTGCAATTGGGTGAAACACGGGTATGGAGTGGATGTGGAGTGGGCGAGGCGCATTCACACACACAACTACAAGCATAAGGAAACTACAAACATCCCATTAGACATACAATAGAACATGTAGTTCATTACAATGTTATATCATTTCATACAACAGAGGAAGGGGAAGAGGAGTAAACCAAAAGAGAGTGAAGATCCATCGCAGGTCGTGGCCGGAATAGCGAGTTGTCAATCCGCTTCCGGGCTCAGTCTGAGGAGGCTTCCGGTACCAACGAGCGGTCACCTCGAAGTCCTTTGAGTCCGTTCTTTAGGTTGTCTTCTTCTCCAACTCCAGTGGAAAGCTTGGAGTTGAGGTCATCAATGGCCGGGAGCTTCACCGGAAGGTTTGGAAAGCTTCGGAATAGCCGGCTATGGACTCCTGATGAATGTGGAGGTGATGGAGCAGCTAAAGAAGTAAAATGGTGCTTCCCGCGCACTCCCCGATTGCAGAAAATGATGGGGGTTTGACCTAAATCGTGGAACATGCCCTTAAATACGGAGACAGCAAAAGCAGAGCGCACGATCAGTGGCGCACGACCAGTGGTCGTGCCCATTGTAGGTCGATGATCGTGCGCCATTTCCAATTAAACCTGCAAAGTGGATAGAAACATCAGCATATATGCGCACGATTAGTGGCGCACGATCGGTGGTCGTGCGCACTGAATCCACTGATCGTGCGATTAGCTACGACAGATTTGCAGAAAGCAAGGGGTAAACGCGCACGAGAAGTGACGCACGACCAGTGGTCATGCGCATTATGGCCAGTGCTCGTGCGATTACCCGTGCAGAATTAGAAAAAATGAGAATGTAATGCGCACGATCGGTGGCGTATGACCAGTGGTCGTGTGCGGTAAGTCCAGTGGTCGTGCGCAATGTTCCTGCATTGTCGGGGTCTCCCAAGCAGTTCCGGAGCATGCACACGAACCCTGCACCAGCAGAAGAGGAAGATAGGCCACTAAACATGCACAACACATTCCCAAGCCATGGCTAAAGAACAACAAAAAACAGAGACAAATAAAGCACACAAAAAAGGGCCTAAAGTGCACTTAATCATGAAATAGGCACGTAAGCCAATATAAGCAGTTATGGCTCTCAAGTGAAGTGCTAAGACGATAAAACTGGCCCAGATGAGTCCAAAAATCAGTGTAAAATTTGGACTCATCACACCCCCAGACTTAACCATTTGCACGTCCCGAGTAAATCATCACTCAAAGGACTAGAAAATAGCTAGCTAGCTCAGAAATTTCAAAAAAAAAGTAAGACGAGAAATCAAATACATCATGGACATAGAAGATATAATAGAAATTTTTTTAATTATACTACGTAGTTTAAACTATTCGAGAGGCGTAAATAAATATTGTATTTGCTCAAAATTAGAATTCTCGAGAATCTTGCGATCATGTGTAGGAAGAAAGTAGGCAGGCCACTAAGGTGAGCATTGTCAAAGATCGGAGCTCGTGATCACCTCCAAAGATATCCATCAATGTCGGGGACCATACGCTTGCACGTTCACACTCTCTCCACGGTGCGGGTTAGACTCAAGCGTGAATCAGCAGGACTTGTAGGAGAGAATGGGGCTTAGGCTAAGGTTTGGTAATCAATGATAAACATGAAAGCTACACGCAACCAAAGAGAGCGAACAAAAACCAAAACCAATACAGCCACTTAGAAATGTACGGGTAACACACCCCCAGACTGAGCTTGAAAACCGGGCGTATACACGGCCTAACCAAACCAAAATCAATAAATAGGATGGGGATAGAATTCTCAAAGCAATTCTTTCAGATTTTTCTTTTTTGCCTTTCTTGTTTTTCATTTTTTTTGCGTTTGCAATCCCCAAACGTAGCAATCAAAAAGTTTATGAATTCAGCACCACATTACACGATTTTCACATATCACAACATCATCAAAATAGTAAATACAAAAAAGCTCAAGCATTTGATTGCGATGGTGGTTTTAGCTTCAAGCCTTTGTGAATGTGAGTGGAGCTGGATCAAAAAAGGGGTAGGCACAAATTTGGCATGCAACAGTTAACGGGTAGGAAAGGCTAAAAAATGCTCAAACTAGCCAAAATGAGGGCCTACATCATGCTCACTCTTGACTAACCGGGCACCAATGCTTCGAGAGTAGCTTAGGGCAAGTTCTTAGCCACCGAGAAAGATGATACTTCCTCCCGTCTCGAGCAATACGAGTCTAGTGACAGCTACACACATTCCTATATTATCATTCGATTACTCCAGATTCAGATTTTGAGTAGTACAAACAATATTTACATCTGCAGAAAAATATAAATTTATGAGCATAAAGAAAAATTAAATCTATACTAGTTCTACACAAACCATGAGTACTCGATTAGGAGCACTGCATGAGTTTCGAACTACTCTATCCTGAAATCCAAAGCCAGCACCACTATTTTAAAGTTTACACAAAAATAATACATTTGACTCGAGTTATGCGTGTGGATAAGAGTGCACTCGTGTGGGTGATTCAGTGTATGCGACAGAGATCATGAAATGACTAAACAAGAGACTGGTATGCAATAAAATGTCTTGTGTAGTGACCACAGACATGTTCTCCCCCCAGACTTAAATTAGACAACTAGTAAAAATAAGCATTCCAAATGGGAAACATAGCTAGGGTAGGAAGTATCTATGCTCAAAATTGAGCATACCAGTCGTGCAACGAGATGTACAAGTGCGGCCAAGTTGCCAAACCTCAAAAATTCCTGCACCTGCGATTGAAATATGCACGCCAAACAAAATATGGACATATATATATATATAAAGAACTCAAAGCATAGCACAGGACCAAATGGTCCAACTTGGGTTATCTCCCGAAAGCCCTTTTGTTTATCGTCCTTAAGGTGGACCAAATACCTGTATTAGCAGGTATAATACAGAGTTCGTTTCAGTCTGAAGAAAAATAGAGAAATATAAAAGCTCAAATATGTTCGTGAGATACAAAATTTGGTGAAAAACATGCAGGGGTAGCTGCGAAGGGGTGTGGTGGTCCGCATTTGTCGGTGCTGCCATTGTTGATCAAGGAGTGTCGCTATCGCTTTGTCATATAAATTTAGTCGGTGCCCATTGACTTTGAAATTGTCTTCGCTTTTCCCGGCTATTTCGATTGCACCAAAGGGGGAGACTCTGATCACTGTGAAGGGGCCGCTCCACCGTGATTTGAGCTTTCCTGGAAATAAGCAGAGGCGGGAATTGTACATCAGGACTTGGTCTCCTGGTTGGAATTCTTTTGGGATGATGTGACGGTCATGCCATTTTCTTGATCTTTCTTTGTATATCCGCGCATTTTTGTATGCGAAATGTCGGAGCTCCTCTAATTCGTTCAGTTGAGTGTGGCGCTTATCTGCTGCGGGTTCGATGTCCATGTTTTGTAATCTGGTTGCCCATAGCGCTTTGTGTTCTAGCTCGACCGGCAAGTGGCAAGCTTTTCCGTAGACTAGTTGAAAAGGGGTCATACCAATAGGGGTTTTGAAGGCGGTTCTGTACGCCCATTAGGCGTCGTCGACCTTATTGGCCCACTCTTTTCTTTTGGGATGGATGGATTTTTCGATGATTCATTTGAGCTCGTGGTTTGAGACCTCTACTTGCCCACAGGTTTGGGGATGGTAGGCAAGAGAGATTTTGTGGTGGACTCCAAACTTCATCATGAGTGGCAAAAATGACTTGTTGCAAAAATGTCTCCCGCCATCGCTGATGATGGTGCGTGGGGTGCCGAGTCTAGAGAAAATGTTCTTGTGTATGAAATTCAATACGGTGCAGGCATCATTTGCGGCGACAGCTTCGTCTTCGACCCACATGGAAACATAGTCGACTGCGACAATAATATAGAGTTTTCCGTGTGACATTGGGAAGGGTCCCATGAAGTCGATCCCCCAAACATAAAATGGTTCGCACACGAGCATGTTGTTGAGAGGCATTTCATCAATCTTTGAGATATTTCTGGTCCTTTGGCATTCATTGCATTTTGCTACGTATGCTTGGGTGTCTATAAAAAGGGTTGGCCAAAATAGGCCACATTGCAGTACCTTGCGTGTTGTTCTGCTGGCGCCGAATTGACCGTCGGCCTCCCGATTGTGGAAGTGTGTTAAGACGGATTGGAATTCGGTCTCGGGTACGCAACGCCTGATGATGCTATCGTTGCAAGTACAGAATAGTAACGGGTATTCCAAGAAATAATATTTGGCATCGGACAGTAGTTTTCGCTTTTGCTATGATGACAGGTGAGGGGAGATAGATTGACAAGCGAGGTAGTTGGCCATATCTGCGTACCACGGGATTGTCGGAGTGAGCGAACAGATGACGAATAATCTTTAGTCCGGGAAGAAGTCGACAATCTCGTTGCGTTCGCAGCTGGGTTCAACTCCTTCGGTGTCGCTCTCCAATCTTGATAGGTGATCAGCGATGACATTTTCGACCCCTTTCTTGTCTCGGATCTCGATGTCATATTCTTGTAGAAGGAGAATCCAACAGATTAGCCGGGACTTGGCGTCTTTCTTTTTGAATAAATACCTTAGTGTGGCATGGTCAGTGTAGACAATGACCTTAGATAACACTAAGTACGAATGGAATTTTTCGAAAGTGAAGATTACTGCCAATAGCTCCTTTTTCGTAGTGGTATAATTCAGTTGAGCATCGTTGAGGGTCTGGCTGGAATAGGAGATAGTATGAAAGATTTTGTTTTTCCTTTGACTGAGCACCGCTCCGTCTACAACATCGCTTGCGTCACACATGACTTCGAAGGGAAAAGTCCAATCTGGGGCCACCAAGATTGGAGCAGAGATGAGTCGGTCCTTGAGAGTCTCGAAGGCTTGCATACATTTTTTGTCGAAGTCAAACGGGATGTCCTTGGCCAGCAGATTTGCGAGGGGCTTCGATATTGATGAGAAATTACTGATGAATCTTTTGTAGAAACCGGCGTGTCCCAAGAAGCTGCGGATGCCCTTGGCGGAAGATGGAGGAGGAAGATTTTTGATGATGCTGACTTTCGCTTGGTCGACTTCGAGCCCCCTATGAGAGACCTTGTGGCCTAAGATAATGCCCTCGCGAACCATGAAATGGAATTTTTCCGAATTCAAGACGAGGTTTGTATCTTCACAACGCCTCAGAGCTTTCGCTAGATTCGTGAGGCAGGCATCGAAGTGTTCCCGAGAAGGGAAAATTCGTCCATGAAGACTTCGAGAAAGTCTCCAATCATGTCGCCGAAGATGGCAATCACGCATCGCTGGAAGGTTGCTGGGCCGTTGCACAATCCGAATGGCATTCTCCTGAACGCGAAGGTGCCAGATGGGCACGTAAACGTCGTTTTGTCTTGGTCATCGGGGTCAACTGTGATTATATTGTATCCTGAGTACCTGTCGAGGAAACAATAGTATTCCTGACCGGCCAAATTTTCCAGCATCTGGTCGATGAAGGGTACCGGGAAATGATCTTTGCGGGTAGCCTCATTCAGTTTTCGGTAATCTATTCAGACTCTCCACCCTGTGACCACGCGGGTGGGTAATAATTCATTCTGTTCGTTGGCCACCACAGTAATCCCGCCCTTTTTGGGCACCACTTGTACTGGGCTGACCCATTTGCTGTCCCTGATAGGGTAAATGATACCCGCGTCAAGCAATTTTATTACTTCTGCATGTACCACTTCATGCATATCGGGGTTCAGTCTCCTTTGAGATTGTGGGAACGGTTTGTATTGATCTTCAAGAAGAATCTTGTGCATGCAAAATGCCGGGCTGATCCCTTTTATGTCGGCTAATGAACGTCCAAAAACATTTTTGTATTTCCTTAAGACATCGACCAGGGCGAGTTCGTTGTCGACGGTGAGCGATACAGAGATGATGACTGGGCATGCTGTGCCATCCGCTATTAAAGCGTATTTCAGGGATTCGGGCAGCGGCTTCAGAGTTGTGGCATTGGTTGTGATGATAGATGTGATGAAAGGTTCTTTGGTTGGATGCGGGGTTCTCGAGACATTAGTGTGGACGGTTGTGTCAGATGTATCTTCCTCTTCCCGCACTGGCTCGGCTGGGTCAAGAATAATTTCACTGTACATGTCCGATTTGTCTATCAAATCTGCTTCGTCACAGTTAGTGATTCTAAGATGTTGGGGAGGTTCATGGACGTCGAAAGAAATCATTTCTTCCCCCAGGCTTAGGGTGAGCTCTCCTTGGTCGACGTTGATAATTGAACGGGTTGTGGCGAGGAAGGGCCGTCCTAGGATTATAGGCACTTTGGGATCGGCCATCATGTCGAGAACGACGAAATCTGCTGGGAAGGTGAGGTTGTTGACCATGACAGTGAGGTCTTCAACTATCCCGGTCGGTTGTTTTATCGATCTGTCAGCTAATTGCAACCTCAGGTGGGTGGGTTGTAGAATCCCAACTCCTAGCTCGTGGAAGATGGAGAGCGGCATTAGATTTATTGAACTTCCCAAATCATATAATGAACGCCCGAATTTGTGGATGCCGATTCTGCAGGGGATGACGAAACTGCCCGGATCTCTGCGTTTGGTTGGGGAATAGTTGGCGAGGAGAGTTGAGCATTCTTTAGTGAGATTGATCGTTTTCAGTCTTTCCAAAGATTTACGCCGTGAGATGAGGTTCTTTAGCAACTTGGAATATCCTGGGATCTGCGTGATAGCTTCTGTCAGAGGTATACTTATTTGGTCTCCTTTCATGATCTCGAGGAATTTATGGAATTGCTTTTCAGCCTTTTCGTTTTGCAGTCGGTGGGGAAATGGCGGCTTCATGCCGTTCTTCACAGGTTGTGGTACTGCCATGGGTTCTTGCATGGTCGGTGAGGACGGAGGTTCCTTTATCTAATCGACAATGGGCTCATGGAGTGATTGTGCGGGGGGATCAGAAGGCGAGGCCTTCTCTAGGCTTTTTCCACTTCTCAATCTCATAGTATGTACCGTTTCTAGTTTCTGATTGACTGAACATAATAACGTATCCGTGAGAATACCTATGGCGGTCTGTAGGCGCTGAATGGTGGTGGCTTGGTCAATGAACATCTCCATCATTTTGCACGCACAAGCAAAAAAATGCTCTGTCTTTGACGAGGGATTGTGGTCGGTGGCTTCATCAGAGACTACTTAATTTATCTCTACCAGAAGGTCGGGAGAACGCGGAGAGTTCCAATGCCTACTAGTTCGGGTAATGTTGTCTATAACTTCCCAGACATCCTCGCTGGATTTGTTAAACAGAGTTCCGCCAACTACGATGTCGAGTAATGGCCGGAATCTATCAGAGATGTCGAAGTAGAAAGTTTGGATTAGGAGTATGTCTGACATTTCCACTCTGCAGCATTCCCTTCGCAGGGACTGGAAACGCTCCTATGTATCGAACAAGGTCTCTTCATTTCTTTCGATGAAGGTGATGAGCTCCTTGTAATTGTCTATTGCTAGCATCGGTTGGCAGACTTTGGCCAAGAATTTCCCTTCGAGTTGTTTCCAGGATGAGGATATTCCCTTCCAGATATCTTGATACCATCGCTTGGCTTCGTCTTTCAAGGAGAAGGAGAAGAGTCGGATCCTCTGCTGCTCGTTGTTGGCAGCGTTTGGCATACAAGTGTTGTAAATCTCTAAGAACCGCTGCACGTGGCATAATGCATCTACTTTTCCGTCTCCGCTGAATTGGCAGTTTTCGATGATGTATTCGATGAGGTCAGGCGAGATCTAGAAACTGTTATTTCCCGTTTCTGCTCGGTATGTGAGGTTGGTAAAGCTTGATTTATAAGTCTGCTGCTGAAGAGTAGTCATTGAAAGTAGCTTGAATGAAGAGGGGTAGTAGGCTACTAGATCTCTTGTGCCTCGACCCTGCATTCACTATGGAAAACACTACACAAGGAAACAACAGTCAAAAACACTAACTCTTATAACAATATTTTCAGTCATCCTGAGTCGAGCTATAGTTGTATTCCCCGACAACGATGCCAAAAACTTGATGCGTATAAATCGGCAAGCGCATCGGTCGCACAAGTAATAAAGTTGGGGAATAAATCCCCCTGTGTCGGTCTCTTGAGGAATGCAATTATCATAGAGCGGCAACAGTACAGAAAATATTGTTATGAGGGTTATACTAGAAAAAGAGTAAAAAGAGGACTTGAGAGATTGTGGTTGTTTGATCTAACAAACTAATTAAAGCTATGTGTGTCGAAGGCACCATTTCGCAAGATGAGGTGAGTGTATCGGCCGCGATGCCGGACTTTGGTTGGGCAAGTGGCCGGAAATCTAATGGGTGGAAGTGTTCTTGTGCGGAGTGCAATTGGGTGAAACACGGGTGTGGAGTGGATGTGGAGTGGGCGAGGCGCATTCACATAAACAACTACAAGCATGAGGAAACTACAAACATCCCATTAGACATACAATAGAACATGTAGTTCATTACAATGTTATATCATTTCATACAACAGAGGAAGGGGAAGAGGAGTAAACCAAAAGAGAGTGAAGATCCACCGCAGGTCATGGCCGGAATAGCAAGTTGTCAATCCGCTTCCGGGCTTAGTCCGAGGAGGCTTCTGGTACCAACGAGTTGTCACCTCGAAGGCCTTTCAGTACGTTCCCTAGGTTGTCTTCTTCTCCAACTCCAGTGGAAAGCTTGGAGTTGAGGTCGTCAATGGCCGGGAGCTTCACCGGAAGGTTTGGAAAGCTTCGGAATAGCCGGCTATGGACTCCCGATGAAGGTGGAGGTGATGGAGCAGCTGGAGAAGTAAAATGGCGCTTCCCGTGCACTCCACGATCGCAGTAAATTATGGGGGTTTGACCTAAATCACGGAGCAGGCCCTTAAATACGGAGGCAGCAGAAGCATAGCGCACGATCAGTGGTGCACGACCAGTGGTCGTGCCAACTGTAGGATGATGATCGTGCGCCATTTCCAATTAAACCTGCAACCTGGATAAAAACATCAGCATATATGTGCACGATCAGTGGCGCACGACCGGTGGTCGTGCGCACTGAATCCAATGATCATGCGATTGGCTTGCACAGATTTGCAGAAAGCAAGGGGTAAAAGCGCAGGAGCAGTGGCGCACAACCTGTGGTCGTGTGCACTATGGCTAGTGCTCGTGTGATTACCCGAGCAGAATTTGAAAAAATGAGAATGCAATGTGTACGATCGGTGGCGCACGACCAGTGGTCGTGCGCGGTAATTCCAGTGTTCGTGCGCAGTGTTCCTGCATCGTCGGGGTCTCCCGAGCGGTTCCGGAGCATGCACACGAACCCTGCACCAGTAGAAGAGGCAGATAGGCCACCAAACGTGCACACCATATTCCCAAGACATGGCTAAAGAACAACAAAAACACAGAGACAAATAAAGCAAATAGAAAAGGGCCTAAAGTGTACTTAATCATGAAATAGGCACGTAAGCAAATATAAGCAGTTATGGCTCTCAAGTGTAGTGCTAAGACAATAAAACTGGTCCAGATGAGTCCAAAAATCAGTGTAAAATTTGAACTCATCAGTCCCCTAGGAACTCCATCCATCTCCGCTGCCACATGTTCAGATCTTTCTAATCCAACAAGTATTTCAGGCTCTTGTGGTCATTATAGATATCGACCTTCACCCCGTACAAGTTATGCCTCCACAGCTTCAGGGCAAATATTACGGCCGCTAATTCCAAGTCATGGACCAGATAATTCCTCTCATGCACCTTCAGCTGACGCGAGCCATAAGATATCACATTTCCGTACTACAGTAGGACACAACCCAATCCACTGCCCGAAGTATCGCTGTAGATCTCAAAGCCTTCGGTCCCACTCGTCGAACTGAACACAGGCGATGTGGTCAACCGACTCTTCAACCACTCAAAAGCTCGAGAACACTCCGGCATCCCAACAAACTTCTGTTCTTTCCTCGTCAGAGTCGTGAGGGGTAACGCTATCCACGAGAATTTTACCACGAAGCGCCTGTAATTGACGACAAGCCACAGAAAACTCCGGACTTCCGCTACCGTAAACAGCACAGGCCACTCTCGTATAACAACAATCTTCGACGGATCTACCATAATTTCCTCTCCACTGACTATGTGACCAAGGAACGCTACTGAGGACAACCAAAACTCACATTTGGAGAACTTGGCGTACAGTTGATTCCTGCTCAGCATCTCCAACACCAAATGCAGATGATTAAAGTGATCCTCCTCACTCTGCGAGTACACCAATATATTGTCGATGAAGATGATAACAAAGTGGTCTAGGTGCTCCCTAAAAGTCATGTTCATCAGATCCATGAACACTGATGGCGCATTAGTCAGCCCAAACGGCATGACCGTAAACTCATAATGACCATATCTCGTACTAAAAGATCTCTTAGAGATACCACTTTCCCTTATCCTCAGCTGATAATAGCCTGACTTAAGATCCAATTTCGAGTACACCATTGACCCGACTAACTGATCGAATAGATCATCAATCCTCGGGATCGGCTACTTATTCTTCTCCATTAGCTTGTTCAGTTCTCGAAAATCGATACAAAGTCTCAAACTACCATCCTTCTTAACAAAAAGGACCGGTGCGCTCCAAGGCGAGGAACTTGGACGCACATAACCCTACTCCAACAACTCTTGAAGTTGTACCTTCAGCTTCGTCATCTCCTTAGGAACTAGCTGATATGGGGAGCGTGACACAGGTTTCGCACTTGGCACTAGCTCGATGGTAAAATCAATCTCTCGTTGAGGTGGGGCTCCAGGAAGATCGTCAAGGTACACATCAGGGTACTCAGATACCACTGAAATACTGTCCAACGTTGGCTTAGGCTTGCAACCTCCACTAGCGTGAAGAATAACTCTACTCTAGCAAGAACCGCTTCACCACCTGAAGAGCAGACATCAAATTCTTGCTCGACCCTTTCAAGCCAATAAAAGTCGTCTCACGACCTGTTCCTAACTTGACCTCCTTGCGATTGCAATCAATATAAGCTTGATTCTCCGAGAGCCAGTTCATACCAAATATCACGTCAAATTCCCCTAGCGGTAGTAACGATGCTTAAAAGTCGAACTCTTTAATCCCAAACCATACCTAAACGCAACAGACTCCATTCGCATGCTTTGAGCACCCATTAGACAACAACACATCCAATTTGTCTTTTGCCATCGAAGAAGGTACTCCGATGCGCGATACAAATCCTTTGGACAAAGAGGAGTGTGAAGCTCCCAAATCGAATGGTGATCTCGCCAGATAAACAAAATGCTAAATAAAGCCTAGCACAAACAGTCCTAATCAGACACACGCAAGGGCAACAAGTATTTAAAGATATAAATTTAAATCGTACATGTCACCCCGTCAACGTTCTCCCTGGCCTCCTGCCGTCCCAAGCTGTATTCCCTAGGCTTCTTCTCGGACTTTGAGCGTCCGCTTCAACAATTACGGGAAAAATGCCCCCGCTTCCCACAATTATAGCATGTGCCCCGAAGCACTGGTTGAAGGGGCTGGACCCAAAGTCATAGCCTTTTTATGTAACTTACGATACCCAGATTTGTAGGAGTTCGACATTTTGAACACCGTTTCCTTTGTACTAGAGTACTCAACTGTGCCTGACATAGCTTTCTTTGTCTTCTGAGCACCATCCCGACAATCTCAGGTAGGGTGCCCTTTCTTGCCACAAGTATGACAGTTGTAAGTAGCTTTGCTAGTCGATATTATAGCCCACTTTTTTAGCGTTCTGCGGGATGCATCTATCAAAGGACTTGCAGAGTTCGATACCCTGCTTACTGGCATCTAGTGAGTCTTTCTCAAATCTACTTCCAAAGATCTAGCTTACTCCACCAAGGCTCGGAATCCCAATCATTTTGGTCCTAGCAGTAGAATTCGCAGCTCGACACGCAGACCATTATAAAATCTATCGACTATGGACTACTTATTCTCCAACTTAAGGCATGGGTAGCGGCTTATCATAAGAAATTCTTGCAAATATTCATCAACTGAGTGCGCTCCCTGCACTAAATGCATGTTCAACTACTGACCCTATGGTCTACCAAATGTCATTTGCTCCATCACGCCACCCGACATTGAAGCCACATCAGGGGCAAAGGGTTGCACATTCCTTCCATGCTGTGCATTAGTCATAGCGAACACCGCTTCAACGACCCTTCTTATGGTTTCAAACGAAGGAGGGGTCTCGAGCACGTCACTGGGTGCATTGTATTCCTCAGAAAGTGAGCATTCTGACGGCCTAACAACACTCATGTTCACCTATAGTCGCACAAAACATCGTTAAGTGACCGAACAAAATTGCAAAAAGCAATTATAGGAACACGCAGGTTCCTCAAACATGTCTAGTTTCATTCCTAAGTGGACATTCATGTGTTCTTTTTTATGTTATAGCGGTGACGCACACGCATGTGCTCACCAACCCTTAAAAGAATTCGTCCACGTATTCATTTAAGTTGACTGAAACCAGTAGTCTAATACAAAATTATAACACCCCCTATCTGTCACATAGCATATAGTAGTAGGTCCGGTCGGGAACCGACGCGATATACCACAGACAGACCAGAAGGTTACGCAATCAAACCATCCTACCCATAACCAACGTCCTACACATAGTACAATCTAGCGGAAGCAATTTAAAAGTTGCAATAATAAGAACCCATCCAATAACATGAATGTCCACTATAAAAACCTAATATGAATGAACATACAAATACATAAGTACTTGGCCTTATGGCCTTACAATAGTTTACTCAAATATAAGTGTCTTCCAAACCTCGGCACGCAGGCCGGTCATACATGAGAATAAAAGAAAAAAATCAATAAAGGCCTTCGAGGGCTGGCTCAGCAACAAGGGCTTTTGCCCGCTATTTGCCAGTAGGCTCCGCAGCACCTGCAAGCAACAATCCACAGAGCGGTGGCAAACAAAAGCAACGGTCATCTAAAGCTGACCAAATTATAACGACCCCGCCCCTAAACTTGGGGCGGCGATGTTCCTTCCCTGTAGTGCGTTAGTAAAACCAAGCAAGAGAGTGAAAGTAGAATTTAAGCACACTTCACCACAGACGTAGGCACACACGGCCACACACCCCGTGCTCTCAGGGAACTTTTGTGGTGAACTCGGTCCACCACCCCTAGGTGATAAACTCGTGAGCATTTGAGTGTTTCTGTCAGAATTCACGTCATTCTAAGACATCGATAGCCTAAGACCCGCCCTATATGCTATCGGTAGGCCTCTAAAACCGAACAACATAGAGCAGGTATAGTTCTACTCAACCCGTAGCTCACCTCGTTATGTCAATTGAAGTTATCGACGCGGGTCAAGCTTCCCCAATGCCCGGGTATCGAACACACAATATTACATAACCCAGTTATATACAAGTTGGATCCAGGCCACCAGGATGGAAGAACCACGCTTCAGCCCAGTTTTTCTTATGTACCTTGAGGTTAGTCCCCAAGGCTCCCTATTGCAATCTACCGCGTAGAAAACCCAAAAAACAATCATCGGCACGGAGTCTTCTCCGTCCATTCATGCAATGCAACATCACTGATCCAGACCAATTTTTCTGGGTAGGCTTCACACATCATGCATATGTTCGTTTCTCAATTACAGACTCTACATGCAAAACAACAGGGTCTATGCATGTCTACCCGAAAGAATGCCTCACACTCACTGCATACTCGCGAGAGCGGGCTTCCTATGCAAGGGAAAAGAGGACTTCACATGTAAAAGATGAGAATCGTTACCCTAGCATTCCTCTTCGGCGCCATGAAGATCTATGGGGATGAAAAGCACCGTAACGTCCTCTCCTCCGTAGATCCGAACTCGGCTTGCGATTTGGGGCTCCGAAGCTCCACCGGCGGCCGTATCTCTCTTCCTTCTCCTTCCTTGCTCTCCCCTCTCTATAGAACTTTAGAAAGGGATGGCTTAAAAGAAATGAAGGCATCCAAACCCTATTCCTGGGTATAAACCCAGCAAGGACAGCCCTGACCCGTTGGATCCCAAAATAAGGAAACGGACGACCATGATTCCCACTTAAAATCCACAACCTGGGCCGAACACGGCTTGTGACATGCCCATGTCCGAGGTCGTGTGCCCCATTCGATGCTGAAACCGTCGTATCCCAAAAATTACGTGGGCTCTCGACATGCCTGTGTCAGGATTGACACGCCCGTATCATCCAGTACACACCCGTGTAGCTGGGAGTGTTCCTCCATTGACACATGACTAACACCAACCCGAGAAGAACACAGGTATTCGACATGCCCGTGTTGAATTTGACTCGCCCGTGTCAGGCTGACACGCCCGTGATCCATGCCGTGTTCCACCCCCGACACAGCACGGCAAACCACCTGACTAGGACATGGCCTGGGACATGCCCGTGTCTCAGGCCGTGTTCGATATCTCGAGTACCTTTCGTCGAACACTCAAGACAATCGTCGAACCCAAGCACGATACGGCCCTGGACATGCCCGTATATCATGTCGTGTTCACTGTCTCTAGTGTCTTTCGTCGACCACTCGAGTAGCTCGTCGAAACCGAACATGACATGGCCCTGGGACACGCCCGTGTCCCAGGCCGTGTGACCTCTACCAAGTTCCAGACTTGGATCCAAGGGCCACTCGTCGCTCTTTTGAGTTTTGGGCCGTTACATAGGTCACGACCGTGACCTAGGGTGTGTAATGACTAGGTCATCAAATGGATGGAAACGACAAAATCTGGCTTCAATTCCTTAGTTTCGGGTAGTTCACGCCCTGGGTCACGCCCGTGACATAGCGGTACTTAGAAAAAGTCCCAGAATTGCACATGGGAGTTTTCTGCAGAAAATTTTATTTTTTCCAGAGATACGACCTCGTGTCACGCACCAGTAGGGCGTGATATCGGGGTATGTACATATGAAAGTCTCCAGATTTGTAGAGGACATCGCCTGCTTTCAGTTGACTGGCTGCACATCCCGTAACTCTTCCTGGTTTGAATGTTATGACCATTTGAAGTTCAGCTATCCGTGGCCAAAAATGTTAATTTTCTCCACAATGTTTTCAGATCATTGCCATGGACTTGAAATTGATATTTGGAGCCCATATTGACTTGAAATATAAAAATAAATGAATTATTATATATATTAATATAAAGCCAAATAAACTATATTATTTATTTATAAAAAAAAACTAAACTAAAATAACTAAATAAGTTGACTTATCAAATACAAAAACTTTGGTGTAGAATTTATAAGTTTTAAAATATATATCCAAACTATAATCCCAAATAGGCAAGTGAACCTATCGAAATATAGTATATGAAATGTCGTACTAGACTCGGGGCCTGTTGAGTACTTCTAGTCACGCAAATTAATATTATTTTATCAAAATATAAAAAGTGTTAAATTAATCTTATAGGATGAAAATAAACTAAAACTAGAACTTGATCTAGTCTTCCTTTGAATAAACTATTTATGAAACACAAACTCTAATTTACTCACTTCGACCGTGGAGGATCCCATGATACAAAAGCATCTCTCTCTTGCGCATGCATATGACTAACCTTAGGTTGATCGATTAAGACCTCTCGGCTAGTCGAAACCCCTAAGCTTGCTTTAAGCGGTGAACCCCACTATTGGATTTGACCCCAACCCGGCAGATTTACGTCGTCCTCTATCGAGGAGTGCATGCAACTCCTTTTTTCTTTGAGTGATCTCCTCGTATTCCCAACTTCTTGGTCATTTAGGATACGAATCTTAGATCGAAAACATATCCACGAAGTATGAATTCGACAAAATATAATTCAAAGATAAATTGATAGCGGTAAATGGGTTTGACAAAAAGAGTTTTATACAATCATCATCATGATCAATTGGTTAAGATATTAGCTACAAGACATAAAATAAAAGATACAAGGAAAGAAGAAAAGGAAGAACATGATTGCTAAGAAAAAGTACTTGAATTGAAATTACAAAAATAAACTAAATTATGAAATGGAAATTACAAGAAATAAATGCTAAAAAATAGTAAACTAAGCTACAAAATATACCTAAAATTGTCTCCTAATCTTCCCCTCAGCTGCTGGCTTTCTCTGGAATTTATAGTAAAATTTTCTGGAAGGTCACACCCTAGGTCACGCACGTGACCTAGGGCGTGTAAGGTTCGGAAACTACTATCTTGAAAGCACAGGAACATTGAAGAAAAAAGCCAAAAGTGTCGTTCTGCGGGTCATACCCCTAGGTCACGCCCGTGACTTAAGGCATGTCAAGTCTGTTACTGGAAACGGCGGTAACTCGAAACGGCGAGAAATAACACTGGCTGTTGCGGGAAGTTACGCCCCTAGGTCACACCCGTGACCTAGGGCGTGTACTAACTGGGTCATCAAATGGATAGAAACGGCACAATCACCCTTCAATTCAGTAGTTTTGGGTAGCTCATGCCCTGGGTCATGCCCGTGACATAGGGGCGTGTACTTAGAAAAAGTCCCAGACTTGCCCACGGAAGTTTTCTATAGAAAATTATATTTTTTTCCTGAGACACACCCCAGTGTCATGCCTTACTAGGGCGTGACTTTGGGGCATGTACATGTGAAACTCTCCAGATTTGAAGAGGACGTCGCCCTCTTTCCATTGACTGGTTGCACGTCACGTAACTCTTCCTGGTTTGAAAGTTAAGATCAGTTGAATTTCAGCTATCTGTGGCCAAAAATGTTAATTTTCTCCAAAATGTTTTCAGATCATTGCTATGGACTAGAAGTTGATATTTGGAGCCCATATTGACCTAAAATAAAAAAATAAACGAATTATTATATATATTAATACAACGCCAAATAAACTATACTATTTAGTTATAAAAAAACTAAACTAAAATAACTAAATAAATTGACTTATCAAATACAAAAACTTGGGGGAGAATTTATAAGTTTTAAAATAGATATCCAAACTATAATTCCAAATAGGCAAGTGTACTTATCGAAATATAGTAATGGAAATATCGTATTAGACTCGGGGCCTGTTGAGTACTGCTACTCACGCAAATTAATATTATTTTATCTAAATATTAAAAGGATTAAATTAAACTTATAGGAAGAAAATAAACTAAAACTAGCACTTGATCTTGACTCCCTTTGAATAAACTATTTATGAAACACAAACTCTAATTTACTCACTTCGATCGTGGACGTTCCAAGATACAAAAGCTTCTCTCTTGAGCCCATGCTTTTGACTAACCTTATGTTGATTGATTAAGACCCCTCGGCCAGTTGAAGTCACTAAGCTTGCTTTAAGCGGTGAACGCCACTATTAGATTTGACTCCTATCCGGCATATTTACGTCGTCCTATCTCGAGAAATTTATGCAACTACTTATTTCTTTGAGTGATCTCCTCATATCCGCAAACTCTCGGTCATTTAGGATACGGATCTTAGATGAAAAACATATCCGCGAAATATGAATTCAACAAAATATAATTCAAAGATAAATCGATAGTGGTAAAAGGGTTTGACAAAAAGAGTTTTATTCAAACATCATCATGATCAAGTGGTTAAGACATTAGCTACATGACATGAAATAATAGATACAAGGAAAGAAGAAAAGGAAGAACATGATTGCTAAGAGAAAGTTCTTGAATTGAAATTGCAAAAATAAACTAAATTATGAAATGGAAATTACGAGAAAGAAATCTTGAAAACAGTAAACTAGGCTACAAAATACTCCTAAAATTGGCTCCTAATCTCCCCCTCAGCTACTGGCTTTCTCTGGAATTTATAGTAAAATTTTCTGGAATGTCATGCCCTAGGTCACGCCCGTGACCTAGGGCGTGTAAGGTTCGGAAACTTCTCTCTTGAAAGCCTGGGAACGTTGAAGAAAAATGTCAAAAGTGTCGTTCTACGTGTCATGCCCCTTGTTCATGCCCGTGACCTAGGGCTTGTCGAGTCTGTTACAGGAAACGGCAGGAACTCGAAATTGCATTAAATAACACTGCATGTTGCAGTATGTCCCGCCCCTAGGTCACACCCGTGACCTAGGGTGTGTACTGACTGGGTCATCAAACGGTTGGAAACGACACAATCTGGCTTCAATTCGGCAGTTTCGGGTTGGTCACGCACTTGGTCATGCCTGTGATATAGGGGCATGTACTTAGAAAAAGTCCCATAATTGCCCACAGAAGTTTTCTGTAGAAAGTTATATTTTTGCTCGAGACACGCCCCCGTGTCATGGCCTACTTATAAGAACCCTCCCCCCCCCCCCCCCCCCACCCCCCCCCCCCCCCCCCCACCCCCCGTTTTTTGAAACAGCGGGGTCTTAGGCCCAGAATATATGGTTGTATATGGATCATCATAGGAAGCAACATGTGATTGTTATGTAGTATGACATACATAGTAATCATCACATGGGTGCCCATTAGATTTAATTTTTTTCATTACATGCGATATTATGTAGTATGTGATGCATAATATTTCACGTGTATGCCATACATGACATGCATTAAGGCCTTTTTAGAACGCATAGCACTGCATGCATAACATAACATAGTATTAGCACACGTACCAAGTTAAGACCTACATGATGACACTCGTACACATGATTTAAAATGAAAATTTAAGCATTCATATTATATGCACGGGAGTCAATGGGATGAAGATATATCATCCTAAGTTGAAAGCATAACATCATTTCATGAATTTTCAGAGCAAGGTAAAAATAAGAACAAGTATTTTCACATCACTGATCTGATTTGAGTTACGAAATCTGAGCTTAATAGCTGAGGTGTCTTAAGCTAGATATTGACTAGATGTGCGTTTATCCTGTATAGATAACGGAAAAGCATATTGCGATAAGGTCAACTCACTAGCAGAGGGTGAGTCTTCAGGAGCACAGAGCGAGGCCATAATCGAAGGGCTGCGGCAGAGCAATGAGGACCTATCAAGGTAAATGATTGAGATGCAATCGCAAATTCAAGCGTTGTTGAATGTCTTCTCAGGGCAATAGCCTAGAGTGTAAGACCCTACAGCGGGTCAAGCCGTTCCTATTCCTCTTGTTCCACTGGTGCCCCCAGTATTGCTACCACTAGAGATGAACTTCATTTCGTATTTCCAACGCTTAGGACCTCCTACCTACGATGGTAGAGCCGACTTCATGGCATTAGATGAGTGAATCATCGCAATCGAGAAAATGTTTTCCTATTTTGAGATTTCTGCTGACCAAAGGGTGATGGTCACAGCATACCAGCTGAAGGGTCTCATGAAGAGTTGGTGGTTAATGGAGAAAGAGAACCTTATAGATGGATGTTTGTAGTAATCGTTCAATGGTTTCTTGCTCAAGAAATTTTTGTCATCGGTCAAGCAAGACCGACTGATGAATAACTTTCTACACCTGAAGCAGACGCAACTCACTGTTAGTTAGTATGAGGTTGAATTCATAAAATTGAGCAGGTTTACCCGGATTTGGTAGACTTTGAGGTGAGCAGAGTTAAGCATTTTTTGGGTGCTCTTAGGTGTGGCATCCAGCAGTTAGCTAGCGGATACAGATCTGAGAGTTATGAGGAAGCGCTTGAAGATGCCTTAAAAGTAGAGGTGATAGATAATGCAAAGAATCGTGGGCTGTTATCGAGGAAGGACAAGAGAAAGTCTGATGACAGTGGAAGCTTTAGGGTATCTGGCCCTGCTTCGAAGAAAGGACGAAAAGAAGTGTGTAGTTTCTGTGGTCGGACAGGCCATTCTTTTAAAAGGTATTTTAAGAGACTGGACGTGCGTATGAAATTTAGGATACACCTAAGGGAGATCATGTCTGCACCTACTGCCAAAGGAAGGTGCACGATGTGCCCGTTGCTTCAAGAGGGCTGGAGCTTGCTTCTAGTGCGGTCAGAAAGGGCATAAGAAGGCTGATTGTCCGCAGTCCCAGCCCACACTGCAGGAGGTTCCTTTGCAAACTCTACCGCTGCCCCTGCAGCACGTGGAAAAGGGGAAAGGAAAGCTCAATGTGCTGACCAATGAGGAGGCTCAGTCATTGGCCCACGTGCTTTCATATTAGTCTCTGACCTAGCTATCAATCTTTTATGGTGGATTTTAGGTTTCTGGTTTTTTAGTTACGTGAGCAATGTTTTTAGGTGAGTTTAAGGTGAAGAATAAGTGGACGCGTGTACTCTTAGATTCGAGTGCTACACACTCCTTTGTGGCTAGGAGTTTTGTAGGCCGACATTATTTGGTTGTTGATCTGTTAGATGAGGGTCTTAATGTCAAGTTCCCCTCAGGAGATCTGGTGACGTCAAGTCAGGGTGTTCAGTAGTGCCCTATTTCTCTATGTGGTTTCCTAACTTTCGTAGATCTAAAGGTGTTAGATCTGGTGGATTTCGACATGATCTTAGGCATGGATTTGTTGTCCCGATATGATGATGTCATCCAGTGCAAGGTTAAGCGCTTGGATTTTAAGGGGGACAATGGTCAACCCTTAAGAGTGTATGGCTTGTCGCATCAGGACTCCCCAATCATTTCTGTGGTACGTGTTCGTCAATTCTTAGAGTCTAGCTATGAATCTTTTCTTATTTCTACTTTTGTTCTAGAAATTACACTTGAAGTGTCTTGTGTCGAGGACATTACTGTGGTGCGAGAGTTTCCAGATATTTTTCATGCTAGTCTTCTCTGGCTTCCTCCTAAGAGAGGGGTGGAGTTTATTATAGATCTTACACTGCAATGATTCAAGGCCTTACAACAGTTACCGGATCAATCTTAGGCCATCAAGTTTCTCTTACACTTGCAATTTTATCTGAATTTTTTGGATTAGTGAATGGAGAAGATGAATTAGAAGTATCTAGTACAGAGTTTGATATTATGTTAGATAGAATGGGTCACTCATAGGGAAACTCTAACCATTTATTGAAAAAGAACTTCTTTATAGAATATAAATTTCTAGCCGATGTGGTTAGCAAAGTTCTTCTGGGCAAACACTCAGCTCATGACTATGTCACCATGCACCAATTTCTGTTGATGTGTGCTCTGGTTGACCAGAAAAATATTAACTGGGGGACAATTTTATTTGATTTTATCAGAAAGAAGATTAATAAGAAAGATGTGAGTTATGGAAGGGTCTGGGGTATTTTTCTCCAGACCAAATGCCCAGATGTCTTAGTCTCACAAACAGTGCATATTAATGCATCTACAAAAATCACTTCTGCTTTGTTTGGTAAGTGGGAAAGGGTGATTCCTAAGCCATCAAGGGCTGAATCTTCCAGGGTAGCTTCTGAACGTACTAGGGCTATCTCAGCTACTCTCCCAACAAAATAAGAAGATTCTCACCTTATTTCTCCCACTCAACAATCTCCACTTTATTCCCCTAGACCTTACGCACCACCTTCTCTACAAACAAATTTTCCTGAAGTTCCATCCTCAGTATTTCATCTAGACTCCCTAGCTCATCAGTTACCTCATTAATCTCCATTTTATTTCTCTCCACTTCATATATCTCCACCTCACTCATCACCACTTCCTTCATCTCCACCTCATTCATGTCCACCTCATATATCTTCACCTCACTTATCTCCATCTCATATATCTCCACCTCAATTACCCACTACAAAACGTCGATCCTGCAGGCCAAAATCGATCACATCTGTAGCAAGTAATAAAAGAAAAGCAAGTCCACAAAAAATCACATATATGATAAAGTAAATAATCTCCACGAAGGGAGTGTCCATAGTTATAATAGAAAAAGTATGGAATCTTGGGCTTATGCCCGGTACATCAATATCCTCACTACACGTCACTCAACGTGGAAGCAAAACTAAACAAACTACTAACAATCAGGACTCACAGTCCCTGCAGTCTGAACTCTGGTACTAGACTGCCCCATCTCCAAGCGTGTCGACCTCCGGGGCTGCTCCTCCATACTGGGCCCCAAGGTCTCTAAAATGATGTGGTTCGAAAACCGTTAGTATAAAATACTAAGTCTTATCATCCCCCGCCCCTTCACCCATGGCTCCTAGGCACCGAGCGGGGAGAAGGAAAGGAGAGGACATGAAAGTGGAGAATAACAAAATGAGCAGATGGTGGCAGAAGTAAACTAGGAGTCCAATAGTATATAAGGCAGAAATAAAAGCATGAAAACTAAACAAGAAAGGTAACCTTAACTTATGCAAGAACACATAGGCGAATGGATCTTTTGCAGGGCTCCTATCATACAAAAAGTCCCATACCAATTTATATGATATGGTGTCGGCTTTCTAACAAGTATAGATATATATCTACTGAATAAAAACCTTAACTTATAAGCACGCTCGCACGACTTATAAACCAAGGGGTCGTTTCGCAGGGACTATTATATAAAGCATCTCATACCACTATATACAATAAGTGTCAAGGTTGAATGCAATGGTTATGCTATGAAATACAATTATGTCATGCTGTCAACATGCAAGTGCAACACACCCACTCAACTATGTGTATACAGACCTTTAGTTCCCCCTTTCTTGAGCCGAACCTCCCCGGATACCTCCGTGGTGTCAAACGGAAGCGATGGGTTGTGCCTCACCCACCTCTAAACCTGTAATTGCACTACCAGTCAGACCAATCATACGCCTCAACGCTGGTGCACAAAGTGGAGATCCTGCATACTCTTGCCGGCTGGCGCACCGGACTTTACTTGGCCTAGTGCTAAACCACACTTGCTGTAACACCCCCTATCCGTCACATAATATATAGCAGTAGGTCCGGCCGGGGCCCGTCGCCATATACCATTAGCAGACCGGGTGGTTACTTAATGGAAACCATCTAACCAATCACAACATCCTACACAGAGCATTCTAGCGGAAGCAGTTTAAATAGTTGTAATTAAAAGAACCCAGCGACATGCATGAATGTCCAATAACAAGCCAAAAAGGAATGAAGTACAGACACAAGTACTGGCCTTAAGGCCTTACAAATTGTTTACTCATATTACATGTTTTCCATACCACGGCACGCAGGCCGGTCATACATGAACAAAAGCAAGTAATACACTCCAATTAGGCCTTCGAGGGCCGGCTTCGCAATTTGGGCTTTAGCCCGCTATTGACCGCTTGGTCCAGCAACACCTGCACGCACAATCCACCGCACGGTAGCAAACAAAAGCACTGGTCAACAAAGCTGACCAAATTATAACGATCCCGCCCCCAACACGGGGCGGCGATGCTCCTTCCCTGCACTTTATTAGTATAATCCTGCAATATAGTAATGTCATTACATCACAGGTTTGGGCACGCACGTCCACACACCTCGTGCACTCAGGGCACATTCTCGGTGAACTGGCCAATGTCACGTCAATTTAAGCTATAGACATTTCCGTATCACCGCCGCCACTTTGACGGCCAAACTATGAGCATTTTGTCTTCCCGGCATGGGCCACGTCAATTTAAGCCATAGACCGCTGAAGACCCTCATTTCTGCCAACTGCTCTAACCGAACGACATAGAATGGGTACGGTTCTGCCTGACCCATTGCTCACACCGCAACATTAATTTAAAACATATGCACTGGTCAAACTTCTCCCAAGTCCCGTTTCCTCAACACACTTCACATTACCCATTTATGTTCAAGTTGGCTCCCAGGCCACCATGTTGGCAGAATCACTCATCTGCCCAGTTTTTTGTGTGCACCTTGTGGTTAATCCCCAAGGCTCCCTGTTGCAATCTACCACGTAGAAAACCCAAAAAACACACATTCACACGGAGTCTTCTCCGGCCATTTATGCAATTCAACATCACCGATACAGACCAACTTGTCTGTGTAGGCTTCACACACCATGCCTATGTTCGTTCCCGAATACGTACTCTAAACAATGGGGACTTAACATATCTACCCGAAGGAACGCGTCAAACTCACTGCAAACTCGCGAGAGCGAGCTTCCTATGCAAAAGAAGTAGAGCTTCACATGCTTAAGTAGAGAATCGTTACCCTAGCATTTTTCCTTGGCACCATGAAAATGTACGCGGATGTAAAGCACCGCAATCTCCTTGCCTTCGTAGATCCGAAGTCGTCTCGTGATTTGGAGCTCTAAAAATCCTCCAACGACTGGATCTAGACTCCTTCTTCCTCTTTTGCTCTCCCCTCTCTCTAAGATTTAGACAGGGAACCACACAGAAGAATAAGGGTTTTGAAATCATGTACTCGGGTATATTGGGAAATAACCACAGTCGTCGGATCCCACAAAAGGGATGCACGGATACGATCCAGGTCCGACCTGGATAAATGGGGCTAAACACCGCACTAATCACCAACATGAGCTGGACACGTCCGCGTCAAAACAGTGTCGAAACAATTAGCCAACTCCCGCCAAAACCCGTGTGTCGACACTTTGCGTCGAGTGTCAAACACGCCACATAACGTCCCACGCTCGACGATCGTCGAACCAAGATCGTCGAACGCTGCCAAAACATCTATCCCAGATCACTTGCCATTCATCGAACGAAGATCTCTGGCGATTCGTCGAATGAAGATCGCTGGAGATTCGTCGACCGCAGAATGTCAACAATTCGTCAACCGCAGAATATCGACAGATCCTCGACTGCAGAATTCTGACCAGATCATTGACCGCTGCTCGACGATCGTCGAACCCAGAAAATTGCATGACCAATTTGCCAGATCTTTGGCTAAATCGTCGAACCCCTCTCGACACGCCCTGGGACACGCCCGTGTCCCAGGCAGTGTTCTCTGCTCGACGATCATCGAATCGAAAATCGTCGAACACACGACCAAATCATCGAACCAGCTCGACACGCCCTTGGACATGCCCATGTCCCAAGCCGTGTGCCCCCTGCCAAATTCCAAATTTGGCCCGAAACATCACTCGTCGCTCTTTTGCGTTTTGGGGCGTTATAGCTCTCTCCCTCTTAAAATAATTTCGCCCCGAAATTACATGAAGGAAAGATAAGTATAAAACTAAAATTGTACATGAGCGGAACAACTCTGGGTACTCGTCTAGCATAGTCTACTCTCTCTCCCAAGAGAGCTCTTCTCGACCGCAATTGTCCCAACGGACCGTGACCATCCTGAACTCTTTATTGCGTAGCCGCTTGACTTCTGAATCCTCAATTCGTACAGGCTTGACCTTTGTCGTCAACCCACCATCAATCGGCACTTGATCGATCGCGATCTCTTGCGTAGGCTCTTGCACCGCCTTCCGTAGCACCGATATATGGAATACATCATGTAGACCACTAAGATCCACTGATACCTTCAACCGATAGGCTGCTTCACAAACCCACTCCAGAACCTCAAACGGCCAAAGGTACCTCGGGCTTAGCTTTTTCAATCGCCGCACCCGCGAGACACCCTTGAACGGCTTGATCTTTAAGTACACCCAGTCGCCCACAGGAAACTTCACGTTCCTGTGCTTGGCATTATAGTACTTTGCTTGCCGGTCCTGAGCGATATGCAATCTCTCCCGAATGGTTCGCACCAACGAAGTAGCATCCTCCACCCCTTCACTCTTGTACAACTTTGACTCACCTGTTTCCAACCAGGACAAGAGCATGCGACATCTTCTACCATAAAGGGCCTCGAAGGGTGTCATTTGAATACTCGTCTGGTAGCTATTGTTGTACGCAAATTCCACCAAATAAAGATGGTCTTCCCATTGCATTCCAAAGTCCAAGACACACATGCGGAGCATATCTTCCATAGTTCTATTGACCATCTCGGTCTGCCCATCCGTCAGCGGATGGAAGGCTGTGCTAAAACTCAGCTTTGTTCCCAACATTTGCTGCACAAGCCTCCAATCATTGGACGTGAACCGCCCATCTTGGTCACACACGATGTTGTGGGGCACACCATGGAGCCGCATTATGTTATCCACATATAACTTTGCCAACTTCTCCACCGGATCAACCTTACTATGCGGAATGAAATATGACACCTTCGTTAGCCGATCTACGGACACCCAGATGGCATTGTTCCCCTTTTGCGACCTTGGCAACCCGTGCACAAAGTCCATAGTGATGTCGTCGAATTTCCACTACGGAATAGGCAAGGACTTCAGAAATCCTCTCGGCTTTTGGCACTCTGCCTTCACCAAGGCGCAAGTTTGGCACTTCGCCACGTAGAGAGCCACATCCTTCTTCAAACCCGGCCACCAAAATAGTTTCTTAACATCGCGGTACATCTTTGTGCTCCCCGGGTGAATCGAATACTTGGTATGGTGCACCTCGTACAACAAATCCACCCGCAAACTGCCCACTCTTGGGACGCAAAGACGACCGTCTTTCCAAAGAAATCCATCCACAACTTCATATTGGGAATTTGACCCATCCTGAGCCTCTATCATGAGTTGCTTCATGTGGCCATCCAAATCCAAAGCCTACCGAATCCGATCAACCAGGTCATATTGAACTTCAGTTCAATTCAAGAGTGCTTCAGCACTTGACTGCTTGTCTATGCAAGAAATCTCCAACGCCTCCAACTCCTGAACCAACTGCTCGTCATGGATCGACAACCAATTGGCTTGAGCTGGGGCCCGACGACTCAACGCATCCGCAACCGCATTACCTTTTCCAGGCACGTAGTGGATCTTGAATGTATAGTCCCCCTGTTGGGTATTATATCCACATTAACCCAGATTTGATGAAGTCACCCTGGAACTAAGATGAATTAAGTTGTATTTGATGCTTGGTTTGAGTTACATGTTTGCAGGAATTTCACAGGGAAGTGTAGAACAATGTCAGTCCATAGTGGGTCACCAAACACAGGAACTGTGCAATGTAATCCCTCATTGCATATTCCAAGGTGTTGACTCATGTGTGGTCTCTCTATTGGGATACACTTCATTTTCAAGCTATTGGACTTTGGGAAAAGAAATGGAAGTTGACTATACTAGAAGAAACAGTTTTCCAACATCAAAAATTCTCTAAGTCTTTTACTCGAGAAGGTCTATAACTACTCGAGTAGTTTGGGTATAATTTACTCGAGTAAAGGAACCTTGTACTCGAGTTCTTAAGTGTATCTCTCGTGTAGCTAAGTCATGTACTCGAGTAGACATAGTCATATACTCGAGTAGCATTTTTATATACTCGAGTAGATTACTCATTATACCCGAGTATTAAAGGCTTCACTCATCAAATTTTTTCTAAGTCTTGGACTCGAGTAAGTATACTCACATACTCGAGTAGATAGAATCATACTCGAGTAGTTCATTATACCTACTCGAGTAGATCATGTTTCACTCGTGTACCTTGAAATTTTTCCTCTCCAGAATTTTCTAAGTCTTTTACTCGAGTAGAACTTTCACCTACTCGAGTAGATCACTTCCTCTCGAGTAGTTTAGTTCAATTACTCGAGTAGCTGCTTGCTGACATCTTCAGAATTTATTCTAAGTATCCCACTCGAGTAATCCTTCATGTACTCGAGTAGGTTATGTAATATACTCGAGTAGTTTTTCCTGTACTCGAGTAGATCCTTTATGAACTCGAGTAAGTCACTCTATATACTCGAGTAGTTCTTTCTGCTTACTCGAGTAGTTGATTTCTACCTACTCGAGTAGCCTATCTTTATATACCCGAGTATGTTCTCCTTCATGTACTCGAGTAGTTATTCAACTACTCGAGTAGCTATTCACTTACTCGTGTAGTTGGCTATACCTTTTCTGAAATTTGTCTAAGTCCTTTTTTTGACGGGATTTTAAAATCACGCGACATGATTGGTCCACGTGTACATCATTATGACCGATTATGACCGTTAGTCTCTCCTATAAAGGTCTTATCAAAAAATGACAAACCCTAAGTATTCTCCAAGCTTTCTTGTCATTTTATTTTGAGAAAAATTCTTCAGCCGACTCCTCCCTGTTTTCACGAAACGGAAGCCGCCGCCGCCACCATCTTCTCCGGCCACTGCTTCTAAGTTCAGAGGATTCATTCTGAAGAAAGTTATAGATCGAGATCGACATCACCGTTCATCTTCTCTCTCTGATTATGTAAAAGCAAGAAGATCCAGATCTGGGCCGAGACTCTCTTCACCGATTTCTGATAGTGCTGCAAAGTCCATAAGAAGAAGTTTTCTGGCCATTTCATCAGATCTGATTGGATTTACTGTTTGTATAACTTTCCAAAACTTTATTAATCTTGTAGGAGAAAGTTTCTCCGAGTGTAGGAGTTTTTCTCTCTGAGTTTGTAGGAAGTGTTATCTTCTGAGGTGTAGATCCCCTTGTTTGGATCGAGTTTGTAGGAACTTTGTTCGGAGGGTAGGATTGATTTTTGATCCGAGATAGTGGAGTAGCCGAGTCAAGTTGATTGCTAGATTGGTGAGGGAAAGTGGATGTTGTAACACCCCCTATCCGTCACATAGCATATAGCAGTAGGTCCGTCCGGGGCCCGACGTCGTATGCCACAGACAGTCCGGGTGGTTACGTATGGAAACCATCCAACCAATCTCAACGTTCTACACAGAGCATTCTAGCGGAAGCAGTTTATAAAAGTTGTAAAAAAGAACCCAGCATTAAAGCATGAATGTCCACTAATACAAAATAGGAATGTTACACAAAATACCCAAAAAAGGCCTTAAGGCCTTACAAAATGTTTCACTTCAAATAACATGTTTTACAAACCACGGCATGCAGGCCGGTCACACATGAATAAAGCAGTAAACACTTCCAATTAGGCCTTCAATGGCCGGCTTTGCATTCGGGCTTTAGCCCGCTATTGACCGCTTGGTCCAGCTGCACCTGCAAGCAACATACCACCGCACGGTGGCAAAACAAGGCAACGGTCAGCAATGCTGACCAAATTATAACGATTCCGCCCCCAACTCGGGGAGGCGATGCTCCTTCCCTGCATTTCATTAGCATAAGCGAGCAATATATAATTAGCCATTTCATCACAGACGATGTCTCTCACGGCCACACGCCCCGTGCTCTCAGGGCACATTCTCGGTGAACCGGTCGATGTCACGTCAATTAAAGCCATAGACATTCCGGACTCACCACCGCCACTTGGACGGCCATACCTATGAGCAATTTGTCTTCTTGGCCTGGGTCACGACAATTTAAGTCATCGACCGCCAAAGACCCTAATTTATGCCAACGGTAAGTGCCACGTGCCTTTAGGTCTCTTTAACCGAACGACATAGAACGGGTACGGTTCCATCTAACCCGTGCTCACATCGCAACGACAATTTAAGTCATATGCGCGGGTCAAACTTCCACCGAGTCCCATATCCATCACAATTCACATAACCCGGTTATGTTCAAGTTGGCTCTCAGGCCAACAAGTTGGCAAGATCTCGTATCCGCCTAGTTTTCCGGGTGCACCTTTGGGTTAGTCCCCAATGCTCCATGCTGCAATCTATCGCGTAGAAAGCCCGAAAAAGAACCAATAGCACGGAGTCTTCTCCGGCATTATGCAATGCAACATCACCGATCCAGACCAACATGTCCGGGTAGGCTTCACACATCATGCCTATGTCCGTTCTCGCTTACGGACTCTAAAAAACGGGGACTTCACATATCTACCTGAAGGAACGCCTCCAACTCTCCGCAAACTCGCGAGAGCGGGCTTCCTATGCAAAGAAAGAGAGCTACTCATGCTCAAGATGAGGATCGTTACCATAGAGTTCCTCTTTGGCGCCATTGAAAAGTAATCGGATGAAAAGCACCGCACTAGCTTTGCCTCCGTGGATCCGGAGTCGGCTCGCGTTTTTGAGCTTCGAAGCTCCTCCAATGGCGGGATCTAGCTCCTTCTTCCTCCCTTGGATCTCTACTTTCTCTAAGGTTTTAGAAAGCTAACCACTCATGAAAAGTGAGGGTTTCTAAGTCCAATCCTTGGTATATCCCTTCAGGAACAACCCCCAGCCGTTGGATCTCAAAATAAGGAAACGAACCGCTTTGATTCGGGACTGAAATGCCCAATCTGGACCGAACACGGCCTGGCACACGCCCGTGTCCAGGGCCGTGTGCCTCATTCGCCGTCAAAATCGGCTCGCCTGGAACCTCACACGGGTATCGAACACTCCCGTGTTCTAGCTGACACGCCCGTGTTCCATGTGACACGGTCGTGTGTCCGGTCGTGTACCCCTATCATTTTTCCCCAAAATCAACCCGAGCACTGCACGGGTTCTAGGACACGCCCGTGTCCTTAACCGTGTCACCTCAACACACCTGGACCCCAGGCCGTGTACACGGTCTCGACACTCGGCACTTCGTCGAGCGAAGATCGTCGACCTATTGACACGGCCTTGGACACGCACGTGTCCTAGGCCGTGTGCCTTGTCTTGACACAATGTCGAGACCAAAGTGTCGACTTCCCGGGACGAGTGTCGACACGGGTCGACACGCCCTGCGACACGCCCGTGTCGCAGGCCGTGTGCCATGTCTCGACACTTCATCGAACGCAAAATGTCGACTTCGTGGCTAAGTGTCGACACGGGTCGACACTCCCTGCGACACGTCCGTATCGCAGGCCGTGTGCCCAGTCTCGACACAATGTCGAGACCAAAGTGTCGACTTCCCGTCTCAGTGTTGACACAGGCTCGACACACCCTGGGATACGCCCGTGTCCCAGGCCCTGTGCCTGCAGCCAGAACCCAAACTGGCCCAAAACGTCCCCCTTTGCTCCTTTGAGTTTCGGGGCGTTACAGATGTACCCAAGGTTGGGGAACCACTATAAATCTTGTGTCGTCTGTGATATTGGTAGATAGTTCTGTGTTGTGCTCTAATTATTTTTTATTCCACAAAAGACGCACAACTCACCTATTAAACCCCCTCTAGGTGATTTAGGTTGACAACCGTTTTCTTTCAATTAGTATCAGAGGGAGGTTGATCGTCAAAAGGTTAACACCTTGATCAGATCCAAATCTGTTATCTGAAAGATTCTACAATAAAATGGACAAGGGCAAAGATTTCGCCAAGCTTCCACTGTGCAACAAAAATAACTTTCCCATGTGGAAAGAAAGGATAAAATTCTTCATGGAAGATGTGGATCCAAGGATCTTCATGATCGTTGAAGAAGGTCCTTACATTCCCATGACTGTTTCCACTATCGACCCTACCAAGAAAGTTCCCAAAAAGCTAATGGATCTCGACAAAGACGAGATTGCACTTGTCTCTCTCGACAAGAAAGCTAAAAACATTATAGCAAGTGCAGTCGATGACTCGATGCTGCAGAATTTGATTCACTGTCAATCAGCTAAGGAGATGTGGCATTCCGTAGTCACTTTGATGGAAGGAACTGAAGAAGTAAGGGATGATCGGAGATCCCTTCTCAATCAAAAATATGAAGCGTTCCGACAAGGGAACAAGGAAACAATTGCCGACACCTTTGAGAACTTCTTCAAAATTGTAAATGGCCTAAGGGTGTATGGCCGTGTCTTCACCAACGGAGAACTGAATGACAAATTCTTGAGATCCCTAACCAAGGAATGGGATAACAAGTTATGCGCCATCAGGGAGTTTGGGAAGCTAGCTGAAACGGACCCGCAAAATCTCTTTGGAAAGCTTATGTCTTATGAACTCCAAATCAATACAAGAAAAGCTGAAGAAGAGAAAGGCAGGTGTGCACTAAAGGATAAATTTGTCGCTCTGAAGGCAGAAACCTCCAGAAAGACTAAGGCTGCCTCCCCCGCTCCACCTCCAGAAGTTGATGAAGAAGAAGAAACATCAGAGCCTAGCACCTCAGGCTCTGAACTATCTGAAGGAGAGTTCTCCTTACTCTCAAGGCAATTCAAGAAGTTTCTCAATAAAAGAAAACAATGGAAAGGCAAGGATGCCTCATACAGAAGATCGCGGCGCGATGACGATCGACAAAGAAAAGGCTCAAGCAGCCACGAAAGGTATAATACTAAATAGAACAAATACATTTCAACTGACATCATTTGCTATTGTTGTAATAAGTCAGGTCACGTCATTGCTGACTGCCCTCACAAGAAGAAGGAGGGTGGTAGAAGAGAAGAAAAGAAATCCTCATACAACAAGAAGAGGAAGGAGAAGAGCCTCATAGCCAAGAAGAGCAAGACTCTTCGTGACTCCGACTCATCTGAGTCAAGCGAAGAAGAAGAAGCTTACTTTGGGCTAATGGCTCAAACAGATGATGAACTAGAGCCCCAGTTCACTGGGAAGGTATACTCTCATACCCCTCTTTCAGATTCTGAAGTCTCTGAACATGATTGCGAGGGTAGCTCCTCTGACGATGAGTCAGAACTAATGGCCCAGTACAAGGAGTTAATCATGGCTTACGACAAATGTCGTCGAGTCATGAAGACTCAGGCTAAAGAGATCAAATATCTAAAAGCCGAAGAGAGCAACTTGAGAGAGAAAGTCGCAAAGACTGACTCCCTCGAAGAAAACTTCAATAATGCTATTGAAGAATATAACAAGGCTCTTGAGCACCTTGACCTGAAGGAGAAGATCATCAAAGGATTGGAAGCTGACCTTGCGGCTGAAAGGAAACTTGTTGAGAGTTTCTCGAAGCCCAAAAAAGTTCTTCGATTCGTTGCTGAATTCTCAGCAAAGGCCAAGGGAGCTGGACTAGGCGATGAAGAAGCTCCTAGTAAATCCTCTAGGAGAAACAAGAATCAACGGAAAAATAAGGCCGCCAAAAAGGCCTCAGCCGAAGAAAAGGGAAAAGCCCCTCAAAATCAAACCACATTCAAAAAGGTCATCTTTCCATCAAATGAGTTTGATTTTGACTCATCATACCGGCACTTTGCTAGGCCTACTTAAGTAGAGCCAAAGTCCCGCTATCAAGGATGGGCTCGACCCCGAAACTTTGGCGAAAGTGTCTTTAAGGCACCTTATGAAGAAGTTATTCTTCAGAGCTATGGCCCTTTCAATCATGGGCATAACTTCAAGAAGGCACCAAAGACAAAGCATGTTGTAGAGAAGCCCATAATGGAGAAGAAGCCACGTGATTGCCATCATCATGAGGCATCTTTCTCCAAGAATGCTACCCCTGCTAGACCAAAGTTCCAAAAGGTCAAGCAGGAGATCTTGAGGCAAAGGTACAACAGATTTGACTGTTGGTGTTGTGGCAAGGTTGGTCACTTCGCCATAGATTGCTGGTTCAATTCCAGAAATGCTGCAACCCCTCATGTCAGCAATATGAGAAAGACCGCTCATAATGCTAACACACGTAGGGGGAGCACTCTAACCTGAGACCAAGGACCCAAACGTATTTGGGTTCCTAAGGCAAATTGATTATGATTGCAGGGATGTCCTAAGGCCAACAAAATGCCTATCTGGTACTTGGACAGCGGATGCTCTCGGCATATGACCGGGACTAGAAGCCTCATTCAGAACTTTACTCCAGTCGTGAACGGACCAAAGATCATCTTTGGAGGTTCAGACCGTGGAATTACTAGAGGCTATGGTATGATTACTAACGACAATGTATCCTTCTCGGATGTGGCCTATGTCGAAGGATTGGAACACAATCTCATTAGCATAAGCCAACTCTGCGATAAAGGATATATAGTTGAGTTCCATGCTGATAAGTGCTTGATAAAATCCATTGACAATATGGAAAAGATTCTATCCGTCACTCGAAGAAGGAATATTTTCTGTTTAAATTTCATCTGTATAGATTCCTCTACACCAGTGTGTCTTTTAGCAAAATATAGTGCGTTTCTTGGTGACCAATGACACAAGAGACTAGAACATATTAATTTCAAAACCATTAATAAACTATTTTCAATGAACTTAGTACGTGATGCCCCAAATGTCAAATACGTCAAAGACAGACCTTGTCATGCATGCGTAAAAGGCAAGCAAACAAGGGCTCCCTTTAAAAGCATTATTGGCAAAGACTCTAACAGATGTCTCCATCTATTGCATAAGGACTTGTTTGGTCCACTGCAGATTAGAAGTTTGGGAGGTAAGGACTATACATTGGTAATTGTTGATGACTACTCGCGCTTTGCGTGGGTGTTCTTTCTGAAACACAAGTCAGATACCTTCGACATCTTTACTAATTTTGTCAGGCAAGTGCAGAATGAATACAACTGCTCCATAGTCAAAATCAGAAGTGACAACAGAACAGAGTTCAAATCTGGGGCCATGACAGAATTCTGTGAAAGCTTAGGTATCTTTCATGAGTTTTCCTCTACTCGTACTCCACGACAGAATGGAGTGGCTGAGAGAAGGAACAGAACACTCATAGAGGCCTGCAGGACCATGTTGAGTGATGCTTCACTACCGGAGTACTTCTGGGCTGAGGCCGTCAACACTGCATGCCACGTGCAAAATCGAGCACTCATAAACAAAAACCACGATAAGACACCTTACGAACTTCTGAAACGCAGGAAACCAACAGTATCATACTTTAGAATCTTTGGCTGTAAATGCTTCGTACTTAACAATGGTAAGTATCATACCACCAAGTTCAGCGAAAAGAGCTTTGAATGTATTTTTGTAGGATATAGTAGCCATAGTAAGGCATATAGGATATTTAATAGAAAAACCCCGGTGGTGGAAGAATCGATACATGTTGTATTAGATGAGACGAGCTTGCTGCAAAGAAATCCGTCTAGTGTGCTCATTAAAAATGCAGGTGAAAAGCTGAAAGAAGCTAGCTTGGATGATCCGTCCGAAGACAAAGGCGAGAAGTTCATTAAGATCACCACTCCAACTCCTATTGGAGAGGTTGATGATCAAAATGAAGAAGTCATCCAGGATGAATAAATCACTCCAGTGCTTGAAGATAATCCAGATACAACAACTCTAGAGCTCAGACATCTGAAGGATCACCCCATGGACCAGATCATAGGAGATCCCCGGGATGGTGTCAGAACTCGGAGAGGTACAACTAATGAGAATCCTCATTTGATTTTTCTCTCCCAGGTTGAACCAAAGAAATTTGAGGAAGCAAACTCAGACGCATCATGGATAATGACAATGGAAGAAGAGCTAAATCAGTTCAAGCGCTGCAATGTGTGGATGCTGGTTCCAAGACCCAAAGGAAAGAACATCATTGGAACAAAATGGGTCTACAAAAACAAGACTGACGAAGATGGAACTATCATAAAGAATAAGGCCAAACTTGTCGCTAAAGGCTATCATCAAGAAGAAGGAATCGACTTCGACTAGACATATGCTCCAGTGGCGAGGCTGGAGGCAATAAGGTTGTTCCTAGCATATGCTGCTTTCAGAGGCTTCATCGTCTATCAGATTGACGTGAAGTCGGCCTTCCTAAATGGTAACATAAAGGAAGAAGTGTATGTGGAACAACCTACAGTTTCGTTGATCCTAACTTTCCTGATCATGTCTATTTTCTGCACAAGGCCCTATATGGTTTGAAACAAGCTACTAGAGCTTGGTATGAAACGCTGTCTACCTTTCTACTTGAGAACAAGTTCACAAGGGGAAAGATAGACAAGGCATTATTTCTTAGGGAAATAAAAGGCAAGATTTTGCTAGTTGATTGGCCCGCGAACAGACTCTTACTGTGGTTGGTTCGGTGAGTCGATCGCCGCGGGCTTGCTAGGGTAGGCAAGTGCACCTATCGCAAGTAGTACTCGATATTCGGGAGAATACCGAGGTCGTATTATTCCCGGAACGGGTTGATTACCCCTACTCCTCCGAAAACACTATTATTTTACCGAAATAGAAGTTGAGGGTTTTAAGTAAAATAAGAACGAAAATAGATTTTAAGAAAGTAGTCGATGAAGAGATAACTCCCGGTATCGAATTGCGTTAGGATTAAAAATAGATTTGAATAACTAGATATCTAAAGTTTCAATTTAATTAATGCGGAAACTTGGCCGTGGAGGTTCAAAATAATGAGCTCACCTATCTCTAGGAATATCGCTCACCTAGACATTAAGGCTATTCGACCGGGCTCTCGTCCGACGAAGGATTCCCCTTAATGCCCGTAGTACGCTAAGAACCCCGCTATTGGGTGGGGAACCCGATCCGGTAGAGTTAGCGCGCCTCCTCTCTCGAGGTTAGTGCGGAACTCTATCTACCCAGGGGTGATCTGTCCATATGCACGGCCTCTCGGCTAGCTAGCGTATGGATAACGGAAATAGAGCCCACACATCGATATGTGGGTCTACGCGTCGTTAACCCGGGGTAAACCTTAAGTTTTTAATTAAATTGAAAAATTAGACATTTGGTTATTTAAAACATTTTAGATCCAAAGCTCTTCGATACCGAGGGCTAAAAGAAATTAGCCACTCATCGGAATGGGGAAAGCTTGTATGTTTGGGTATGCGAGCGTCCTAAACTATTCGCTGAAAGGTTATAACGAAAATAAGAAAACAAAACAAAATAACCTAATTTTAGAAAAATTATTACAAATAAACACACCCGCACTCATTCAAACATATAACAAAAGGAAGAAATAAAACTAATTTACACATAAGAGAAAATTGCATAATTGACATTTGCAGGTCCCACTCAAACGAGTGGGGGCGGGAAATAAAAGCTGAAAAGTGCATAATTGAAATTTGCAAGTCCCACTCAAACGAGTGGGGGCGAAAAATTAAAGCTGAAAATTGCAAGTCCTACTCAAACGAGTAGGACTGAAATGAAAGCGAGTCCTACTCAAACGAGTAGGAGAAAATAAATGCGATTACAGGGCTTTCTTAAATATTTACATCAAAATACAGTCCGACCATTTAACTCCTAGCGAGTAGGCGGAAAATCAAATCCAGCCATTTAACTCAAGTGAGTAGGCGGAAAAAAATAAAGATTGAAAATTACAAGTCCTACTCAAATGAGTAGGACTGAAAATACAGACCGGCCATTTAACTCAAGTGAGTAGGCGGAAAAATAAAACAACACACGCACTCTACTTGAATAAAATCCAGCCAATTAACTCAAATGAGTAGGCGGAAAAATAAAAACAACACACGCACTCTACTTGAAAGTAACTACTCACGCACTCGACATAAATAAACACACACACACACACTTGCATAATTTAACTTAGGAGCTGAAAAATATCTCATACACGCACACACTCGTGCTAAAATAATTGCAAAAATCAACGTTATCGAAAAATTAAAATGACTGCATTTCTACCGCTGGAATGCAGTAGAAATGCATAAAAAGGCAAAATAAAAATTGTTTGAGCAAAAAGTTTTCAAATTAAAGTGAGAAGGGCAAGTGCCCGAAAAATTAAAACGTTTACATTTTTACCGTTAGATTTTGATAGAAATGCTTAAAAAGTGAAAATAAAAATTGTTCGAGCGAAAATATTTTTTTGTAACTACTTAAAATGAAAGTTGATGAAAAATAAAAATAACAATTTATACATTACTATAGCCTTGTAAAATGATTTAAAAAGAGGGAGTAAGCTAAAAGAAGCAATAGTTTTATAGTTAAAACAAACTAAAAGCTAAGTTAAGAGGAATGAAAACTACCTTTTTTATTGTTTTACAAGTTCAAAAAAAAGCATTTTGAAGCATGAAAATCCTAAGTCTAACCAAATTTAAAGAGTTAGAGAATGAAAACGGCCATAATAACGGCTATAAATTTTGTTATAATTGAAAAGAAAACATGAACATTTGCGTTTTAAAACATAATTTTTGCAATTTTAAGCTCATACACACACACACGCATAATGAAAGTAAAAAATTAAAGTATATAAGATTGATGAAAAGGAGGCTATTTGGAGAAATTTCAAAGCATGTAGGATGAAATAATAGCGATTTTTATTACAAAAGAAAGGGATTACAAGAGTTCAAACATACAAACTTAAAAAGGAGAGGGAGGGGATCCTTACATAGCACTAAAGCGACTCCAACAGCAGCCCTAATACATCAAAATGGTTCGGATTTTGGGAACCCTTAACTCATACAGCAGCTGCCTTTTTATAGGCAAAAATTTCCAAGTACACGCCCTCCGACACGGGCGTGTCGGGGGGCGTGTCAGCACTATTTACCGCGGGATTCGGCGACCTGACGGATTTGACGGCGATTTGACTTTCCGGCCGAAAACGCGGCGGTCACGCCCCCGGGTCACGGGCGTGACGGTGGGCGTGTCATTCGGCGCTTTAAGGCGATGTTGACTTCGGGATTCGCCGGCGCCAGTTTGTCGGGGCGGACACGGGCGTGGCGCATATCGGACACGGGCGTGTCCCTCTTGGGTTCGACGAACGTTGAGCGCGGAACATTGACCAGGCTGTCACGGGGCGTGTCGGGCTGCCACGGGCGTGTCGCACATCAGACACGGGCGTGGCCCTCTTGGGTCGACGAACATTGAGTTGAAATCGTCGAGCGGGATGGACACGGCTTGGTCACGCCCCGTGTCGGATTGACACGGGCGTGTCGAATTATGGAACACGGGCGTGTCAGGCTTTCCTCTTCAAAATTGGCCTCTTTTTCGGGTTTTTGAGCTGTCACGCCCTGGTCACGGGCGTGACCAACATGTCACGGGCGTGACATGTCATTTTTGCAGATTTTGATTTTTTTTTCCTGAAAAATAAAATAAAGCAAGTTAGTATAATATTTACAAAAATAGGAGCATTTTATTGAATAAAAACAAGTAGAAATGACAAAAATTAAATAAAACGACTTAAGTAATGTACATAAAATTAGGTATATTTACAACTCATCAAATACCCCCATACTTAAGCTTTTGCTATTCCAGAGCAAAAGTTTGATATGAACTTATAAGGAATAAAAAAAACTCTAAGTTTTAGCTACCGCTTAATCAATTATAAGAGAGATCTAAATAAATAAACGGGCGTAAGAGTTAAGTCCTAAAATTATGAAGATGATTTAAATAGCGCAAAAGTTTCGGCCAAAAGACTTCTTGATATAATCAAATAGAAAGCAATAATTGTAAAGGTTAGATTAACAAGAATAGTTTGGAATTATATGAACTTTTAGCCTATAGGAGTTTTACTGGAAATAATGCAATTTACAAATTATGCTCTCAAAACGATTTTGAATTAAATCTAGAATCATGAAATTGGCAATGATGTTGGTTAATGAAGAGGTTTTTGATGTTTGAGGCGAGGTAATTTTTTCTCGAACCTCCATGTTTTTTTTTTTTTTTGATTATTAGGAAAACGAAATCTTATTTTCCTAATATCGATTTTTTTTTCAACTTCAAAATAAATGTTAACCCAATGTATATGTGTAGGAGTAATGAATTTTATCCTCTTACTCCATAGCATATAATCTTTTAATCTATTGGGTGCCTATGTTTACGGAACGAAATCTTATTCCCATTGACATAGGATCTTTTAAGGATAACAATTTTATCATGCCAAGTCAGTCATGATAAGGACGGTGAGAAAAGAAAACTAGATTTTTTTTTTTATTAAAAAACAATTTTGAGAGCAACCTTAATAAATTGTAAGTTCCAAGTTTTCAGAAAGCTAAAAGTAAACATAATTGAATCCTATAATCGTTATTTTCTAACATAATACACGTGCTCCTATTAATGAAAAATTAGAAGTAGTGCCTAAAACGAGTTCGCTATTTTTAACAAAGCATAATGAATTCTTTAAAACTTAACCCCGAATATTTAAATTTTTCAATCAATAATTAACAAACGAATAACAAACAAAGAATTAATAAAATTCACATATAAATAAATTCAAAGCAAAATTTTTGGATAGCAAGAAAATTAAGGATGGTATATTTGATTTATTTGTTTCAAAATATTTTTTTTGTTGTTTTAGAGTTTTTTTTTGTTTTATAATTTTTTTTTGTGATTAGTGAACTTATTATCTTTTTTAGATTTTTAAGGTTTTGCGGAAAGTGGGAGAAAAAGAGATGGTATGAGAGAGAATAGGAATGGGGAGAGAGAAGATTATTTACAAAAATATTTACACAGATTTTTACAAAATGAAACTAAACATGTTTTTGGAATTTTGGTTTTATGAATTTTTTTTTTTTTTGTTTTGTTTTTTTGTTTTTTGTTTTTTGAAGTTTTTTTTTTTTGTTTTATAATTTTTTTGTGTTTTTTGGGATTTTTGCTTTAAAAGGACAAAAACATTTTAAAGACAGAAAATAAATAATTTAGGTTTTTGGGATTTTGTTTTCATTTTCAAAAATTTTTTTTTGAAGTTTTTGTTATTTTTATAGTTTTTTTTTTTTATATATTTTTTTATGTTTAAAGTGCAGAAAATATAAAGACAGTGCAGAAAATAGAAATATGAAAAAGAAAGCGAGAAAACACCCCCATACTTAAGTCCAACATTGTCCCCAATGTTGTAACGTAAGTATGCGGAACAAAACAGGTAAGAGAATATATACAGAGAAAAGAAAGAAATGGGGGGGGGAGAAGCTTCCCTGATAGGAGGTGGGAAAGGCGCAGTTTAGGAACCCTGCATGAGGAAGAAAGAGAGCAAAGAAAAAGGTAAAGAGATAGCAAAAAAGATAAACGTGGGTGCCTCCCAGGAGCGCTTTGTTTATAGTCACGTAGCTTGACTATGTTGGCGGTTTATATATCTAGGAGGGTTATGGATTCGAAATTACCGTCCACAGGATCGCCTGCTATGTATAATTTTAAGCGATGACCGTTCACTTTAAACGAGCCTTTATCCGGGTGGGAGACGAGTACGGTCCCATAAGGCCAAACCTCTTCAACTTTGAAGGGGCCGGACCAACGTGATCTAAGTTTCCCGGGGAAAAGTCTAAGTCGTGAGTTATAAAGAAGGACAAGATCGCCCGGAGAAAACGTTTTTGGGGGCTTGAGTTTTCGGTCGTGATAGAACTTAGAACGCTCCTTATAGAACTTATTGCTCTCGTAAGCGTTGGCACGCCATTCATCGAGCTCGTTTAGTTGCAGTTTTCTATTTTGGGCGGCTAAGTTAGCGTCGAGATTTAAAAGTTTTAAAGCCCAAAGTGCGCGATGTTCTAATTCTACGGGTAGATGACACGCTTTGCCATACACTAATCGATACGGCGTACAACCAATTGCGGTTTTGTATGCGGTACGATAAGCCCACAACGCATCGTCGAGCTTGATGGACCAATCTTTCCTATTAAGTGAAACAGTTTTCTCTAATATGCGCTTTATCTCCCGATTTACTACCTCTACTTGGCCACTAGTTTGCGGGTGGTAGGGGGTGCAAGTTTGTGCGTGACGCCGTATCTAGCTAACGTCTTAGCCATCTGGGTGTTGCAGAAATGCGTCCCCCTATCACTTACAATAGCGCGCGGAGTGCCGAAGCGAGAAAATAGCTTTTAAGAAATGTAACGACGACTCGCGGATCGTTGGTGGGGAGAGCTTGCGCTTCCGCCCATCTCGATACGTAGTCGACTGCTACTAAAATATACATATTTTTGAAAGACGGAGGTAGGGGGCCAACAAAATCTATGCCCCATAAATCGAAGACTTCGCATTCTAAAAACATGTTTTGGGGCATCTCGTCGCGACGAGAGATGTTACCCGACCGCTGACAGCTATCGCATGCGCGCACAAAATTGTGAGCGTCTTTGAATAGAGTGGGCCAAAAGAAGCCCGCCTCTAGCGCCTTCCGCGCGGTCCGGTTAGCTTGATAATGCCCACCAGCCGGACCCTCGTGGCAGTGCCTAAGGATTTGCGTGCACTCCACACCCGCGACACATCTTCGGACTGCTTGGTCCGCGCAGAGACGAAAAAGGAAAGGGTCCTCCCAAAAGAAATATTTCAAGTCAGAAAAGAATTTCTTCTTTTGCTGGCTTGAAAAGTCTTTTGGAAGTACCCTCGCAACTAAATAGTTTGCAAAATCTGCGAACCAAGGCGGGGAAGAAGAACTAGTAGTTATGGCTAGGAGGCGTTCCTCGGGGAATCTATCATTTATGTCAGATTCGACGAGCGCTTCCGCAGTGGGATTTTCTAAGCGGGAGAGGTGATCGGCGGCTAAATTTTCCGCGCCCCTCTTATCCCGGATCTCTAAATCGAACTCCTGCAAGAGGAGGATCCATCGAAGAAGGCGGGGTTTGGCGTCCGTTTTTGCTAATAAATATTTTAAGGCGGAATGGTCGGTAAATACGATAACTTTGGATAACGTTATATACGAGCGAAACTTATCGAAAGCAAATACGACAGCTAAAAGTTCCTTTTCCGTTGTCGTATAATTTCCTTGTGCGGAAGTGAGGGTCTTGCTAGCGTAGTAAATAGGATGAAAATATTTGTTTATACGTTGGCCAAGAACGGCTCCTACAGCAATATCACTAGCGTCGCACATAATCTCGAACGGAAGGGTCCAATCGGGCGCCACTAAAATAGGTGATTGATAAGTTTTTGTTTATGAAATTAAATGCAGACTCGCATTCGTTATCAGAGACAAAATTTGATTCCTTTTCCAGGAGGCGAGTAAGCGGCTTTGTTATTTTTGAAAAATCTTGAATAAAACGCCTATAAAACCCGCGTGCCCTAAGAAACTCCTAATAGATTTAACGTTGGAAGGCGGGGGAAGTTTTTCTATAATTTCAACTTTGGCCTTATCGACCTCCATCCCCTTAGACGAAATCATATGGCCGAGAACCAAACCTTCTCGAACCATAAAGTTACATTTTTCCCAATTTAAAACAAGATGCGTGTCCTCGCATCGCTGAAGGACACGGTCTAAATTATGAAGACAGGACGGGAAAGAGCTTCCAAAAACAGAGAAGTCATCCATAAAGACTTCCATAATGTCTCCTACCAGCTCGCCAAAGATCGCTAGCATACATCTTTGAAATGTAGCAGGCGCGTTGCAAAGGCCAAATGGCATTCTTCGATATGCGAAGGTACCAAACGGGCAGGTAAAAGTTGTTTTCTCTTGGTCATCGGGGGAAATGGGGATTTGGAAAAACCCCGATAATCCATCGAGAAAACAAAAATACGGATGACCGGACAAACGCTCTAAAATTTGGTCTAAAAATGGTAGTGGGAAATGATCCTTACGGGTGGCGTCATTTAGTTTTCTATAATCGATGCACACCCGCCAACCCGTAACAGTACGAGTTGGGACGAGTTCATTGTGCTCATTCTCCACTACGGTAAGACCGCCCTTTTTGGGCACCACGTGAATGGGACTAACCCACGTACTATCCGATATGGGATAAATAATCCCCGCATCTAATAATTTAATAATTTCGGCCTTAACGACGTCTTTCATGTTTGGGTTAAGACGTCGCTGCGGCTGAATAGTTTTGCGGCAATTATCTAGAAGAAAAATCTTATGGGTGCAGAAAGACGGGTTAATCCCTTTGAGATCAGAAATTTGCCAAGCAATTGCGTGGCGATGTTTAAGCAAAACTCCCAATAAATCGGAAGTCTCCGATTCGCTCAAATGCGAAGAAATGATAACAGGGAGTGTATCATCTTTCCCCAAAAAGGCGTATTTGAGTGAATTGGGTAGGGGTTTGAGTTCAAGGCAGGGCGGTTCTTCTAACGAGGTTTTAATTCCTATGTCTTTCTTACCAATTGGTTCGAAAGGCAAGTCTATAGACGTATCCTCATCGCAGTTAAAATTTTCGAGCGCAAAAAGATCGTCGTTTAAAAACGTAGACTCAAAAATAGGGGAAGAACAATCTCCGAGATATGTGTCTAAATTATAACAAAAGTCATCGCTCGATGACGAGTCTCCTATGGAGGGATTAATAGAGAAAGTAACTTCGTCATCTCCTACCCGAAGGAGGAGACGACCGTTACTGACATCAATTAATGCGCGGGAGGTGGCGAGAAAAAGGGCGACCGAGTATAATTGGTACATCAGTGTCCTCCTCGATGTCCAAGATGACGAAGTCTACCGGAAAGATAAACTTATCAACTCGGACAAGTACGTCCTCCACTACCCGACGGGAAACTTAACCGAGCGATCCGCTAGTTGGATTCGCATTTTAGTAGGGGCCGGAGTGCCCAAACCTAATTTTTGAAAGAGCGAGAACGGCATCAAATTAATGCTCGCGCCTAAATCTGCAAGAGCGTATTTTACTAATATATTGCCAAAAAGGCACGGGATGGAGAACCGTCCCGGGTCATTTCTTTTAGGGGCAATTTATTAGTAAGAGCCGCTGAGCAGTCAGCATTAAGAGAAATATGCGAAATATGTTCTAATTTTTGTTTATTGGAAAGAAGTTGTTTTAGGTATTTCGCATATTTAGGCATCTGAGAGAGTGCCTCGCAGAAGGAACATTAATATGAATTTGTTTAATAATAAAATAAATTTTTCAAATTGCGCGTCCTACGCTACGCTCACTATTAAGTTTATGCGGATACGGCAAGGGCGTTTTAATAATTTTTTCATTTAAAATTTGTAAAGGCGGCGAAATTAAAGAAGGGGGAAGAGGGGTCGGAGGTGAAATATGTACCTGAGGATCGGTCCGTTTTGGATCGATCACCTCCTTTCCGCTACGGAGGGTTATAGCGTTGATATTTTCCCGCGGATTGGGCTCCGTGTTTCCCGGCAGTGCCCCGAGCGCGCGCTCGGACATCATTCGCGCTAGCTGTCTAACCTGGAGTTCTAAGTTTTTTAGCGATCCGGTGATGTTCCGGATATTGACTCGTTGGATGCTATATATTTAGAAAAATTATCCTCCATCGGGGAGGGTTTTGGAAGAGGGGGAGGCGGCAGAAATCCAGGCGCGAAAGAATTGGGGGGGCGCTGCGCATTATTCGGATTGCTCCATGAGAAGTTGGGGTGGTTCCTCCAACCCGGATTATAGTTATTGCTATAAGGGTTGTTATTGGGGTTGAAGGAAGGTCGCCCAGCATTTCCCACGTAGTCTACGAATTCATTTGCTACGCCGGCATTAGGGGGAATCGCCCAAGGAGGAGTGGTGGAGGCAGCAGACATCTCCGCCACCTGCTTTGTCAGCCTTTCAACTTGAAGGGCTAAGTGGGCAGTGGCATCCACTTCGAAGAGGCCGGCCGCCTGCTTGGGACGTCCCCGAGGGACGTTCCATTGGTAGGCGTTCATAGCCATCTCTTCAATAAGAGCTTGGGCAGCCTCGGGGGTCTTATTATTCAAGGTACCCCCGGCAGCCGCGTCAATCATTTGACGCGTCTGATAATTAAGCCCATTGTAGAAGATTTGGACCTGCAACCACGCAGGCAGCGCGTGGTGCGGACACTTGCGGAGGAATTCCTTAAAGCGCTCCCAAGTCTCAAAAAGAGACTCAGAATCGTTCTGCACGAACGAAGAAATGTCCGCCCGTAACTTTGCAGTTTTGGCGGGCGGAAAATACTTCGTTAAGAACCGCTCCGCAAGCTCGGCCCAGGTGGTGATACATCCTCGTGGGAGGGAATTCAACCACGCCTTAGCTTTGGATCTGAGGGAGAATGGAAAAAGGCGCAAACGAATGGCGTCATCAGTGACGCCATTAATTTTAAAAGTGTCGCAAATCTCCAAAAAACTAGACAAATGAACGTTCGGGTCCTCATCCGGCTGTCCATCGAACTGCACGGCATTTTGGATCATTTGGATAACGCTCGATTTGATCTCAAAATTATTGTTCGCCACCGTCGGGCGGACAATACTGGACCCAGTATCGTCCAAATTTGGCCGGGCGTAATATGACATTGTACGCTCAAGGGCCGCGTTCGGATTGGGGTCGGCCATAGGAACGGCAGAGGGTTCTCCGATGGATTCTGCGGGATCCAAAGAGGGATTTCGGCGTTGAGACCGAATACGCGCAAGAGAGCGTTCGATCTCAGGATCGAAATCCAAATTTTCGGACTCCGAAGGCTGTCCACGAGTCATACACCCGAATGAAAAGTAGAAAATTAACTCTCTTTTTTTTTTCGGATTTTGAAGAAAAGTTTTTTAAGTTTTTTTTTTTAGTTTTTAGAAATAAAAGTAAAAGTAATAGAGTTCGGATTCGGAATAACAACTCAAAGAGAAGTCCCCGCCCGCAACGGCGCCAAAAACTTGATTGGCCCGCGAACAGACTCTTACTGTGGTTGGTTCGGTGAGTCGATCGCCGCGGGCTTGCTAGGGTAGGCAAGTGCACCTATCGCAAGTAGTACTCGATATTCGGGAGAATACGAGGCGTATTATTCCGGGAAACGGGTTGATTAC